>CM062568.1:39461523-40682711 GCA_031468815.1 Morus bassanus | reverse complement strand
TATTATGTGAAAACTTTCGCAGCATCAGGTTTCTTCACAGCCACTCTTCCCAAGACATGAAAGTGGTAAAACCAATAGTAATAATTTTTTCAGAAGATAAGCTTTTTGAATGAATGGCAGATCTATGAAAACTGGAATTTTATGGTTTCCAGAGTACCACAGAGTTTCAAATGGAATTTTGTAAATGTTTTAACACGAAAAAAATTATAGAACAGGTTTTTAGTTGGTGCTTTTTGGTTTTTGTTTTCTTTTCTTTTTTTTTTTTTTTTTAAATGCAAACCCTCTGTGAGATTTTAATAATGATATAGCTTGTCTTGGAAATATCAAAATATATTTCTCAAACAAGTAAATATACTTATCAGTTATTTTGAAAATTAAGTGTTTCAATTTTTCCTTTCAAATCATACTTCACTTAAAAAAGGATCTGCAGTTAAAACGAAAAAAATAAATCAAATTTATTAAATTTTGAAATATCAGTTAATTACATTTTAATTATAATCACAGAATCAAAGAATCAGAGAATGGTAAGGGTTGGAAGGGACCTCTGGAGATCATCTCGTCCAACCCTCCTGCTTGAGCAGGTACACCTAGAGCAGGGTGCACAGGACCATGTCCAGGAGGGTTTTGAATGTCTCCAGGGAAGGAGACTCCACAACCTCTCTGGGCAGCCTGTTCCACTGCTCTGTCACCCTCACAGTAAAGAAGTTTTTCCTCATATTCAGGTGGAACTTCCTGGGTTCCAGTTTGTGCCCACTGCCCCTTGTCCTGTCATTGGGCACCTCTGAAAAGAGTCTGGCCCCATCCTCTTGACACCCAGCCTTCAGGTATTTATAAGTACTGATGAGATCCCCCCTCAGTCTTCTCTCCTATCCAGGCTAAAGAAACCCAGGTCTCTCAGCCTTTCTTCATAAGAGATATCTTCCAGCCCCCTGATCATCTTTGTGGCTTTCTGGTGGACTCTCTCCAGTAGTTCCCTGTCCTTCTTAGACTGGGGGGCCCAAAACTGGACACAATACTCCAAATGTGGTCTCACTAGGGCAGAGTAGAGGGGGAGGATAACCTCCCTCAACCTGCTGGCCACACCCCTTAGATGCCTTTTATTTCTTTTACCACAACACAAAGTGCTTCACCTTGACAGCGACAATTTTTCTTTTCTGACTTCCATTTCACACACTGAACTGAAAACTCTGTGTGTGTCAGATGATATCTATTTGAGTTCTGTCTTTTCAGTCATATACTATATTTCTTTGAGTGACTAGATCAGATAGAAGTCACTGAAAGAAAGTGGAGATTGCTTTTTACTTGCAGAGTAACTGACCATATCTGATAGTAAAAAAAGTTTAAAGATTAGATGTCCATAAGAAAGTGGCAAATGGAGAGAAAGGAAAACAGCAAGGATTTGTCTGCAAAGTAATCAGTCTAAATAAATATATTTGATGTTATTTACATGCTGTGGAGTACATAACTCTGTCCATTAATCCAAAAATCTGCAAGACTTTTAATAAATCCTGTGTCATACCTGAAAAGCATTTCAGTTGTTCTAGATATCCTAGAGACTCTCAAACACTGTGAGGTGCCATGTTTATAGGGAAATTAATTGAGCCCTGAGAGACAGCTAAGAGGAGGAAGACAGACTAGTTCCATGGAAGATGGATGGGAAAGTTTTCTAGGAACCAAGAGAGCTATGCAGAGTTTTCTGTTGAAGTTTAAGGAATAACTGAAGTCAAACCTGAAAAGTGAGACCTGTCCTGCAAAGATCAAAGAACAATATTTTCTTATAAACACTTTTTTATTTTTATTTGGTTACCTTGAAGATTTCTGTATTTCTAATGAAAATTATTTTCATAAATAGTCCAAGTGAGCATCTTCTTCTGATTTTAAACATCTTTGATCATCTTTGAGGAGCTTACTGTATGAAAAAAAGCAGATGAGGTCCAGTGTTTTTAATTTCTTGTCATTACTAGTGCACAAACTTATGAAGTACCTGACAGTGCACACTCTGAGGACTTGTCTAAAATTGTGTTGACCTGAACTGATTTGAGCTTCTTGCAACACATCCCTAGTGTTTAAGCAACTGTTGCTTGACCTGTCATAGTTGAAACCCTGGGAATATAATTTGCAGTAAAGGTCTGAAAGCCCAAGGTGATTCCTACATAACAAACCATAACCCTTTGAAAAAATTAAGGATGGAGGAGGCTGATGTGTAAGTTTCAAAATTTAGTTGGGAACCAGTGAAACAGAAGCACATTGTCATAAGAAAATATATAAAAGTAAATCCAGGCTCAGTATTCTGAAGCCATTCAGAAGCCATTCTCCTCACAACAAAGAAATTGAAAAAAATACCAGCTGTGAACACCAATCTCCTAGTGAAGACCTCAGAGTCCTGACAGCTCATTGCAACCCTCCCCAACTCTGCTTGAGGAAGACTGAAACGTCAGCCCTAAGAACCCAAAGAAACATTGGGATGGAGTGCAGAACACGAAAGAAAACAAATCAATACTAGGAAGGCTTTTATATAAGTTTTACCTGCATTGATGAGGCTTTTCTGTATTGAATGGATAATTTGGATGAGTGTTGAAACATTTATTGAGCTAACACTAAATTCTTGGAGTCATATAAACATATCCTTTTTTTTTATTATTTTTATTTTTCTTTTATTAGACCAATATTTTGAGTGTAAAACAAGTACACGTAAAAGATCTGGCAGCATTGGTGGCCTGCTGCTGTGGGTTCACCCAGCTTCACAGGCTGGTAGTCCCTATATTTGCAACTGTGTTTGAATACGATAAGCAAACAATTTTCCATCTTCCTGTGTTCCCATTTGGAATCATTCCGTCACCAAGATCTCCATTTAGAAGAACATAAATATATATGTAAAAAGGAAAGAAAATGGAAAGCAGAAGAGGAGATAGGAACATGTGTGAGTTAGATATGCAGAATTATGTGGAATAGTCATTTTCTTTCTTAAAATGTAATTACAATTTAGGGGGGAAATCCCAAACTGTGAAAAGTAGTCAAATAAAGAGTTTGGTCACAGCAGTTTGGGAGATTTGAAATTAATCATTCAGATTGTTTATCTTCCTCTCAGTCTACATAACCGTGATTCTATGCAATCTGTACAGTTCAGAGGCAACTGGATCCCATTGATCTGACAAAATAGGGAACTCTAAAGAAAGCTCAGTAAGTGTAAGGAAAAGAACAAATGAATCTGGTTCAGAAACAAACATAAGAAAGAGAAGTTGTAGAATCCTTTTCCTGAATAGTTCTAAGAATAGGCTAGATAAATTGCATTCTGGTAGCAATTAACCTATTAAGGTAATTAACCTATTAAGGTTCCTTAACAAAACAGGAAAATGTTTTAAGATATTGTTACATGAAGAAAAGTGACTTGTGACAACATTTTCTACAGGTACACAGAACTGGATTTCATGTCTTTGGAGTCTATGCAACTGTACTCCACAAAAGGTCAAGGTGAGATCACCTGGTATCTTCTGGTCTTTCTCGTCATCTTTAATGGCAGACAAGGAGGATTAGATCAGGAACACTGTTTTGGAGACTCTGTTTGTCAAGATACAAGGAGGAAGAAGTTACATAAATTGCGAATCATCAATAATGTCTTATGAAGCATAATAGGTTAAATTTTTACTTTTTAAAACATGCTGTGGGGGAACCACAATGCACAAAGAAAGGTTAAGACAGTAAAATCTGGTGACAAAGAGCTTTAAATGATGCTGGCATAGCACCTGAGTTGCGCCCTATTGAATCCATAGTCCTGGAATTTGATTACTTTATTGATTTTTTCCCCTCCATCCTCTTTTAAAAATAAGGTTGGATATGAACCTACCTCAGCAAAGAACTGAAATGAAATAGGAAGAAAGAGTCAAAACCTGGCACGTGTATGGAACTCTCGATTTTCCTCTAAATGCTGAGTGATACTGACCATAAGTAAGCTATCTGACAGTACAATGATTCTTGGTACTGGACGCTACAGCTATAGCAGGAACCAGAGCATGGGTGTCCCAGATCTTTCCTTTTTCATGACCCTCCTTACTCAGCCTCAGTCTATAATGGGAAGTGACAACACTTTCTTCTACTCTGCCAAAAGACACCCACAGACTTTGCTTTCACAAATTCAAGATCCATATAACCCCACAGAAGTAAGAAAGTAGTTTTTTTTCACACTTATTCTTTTTTGCAGGTGTGGAGAGTAATGCATAACCAGGTCCTAGAGAGGAAAAGGAATGAATATACTTCAAGAAAAATTACTTTGGGAGTGATAGTGTCAAAAGTACATTTTGACACTTTTCCTCATTGATGAGAACCAATAAGGATTCTCAGATTAGGGAATCACCCCTCTCAGTACAGTAAAATAGGTTGCGTGAAAATCTGTTATCTTCCACACGTTCTCATCAATTAAGGCACTGCATTGTTTGTCTATGCATTCATTCCTTGCCCCAGAAAATAAACCTCTTTTTTCTACTTAACTTGTACAACTGCTAAAGAAGCTGTTCAGCTGTATTAAATAAACTGAGGTAACATTTTGCTTAAACATATTACCTGTGAAAAAAATGCTAAAACCATTTAACTAGTCCATCTTGGTATGGAAAAATAACCCAAATATCTCCAATAACCTGACACCAGAAATAGATAATTTAGGATTTGGGGGAGAGTATTTATTTGTCTGTTTTTTTTCTGTTATAAAACTGTGCTGCTGTCAAGTTTTTAGAAACTCAGAGATGACTTTTCTCTGATTTATGTGATAATATGTAAGAAAGCCTGAAATAGATAACACTGACTACTAGATGACAATAATGTGGAAACATTATTGATAATTTGCTAAATAACAAAAATATCACAAATATATAGATTCACAACAAATCAACCAAGACAGCTAATTTCTTCCCCTAAACTAGAATCAATTTTTCATCAATATCACTGAGTCAACAGTGTTTCACGGCTTCCAGGACCAAGTTCAATCATATCTTTATCATATGGGAAGGGAGCTCCTGTCCCCTTCTATACTGTTATGTCCACACAAGGAAAAACTCCAAATATCTACAAAGACTATACAGGCACAACAGTGTGTCTTAACAGGTATCTGAGACCACAGCTGCAATCCATGCTTTGAAGCGCTCATGCCCTTGTGTTCAAAACCTGTGGCCAAAATCTGCTGAAAAGATTCAGCTGTCATACAGAGATCCTCTGAAACTCCAAAGGTTAAATGCATACCGCTGAATCTCCCTAGACCTTGCCAAAATGTTTATCAGCAGTGTGACCTGATAAAGGATCTGGAGCAAAATTTAATTCCAGTTTTAAAAACCTAAATGTAGATGTCTGTACATGCCTATGTGAGATCTATATATCTAAGTTCTCTTTATAGGCAAATGAGGTCTGCATAATTTATTCAACTGAAACTGAAACTTTTCTATTAGGCTAAGACTAATAGCTCTATATATTCCATTGACTGTACTGACTAGATCTACAAAAACTATGATGGAAACTTACAGAATTAGTTCATATATAAATATCTACATGGCAGGCACATACATTTAGGCATTTGAATTTGGAGCTGTCTAAATATCTTAGTCTTGTTGCTTTAACCTCTTGCCATAGCTTAATGACTGACAGCCTTCCTGTTAAAACCATCTATGTGATAACTAACTAAATTAACAAATGACTTAAGCATCTAAACAGAACTCAAATCTTCAGCATAATAAAAACTCTTTTGAAACACAGTATAAGGTAATTTGTCATATGATATCTCTAATTTTCTAAAAATATGTTGTGTGTATGAGGTTCTGAGGGATTTTGCAGGTTCTAGTCCTGAGTTTGCTGTGGACAATAAACCCAAGCAGATCAGTATTCAAGTGACAAGGAACTTTCAAGCTTCAAAAGAAAAGAGAAAATGATATCACAAGCTGATGGGAAACTCTAGGTTGGGATTGGCATTGCTTGCTGAAAAGCTAGAAACTGCACAGGCATCTGTTCTTCAAGTATGCCACTTTGGAAACATGCCTAGTTTTCATTCTGCTGAACCTATAGATGGGACAGACTATTAAATACATACTGTAGGAAAAAAGAAAAAAAAAAAAAGAACATGACTGTATTATGATTTTTAATTTCTAGGTAAATACGGATTTATTTGTGTTTACTGTATATGATCCTTTAGCACAGAAAAAATTCAGCATTCATAGTTGCCACCATGAAGTATTTGTTTTCCCTGAGTCTTAAAAAAAAAAATCCCAAAACCAAATCAAGTGGAATAACAACAAAACAAACTAACATTATTAACAGCCTGCACATTACTTAGAAAACCATAGTGATGATGGATGGTACAATGATGACAGATGAGTCTTCACTCCTATTTTAAATTCTATCAACTGCATAAATTAGTCATGTCATCAATATGATTACTAGCTGTTCACTCACCTTCTGCAGCAGCTGTTGCTTTTTTCCTGGCTTTGGTCCTTTGATTACTCCATCTAACTCAGTATTACAAGTCACTGAAGGACCTGTTTGCAGCAGGTAAAAATCTACAGGTGAATCTGGGACAGAGAAATATATTAAAAAATCATTGATCCTATTTTGGCATCTGACTTGTTTAATTGGAAAATATGTAGGGTTCATTCTGATAGTGTCAAAATGTTTCGGGGGTTGTTTGTTTCTTTGTTTGTTGGGGTTTTTTGCCCTGCTATTGCCTATAAGGTGTGCATGATGTGGGGTCTGTGACAGCTCCTTGAGAAAAATTCATATTATTGTAATCGCAGCCATTTGGCAGTGTCAAGATAGTTCATTTAAGCAATGATTTCTAAAATATCTCTAATGAATATTTTCTTCTGTTAATTTAGTTTGACCAGCTGAGGCAGATAGCATTCAGATCAGCATTTAGCTCTGTGAAACTAACAGAGATCAAAAAGCCTGTGATAAAGGCTGTGTCTCTGATCTGATCTATGAACCCATTGATAGTCCCACAATAAACAGCATTCAGGTCCCTAGGGAATTCATTAAATGTATTGAAGATATTTTATTAATTAATTCTGAATACTCCAAGAAGAAAAAAAGGCTATTTTTTTTAATTCTTTCCATGTACCAATCCCATAGAGAACAGCAGAAAATAAATTCAAGCTTCATTGAATTTAATCACTGTAAATACTTTGTGGGATCATGACCTAGGTTATTATACTAAGTGTATTCATGTTTATGAAGAATTTTGAATTCTTCAGAGATATATAAATTTATTAAATAATTCCTGATATTCTGATCCATACACCACACTTTCAATTAAAAAAAAAAAAAAAAAAGGAAAAGTTTTGGACTATTTGTAATTTCTCAGAAAAAGTTTAATGGCTAAATATTTCACTGCAATTTATTATTGCTAAGACTTAATTACAGTCCATTTATGCAAGTACTAGAGAGTGTTTAATAGCAAGCCATGAAGGATTATCATTAATAGTTAAAACTGAATGATAGTGATCATACAGATAAAGTATACGTCATGGTGAAGTATGCTTCCTTTTTATTCTTTGTTAGGTTTGTTAGCTTTATTCTGAGTTCAGAACTTGACATGGGTATGGAAAACTGCTGTGAATTAGTAAGGTCTTACTCTTCAAAATATAAACTCATAATTGTCAGCATAGAAGACGTATATATAGATAAGGATACTTTATAGTATTAATAATGTTTTAAGATTTTTTTTTAGCAGAAACACTTCACAGGCTAAATGCTTATCTCTGATAGATAAACTCTGTGTTCATACTATAGAAAACAAAACTGTACATGGATACTTCTTGTGATAATTCTATAAGTTTCTTCTTGTTCTGTGAATGGAAGTTTCAAAATATGCTTTCTCAAATTGTTTAGCACTTCCAACCACTCTTCACTTCAATATCAGAGGCATTGAATGGTACGAAAGTGAAAAATAAAATAGCCTTCACAGTATTGTTCAAACTATGAAGAATAAGAAAAATCCCCCAGACCCACACCCTTTTTACTCTGATCCCATTCTCTTTTCATTTGGCATTGTTCTTAACACAATAGTCATTTTGGTAAGAAATGTTTTTTTCAGTCTTTAGCAGTCCTAAAAGTAATGAAAGGCAAAGGTGGACAAAATCAAATTATCCCATATATTTGTTGTTAGTGTCTATTCACTCTTAAGGGAATACGTGACACTGAGATTCATGAAAACCCATTGAAAAAAAACGGTATTGAAAAGCTGGAGATGTTCAGAAATACCATATATCTTTTTTCTAAGGGACTGTTGTGGTTTAGCCCCAGTCAGCAACCAAGAAACACACAGCCGCTCGCCCACTCCTCCCTGGTGGGATAGGGGAGAGAATCAGAAGAGTAAAAGTGAGAAAACTTGTGGGTTGAGATAAAGACAGTTTAATAGGTAAAGCAAAAGTCAGGTGTACAAGCAAAGCAAAACAAGGAATTCATTCACTACTTCCCATCAGCAGGCAGGTGTTCAGCCATAACCAGGAAAACAGGGCTCCATTACGCATAACGGTACTTGGGAAGACAAATGCCATCACTCTGAACGTCCCCCCCTTCCTTCTTCTCCCAGCTTTACATAGAGCATGACATCAGATAATATGAAATATCCCTTTGATCAGTTGGGGTCAGCTGTCGTGGCTGTGTCCCCTCCCAGCTTCTTGTGCACCTCGCAGAGCATGAGAAGCTGGAAAAGTCCTTGACTAGTGTAAGCACTACCTAGCAACAGCTAAAACATTAGTGTATTATCAACATTATTTTCATACTAAGTCCAAAATGCAGCTTTTATACCAGCTACAGTGAAGAAAATTAACTCTATCCCAGCTAAAACCATGACAGAGACCTAAATTTAGCAGATTATTTTCCTATTCAGACCCTTCTGGAAAATTGCTGTAATTCAGAAATAAAATAGAATGATATTCATAACAATTAAAAAACATAAAATGAATGTCAAAGAGCTGTATTCTCTTAGTTCATAATTCTGAAATAAATGAGCCAATATTCACCTCTTGACTCTGGTCCCATTAAAAAAAAAAAAGTTTTAAAATGAATAGAACATGTAATTATTGACTAAAAAAAAAAAAATAAAAAAAAAAAAAGATGACATGATCATATTTCCTTAAATTACCCAGCATGTCAGTTTTCATGACAGAATTTTCTGAGTTGCATTTAGCAACAGTAATCTATGGTCTCAAAGTAAATGTGATAATGCCTTTCCTGTTCTATTAATAACTACTTTCAGTCTAAGAATTAGAAGTATGTTTTTTCAATGAGGTCTTAACTTGCTCTGGCAATATACAGAATTTCAGGATGAGTAAGATAATGAGGGTGATGGGGAAAGGTGAAGTACAATATATAGTTTCAGACTTGCCAATCATTCTGCACCAGATATTCTGTGTTAAAGAAGAAAGGGAAAAGGGAAAAGGGAAAAGGGAAAAGGGAAGAGGGAAGAGGGAAGAGGGCAAGGGAAGGGAAGGGAAGGGAAGAGGGAAGGGAAGGGAAGGGAAGGGAAGGGAAGGGAAGGGAAGGGAAGGGAAGGGAAGGGAAGGGAAGGGAAGGGAAGGGAAGGGAAGGGAAGGGAAGGGAAGGGAAGAGGCCCTCAAAACTAAAAGCTTATTTTTATGTTATACCCAGTCAAGTGGGTTTTTGCTTTGCAATTTGACATTGATTTCTCATTACTCTGAATTTTACAAATTAAGATGAAAATTTTGAAAAAAAATTGCTAACAATAGTCTTCAAAAGTGAGTATATATATATTTTTTTAAAAAAAAGTCTGAATTATTTGTATCCTTTATCTTACTGACTTTTAATGGACTGCGACATTTCTGGAAACTTGAAGTTCTTCATTTCATTATAGATAAACAGGTTGCAACGGGTTTTGTGGAATACAGGCTAGTTTGCAATGTAACCTTTACTCTGAATCCTCTTTATGCTTAAAAGACTTCATTACAGATAAAAATATGAATGAGAGAACTCAATACTTCCTGTAGAAAAGCCCTGAAGTGGAAATGTATTCATATACAAATCGAAAGTTAGTTACTCAGAATCTAAAGCTCCATGTTTTTCTATTGTGGTTAGCTTCAGTGGAGAAGTACAAAACAGCCAGAAACCAGTATTTTATTCTTGTGATCAGATGGATGAATTTGAAGTTATTTTCCTAGCACCACAAGAATTTTCATTACTTCTTGTTTCATAATGATGAAATACACTTCCTATATTTATCTGTCTGTCCTCAAAAGCTGCTTCTATTTGAAATTCCTAATGGCGGACACATCATGCTGGGAAGGACTGAGGCCACTCACATCAAAAGTCTTTCATGTAATGCAGCATGACTGACTGCACTAGATGTTTTGCATTGCAGCAGCAATGTGTCAGCAATCAGACTAAGACACTTAAACCCACTTATTTTTTGTTTCTTTTTTATACACTAGGTTTAAACAAAAAAAAATAAGTTTTTTCTGTGCCATCCTCTGTGATGATATCTGATTTTTCTGTATTTTTCTGGATAATAAGTGATTACAATAAACTGGGACAATCATGTTTGTTTCCTGCTACATTAGGATGCTGAGAATTGCTCGGCTTTTTCTCCAAATAACTGTGTTAAAACTAAAGTAGTCACACACTTGTATACTATCCATAAAATTAATTCTGTACAGAAGTTTGGTACACTGCTTAATCTTTAGTTAAGTCTCATATGAAGTTTATTAGATAGTATTTAAATAACTCACAGTCATTGAGTAGTCATTCAAATAGAAGTGTTTAAAATTATAAGAATTGTAGAATATAAAAATATAAAATATAATTTTGTGCATATTCATTGTAAATAGTGATGTGTATATAGACATGTAATAGATGTCAGTTTGTGCTAATTTCCTGTTTAAATCTCTGAGATTCTTGTGTAAAAAATTTCTTAACTCTGCATGTTTTTGCAAGTGACTGGCCAGCATGTTTAATGACAAGTAATCTCTCACTAATAAAACAGTGGAACCAACAAGATTTAAGATTACAACGTATCCCTGTGTGGATGTTGGAATGCACTTAATCTGGTTTTTATAGTATTGAAAGAGGCAGTATCAACTTGGTAAATTTTTCAGGTTTGCATCCTACAAATTCATTTTCTTATTGTATAATTTTCTGCCTTGAACTGTATTCTTGAGACTATATAAGGATGTATCTTCTGCATCTTGAAAAAGAAACCCCTAACACATTGATTCAAATTTCCAGTAATGCAAGTCTAACTACTATCCCACCTTATTTATGAATTGATCTATTCAGTGAAGGTTAGAGATTTACAACATTTTTTACCATGAATATATACCAATCCATAAGTGAGTATTTTAGCTTAAAGATACAGAATCTAGTTTTTTGCTCAGGTACTAAAAATCTTACATTCTTAGTTGATGGATGAACACTCCTAGGCATGATTTGGGATCTGTTGCCATGGGGCATAATATGTCAAATATCTCTTGCTTCCTTGCACTTTCTCACACAAGTAGGGCTACATTTATATACAATTTTCACCTTCAGATTAGGACAATGAATGTCAATGAAATACTTCCACTTTTTATCAGAGGATCAGAGATACCGCCTATATATATATATATATATATATATATGCATACATACATACATATAAAAATAAATAAATAAATGAATAAATCAATAAATAAATTTATATGGATTTCTCTTTTCAATGAAATTGTGCAATTAATCTCCTAATTAATTCTTATTCTTTATAAACTTGTCTAGGAACAGAATAAAACAGTCTATATGTGAATGTCTAAGTCACAGATGTACATGCAACTCCATCCTGATTATTATATTGTGAATGATTATTCTATACTATTATGATTAAGCCACCTCATCCCTTGTGGCAGCTTTCTGCTGGAAAATGTCATCAGGCCATTGCAAATGGGGATTGCCAGGAAGTAAATCAGACCTAAAGATGAGCAAATATAGATTTCGTAACAGAAAGAACTTTTCAGTGTTACATTTTCCTTCTTTTAAATGGAGTTTGGTGGAGATGTTCTGCATCTATGTTGTGTTAAATGTTAAATTTCTGTGAAGAAGGAATTAAAGACAGTCTTACACTAAACCAGAAACAATGCAACTTAAAAATTAGACTAGAACAATGCCTTGGGAACTTGGTCAGGAACACTCTCTGATCTGTTATAAATCTAGTTATATATTTAAGAACACAATTCATATAGAAAAGACACATAAACAGGTGACATTATCTGCAGTACAAAAAAAAAAAAAAGAATTGAGAATTGTCTGTGGGTTGGTCTCCAGAAGCCAAATGTTTGGTTGGGAATGGAAAAACAATATAAGCTCCTCAAAAGCCAGCTCCTGTTTTCTAGAAAACAAATTGCATAAACAGCATTCAGTAACATGCCAGGACAAGACTGGCATTTAATGATATCTTATCTGTCTTAGCCAACCCAAACTATCACAGTTTAAATCTACAGCTAAGATCAAAATATAGAAGCAATGATCTACTATACTTGGGTTTGTAAAACAGAAATTTGTTTTATTCATGGTATAACCAGGTTGCAGATGAATCACAATTCCTTTCACATCCAAACAAAACTGCAGCAGTGGGCCTTGTGACAAGAAAAATGAGTTAATAGCAACAATAACTGTGTCTTGTGACACGTGCTAATACACAGAAACATATATCTTGCTTTTGTTTTTTCTCAAAAAACAATGGACACAATGTATGTGAGGACCTAGAAACTGAAAAGCAAGCATCAATCAGACTGGCATTTCATAGTGCTAGGCCTCCTAGCAGAGACTTTAGTAATATCATAGTAGGACAGATTCTTAGTGAGAGCATAGTCCCATTCACATCTAACATTCACATATGCTTTGACTTCACTGGTATCCTGCACAACAATTTCTACAGCTTCATCAGCTTCTGAAAGCAAAAGAACTGTAGAGCAGCCTGTTTTTTTCTATTTTCAAAGTATAGAAGAAACATACACATATTTATTTCCCACAGACAATTAAATCAGTATTTTACATACCATCTGGCAGAAGGTAGAAAATTATTTTAGTAAAGCTTAACTATTCCTGAGCAAATAGGGGTAAGAGAACCAAGAGCATTGGATGTTTAGAAATCACTATAGCAAGTATCTTTGGAAATATACATTTTTTTGCTTCAGTACTAATCTAAGTATCTGGAAAGCAGTTGGACAGGATAATACCTTTAATCTCAAAAGCATGAGCTAGAACTTGGCATTCTCTGTGTGGCACAGACCAGAGTCATCTCCAAGCTGAAGAAAATCTTCTTCCCAGCTAAACATTTGGAGCTACTTTATTAGAAACAATCTTTCTTTCCTCTAATTTTTTCTCACATATTCATAACATTAGCACATGATGTAATAAAAACTGCTGTCAGCTTTCTCATAGTGTTTCCAACTTCTTTGAAGTTCATACTATTTACCCGGTTGGAAGCCTTTAAGACCTATATAATTTCCTTTCTTTTCTCTTACAATCATTGCTGATAAAAGCCATAGCTGGCATTTATGTGAAAATACTTACAATTCTAAAGTGATATATAAGCAAAAAAAATGCATTTTACTGAAATCCACCTCTTACCAGCAAATAAGATATATATTTTTTTTTTTTTTTTCAGGGTTGAACTGCATCATATAGTATGCATTTATATGAATAATAATTATGACTCTTGATTTAAGAAGGTATCTTTGGACAGAACTGAGTTGGACTTTCATTTTTGTCCTTCACTGTTCACACTGGAATAGACAGAACCACCACTTAGTCTTTTTAAATACTATATTTCATGAGAATGTTCTCATCCCTTTTCTATAATAAATTTAGTTATCTTTTTTATCATACCATGGGTGTCCTTGGTGATAAGTTGTTTAAAGAACAAGAAACAATACTAATGGTGTCTGAGGTAATCTTCCTGGAAAACTTACAGTTGACAGAGTATTTTGATATTAAAAAATATGATGTTAGTTGGACATATGAGTAAAAATGGGGAACTACTGCATGTAAGAGAATATAAAGAATATCTTTGGAATATGGTAAACAAGGAAGGAACTTATAAATACAGTGAGCAGATGATAATTTAAAAGCATAACGTTTGCCTTGAATTATCAGTTTTTTCAAAAGCTTTGAATTTATGTGAAACCAGATGTAGTTTTTTAAACTGCAAAAAAATGAAAAAAATACTTCGAACATTCTTAGAACAGAGAGACTGGCTAGCAGAAGCTCTATTCCATACATGACAGATTTGGCATTTGAAATTGTCTTTTGTTCAGTATAGCAGTTAGAGATATTTTTAAACATTTACAATATGGTGTTATACAGGAACATCAATTTCTGAGTTAAAAAAAAAAAAAAATGCTTTCTTAGCAAAAAAAGATACACAAGAGACTAAAAGAAAGCCATAGGCATCTTCTAACACAAATGATTTAAAAAATTATTTGATTCCATAAGGGTTTTGGCTTTGATTAAAGAAAAAATTCACTAGGTTTCTAAATTTTGCCCAAATCTGTCACAGTTCTTAACACTCAAGAATTCTTTTCATAATGGTTTAATTTTCCTTTCTACTGAGATCACTTGCCTAAACTCAGAAACTGAGCAGATAAAATTCTCTCTGTGCTTTGACTGTCCAGATCTTACTGATGGTGACGATAAGGTTGAGTGGTTTTGGGCAAGAAGCAGGAGGAAGGCCAACAAAGCAGATATCATGGTGAGAGTCTGTTATAGACCACCCAACTGGGATGAAGAGGCAGATGAAATATTCTATAAGCAGCTGGGAGAAGTCTCACAATCGCTAGCCCTTGTTCTCATGGGGGACTTCAACTTACCAGATCTCTGATGGAAATATAATACAGAAAAGAAGAAACAGTCTAGGAGACTCCTGAGTGTGTGGAAGATAACTTCCTGACACAGCTAGTGAGTGAGCTAACTAGGGAAGATGCCCCCTGGACCTGTTGTTTGCAAACAGAGAAGGACTTGTGGATGATGTGATGGTTGGAGGCTATATTGGCATAACAATCCCAAAACGATAGTGTTTTCGATTCTTGGAGAAGCAAGGACGGGGGTTAGCAGAACTGCTACCTTGGACTTCCTGAAGGCAGACTTTGGCCTCTTTAGGAGCCTGGTTGACAGAGTCCCCTGGGAGGCAGTCCTGAATGACAAAGGAGTCCAGGAAGGCTGGACATTCTTAGGAAGGAAATCTTCAAGGCGCAGAAGCAGGCTGTCTCCATGTGCCAAAAGATGAGCTGGCAGGGTAGAAGACTGGCCTGGCTGAACAGAGAACTTTGGCTGGAACTCAGGAAAAAAAGGAGAGTTTATGAACTTTGGAAGAAGAGACAGGCAACTAAGGAGGACTACAAGCATGTTGTGAGGTTATGCAGGGAGAAAATTAAAAGCACCAAAGCCCAACTAGGACTTAATCTGACTACTGCCGTAAAAGACAATAAAAAGTGTTTCTTTAAATCCATTAGCAACAAAAGGAGGGCTAAGGAGAATCTCCATCCTTTATTGGATGCAAGGGGGAAACATAGTGACAAAGGATGAGGAAAAGGTTGAGGTACTTGATGCTTTCTTTGCCTCAGCCTTTAATAGTAAGACCAGTTGTTCTCTGGGCACCCAGCCCCCTGAGCTGGAAGACAGGGACAGGGAGCAGAATGAAGCTCCCATAATCCAAGGGAAAATGGTTAGTAACCTGCTACACCACTTAGACATACACAGGTCTATGGGGCCAGATGGGATCCACCCAAGGGTGCTGAGGGAGCTGGCAGAAGTGCTTAGCAAGCCACTTTCAAGCCCTTAGCAGCAGTCCTGGCTAACCAGGGAGGTCCCAGTTGACTGGAGGTTAGCAAATGTGATGCTCATCTACAAGAAGGGCTGGAAGGAGGATCCAGGGAACTACAGGCCTGTCAGTCTGACCTTGGTGCCAGGGAAGGCTGTGGAGCACTTCATCCTGAGTGCAAACACACGACATGTACAGGACAACAAGGTGATCAGGCCCAGTCAGAATGGGTTTATGAAACGTAGGTCCTGCTTGACTAACCTGATCTTCTATGGCAAGGTGACATACTTAGTGGATGAGAGAAAGGCTGTGGATGTTCTCTGTCTAGACTTTAGTATAGCCTTTGACCCCATTTCTCACAGCATTCTTCTGGAGAAACTGGCTGCTAATGGCTTGGATAGGTGCAGTTTTCTCTGGGTTAAAAGCTGTCTGGATGGCTGGACCCAAAGAGTTGTGGTGAATGGAGTTAAATCCAGTTGGTGGCCAGTCACAAGTGGTGTTCCCCAGTGCTCAATATTGGGGCCAGTTCTGTTTAATATCTTTATAAGTTATCTGGATGAGGGGATAGAGTGCACCCTCAGTAAGTCTGCAGACAACACCAAGTTGTGTGGGAATGTTGATCTGCTTGAGGTTAAGGAGGCTTTACAGAGGGATCTGGACTGGCTGGATTGATGGGTTAAGGACAGCTGTATGAGGCTTAAAAAGGGTAAGTACTGGGTCCTGCACTTGGGTCAAAACAATCCCTTGCAACGCTTGGGGAAGAGTGACTGGAAATCTGCCTGGCGGTAAAGGACCTGGGGGTCCAGGTGTGATGACCCAGCAGTGTGCCCAGGTGTCCAAGAAAGCCAACAGCATCCTAGCTTGTATCAGAAATAGGGTAGCCTGTGAGACCAGGGAAGTGATTGTCCCCCTGTACTCACACAGAATCAAAGAATCAGAGAATGGTAAGGGTTGGAAGGGACCTCTCAAGATCATCTCGTCCAACCCCCCTGCTTGAGCAGGTACCCCTAGAGCAGGGTGCACAGGACCATGTCCAGGAGGGTTTTGAATATTTCCAGAGAAGGAGACTCCACAACCTCTCTGGGCAGCCTGTTCCACTGCTCTGTCACCCTCACAGTAAAGAAGTTTTTCCTCATATTCAGGTGGAACTTCCTGGGTTCCAGTTTGTGCCCATTGCCCCTTGTCCTGTCGTTGGGCACCTCTGAAAAGAGTCTGGCCCCATCCTCTTGACACCCACCCTTCAGATATTTATAAGCATTGAGAAAGTCCCCCCTCAGTCTTCTCTCCTATCCAGGCTAAAGAAACCCAGGTGTCTCAGCCTTTCCTCATGAGAGAGATGCTCCAGCCCCCTGATCATCTTTGTGGCTTTCTAGTGGACTCTGTCCAGTAGTTCCCTGTCTTTCTTAAACTGGGGAGCCCAGAACTGGATGCAGTACTCCAGATATGGCCTCACTAGGGTGGAGTAGAGGGGGAGGATAACCTCCCTCAACCTGCTGGCCACACTCCTTTTAATGCGCCCCAGGATACCATTGGCCTTCTTGGCCACAAGTGCACACTGCTGGCTCATGGTCAATTTCCTATCCACCAGCACTCCCAGGTCCTTCTTAACAGAACTGCTTTCCACCAGGTCAACACCCAACCTGTACTGGTGCCTGGGGTTGTTCCTCCCCAGGTGCAGGACCCTACAATTGCTCTTGTTGAATTTCATTAGGTTCCCCTCGGCCCAGCACTCCAGCCTGTCCAGGTCTCACTGAAAGGCAGCACAGCCTTCTGGTGTATCAGCCACTCCTCCCAGTTTTGTATTGTCAGCAAACTTGCTGAGGGTACACTCTGACCCTTTGTCAGGTCATTGATGGATATGTTGAACGGGACTGGACCCAGCACAAACCCCTGGGGAACACCACTAGTTACAGGCCTCCAGCCAGACTCTGCCCCGTTGATCACGACCCTATGAGCTCTGCTGTTCAGCCAGTTCTCTATCCACCTCACTGACCACTCCCCTAACCCACAATTCCTAAGCTTACCTATGAGGGTGTTGTGGGAGACAGTGTCAAAAGCCTTGCTGAAGTCGAGGTAAACAACATCCACTGCTCTCCCTTCATCTACCCAACCAGTCATGCCATCATAGAAGGCTATCAGGTTGGTCAAGCATGATCTCCCCTTGGTGAATCCATGTTGACCAATTCTGTTAACCTTTTCCTCTACATGCCTGGAGATGACCTCCAGGATGAACTGTTCTATCAGCTTTCCAGGGAAGGAGGTGAGGCTGACTGGCCTATAGTTTGCTGGGTCCTCCTTCTTGCCCCTCTTTGAAGACTGGAATGACATTGGCTACCCCCCAGTCCTTGGGCACCTCCCCTGTCCTCCATGGCCTTTCAAAGACAACGGAGAGTGGCTTAGCGAGAACATCCGCCAGCTCCCTCAGCACTCATGGGTGCTCATGGATTTGTGAGGATCCAGTTTGCCTAAATGATCTCTATCCCAATCCTCCTCAGCCAGGGGGAAGCCTTCCTTTCTCCAGATTTTCTCTCTCACCTCTGGGGGCTGGGATGCCTGAGGGCCAGCCTTAGCAGTAAAGACTGAAGCAAAGAAGACATTCAGTAACTCTGCCTTCTCTGCATCCTGCCTCACCAGGGCCCCCACCTCGTTCAGCAGTGGGCCCACAGTTTCCTCAGTCTTTCTTTTACTGCTGATGTATTTGAAGTAACCCTTCGTATTATCCTTGGCATCCCTTGACAGATTTAGTTCCAAGTGGGCCTTGGCCTTCCTTGTTGCACCTCTGCATACCCTGACAATGTTCCTATATTCCTCCCAAGTGGCCAGTCCCTTTTTCCACATACTGTAAACCTCCTTCTTCCATTTGAGTTTTTCTAGAAGCTCTTTGCTCATCCATGTGGGTCTCCTGGCTCCTTTGCTTGACTTCTTCCTCCTATGAATGCACCGATCTCGAGCTCTGAGGAAGTGGTACTTGAAAGTTGACAAGCTCTCTTGGACCTCCCTACCTTCTAGAGCCCTAACGCATGGGATCCCTCCAAGCAGGTCTTTGAAGAGGCCAAAGTTGGCTCCCTTGAAGTCCAAGGCTGTAATCCTACTTGTTGCCCTGCGTCTACTCTGCAGGATCCTGAACTCCACCGTCTCATGGTCACTGCAGCCAAGGCTACCCCCAACACTCACATCCTCAACTACACCTTCTTTGTTTGCTAGTATAAGGTCCAGCAGCACATCTTGATTCATTGGCTCCTCCACCACCTGTGTCAAAAAGTTATCCTTGATGCTCTGCAGGAACCTCCTGGATTGTGCACGCCTCACCGTGTTGCTTTCCCAGCAAATATCGGGGTGGTTGAAGTCCCCCGTGAGAACCAGGGCCTGTGATTGTGAGGTTACTTCCAGCTGTCTGTAGAAGGCCTTGTTGACTTCCTCTTCCTGACCAGGTGGCCTGTAGCAATCGCCCACAACAGTGTCACCCATATTTGCTTGCCCCTTAATTTTTACCCATAAGCTCTCAACTAGTTCTTCCTCCACCCCTAGGCAGAGTTCGATACATTCCAGTTGCTCTCTCACATAAAAAACAAGTCCCCCACCTTGCCTTGCTGGCCTGTCTTTCCTAAAAAGTATGTAGCCATCCATGACTGTATTCCAGTCATGAGAGCTATCCCACTATGTCTCTATAATTGCCATCAGATTGTGGCCCTGTGACCGCACACAGAACTCTAGTTCCTCCTGTTATTCCCCATGCTGTGTGCGTTGGTGTACAAGCATTTCAGAGAGGTAACTGAGCACGCAGGAAGGGTGCACAAGGATCCACTATAGCCATACACACCTTTAAGGCAGTTGGTTTTCTGATTGTCATCTCATGAGGCAACTAAGGCACTTTGTCACTGCTCTGGTTGGCCTGGCTTATTCCCCCATTGAGTGTGATGGCATTAGCATTGCCACTTTGGGCCCCACCCACTGAGTCCTTCAGTTTAAAGCCCACCTCTCCAAGTTGGCCAGCCTGCTGCTAAATATTCCCTTTCCCCTTCTAGACAGGTTGATTCCATCCCTCCCTAATAGGCTATGGTTGTTAGGGAAAGTTCCATTTTCATAAAAGCCAAAACCCTCATGATGGTACCAGCCACGTAGCCAAGAGTTGATTTGCATTATTTGTCTGTTATTGGCTGCCCATTCTTCTCCAGATAGTAAAATGGAGGAGAAATGACTTGGGCACCAATATTTTTCACTTGCTCCTCCAGGGCTTTATAGCCTTCCTTGGTCCTGCCCAGGCTCTGGCTTATAGCATCATTTGTGCCCATATGGAAGAGTAACAGTGGATAGGAATCTGTGCTCTTGACAAGTTGTGGCACCCTCTGAGCAGTGTCTCAGATTGCAGCTCCCGGAAGGGAACAAACCTCTCGTGACTCTCTGTCAGGTTGGCAGATGGGTGTCTCGGTGCCTTTTAACAGAGAGTCACCCACCACAAGCACTTGTCTCTTCTTTTTACTGTATCCACTCTGTGCTGCTGGTACAGTTGCACCTTGCAGACCTTGCTTGTGAGTGTCTACAGCTGTTAAAGCTTCATATCTGTTGTTGGTAGTGATGCTGGAGGGTGGAGACTGAAACGGAGCCCTGCTTTTGTGGGTCACCAGGGTCCAAGGTGCCTCTTTCTCAGTGGCTACAGGAACATGGTTCTGAAATCACCTGTGTCTGCCTCAGCTTCACTAATACTGCACAGCCTTTCAAACATTTCCTGCAACTCATTCACCTGACTCAACAGATCATCAACCCATGCACACCTTGTGCAGGTACTTACCTTTTCACAGGAGAAGGGTCTGGACACTCTCTGCAACCTACCCCCTGCACTGAAGCTTCTTTTCTTACCAGTTCCATCTGGGTGGATTCATCAGACATTGTCCTGGTTTCAGCTGGGATAGAGTTAATTTTTTTTCATAGTAGCTAGTTTGGGGCTATGTTTTGGATTTATGTTGAAAACAGTGCTGATAATGTGGAGATGTTTTAGTTGTTGCTAAGTAGTGCTTACACTAGTCAAGGACTATTTCTGCTTCCCATGCTTTGCTGGGTGCACAAGAAGCCAGGAGGGGACACAGCCGCGACAGCTGACCCAAACTGACCAAAGGGATGTTCCATACCGTATGACATCACGCTCAGTATATAAAGCTGGGGGAAGAAGAAGGAAGGGGGGGACATTTGGAGTGATGGCGTTTGTCTTCCCAAGTAACCGTTACGCTTGATGGAGCCCTGCTTTCCTGGGGATGGCTGAACACCTGCTTGCGGATGGGAAGTAGTGAATGAATTCCTTCTTTTGCATTGCTTGCATGAGTGGCTTTTGCTTTGCCTATTAAACTGTCTTTATCTCAACCCACAAGTTTCCTCACTTTTACTCTTCTGATTCTCCCCCTTCCCACTGGGCTGGGGGGAGTGAGCGAGCGGCTGTGTGGTGCTTAGTTGCTGACCAGGGCTTTCTCCATAGGAACACTGGTTTTAGCTCTGAGGTAAATGCCCACCATTTTGGCAGAGACCCAGAGCACTTCCCTGGGCTGTGGACCTTTCCTGCACACCCTTCTGCGCAAGCTGCTGCACAAACTGCCATGCAAACGGCCACACCACACCATGCCCTGGCTGACGTGCCACTCCCTGGTCACTGGTGCTCCCTTGAGCTTTTTAAATTACCCGCAGTTGCTCCTGGCAACGCCCAAGTTGTGTAAGCCTGGCTTGTGAGAGATGCCAGGACCTGGCAGGATGCTCTGTTCTTCCTCAAGTTTCCCTGGCTCCAGGAACCTCCTTGTCCTCCCTAATCTAGCACCCATTGGCACAGGTGAGGCTGCACCTTGAATACTGTGTTCAGTTTTGGGCCCCTCACTACAGGAAAGACACTGGAGCATGTCCAGAGAAGGGCAATGAAGCTGGTGAAGGGTCTGGAGAACAAATGTTCTAAGGAGCAGCTGAGGGAACTGGGATTGTTTAGTCTGGAGAAGAGGAGGCTCAAGGGACACCTTATTGCTCTCTACAGCTACCTGAAAGGAGGTTGTAGTGAGGTGGGGGTAGGTCTCTCTTCCCAAGTAACAAGTGATAGAACAAGAAGAAATGGCCTCAAGTTGCGGCAAGGGAGGTTTAGATTGGATATTAGGAAGAATTTCTTCACTGAAAGAGGACTATCAAGCATTGGAACAGGCTGCCCAGGGAAGTGGTTGAGTCATCATCCCTGGAGGTGTTTAAAAGGTGTGTAGGCCTGGTGCTTAAGGATATGGTTTAGTGGTGGACTTGTCAGTGTTAGTTTTGTGTTTGGACTTGATGATCTTAAAGGTCTTTTCCAACCTAAACAATTCTATGATTCTATGCATACCTGATTAATGGCAATCAAATGCCACTGGGCATAATGTATAGAACACCACATCTACTGACATTCCCTTGTCCTGGTTACTGGAGAATGTATAAGATATTAAAAAGAATAAAATTGTTTAGTTCTGCAAAAGTCCATACTGCAATGTTTCAGCTAAAGGCATCATAAAATGTCTGCTTAATAATAGAGGTATTATAGAATTTTGATGTTAATATCTAATAAGCAACAAGAAAATACCTAATTATTGAAAACACGCGTAACACTGCCATGACACAACCTAAATGAAACTATAGATATGGAGTATTCCTGAAAATATTTATGGTAATATGAATAATAATTAAACACCATATTTTTTCAAAGAATGAAGCAAAGGTGAACTTTTTTTGTTGCTACTTATTTCTGTTGAAAAAAAAATGTCCAGTGTTCAGACAGCTCAGATGGTTTTTGTTGGACTTTGCATTTACTAAATTTCCCAAATTATCTTCGTATCAGGGCCAGAATTACAACATGCATATCATGAGCTAGGCTGGATTATTCACTACATTTTATTTTAGTTTAGGTCTACATAATATGCAGATTGTTTAATCTCATCTAAGTTAAGATATCTAAAGTTTAGAATTTTGAATTAGAATTTAGTGACTGCTTCAGTAAACAGCCATGGGAGAAACACCTTCAGAAATTCATTTATCTCATCTTAAGAGAATAATAAAGTGTTATAATGGAGGTATTTTCATAGATTTTATTTGCTGTCATACTCACTGACAAAGTGATCATTGTTGTTTTTAACAGTTTGGTCCACAGTGAGCTGTATATCTAGATATAGTGATTTTTCCTTTCATCATGGGCATGTTAAAAAGGGCATTCCACTGTTGTGAGATTATAATTTAGGTGATCATAATTGTGTTATCAGTTACTGAGGAACAGTGATCTGGTTAAACATGCTAAACATATTCCTTATCTACCAGGATTTAAGTGCAATGACTTTTGTCACTTCTTTTTCTAAACTCTTGCTATGAAAGCATCAGCCAAAAGAAAACTTCACTGAGCGCTTGTCAACAGCCCCTGCATTACACATTCCTTGAACATTTGAATCCTCTGTCTTGCAGGTGAAGGTAGCTTGTCTAGAAGTTTGCCTGAATTTTAAGGCTGAGTAACATGCATATGTAATGATTGAACAAGGTCAGACTCCTTTTCTTTTCCCCCTTTTTTTTAAGGGATTCTCAGATGTAAACATTTCTTTCTTTTTTCCTTCTTCCCCCTCCCCGCCCCCCAAAACTGACTGGTTATATTGTCCACTTTTTTTTTCCACATATATCATAGAATCATTTTTAAAAATAAAGTTTTGGTTTTTTTTTCTCAGCTGGCACACTGTCTTTGAACTGCTATAATTGCAAAAAGACATCTTGCTATTTAATGTTCAAGCAAAATATTTAAATCCACAATAAGGTGTATGTCTAGGTGTAAAGATAGACTTCTCTGACCCATCTTTGCTCTAGTAAAGCAATTGCATACAATTCTGTAACTAGGAGTACTTAACTAGATGACCCCTAAGTATAAATATTTAGTAATACACTTCCAAAATGATGGGCATATTCAGAACTAATGGTGATGGAAATAAAAATATAAAAGCAAAATACGCATACAGCTTTGTATTTAGATTTTAAATTCTCCACAGCCTCAGATTCTTAAACATTTTTAAACATCAGAGCACAGGAGACATCTAAGTTTAAAGAGACCTGCAGATACTATTGACAAAGGAATGAAGAACATAAAAATACATTTTTAATGTCCTATACATACTGAGTGTATTTTAACATAACATACATGTTTGTTCAGGACCAACACTAAAGATTATCTGCAAAGTAAACTGCAGCATTCAGATAACACAGAAGAATATAAGCTAACAAACAAAATCTCCTGCATGTAATAGTAGAAAACAAACATCTGCTGGAAATTTTTAAAGCAGTACTCTTACACCATCTCTCTGATGGTATAAAAGGTGTATTTGGCCTTTTAACTTTTATTTACACTTTTTGAGCTATAGGACTAATACATGTTCCAATAAGGGATTTAAATAATGCAGAAGTGTAGCAAAGCATTTCGTTCTGCAAATTAGATAAATGTTGTGGAAAGTGCTTCTCCTACCACCCTGTGGCAGTTTAGAATCACTGCATATTAACATACCTCATTAAACATATTCAGCTTCATTCATACTTCCTTAATGAAGTCACTCACCAAGCAACACAAGAAGAACTCAAATCAAAGGATCCCTGTCCAATTCAACATGTGCATATGCAACTAATAAATTGCATTAAAAGTACACACTCTATTGGAAATGTTGCCTTTTTAGCAAGCAGTGCCATTTTAGGAAAATGAAAATATATAGTTACATAGGCTTGCCATTAGAAATTTCTAGCAACAACTCTATGGCTATAAAAGTCATAATTTCTGTACTTTCACCATCTAATAATAATTAGGTTAGAAGAACTGTCTTGTAATTTTACAACACTGACAGTCTGAAGCAGTCGTTCTTCCATTATGAAACAATATCTATTATTTTCATTCTGCTGTATAACAATATTGGTTTAAGATGGCCTTTACTTGGATACATTTTGGTTTTGCAAACTATGTGCTCAGTGTAAATATCATACAGGGGCATATATATTTAGTATCATGTTTATTTTGCTCTTATAACATGGCATGCTTATTACTTATTAATATTCATATAGTAAAATTATCTTCACAATTATTCCTATTTTCAGCAAATATTCTAAAGTGTTATGTAGTTTAATTTGAATTTCCAGGCTTTATTTCACAGAGATTATTAATAACACAGTAGTTTAGTGTCAACATAACATGAGACAATTTACTTTTCCTCTGTTTTCATCAAGAAACACTGGTCACTTCAGCAATTTCAGCACTATGCTAGTGTTGTGGTTTAGCCCCGGTCAGCAACTAAGCACCACACAGCCGCTCGCTCACTCCCCCACCCTTGTGGGATGGGGGAGAGAATCGGAAGGGCCAAAGTAAGAAAACTCGTGGGTTGAGATAAGAACAGTTTAATAATTAGAATAAAACAGCAATAATACTAATATAATGAAAAGGAAAATAATGAGCGAGAGAGAGATGAAACACTAGAAGGAGAGGGAAAGGAAAAAAAAAACAAAACCAAAACTGAACAACAAGTGCTGCAACCGCTCACCACCCGCCGACCGACGCTGCCGGTCCCCGAGCCGCGATCGCTGCCTCCCCCAGCCAATTTCCCCCAGTTAATATACTGGGCATGACGTCACATGATATGGAATACCCTCTGGCCAATTCGAATCAACTCTCCTGGTTGCATCCCCTCCCCTCCCGGCTTCTTGTGCATCTGGCAGAGCATGGGAAGCTAGAAAGTCCTTGACTAGTGTAAACACTACCCAGCAACAACTAAAACACCAGGGTGTTATCAACATTATTTACATACCAAGTCTAAAACACAGCACTATGCTAGCTACAGTGAAGAAGATCAACTATCCCAGCTAAAACCATGACAGTATCCACCCCTTATTCCATACCATTTACGTCATGCTCAGGTCTCATACTATGCAATATGACCTCAATAACCACCACCCGCCTCCCCATCCTTTGATGACATACGTAGATATCATTTATCATTCCCGTAGTCTATGGACCATCCCTGTAGAACGTCTGTAGAGGGTCCACACATGTCCATTGAGTTCATTCAGTCCATAACTTTGGGCTCCATCTACCGTAATAGTCCTTCAAGGCTGGAGAGATGGTCTGCGTGGTGTTGGATTGTTGCATGCTGAAGCCAGTCTTTGTTCCACCACCGCTACACGTTGCTTGGTTTAATCAAAGTTCATTCTTCATTAATTTTGGAAATTCTTACTATGATACCATTGATACAGCATATAGCAACCATAGGAGTGATGACATACAATATCATATAGCAATTAACAGCATACCGTTCAGCTCATTGGCTATTTTCACCCAAAATCAAATCCCCTTGAGGCACACATCGAACTCCTCCATCCTCCCGCATTACCCACCAAGTGCACCCAGGTCCTCGAGCAAAAGCAATCCCACGAATGGGTTTGCCTTTGCCTGAGACAGGAATAACCCAGACGGTTTTCCCCAGCATATTTTTTACATGCACTACAGGGACTTTATCCCCTTCCACAGTACGTAAGAGTTCTGAGTGGGCAGGCCCAGCTCGATTGGCAGATCCCCTAGTGTTGACTAACCAGGTGGCTTTTGCTAAATGTGTATCCCAGTGTTTGAATGTCCCACCCCCCATTGCTCTCAGTGTAGTCTTTAACAGTCCATTGTATCGCTCAATTTTCCCAGAGGCTGGTGCATGATAGGGGATGTGATACACCCACTCAATACCATGCTCTTTGGCCCAGGTGTCTATGAGGTTGTTTCGGAAATGAGTCCCGTTGTCTGACTCAATTCTTTCTGGGGTGCCATGTCGCCATAAAACTTGTTTTTCAAGGCCCAGGATAGTGTTCCGGGCGGTGGCATGGGGCACGGGATATGTTTCCAGCCATCCGGTGGTTGCTTCCACCATTGTAAGCACATGGCGTTTGCCTTGGCGGGTTTGTGGCAGTGTGACATAATCAATCTGCCAGGCCTCCCCATATTTATACTTCAGCCATCGTCCTCCATACCACAGAGGTTTTATCCGCTTGGCTTGCTTGATTGCAGCGCATGTTTCACATTCATGGATGACCTGTGCAATAGTGTCCATGGTCAAGTCCACCCCTCGGTCACGAGCCCATCTGTATGTTGCATCTCTTCCTTGATGGCCTGAGGTGTCGTGGGCCCACCGAGCTATAAATAGTTCACCTTTATGTTGCCAGTCTAGATCTACTTGAGCCACTTCAATCTTAGCAGCCTGATCCACCTGCTGGTTGTTCTGATGTTCTTCAGTGGCCCGACTCTTGGGAACATGAGCATCCACATGACGTACCTTCACAACCAGTTTCTCTACCTGGACAGCAATATCTTGCCACAATGCAGCAGCCCAGATGGGTTTGCCTCTGCGCTGCCAGTTGTTCTGCTTCCATTGCTGTAACCACCCCCACAGGGCATTTGCCACCATCCATGAGTCAGTATAAAGATAGAGCACTGGCCATTTTTCTCGTTCAGCAATGTCTAAAGCCAGCTGGATGGCCTTTACTTCTGCAAACTGACTCGATTCACCTTCTCCTTCAGCAGTTTCTGCGACTTGCCGTATAGGACTCCATACAGCAGCCTTCCATCTCCGATGCTTTCCCACCAGACGACAGGACCCATCAGTGAACAGGGCATATTGCTTCTCATTTTCTGGCAGTTTATTATACAGTGGGGCCTTTTCAGCACGTGTCACCTCCTCCTCTGGTGACATTCCAAAATCTTTGCCTTCTGGCCAGTCCATGATCACTTCCAAGATTCCTGGGCGACTGGGGTTTCCTATTCGAGCCCGTTGGCTGATCAGTGCGACCCACTTACTCCATGTAGCATCAGTTGCGTGATGTATAGAGGGGACCCTCCCTTTGAACATCCAGCCCAGCACCGGCAGTCGAGGTGCCAGGAGGAGCTGTGCTTCAGTACCGATCACTTCTGAAGCAGCTCAAACCCCTTCATATGCTGCCAATATCTCTTTTTCAGTTGGAGTGTAGCGTGCTTCGGACCCTCTGTATCCCCGACTCCAAAACCCTAGGGGCCGACCTCGGGTCTCCCCTGGTGCTTTCTGCCAGAGGCTCCAGGTAGGGCCATTCTCCCCGGCTGCAGTGTAGAGCACGTTTTTTACATCTTGTCCTGCCCGGACTGGCCCAAGGGCTACTGCATGAACTATCTCCTGCTTGATCTGTTCAAAGGCCTGTCGTTGCTCAGGGCCCCATTTGAAATCATTCTTCTTCTGGGTCACTTGATAGAGAGGGCTTACAATCAGACTGTAATTTGGAATATGCATTCTCCAAAAACCCACAACGCCTAAAAAAGCTTGTGTTTCCTTTTTGCTAGTTGGTGGAGACATGGCGGTTATTTTGTTGATCACATCCATTGGGATCTGCCGACGTCCATCTTGCCATTTTATTCCCAAAAACTGAATCTCCTGTGCAGGTCCCTTCACTTTACTTTGTTTTATGGCAAAACCAGCCTTCAGAAGGATTTGGACTATTTTCTTCCCTTTCTCGAAAACATCTTCTGCTGTGTTGCCCCACACGATGATGTCATCAATGTACTGAAGGTGTTCCGGAGCTCCACCCTGTTCCAGTGCAGTATGGATCAGTCCATGGCAAATGGTAGGGCTGGTAGGTGTGTTTCCAGCCCTGGGGCAGTCGATTCCAGGTGTACTGGACACCCCTCCAAGTGAAAGCAAACTGTGGCCTGCACTCTGCTGCCAACGGGATTGAGAAGAATGCATTAGCGATATCAATTGTGGCATACCACTTGGCTGCCTTTGACTCCAGTTCGTATTGAAGTTCTAGCATGTCCGGCACGGCAGCACTCAGTGGCGGATTGACTTCATTCAGGCCACGATAGTCTACTGTTAGTCTCCACTCTCCATTAGACTTCCGCACTGGCCATATGGGACTGTTAAAGGGTGAACGGGTCTTACTGATCACTCCTTGGCTCTCCAGTCGTCGAATGAGCTCACGGATGGGAATCAGGGAGTCTCGGTTGGTTCGGTATTGCCGCCGGTGCACTGTTGTGGTGGCAATTGGCACCTGTTGTTCTTTGACCTTCAGCAACCCCACAACAGAAGGGTCCTTCGAAAGACCGGGCAAAGTAGACAGCTGTTTAATTTCCTCCGTCTCCAAGGCAGCTATACCAAAAGCCCACCTGTATCCTTTTGGGTCCTTGAAATACCCTCTCCTGAGGTAGTCTATGCCAAGGATGCACGGAGCCTCTGGGCCAGTCACAATGGGGTGCTTTTGCCACTCATTCCCGGTTAGGCTCACTTCAGCCTCCAATACAGTTAGCTCTTGGGATCCCCCTGTCACTCCAGCAATACAAATGGGTTCTGCCCCTACATAGTTTGATGGCATTAGGGTGCACTGTGCACCAGTGTCCACTAGAGCCTTCTACTCCTGTGGATCAGATGTGCCAGGCCATCGGATCCACACAGTCCAGTAAACCCAGTTGTCCCTTTCCTCCACCTGGCTGGAGGCAGGGCCCCTCTAATTCCAATTGCGGGTTTCCCACTCCAGATCTTGTGAACGGGAATCAGAAGTCTCTCTATTAAGATCACAGATAGAATCAGCGCTTCTACTCCTCTGTCTGGGGAACTGCCTACTGGAAACTGGAGCAGCAACTCTCCTGGAGGTCCCCCCTTGAGTGGTTGTTTTTCCTTGCAACTCACGTACCCGTGCCTCCAGGGTCGACGTAGGTTTTCCATCCCACTTCCTCATGTCCTCTCCATGGTCACGCAGGTAAAACCATAGGGTGCCCCGTGGTGTGTATCTTCTCTCTTGAGCAGAAGGACGCTTACTCCTAATGGCCGAGATACTGGTCCGTACAGGTAGGGAGTAGGACATATCTTCTTTGAATTGCTGGAACTCCCGGGACAATTTCTCCACAGCTGAGACGAGGGAGGAAGAGACATGTGCTTCATAATCCCGGAGTTTATCAATCACATCCTCTACCGTTGGTGCCTCTTCATCTTTCCAGGACATTACTGCCAGGGAGTTTACATGGGATGATGGTGCGCTCCGTACAAACTTCCGCCACATGGGTCGTGTGCACTGTGTTTCATCTGGATCTTTGGATGACTGTTCACTACCCAGGTCACCATAAATCACCTCAAGCACAGCTAATTCTCTCAGGTACTGGATACCTTTCTCCATAGTGGTCCATTTTCCAGGGCGATATATAACATCTTCCTTGAAGGGGTACCTTTCTTTCACAGCAGACAGGAGTCGCCTCCAGAGGCTGAGGCCTTGTGTCCCTTTTCCAATTGCTTTGTCAATGCCCCCATCCCTAGAAAGGGATCCCAGTTGTTTGGCTTCCTTACCCTCTAATTCCAGGCTACTGGCCCCGTTATCCCAGCATCGGAGCAGCCAGGTGACAACATGCTCACCTACACGACGGCCGAAATCTTTTCGTATATCTCGTAGCTCACTTAAGGATAGGGATCGGGTAGTTTCCATCTCTTGTACAAGTTCTTCCTCTTCCTTCTCCTCTCTTAGTAACGGCGCTGCTTCTCCATCATCCTTTTCTATACGAGTTGACTTTCTCTTTAAAGATTTCTTCTTTTGTATAGGGGCAACTGATACTGGCACGGGTTGATTCTCCGATTCAGCTTCAGTGTCCGTCATGGGTGTTTGAGTGGTCACAGTGCCTGTCATCGGGCTTGGAGCTGCTGCAGTGCCTGTTGTGGGGGTTTGAGTGGCCACATTGCCTGTCGTCGGGCTTGGAGTAGCTGCAGGGCCTGTTGTGGGGGTTTGAGTGGCCACAGTGCCTGTCGTCGGGCTTGGAGCTGCTGCAGCGCCTGTTGTGGGGGTTTGAGGGGCCACAGTGCTTGTTGTTGGGCTTGGAGTATCCGCAGGGCCTGTCGTTTTCCCTTGGTGGTGCTGAATACTGTTGAAGAGGGCTCGGTAGTCATGGGCCAGGCCCCAACACATTGCAATGATTTGTATCTCTCTGGAATTGCTAGGGTGACAACATACTTCCTCCAAATATTCTACTAATTTTTCAGGATTCTGCACTTGTTCAGGGGTGAAGTCCCAAAACACTGGAGGTGCCCACCGTCTCAGGCATTTGCCCATACTATCCCACATACCCTGCCACCCATAATTATCGAGCCTTGGAGCAGATCTCTGGATGATATTCTTGAATTGCTTATTAACCTTAGACAAAACCGAAACAATCTGCCATAGGAATATCAACAGATGTATCTTAACTACCCAAGGATGTTCAAGATACTGAAAAGTTGTTGTAATGAAGGAGGAGACATTACAGAAGATGGTAGCTAAGGTGTCATTCTGTATTTCCTCCATAAAGAACCTCTCAGAAGAGGAGGTATAATTGCTAATTGTCTCCATGAGGTGGTAGCCGAAGTACAGTAACGGCTTCCATGCAAGACCCAAATAACCGATAAAACTCAAGGCCAGTGTTTTAATAACAAATCTCCTAGGCAAAACATCTCTAACCACTGCAGAGCACAGCAAACTACAAAACCCAATGCCAATCTTTAACATGTACTTCAAAATCAGCATGGTGTAGGTCTGACTACTAATATCGAGAACAGATGAATCAATGCTGTGACCAGCAACTGTTATTATCTCAAACCCTTTGTGCCCCACGTTGGGCGCCAAAAAGGACTGTTGTGGTTTAGCCCCGGTCAGCAACTAAGCACCACACAGCCGCTCGCTCACTCCCCCACCCTTGTGGGATGGGGGAGAGAATCGGAAGGGCCAAAGTAAGAAAACTCGTGGGTTGAGATAAGAACAGTTTAATAATTAGAATAAAACAGCAATAATACTAATATAATGAAAAGGAAAATAATGAGCGAGAGAGAGATGAAACACTAGAAGGAGAGGGAAAGGAAAAAAAAAACAAAACCAAAACTGAACAACAAGTGCTGCAACCGCTCACCACCCGCCGACCGACGCTGCCGGTCCCCGAGCCGCGATCGCTGCCTCCCCCAGCCAATTCCCCCAGTTAATATACTGGGCATGACGTCACATGATATGGAATACCCTCTGGCCAATTCGAATCAGCTCTCCTGGTTGCATCCCCTCCCCTCCCGGCTTCTTGTGCACCTGGCAGAGCATGGGAAGCTAGAAAGTCCTTGACTAGTGTAAACACTACCCAGCAACAACTAAAACACCAGGGTGTTATCAACATTATTTACATACCAAGTCTAAAACACAGCACTATGCTAGCTACAGTGAAGAAGATCAACTATCCCAGCTAAAACCATGACAGCTAGTAAGTTCTGCAGTTATGGGGAGGTACCTTCTTTTTCTCCATAAATATCTTTCATTGTCAGAAAGTGCTAGGAAAACGATAGTAAATCAATCAAAAACTGTTCTGAAAAACGTACTCCTTTTCTAGAAATGAAGTGTAGACTGCACATAAGGCCAGTTCTGGAACGAAATTAAATCAGCAGTTGTGAGCCTGAAGATATTTTACATGCATTTTATCACACTGGAAGCTTTGAACCAAAATTTTGTTGTCATTTTCTCTTGAGTTACAGGCTAGATGTTTGAACCTTTGTAACAAATTCTGAATACTTTCAAAAGTTTAAAAGTCATCCATGATACACACTGCTATGCTTATAAGCTTAAAGAGTGAGATGAGGTGTTAATTTCACATGATTACAAGACTATGCTTACAGAAAGATAAAGATATTATTAGCTAAGCCATATACAAAGCTTGAACTGATCCTGTTCAAAGGAAGAAGCTCCAATGGTGTTAGCAGTGATATTTTAGTTGAACAGACCTAAGAAGTAAAAACTGATAGTGATTTTATTTATTTTATAGTTATAAGAATAATACAGATCATTATGATTTCATTCATTCAGTAGTACATCTATACTCATTATAGACAAAAAGAATGATCTCCTGAACATGTAGGTGATGGATATATTTTCTTCTCAAGTAAACGTGTAGCCTTTGCCTCTCTGCCCAGTGTTTCCTATATACAGAGTTTTGTTTAGTTTCATTTAAATATTTCTGTCTTTTACTTAATAAAGTAAAAAAAAATAAGTGATTCATATTCATGTAGAAAGATTTCACTAATGGCTAGACTGCTGCAAGCTGGTGGTTTGTATATGTGTCTGCATTTGTATTACATATGGTGTGAAGCTACCCATGTGTTAAACTGCCGAACAATGTGACAAATTACATTTACCATGCACCTGTGGCTACCTCACCTGTTTTGTAACCACTGAACCCTGTCCACCAGGATTTATTCTAACATTTTAATTCTCTAAGCAGCTTCACACTGCATATAAAATACCTAAAAACCCTGACAGATAATTGCTACCATGTAGTATTCCCCCCCGATTTATGTTGATGTGAGCTTCAGAAATGGCAAGGAATTATACCTGTTAGCTAATCCGAATAGGAAGTCTATCACAGAAGGGTGAATTTCAGCTTTTCAGTTCCTCAGTGGGTTGTAGGAGGATAGATTGGAACTAATGTTGCAACATGGGTATCTTGAGATCACTTGTGTCTCTACCATTTATTTTTAAGGAGTGGTTATATCCTTATCTTTCTCTGTTTTCTGGGTCTTCCTTTGCATTGTGTTAAGTAACATGACATTCTCTGTAATTTTGGTTTCTGGATAAAGTCCTTCTGTCCTTACCATCTATTGCCTTATTATCTTCACAGATATATTCATTTCTTTGAATCTTGGTGGTAATGAAGTAAGGAGAAAGGAATTTGTTCCTGGGATTCAGAAGGAAGAAGATGATAATCTTTCAGCCTTTTACTTAATGTCCACAGAAACCATGATGCATGTGGAAACAGCAGTGACATTTTTTCTTTTTTTTTTTTTTGTTGTTGTTTTTGTTTCACCATTAGTAGAGAAAAGACCAGTTTCTTAGGCCAGTGATCATTGCATTTGGTTTACAACCACTGTTCAGAGAGATAGAAGTGGAGTATTTATGTATTGATTGATTCTTGATTTTGATATGTATGAGAAACACCAGGTGTTTTTTAAGGTGGCAGCTCACCCACTCAAACAGCTCTACCCTGCTGAATTGCAAACTGTCATATAAAATGTCCCTCTGTTATATACTTAGTAGTCCTGTGAGACAGATACTTCCTTGCAGATGCTATAAAGGTGACGCTTCTCTTTTTTATCTGCTTAAATATATGTGCTGAGGAAAGCTGTCTGAAGTTCTTCCTACAGTCTTGTTCTCTTTGCAAGTTGCTGTAGGTCTGCAACTTGACTGGTAGTTCATATAGCACCAAAGAATCTATTCTTCAGATGCCATTAACTTTATAGGTGTTTCTCCTGGTTTTGACTGGGATAGAGTTAATCTTCTTCCTAGTAGCATGTATGGTGTTATGTCTTGGGTTTGGGAGCAAAACTGTTGATAACACAAGGATGCTTCAGCTATTGCTGAGCAGAGCTTACACAGCCTCAAGGATTTTTCTTTTTCTCACATTGCCCCAGCAGCGAGTAGGCTAGAGGTTCACAGGGAGTTGGGAGGGTACACAGCTGGGACAGCTGACCCAAACTGACCAAAGGGATATTCTGCACCCATGACATCATGCTCAGAATATAAAGCTGGGGGAAGAAGGATGAAGAGGTGTACATTTAGAGTTACGGTGTTTGTCTTCCCAAGTAACTGTCATGTGTGATGGAGCCCTGCTTTCCTGGAGATGGCTGAACACCTGCCTGTCAATGGGAAGTAGTGAATAAATGCCTTGTTTTGCTTTGCTTGCATGTGTGCCTTTTGTGTAAAACTGACTTTTTTGCTACAAAAATGACTTTATCTCAGCCCACAAGTTTTCTCACTCTTACTCTTCCAGTTCTCTTCCCCATCCCACCAGGGGGGAGAGAGCAAGCAGCTCTGTGGGGCTGAGCTGCTGGCCAAGGTTAAATCACAGAAGTCCTGGTATTTTCATATTTAACAGGTACAGAACTGAATTGTTCATTACAGGACAGAACTAGCTATATCTACCAGCAGTCCATACAATCAACATTGTTACAGCTGAACAATTACCTACTATTTCTGAGATGTTTCAAAAATAAATTATAATGGAAAGTTATGAAATTACTTATGTACATATTTGTTCTAATTTCTATGGTGCTTTGTACCAGGATTGACTTTTAAAACAAGATATTTTTGTGTGAAAAATTTAGTAACTTCAAAAATGTTTTAACTTCATTTTCAAATGAATGTTCTGAGAGAAAAATTCAACTCAAAAGACAATCTGGAACCTCCTTTCAAGTAAGAAGTTGAAGAAAGAATACAAGAATTTCAAAATTAGGAAATTCAGAAAATTTTCTCAGTTCTCACAAATGATAGCAGATTTCAAATAACAGTGAAATTCAGGCCCATCTTTCCACACTGGAGGATGTCCTAAGTTTCATTTGAAAGGGACAGGCACACAGATGAGGCAGAAGCTGTGCTGTACTCCATATGAATACATAATCATGTTTCAAAGTTTCACTGCCATGTGTTCCACTGTGGTCTAGACATAGTCAGAGATGTCTGCTATTGTTTCCTTATTATTCCTTTATTATATTGGAACTTCCATCCCTGTACTAATGACTTTTTTTTTTTCTCCTCTGTACACAGAAGTTAGGACTAGGGGAAAAAAAAAAGACACACATCTAAGCCTAATCTGTGTATAATAGGATTGTAGCTATCTGTTTCTTAGGTTATACAAGTAGAAAATCTTTTGTAACTTCTCAGAATATTAGAAATAAAATCAGGAAAGAACCTGTTCATAGATCCTAAAATATCACCCCTTTCCAGCTCGGAAATACACTGGTTTACAATATGTCCTTAATTTGCTTGTTACTACTCAGTGTAGCTATTATTAATATTTTAATCCTTTTGAAGGTATTAAATAGAGAATAGGGAATTTCAGTTGACAACAGATGTTTATCCAGCTTGTAAATAAACTTTGCTTCTGGCTTAATGTATAGCACTACAGAATATTTCATTGAGTTGTCTGGTGGTTAGAAACACAGTTTTGTACCTGGAAGGAACGAAAGATATGTTTCCATGCAAAAATTGAAGACAATTACCAGAACATTTATCTTAATAGAAGATGAGTATACTGTTTCAATTTGAACCAATTTATTTGGTGTAACTGTTAAATATTTGTTGATTTATGTTTTTCTGTTAGAATATTAGTTAAGTTAAAAAAAAATTTCTTTTGTCAAATTTGACATTACAAAGTATTAATGATCAATGTATTACTTAAAAGCCACAGGCAAAAGTCAGTTTCAAAGGCAGTGTTTCCTAAATGTTCATAGTATTTTAATATTTCTTTGGATTTTCTAATTATATATTAATTATGTTAATTAATGAAAGAACTAAGATTTATATCAAATATGCTAGATGTATATTCAAACTGAATGTAAAAGAAAATGATATTGGAAGCAGTAATTTAACAAAAAAAAATTATGAAGATTTGGGTGGGGCTTTAAGAAGCTGGTTCCCTTTACATAACCAAAATGAACTAACGAAGCTTGAGCATAAATGAGAATCAGTTTCTTAATGTCTACTTTTTCAATCAGTAAGCAGGATGAGTCTTGTAATTAAAAGGTATTAAGAAGCTGAAAACTGCAGTGTCTAATAAACCCTATAACAATTCTACTTTCATTGGAAGTAACAGTCATTTTAATCCAGAACTGACTACAGTATGTTCCATTATCTGTGCAAGGAAATAAGGAAGAAGGGAACAGTTATTTACTACTTATTAGGAAACTTGAAAGTTTCTCTGATCATTTAGGATTGTTAAAACTCTTACAGGCCTCAGGAAGTGTAATTTATATTAAGCAAATATGTCCTTATATGGTTCTACACAAAGAATGACTATTTCTACCTTGAGCAAATTCTGGATTTTTTTTTTCTAATGAAATAATTTGCCATGTTTACTAGAAAGGGACAGTGTTTAAGAAAGGAAAATGGTAAATTACACTTTGAATCTAATGTTTGAGCAATTTATACTTTCTCAATAAAGTGAATAGATTAACTCAATTTAAGGTATAAAATGGGGATTAATACTTAGAAGGCTAGAAATGCAGATATCAAAGACATAAACACTGTGTATTTCATCAGTCTCCATTACGCATGAAATCTGAGAAAAATGTTTGAGAGACAAAAAATTCTTTCAGAAAAACAAGGCTGTGTGGTTTTGCATAGAAGTTTGGAAAATTTGTTGAGAAATTTATTTGTTAGCTAGACTTGCAGCTGGAGAGGGGAATTTTCTGACTAACTCTCTATCTAATGAAAGCTGTAGAGTCTTATTTCTGAGATCAGGTCATTGCTAATAACCATGTTGTGTTAAGTCATTAAGTTTAAGGTCTTACCAAACTTGAAAAATAAACTGAAATGTGTATTTTGCGTGGAATCCATATTACAAATATCAGTACCTGTAGCTCATGTGATCAGTCTAGGCTTCTCTGTAGTGATAGAAAATATTAGATGTTTTTAAGACAGGATTTATCTCATCGAAATGTAGGCATGAGACCAGGTGTCTAAAAATGTCTACTTGCCTTCCATGACTATAAAGGGCAGGCTGTAAAGGTGTCTACCTCAGGGAAAAGACATTTAAACTGCATACATAAATAAATTAATTCTTCCATGTGTGACTCATTTGGGAGCTGTTTGCTACTTTAATGCATCTTCCTAATCTCGAGTATATAGTCATTATTAATTTAGCCAACAGCCACAGAATGACCTAAGTCCGTTCTACTCAGGCAAACATCCACTGAGGCAGAGTAGTTACAACCACCTTGCACAGCATTCCTCTGAACTCTGTGTCATGTCCCTGCATCTCTAAACCATCTCTGCTGTACACTGTAAAGGATACTTCTTCACTGTGAAAGAACCCAGTTACCTAGGCACTGGTCTTGTGTTTGTTTACCTTATAAATGCATATATTGTTATTGCACTCTGCATGAATTATAATTTTCTACAGGACTGTTTTGTTGTTGTTGTTTTTTTCTTTGTACAGTGAACTAATTTTCTGAAAGAAAACTAGTGGTGTGGATTTGGAGGTAGCTAACTCCAGAGATCACTTTAGAAAGTTAGTATGAATGACATTATAGCAAATTAATTTCCTCTACCCTTCACAATTACCACCTCTACCTCATCCAGCACTATATCTTCTAATACCTCCACAAATCCTAACACCAGATCCCAAGGCATGTAACACATCTTTTTTTTCATGCTGTAAAAACTGTTTGCAACCCCTTAGGACTGCATCACAGCATTCACAACATTGCAGACATAATGAAGGGTAAAAAACAAACAAACAAAAACATTACAAATAGTAATTATGTCTCTGGGCCATAAACCCACCACATTGGCTCAAAAGAAATCTACATTCAAAAGCCACTTTGCTCAAGAGGGGACAAGCCTAGGGCAGAGTAAACACACGATATTTTATCATTCAGTCTCTTGTCCACCTAAGAGTTGTGTTGATGTATCCCATACAATGTAAAAGTAAGGTTATCCCTCTTAAATAGAAGCTGGTGCATGTTGTGGGGTTGGTTGTATCATAGTTTCTCTTGAAGAAAACCAGGGGGTTGTCTTCAGAATGAAGCCAGGGAAAAAAGTAGTCTGTGCTTAATGCAGACAGTGGTGGGTTGAGGCTCCTGCTGTGAAAGAGTGTGACAATTTCACAGGAAGTCATACACATCAACATCCACAAGAAAAGACAGATTACTGACTTTTCAGATTCATCTACAGTATAAAGAGTAGTTGTCAGGGAGTAGCAGGAATGGGGTTGATCCAGAAACAGGGTGAACCAAGAGTGACCCCAGTGCAAGGAGTGCCTCCAGTGGTGGGCCACAGTCCCACAGGACCTAAGCACAGCTGGCAGAGCCGGGGTCTGGTAACAGGGTCCATTGACAACATTGACACAGCAAGCAGTGCACCAGGGCCAGAGTCCGTCCTGGGCACCCAGTCAGAAATAAAAGGAGTCAGGGTCAGACACAGGGCTATAACCTGGATCTAAGGTCCATCCAGAAGGTTGAGCCAGAGATGGGGCTGGAGATTGGCACTGACACAGCATCTCTGGGACAGGGACTGATGGCTCTGGGCTGGGTTGAAATGGGGTCCTGGACCATGGGCAGGGTGGAGGGAGTCACCAGTGGAGCTTGGGCAGGGACTGAGAAGCCTGTGGGTGTCCTCAGGGACAGAACAAGTAGAGAAGTCTTTCAGGATATAGACATGTAAGACCAAGCCTAACCAGCTTCTGTCTGGGGACAAAGCTGAAATCTAGATCTTTAATTGCCTTTATAAGTAGTCTCACTGCTAAGTTTTTGTGCAAAATATGCTTTCCTCTAATTCCTCTGTCTTAAGAATAATGAAGCTTATATACTCTCAGAGGAAAATAACAGGTTTTATATCCTAAATGGACCCATGAGCCTAGGTTGTGAGGTAGCAACAGAACAGACATGCTGGCATAGCCGGGGTTTCCTTTTGCTAGATTTAAGCAACTGCCTATCTTCCTACATGATCTCTGTTTTCTTCTGCAAAAGTGTTTATCTCTCTCCATCGACTCTATGAGGAGTGTAAACACTTTACATAGTCTGTTTGGATCATTCTACTGACACTCAGGCTTTTAGCTGGAAACCTAAAATAAGCAATCTGGATTTTCCTGTACTGCAGATATTATAAATTGTGTGGGCTGCTATAATGTTCACTAAAGACAAATATAATCTCTTTTTTGGAATCTTGTTTCATAATGGATTTTTTGAATGAATAATGATGAACCATTTGAAAACGCAGATAACATTCCACTACTATAACAAAATTAATTGGTTGTATCTAATTGCTGTAGATGAAAAAAAAATCATCATTGGCAAAGCAACATTGTAAGGAAAGAGTCATAGTCACACCATGACCTCTCATGTATTTTGCTGTTATGAGTCATACATTTCTTTACCTTATTATTCCCTCACACTTCTACAGCCTATGTTTTGAAGGATTTTCTATTCCATTTTCTTTTAATCTCCCTCTTGTGTGCTATGTAAACCGCTATCCTTGCTACTGGCAAGAACATTTTTATGTAATACAGCTGTTACTTCTACTGTTGCAACAATTTGCTCTGAAACCAAGGTCTGGTTTTGAGTTTGCTTCAGGATCATTTACTTTGTTTCCTTCAGTGCTGCATTGTTTCTTGTGTTTGTCAGCTTGCCTTTTGATCATTATGATTTAATCTCTATTTGTGGCAGTTCAGTAGATGTACTTGTCACTTACCTCCCTATTTTGTTTCTGTCATGCTATCCATATTTGTTTTTCACAGTACTTGCATTTACTTCTCACAGTTACAGTTGTCAAAGACTCTTAGGCTTGCTGTTCATCAACTATCTGGTATTTATTTTATTTATATCAGTTCTTAAATCTGTTGCAGCATGTAGAGGGTATACTAACTTCAGAAAGGGTCTGACAGAGGAGAGGAGAGGAGAGGAGAGGAGAGGAGAGGAGAGGAGAGGAGAGGAGAGGAGAGGAGAGGAGAGGAGAGGAGAGGAGGGGAGGGGAGGGGAGGGGAGGGAAGGGGAAGGGAAGGGAGAGGAGAGGAGGATATTTTTGGCTATTGGAAGGTTGTGAATCTTTACAGTATGTGTGCTGTTCCAGAAGTGCTTTTCATTCAACTCAAAAGTCATGTATAAACTGTACACAGATATATGACACCTTTCAGGACCTGAAAAGGATAATCAAGTCCATATAGCTGGGTCTCTCTTTCTGTGGACTGTAACAAGAATTATAAAGGCTGACATTACAAGCCTGCTTTAGATAAAAGTCAGTGTCTTTCCCTGAGCTCCTTAAAAAAAAAATAAGAATGTTCGATATATTTGTCTATTTGAGCTCCACATTGTGTAACACAAGGATGCTTGCTTGTGAAAAGGAAATGCAGTGTCTTGTGGCTCAGGAGAAGATTAAACTTCTTTTCCAGAGATACACCCTAATCATGGTGCCAACAGCTTTCCCTCCTGTCTCTTGAAACTAAGTTACACAATCTAAGTGCATGCAAATACATGTAAGACAAATATACTTTTCATTTGGCCATAACAGACTAAAGAGAATGATAAGTAAAACCAATCCTGGAGCAGTAACAAAAAGGATCACCAATGAAAACTTCTGAAAAGGCATAAAGTTGGTTTGAAGGGATCTCTGAAGGCCACCTACTCCCGCCACACCAAGTATAACTACTTCCTGGATGTTGTAGTTTAACCCCAGCCAGCAACTAAGCACCACACTTTCTCTCACTCACTCCCCCTTGGTGGGATGGGGGAGAGAATCAGAAGAATAAAAGTGAGAAAACTCCTAGGTTGAGATAAAGACAGTTTAATAGGTAAAGCAAAAACCACACGTGCAAGCAAAGCAAAACAAGGAATTCATTCACTCTTTCCCATCAGCAGGCAGGTGTTTAGCCATCTCCAGGAAAGCAGGGCTCCATCAAGCATAACAGTTACTTGGGAAGACAAACGCCATAACTCTGAACGTCCGCCCCCCCTTCCTTCTTCTTCCCCCAGCTTTATATTCTGAGCATGATGTCATATGGTGCGGAATATCCCTTTGGTCAGTTTGGGTCAGCTATCCCAGCTGTGTCATCTCCCAACTTCTTGTGCACCCCCAGCCCATTCGCTAGTGGGTTGGTGTGAGAAGCAGAAAAGGCCTTGACTCTGTGTAATCTCTGCCCAGCAATAACAAAAACATCCCTGAATTATCAACAGTGTTTTAAGCGCAAATTGGAAACATAGCCTCATACTAGTGTCTCTGAAGAAAATTAACTCTATCTCAGCCAAAACCAGCAGACTGGACTAGATCGCGTCAGTTGTGGCTTTTGATTAGCTTGAAGAACTTGAATTCCTCCAAAGAAGGAGATCCCATCACCTTTCTTCATAACTTTTTGCTACAGTATTCTGCTGCTGGCTTTTTTCCCTAATGTCCAGCCTAAATGCCCCAAGACACAGTTGTTCTTTGCCCTTTATTACATGTTCTGCTGAGAAGAGTTTGGTTCCATTGTCTGTGCAACACCAGTCAAATAGCTATAAGCAGTTTTTAATTTGCCACTGTCCTTGTCAGACTAAAGAAGTCAAACACCTCAATGTCTACTTGTACTCCATGTGCTCTAGGCCCCAAACATCTCAACAGACCTCTGTTGGACCCACTCCTATGTTATGTTGACATCTACGTTCTTTGAAAGGTTTCAGTAAACAGGGTTCTTGATGAAGGGAAAAATCTAGCTGTCACTATCATCTTCAAGGAGAGGAAGTAGGAGTATCTGGGGAACTACAGGTCAGTCAGCAAAACCTCGATTCCTGGGAAGATTACAAAATCATAGAATCATAGAATTGTTTAGGTTGGAAAAGACCTTTAAGATCATCAAGTGCAAACACAAAACTAACACGGACAATTCCACCATTAAACCATGTCCTTAAGTGCCAGGTCTACATGCCTTTTAGATACCTCCAGGGATGGTGACTCAGCCACTTCTCTGGACAGCCTGTTCCAGTGCTTGACAACATTTCTGGTGAAGAAATTCTTCCTAATATCCAATCTAAACCTCCCCTGCCGCAACTTGAGGACATGTCCTCTTGACTGCTTGTTACCTGGGAAGAAAGACTGGCACCCGCCTCACTACAACCCCCTTTCAGGTAGTTGTAGAGAGCAATAAGGTCTCCCTTGAGCCTCCTCTTCTCCAGACTAAACAATCCCAGTTCCTTCAACCACTCCTCATAAGACTTGTGCTCTAGACCCTCCGCGAGCTTCGTTGCCCTTCTCTGGACACACTCCAGCACCTCAATGTCCTTCTTGTAGTGAGGGGACCAAAACTGAACACAGTATTTGAGGTGCAGTCTCACCAGTGCAAATCCTCTTGGAAACCATTTCAAAGAAAATCCTCTTGGAAGAATGTGTCTAGGAACAGGTCAGTATGGATTTACGAAGTTCAAATCACACTAGAATAATCCGATTGCACTCTATAATGAGACACCTGCCTTTGGGGACAGCAGTGGAGACTGCATTAAAGACATTAACTAGGTCTTTGAGACAGGCTTACATAGTAATCTTGTAGTCAGACTGGTGACATATGGTTTAGATAGTGAAATGTACAGCAGCTGGTGGAGTGCTGGGTTCAAAGGGCTGGGATGAAGTGCACACACAGAAAATTCTCAGATGACACTAGGTTGGGGAAGTGGTTAATACACTGGAGGGTAGGAGTGCTGTTCAGAGAGATCTCAATAAGTTGCAGAAATGGGCTGACAGAAATGTCACAAAAGTCAGCAAAGGAAAGTACAAAATTCTTCACCTGGGGAGGAAAAATTCCATGCACGAGTACAGGCTGGGGCTCAACTGGCAAGAAAATAACTTTTAGAAAAGTGTTTCTTGCCTTGATGGACAAGTTTGGCTTAAGGCAGCAGTGGGCCTTTGCAGAAAAGAAAGCCAACTGGAAGTACTATCAAAAGGATGGAAAGCAGGTGTAGGGGACTGATCTTTCCCCTCCATTTGGCACATGTGAGACTGCATCTGGAGTCCAGTTTGGGGCTCTCCAATACAAACTGGAATGAGTCCAATGGAGTACTGGAGCTCAGGGGGCTGGAGCACACAATGGATGAAGAGAAGTTGTTACAGCTGGCTCTGTTCAGCCTTGAGAAGACTGAAAGGAAACTTTATTGCTGTTTACAACTACCTAATTGGAGGACATAAAGATGACAGAGATCTTTGCAATTCACAGTGATGGGTTAGAAGGCAAATTTTATGAAGGGAATTTCTAATACATGTAAGGAATTTATTTATTTATTTATTTATTTACCTAGAATGAGGTTGGTCAGACACTGGAAAAGGCTGTCCAGGGAGGTTGTGGACTCTTCATCGCTGAAGATATTCAGAATGAAGTTGGACAAGACACTAAGCAACCTGACCTATGCTGGCTGAGGAACCTGACCTATGCTGGCCTTGCTTTGAGTGGGATTTTGGACTCCGTGACATCAAAGATCCCTTCCAACAGAAATTATTCCAAGGTTCTATGATACTGTGTTGAAGAGATGGCCTATTCTACCCTGATGACCCTACTGAAAATGAACTACATACATAAATATTCTAACATTTTTTGATCTGTTTTTGAGAATAGACAGTGTCAGAGACTCTGCAAGATATTAGTAATACGCTCTCAACAAAGGTAGAAACTTGTATTTTTCCTGACAGAATTTTAATCTGTTTCTCTTGAATATTTCTTCTCCTTGTTATCTGAATTTTAATTCTGGTCACCAACGTATGACAGTTTTTCCTCCAAATAGAGTTTTCGAACCGTTAGTTAAAATAACTTAATTTAGATAACCACAGAAGTCATCCATGGAGAATCATAGAAAACATGGCTTCAGAACCATCAGAAAACATTCTGGCTGATGTCAATTCATTTTAATCCAGTATCAGATATTCAATTTTTCCTCTACATGGGAGTGCATTACTCCACTATCTTTCAAGCAGAAAGGCGTGTGTGTGTGTGTGTGTGTGTGTGTGTGTGTTATCTAGCCAACATTCCTCTAGTTTTATACGAATACTCCTTGTCAAATCCATGATGTAAATGGAGAAGATTCTTTAACATATCTGAACACAAAGAAAGAGAAACTTTCAGATTCAGGCTGCATCTAAGTTTAACATGGTTTATTTATCTTTAACAGGTAGTTTAAGAGCGATCTCTAGGGATAGTGACAAGTATGAACTTGTACTTGGAAAGAGAGAATAACTATCCAAAGATGATGGAGATAATAAATTTATACCATAACTGTGTTTTCATTAGATTTAGTCTATTTAAAAAAAAACTATTTTAAAATGGTTGTTAATGTTTTCTTCCAAGTTCTTTATTTTTCTTGTTTACTTATGAGATCTGGATTGTCAAAATATTTTTATGTCAGTAAATTCAGATAAGCCTCCTGGAATGACAGACAGATCTAACTTAAAATTACCTGTGTGCAGCAGAAAACTTTCCCTGACAAATTCATGAAGGTCTTAGTTTCATGCATCCTAAAGCACTGGACTGAGGACTGAGGACGAGAACTCACAAAAACATAGTTGTTTAGCATGTTCTTCTTATGGGCTTCCTTGTGAAAGCCATCAAAAGTAGATGTCTTTTTCATTATAAAACACAGGTTAGAAAGAAAATCCTCAAATACAGGTGAGAACAAGATGTCAGATTTGCCTTTGTCTTGTACAGCAACAGCATTTATACACTAGCAACGTGTACCAAAAAAAGAGTAAAATAGACAAAATAGTCTAGAATATAACAAGTAGTCTTCACAGCATTGTACCCATACTACTGAATATTTATATAGGCATATCACTGGAACAACAATGACACAGCACTACAACCTACAGAAAAAATGTGGCCTATGTTTTTAGCTTCAGCTGAGATGAATAATCACTTAACTTTTCTCTAGAAGTAACATTGTAGCAGATGAATAAAGTTAATTTTTATAGGCTTTATCAATTGGTTATATGGCTAATATTGAAAACATCTGTCCAGATACTTGAGAAAACACACTTGTAGAAACCTCACCATTGTGAAACAACAGTGAATACAAGTCTAGCATGTTTGTAATGCTCTGACCAAGGGAGATCTTTTGAGAGCTGTCAAAGTCTCTTTAGGATTTGCAGAACAATGCCTGTATATTAGATATATCTGAGTATACACAACCAGAAAGAAATCCTGGCAAACAATAGCTAGCAACATTTTTTACTTCCTCTTCAGAGGACATATTTCAGCAGTGAAATAACTACCCACATGCTGATTGTTATCCAATAAATCCTGGATCCTGGGAACAAGCAGACAAAAGGCCACAGAACTAAACTAATGCCAAGAAAAAGGGCAATTTCACATAAGCAATGTGAATTTTTCAAATTTCTACTAATGTCCTTATGGATTAGGAAAAAATTGCATATATATTGTGGATAATGGACTACTAAAAGCTTTGTAAGTAGCCCCCCTCCTTTTTTTTTCCAGGTACATGAATATTCTAAAACAAGCTCTGACAATTTATCTTGACTTCTTTGAGTTATAACTTGATCTCATGGCTATTTTCAGTCTCTTCTGAAAGAAAGTCAGCCAGCTATTCAACAATAAATCTGTTATACCTGATTTCAATAACAATTTCTATTTCTAAATATTTTTCCTAAAGTATAAATGTACTCTGACAAGACCTGTTGTTGGAGGGTTTTTAATTTATTTATTATGCAAACTAATATAAAGAAATTTTGAAGTAGTCCTATGAATATTACATGTGTACAGTAGAAGTAAAAAAAAAATGTGGCTAGTGTATGCATTATTGAAGACTGCTTTGGTAAAAGCTTGCTCATTAAATATTTTTCTCTTCAAATTCACCTCATTTTCATGTTAATGTCATTAGAAATGTCAATTCAGTACTTTTGCTGTTGCAACTTTTCAACAAGTAGCCATAAATAATGCATTATGGCATTATTGTTCTAATAACTTATTTAGGGCATAATTAATTCACAGCTTTAGGCATATTTAAATAAGGGTCTGCTTTTAAATTTGTGGCTTTCAACTGAGCTTCTCTTAGGCTGGTAAACACAATCTGGGGGAAAAAGGCAAAAAAAGGCAAGACAAGGAAGAAAACCACGGTTCCCGTGGTCTCATTTTGGAAAGCCTAATCTATAGAAAACACACACTGCAAAATAAATTACCTGAAATATCCAAGCCCACACAGCAAATCTATTTCACCCCCTCTTTAATTTGCTATCAAGTTTATAATAGCCGTCTCTGGGTCCTTCTTTGCTATTCCCCAATTCCTGCTTTTCATGCAGAGGAGTTAATGGGGTTATAATTTCATAATTAAAGCAGATAATTTTAATTTCTCTGATGACTCTTTATTATGATAATCTTGTTAAGATTACGGTGTTCATTTGTTGCTGCGTGTGATCATTTGGCTTTTATAGAAGCTGTCTGTGCTACTGAACCACTAAATAATTAAACAAGCAGAGCATTCCAACCAGCAAAATCTTGCTGTTAATGGAAGACGAAAGTCAGAATTAACTCTCTGTAAACCTATTAAGGGATTCAGACAGAAAGCATACCACAGTTTTACTGTCACTCATCAAATATGAGATAAAGCTTCATTAATGGAGTATCTAATTTCACATTTAATAAAGAGCTGGCCTTCTAGATTGGACGACGGTGTAAGTTTTCCTAGGACAACAAACATAAAATGAAATGCTTCTAAACTAATTAGTTAACTATGAAAAATTCAATAGGAGGCCCAAGAAGGACAATCCTGGGGAGGAATGCCTGGTATATAGTCCTAACTAAAATGCTGCCTCAGTTGCTTTAGTTGTCTTCTGCAGTATAGCATCATGCAAGTTTGAAATTGAAATAAGTGAATAATTCTCTTTCATTCTGTTGTTTGCTGAGTTTGTGTGCACATGGCTGCCCTTTACATTAAATCTTGTAGTCAAAGACAGTTGAAATAATAAGTCTGGTACATTGTAGTGTGACAATACATGCCTGTGCACTATTCACAGAGAGAGCCTTTGCAAGCATTGAATATATCATGTCAGTATAGCTACTTTTATTTGTTTAAAGGCTTTTGCAAAGAAAATGCTTGGTGATTTTCATGAAGCTGCTTTTACATTTATGGAGGCATAAACCACAGAAAATTCAAGCCTTTCAGATGCATTAGCTATCTCTTCTCTAATGTGAGATGTTTCAGATGGGTGACATTTTTATTCAAAAAGCATTCGAAACTAAATTAGCCTGTCTTTCTAAGCCAGGGCAGGACAGGGGGTGGATGGGACAGGGGGAAAGGGACATAGATCAAAAAATTTGGTGCAATAGTAAACATTTTGGCCTTGAAAGTTTGATGAAGTCAGGATAGATATTTTCAAGAGAAGAATGGAAGAGAGTGAGAAGAAGAAATGATAAAAATTCTGAGATGGTGTTTATGCATTTATAACATTGCTATAATAAACGAAAGAATTTCTTGAGGTTGTACATATTCACCAAGATTTTAAATAAAATTTTTCTTACATGACATTTTTAATAAGTTCATAGTAAACGGGAAGATATTGCTACTTAGAATTAATCAAGATAAACATATTTTTAGAACAAATGTAGCATTTGATAATATGATAAATGTATAAATTTTGAATAAACATCACATTTATTACTGCAATTTCAATACATCAAGAACAAAAAAGTTGCCTAGTGGAAGGTCTATCCTCTGGTCGTATATTAACTGGATGTAGTTTTCACTTTTTGCCAACATGCACTCAGAGCTACATTTCAAGGGAATTACTCTAACAAATTTATAGAGCAAAAATATTCACATAACCAACATTTTTGTAAATATTATATACATGTCCCTGAAAATATTTTGTGTGGAAATAAAATAGCTGAAATTCAGTGAAGAAACATACCAGAAAAAAACTTAAGCTGGAGATCATGCCTTTTATCTAGTGCATGTTTTACGTGTTATGATAACAAAAGTTCTGATAATTTTATTTGTTTCTTACTGAGTTCCTTGTATATTAATATCCTCAGTATTTTTCATGCTTGTAAAGAGGCTATCAAGTGGCATTGTTTACTGCTATCTTGAGGACACTATCTCTTTTCCTGTGTCAATCTAGCTTCTGTGTGGATCTGCTAATCCTTAGCCATAAAATAAATCCTCCAGTGATTCCACAAATTAAGAACCTGACAGTGAAAAGAGGAATTCTTATATTCGTTTTCATTATATGAAAAGTTGCATCAATGACATTGTGACTACTCTGCATATAAAGATTCATTTCTGGGAAGGGCAATCTCCAGTCTATGCAATAATTGATATCAGGGTCATAGATATTGAGGACTGAATATTTTTCTGTTGAGTGCTGGTGTCATAGTTTTAGCTTTAATAGTTAATTTTCTTCACTGTAGCTAGTATAGTGCTGCATTTTAGACTTAGTATAAAAATAATGTTGATAACACACATGTTTTAGTTGTTGCTAGGTAGTGCTTACACTAGTCAAGGACTTTCTAGCTTCCCATGCTCTGCCAGGTGCACAAGAAGCCGGGAGGGGAGGGGATACAACCAGGAGAGCTGATCTGAATTGGCCAAAGGGTATTCCATATCATGTGACATCACGCCCAGTATATTAACTGGGGGTAGTTGGCTGGGGGGAGCAGCGATCACGGCTCAGGGACTTGCAGCGTCGGTCGGCGGGTGGTGAACGGTTGCAGCACTTGTTATTTGGTTTTGGTTTTGTTTTTTTTTTTTCTCTTTCCCTTCTTCCAAGGTTTCATCTCTCTCTCGCTCATTATTTTCCTTTTCATTATATTATTATTATTACTATTATTATTATTGCTGTTTTATTTTAATTATTAAACTGTTCTTATCTCAACCCACAAGTTTTCTTACTTTGGTCCTTCCGATTCTCTCCCCCATCCCACAGGACTGGGGGGAGTGAGCGAGCAGCTGTGTGGTGCTTAGTTGCTGACTGGTGCTAAACCACAACAGCTGGTAATTCACCATGTTGACTTTTGGCCTACTATAAATAAGGTTTCCCCATGTGGATCCTTAATTAAAATAGAAAATATCTTCTCAAAACCAAAAAATATCTATCTATCTCCAATATTTTGTACATTACAGCCAAATTGGCACAGGCAGGTCTTACAAGTAGCTGTTTATCTGAACTGGGAAAAGAGACCTATAAGAAGAGCCAAAAAGCAAACTGCATCTACTAGTGTTGCTTCCCTGAATTATATGCAGAAAGAGACTAATTAATAAATGAAGACAGAAAATGATCCTTTCTTAATTGTGGAACTTTTGTTCTGGAGGCTGTTTAGAGGTCTCAGGGTCCACACTGCATCTCTAATCCCTGGTATGGCTTCCTCAAAGTATAAATTGAAGTCCTATAGAACCCCAATAAGCTTACCTTGAAGACTGCGTGGAGAGAGCCACAAAGAAATGGCACAAAGAATACATAGAGAAGACTGCATTTTATCCATCAGATTATTTTCATCTACGTTAAATGATGCTTGTGTAAACTATTACCACATTTGTGACAGCTTTTATCCTTATTTGATAGGGCAGGTATCAAATGACACATCCTATCACAAAATCTGCCTATCAGGTAATAAATGTTTTGCTATTAAAAGCAGATTATGACACCCTTATTCATGGGAGTTAGAATTGAAATTAGGAGGAATTCTTAACGTGCAGAGACTATTCAGCATGTATAAGTGAAACAGACTATGGTTTGTGGGTGATACATTCTCTTGGGCATGAATTAGCATGAAGGATAATTCATAGAAAACAGACTCGATCATTTCTTAGATTAGTTATTTAAAGTCATACAGATGATGAACCATTAAACTTTACTTAGCATGTAACTGCAGAAAATCCTGTGCCTGTAGGAACAAATTATCTAGAATTATCACTACGTTTCTTGTATCCTTAAAGGTCCCCAGGCTGCTACCTTTCAGAAGTCTACTCATTTCTTTGGGTAACTGTTTGTGTTCATGATTCCGAACAAATAAATTAGTATGGTGTTTTTCCAAAGACAGACAATGAGGAAATTACTTTGAACATAAGGTAATAGGTTTAGGTCTGCATTACCTGTAAAAATAAGTGTAAGATATAAGTACCAGGAAAATAACTAGACAGAAAAGAGAAAGTCAGCCAGAAGGTTAACAAGGAAGTTCACTCCAGTCTACTCTCTGTGATCCCTGCTGCAAGCCTCCCTCCCACCCAGAGGTTTTGTGGCTGTTTGGCTAGATACAAGACCTACCTCAGACATCGTACAGCTGCATAGCCTTAGCTCAGAGTACCATGAAAGGCCTGTCAGAAAGTCTGCTGACAGATAAGAAATGCAAAAATTAAAAACTGAGGGAGACACGATTGTTATGTTATAAGAAAGTATTAGGCCAGATCTGACAACCCAAGGGAGGTGAGAGTGCTGCAGCCCCATGTCCCCAGGTCCAACCAGTTGTGGGGCTGAACATGTATTCCCAGTAAACACATGCACACAGAGCACACATATATACCATGTATATATGCATATACAGGACCAGCCACACAGATCACAGCCATGCACAGAGTACACGCATGAATACAGAGAGCACCAACAACCTCATTGTACCCACCTCTCTGGCTGAGCAGGATAAATGTCCATTACTGGGAAATATTTGTGTGTGTGTATATATATATGTGTGTGTGTGTATGTAATAAGTACAATGTGGATCCCTCTAGGAGCTGGGCTCAGACACTTATTCTGTCTAGTACCTGCCCCTGAATCCCAGTCTCACCAGTTTCTGGCACCTCAGTATAAGGGTCCTGGGGCCACAGCCCCACCTCAGTGGCTGGTACAGTCTCACTCACAGATGCATGCACACACACACATGAATATCTGGCTGAGATTCCCCAGGTCCCCCAGTAGTCAAGTGCCCTCATGGTCTCACCCTTAGAGGCACACACACACAAATAAGGGTTTTGCCCCTTGAGACCCCCTGACCCCACAGTCTCTTTGGCAACTGGTTGGGACTCCTTTGGTCTCCCCAATAGTCAGCTTTTCCCATGGTCTTGCCCTTAGAATCACATACTCTGTTGTGGTTTAACCCAGCAGGCAGCTAAACACCACAGAGCAGTTCACTCCCACCCCCCAGTGGGATAGGGGAGAGAATTGGGAAAAAGAAAAACAAAAGTAAAATTCATGGTTGAGATAAAGACAGTTTAATAGGACAGAGAAGGAAGGAATAGTAACAATAACAATAATAATGGTAAAAGAATATACCAAATAAGTGACACACAATAGAATTGCTCACCACCCACCAACCGATGCCCAGCCAGTTCCTGAGCAGCTGGCCAGTTCCCCTAGTTTATTTGCTGAACATGATGTCATATGGTATGGAATGTCCCTTTGGCCAGTTTGGGTCAGCTGTCCCAGCTGTGTCCCCTCCCAGCTTCTCTCTGGCAGGGCACAAGAAGCTGAAAAGTCCTTGACTAGTGTAAGCACTGCTCAGCAACAACTAAAACATCAGTGTGTTACCAACATTATTCTCATCCTAAATCCAAAACACAGCACTATACCAGCTACTAGGAGGAAAATTAACTTTATCCCAGCTGAAACCAGGTTACACACTTGTCTCGCTCCTAGGGCTCTTCACCTACTCACTAGCTAGTCCTACTTGATCTTCAGTAGCGATCGCACGCTCCCTCACACACCTGCACTCACTCGAATGTGCTTTGCTTCCCAAACTGGGCATTGCTGTTCTACAATTCGATGTGGGAAGGGAAAAATTTTCCAAGAATCTTGTCTTTCCTGCACACATTTCTTTCTTCCACATCTGTACCTCCATTCATAAAGCATCCCTTCAATTATTGTTGGAAATACTAAGAGGCCCTTACTTTGCAAAGTAAAATTACTTTGTCATTGTCTTAGTTTGGCTTGCCGAAGTATCTCATAACAATAGCTTCCAGGCATTTCTGCTATTCTGCTGTTTCTGTATTTATTTTTGTCTTTCTGTCTAATATTTATTTCCCCCCCTAAAGTTAATGAAAGCATATCAACGTAATTTAGAAGAGTATTAACCCCTTTTCCATTTACAGAATCACAATACCACATGGATAGAGTTGGAGGGCATCTGTGGAGGTCATATAGTCCATCCCTCCTGCTCAAAGCAGGGTCAGGTGTATTAGTGACTCAAGGTCGTGGCCAGTCAGGTCTTCAACATGTACAAGAATGCAGTCTCTATAACCTCTCTGGGAAATCTGTTCAAATGTTCAACCACCCTCACAGTATGAATTTACCGCACTTTAATTTGTGCCTATAGTCTCTTGTCTTTTCACTGCATACAACTGAGGAGAATCTGGGTCCATCTTCTTTACTACCCACATGCAGTATTTTTACACATTGCTAAATTCCCCCTGAGCCTTCTCTTCTCCAGGCTGAACAGTCCCAATGCTCTCTTTTGGCTTGCTTTGCCACAAAGCCACATTACCAGCTCTTGATCAACTTACTGTCCACCAGAACGCGCACGTCCTTCTCTGTAAAGCAGTTTTCCAACTGATTTGCCCACAGCCTGTCCTGGGGCTTGGATTTATTCTTCCCCAGATGCTGGACTTTGAATTTTCCTTGGTTGAACTTCCTAAGATTCCTCTCTCCCCATTTCTCCAGATTGTCAAAGTGAATCTAAATGGCAGCATGCCCATCTGGTTTATAAACCACTTCTCCCAGTTTGGCATCATATGCAAACTTACTGAGGATGCAATTGGTCCCATCATCCAGGTCATTAATGAACATGTTAAACAGTATTAGCCTCAATTAGTCCTGGAGTACCTTGCTAGTGACTGGTCTCTGGCAGGACTCATACCACTGGTAAAAAATATTTGAGTTCAGTGAATGAACCAGATCTCAGTCCATCTCAGTGTCAACTTAACTAATCCATACTTCCTTAGCTTGCCTGTTGGGATGTTATGGAAGAAAATGTCAAAAGCCTTACTAAAGTGGAGATAAACAACATCCGCTGTTCTCCCCTTATCCTCCAAGCAAACCACCTCATTGCAGAAGGCTACCAGATTGGTCAGGCATTATTTCCCCTTCATAAATCCATCCTGACTTCTCCATATCACCTTCTTGTCTTTCTTGTGTTTGGAAATGGTTTCCAGGAGGATGTGCTCTACCACCTTTCCCAGGATCAGGAGTGAGGTTGATACATCTGTTGTTCCCTAGGTCCTCTTTCTTGACCTTCTTGAGGATAGAAGGGTCATTTTCTTTATTCCAGGTCTCAGAAACCTTTCCTGATCACCATGAACTTCCAAATATTATTGAGAGAGGCCCCTCAATGACAACAGATTGCTTCCTCAGCACTCATGAATCCATGCCATCAAGGCCCATGGACTTGTTTATAATCAGTTTAAATATCCCCTAACCTGATCCTCCTCTGTCAAGTGTAAATCTTTGTTACTCCAAATTTTCCCACTGGTCTCACAGCCATGAGATTCCTGATGGCTGGTCTTATCAGTGAAGTCTTAGAAGTACAGTCACTGAGTACCTCATCCATTTCCACTACGTCTGTCACCAAGCTCCCAGTCTCATTGGGCTCACATTTTCCTTAGTCTTTCTTTCTCTGCCAATGTTCTTGTAGAAGCCTTACTTGCTACCATTCATGTCTCTCACCAGATACAATTCCAGGTGGACTTTGGATTTCCTAACCCTATTGATTTAGAGAATCATGGAATCATGGTATCATAGAATCGTTTAGGTTGGAAAAGATTTTAAGATCATCACGTGCAACCATAAACCTAACACTGCCAATTCTACCACTAAACCACATCCCTACATGCCAGGTCTACATGCCTTTTAAATACCTCCAGGGATTGTGACTCAGCCACTTCCCTGGGCAGCCTGTTCCAATGTTTGACAACCCTTTCAGTGAAGAAATTCTTCCTAATATCCAATCTACCCCCCCCCCCCCCCCCCCCCGCCCCGGCACAACTTGAGTTAATTTCCTCTTGTCTTATCGCTTGTTGCTTGGGAGAAGAGACCAACAGCCACTTCACTACAACCTCCTTTCAGGTAGCTGTAGAGAGCCATAAGGTCTCCTCTCATCCTCCTCTTCTCCAGGCTAAACAACCCCAGGTCCCTCAGCTGCTCCTCAGAAGACTTGGGCTCTAAACTCTTCACCAGCTCCATTGTTCTTCTTTGGACACACTTGAGTACCTCAATGTCTTTCTTGTAGTGAGGGGCCCAAAAGTGAACACAGTATTCAAGGTGCGGCCTCACTAGTGTCGAGTAGAGGGCCACGATCACTTCCTTAGTCCTGCTGGTCACCCTATTCCTGATACAAGCCCGGACGCAGTTGGCCTTCTTGGTCACCTGGGCACACTGCTCGCTCATACTAAGCTGGCTGTGCACCAGCACCCCCAGGTCCTTCTCTGCTGGACAGCCTTCCAACCACTCTTCCCCAAGCCTGCAGCGTTGCATGGGGTTGTTGTGCCCCAAGTGTAGGACCCAGCACTTAGCCTTGTTGAACCTCATAAAATTGGCCTCAGCCCATTGATCCAGCCTGTCCAGACCCCTCTGTAGAGCCTTCCTACCCTCAAAGAGATTGACACTCCTGCCCAATTTGGTGTCGTCTGCAAACTTACTGAGGGTGCACTCAATCCCCTCATCCAGATCATTGAGAAAGAAATTAAACAGAACTGTCCCCAACACTGAGCCCTGGGGAACACCACTTGTGACCAGCTGCCAATTGGATTTAGCTCCATGAACCACAACTCTTTGGGCTCAGCCATCCAGCCAATTTTTTTACCCACGCTTTGGACAGTGTTTCTGTACTCCTCATGGATCACCTTTTCCTGCTTTTACTTCTTGTGTACATTCTTTTTACATTTGTGTTTTGTCAGGAGTCCCTTCTTCATTCACACAAGTGTCCTGGCTCCTCTTCTTGATTTTATCCTCATTTGAATGGAGTATTCATGAGCTTGGAGGAGGTGATCCTCCAATATCAACAAACTACCTTAACTCTTCTTTTCTCCAGTGCTGTATCCCATTGGACCCTTATAAGACAATTCCTGAAGAGACCAAAGCATTCTCTCTTAAACTCCAATAATGATGTGTTCCCGTTTTTTACTTTTTCACCCTCTTCTCATGAGCTCCACCCTCTTCTCATTGCAGCAGCCAAGGCTGCCCCAGCTTTCACATGCTCTACTAATATTTCTTTGTAAATTTATGGTCCAACAGCATGTCTCCCCTCATCAGCTCCTCAACCACCTGTGACAAGAAGCTTTTGTCAATATACTCCTTAATTGCTTTTGTCCTTCTGTGTTGCCTCTCCAGAAGAATTCAGGCTGCTTATGGCTATATGTGAGGACCAGGGCTTGTGATTGTGAAACATCTTTTAGTTGCCCAGAGAAGGCCTCATCTACTTCTTCCTGATTAGACAGTCTACAGCAGATACCTGCAATATCACCTCTGCTGCTCTGCTTACCAGTCTTGACTCATAAAATCTCAGCTGGCTCATCAGCCATCCCTAGGCAAAGCTCCATGCATTTCTGCTGCTCTCTTACATAAAGAGCAATTCCCTCTCCTCACCTATCCAGCCTGACCTTCCTGAAAATCCTGTCTCTATTCATTGCAGTGCTCTAGTCATGTCAGATGCCCCACTATGCCTCCATGATCCCAGTGATGTTGTAGCATGCAGAATTCCAGATCCTTCTTGTTTGTTCCCCAGGTTGTGTGCATTAGTGTACAGACACTTCACAGAGATACCTGGTGATGTTGTTTTCCCAGTAAAAGTGTGAGAGCTTTCCCCAAAATGCTGTCCTGTAGGCATTTCCTTATTTGTGTGCATGCATTTGAACTGGGTCCCTTTCAGCCCTAGTTTTGTTGATTATGAGATCCCTCCTGTTCATGCCACCTTTCACTCTTTGATTACCATCCACATCTACCATGTCCTCTCTTGACTGTTGGTCATCCTCTCCCTCCCTTGTCATTCATAGTTTAAAGTTCTTCTTACCAGGTTGGTCAGCTTGTTGTCAAAGGTGTTTTTCCCTGATTCAGTCGGGTGGATCTTGTCTCTTTCAAGCAGACCTTTATTGTTCAAGAAGGTCCCACGGTTGTAATAACCAAAACCTTGTTGCTGACAACCTGCTGCACAACCAATTCTTGATCCATAGAATCTTTTCTCTCCTTCTGAAGCCCTTCTCCCCTCACTGGCAGGACTGAAGAGAGAAACATCTGGGCTTCAATGCCCATGTGTCTCAGAAGTCCTCTTCTGCAATCAGGGCACTGACCTTACTCTGTAGCTGTGGCTGTCCAAGTAGAGCAGAAGCTGTCTTCCTGGTGCCAGAAGTCATGAGCTTCCAGTCTTCACTGCCATAGGAGTCTCCATTTCCATTCCCAAAGCTCAGACTCTGCCTATCCCTCTCTCAGTCCAGCTGGAGTTCAGGCTTTTGAAGGTGCAGAGTCTTGGATAAGATCCAGTTGATTTCTTTCTTATCATCCCTGATGCTGCACAGTCTGCTTACCTCCTTCCACAGCTCCTTTACTTGGCAACACAATAAGCATTCATATCCTGCAGGGAGGAATGCATTGACCCTGGTCCTGGTTTCAGCAAGAAGCCCCAGGAGTCCTTGCAGCCCCAGACCTGCAGAACTGCATTCTTCCTCAGAGCTGCAGCTGGGTCAAGGTTGCTGGTGTTATAGGGCGTCATGTCCTGCAGATGCTGCAGTGGCTGCCAGGGACTGTGCCCTGGGCTGCATCACCACCAGGAAGCATAAACTCTTGTGAACTGAGTTGTTGGCTCTCTTCTGTGCACCCTTCTATATAAAGTGGTGCATGAACTGCTGTGCAGTTTAAACTCCTGTTTAACTTTTATCCAGGAAACCTCCAGAGGTCTTTCACCAAACTAATTATTTAGTGCTATGGGTCTTTATCTGCAAACACAATTTTATCCACCAAAATGGCCCTGCTGTACATGAAATGTCTTTTATCTAGTCATCTCAGTTTAACTGTTTTCAGACTCAGGATTTATAGATTGCTTTGTAGACTCATATCTCACAAAAAAAAAATCCTAGGAAAATCAGATGTTTTGTGACTCCATATTTTATTTATATTCCCTGAGGGAAAAGAGAAAAGAAAAGAAAAGAAAAGAAAAGAAAAGAAAAGAAAAGAAAAGAAAAGAAAAGAAAAGAAAAGAAAAGAAAAGAAAAGGAAAAGAAAAGAAAAGAAAAGAAAAGAAAAGAAAAGAAAAGAAAAGAAAAGAAAAGAAAAGAAAAGAAAAGAAAAGAAAAGAAAAGAAAAGAAAAGAAAAGAAAAGAAAAGAAAAGAAAAGAAAAGAAAAGAAAAAAGAGACTTCTGAGTTAATAACAGGAGGATATGACTATCGTGCGGAATGATATATTGCTGAATGAGTAATTGGATAATGGATATTGCAAAAATGAATGGTCAAAATATTTTGAAACTTTATTTTTGCATGGGAACGGTGTATTGAAGAGAGTACAAAAGTCCTGAGGCATTTCAAGATTCATTGATTTGATGGAGTATGATTTGTAGAAAGAATACATTTCAGAAAGGTGTATTCATCAAGGAAGAGAGGGAAAATTATTCCTGAAGATGTTGAGAAGAGGCAAGATTTTAGACATTTTTAGTAAGTGAAATTAAACTTGTCATGGAACTTAGGATGTTTGACTAGACCTAAGTAAAACACATAATTAAAATCTGGTCATTTTTATGAGGTTTATTTATACTTTTTTTTTTTTTTTTCTCTGAGCCAGCAGGATTTATTTTGTTAATTTCCTAAAGGTAGGGTTTATTTAATCCATCCACATGACAAATAAAATCTTACCACTTACTAAATTGAGAATCTAATGGGCAGAAATAAAAGTTTGAAGTCAGTTCTTTATTAGAGAAATATCACCTTGGGGAAAAAAAAGGAAAAAAAAGATATCATCTATCTTGAATGATTGAAAGCAAATTAGAGTAAATACTAAGGTGAAATTAGAACCACTTGTCTCCATCCTGGATGAGTATACCTTTTTGGCATCTCACTCCCTGGGAGAAGTCATATGTTATCAATATACAGAAAGCATACACATTTTCCGCAGCTAAGCCACAATGCTTTTGCTTTGCAAATTGTTTTGTTTGTGGAAAATACCTACGAAGTTAATTTAAACAAAAAATATTGGCATCTTTTAGTGTTAATATATTTGATGATACATAGATATTTCACACATGCAACCATGATTTAGATCTGTTCCACATCCTATTAAAATCAATAGGACCTTTTATGATTTTAGCAGATTAAAAAGGAAGACAAATCTGTAAGCAGAGAGAACTATGGAGAAATACATTGTCTGCAGTTACTAAGGAAAAATGGAGAATAAAATATCTATCAAAAAAAGCCAGTGTTTGGATAACAGACTCATTGTAATTTTAGACCTTGATTTTGTCAAATAATTTTAATCAAAGGTGATGTTGTCCAATCACAGGGTCCTTCTTATGGGATCAAGATTGCACAGTACTAGCTGTGGGACACCTAAAGAGTTATTAATCCTTGAATATGAAACGTTGGATTTTGAAGATGCACTTTCCATTAGAACACAAGATGATTCTGTAGATTATGGGTTTTTTTCCTCTTATTTTATTACTGTCATCCACAGATCAATAATGGTCACAAATGTAATTTGATTCTCTCCCCACTTATCAGTAAAGAATTTTTTCGCTTGGGCTTCAGTACATAAATTACTAAGGTACTAAAGTAAAAAGTTATTGGTCAAATAACAATGACAAGAAAAACTCTGGACAAAGCACGACCAGCTTAGGTCAGGGTGTTTCTCAAGCAGCGGAGATTTCACCACCTCTTGTGGCAAACTGTTCCATCACTTGACTTCTCTAAAGATAAGAAATTTTCCTTATATCTGAATAGAACTTTCCAGTCTTGCAGCTTGTGTCCACTGCATCTTACCACATCTCTGTGCCTTTCCAGGAAAATCTGGCACTGTCTTTTTTAGGTAACTGAAGACAGCAATAAGATCCCCATTTTGCCTTCTTCTCTCAAGGCTAAAGCCACCCAGCTCTTGAAGCATCTCCATGTATGCCACATTTTCCAACCTCCTGACCAACTGACTTCAGTATACAAATATTTGACTTGTGCTAGAGAGCCCAAAAACAAACACGGTACTCCAGGTGCAACTTTACAAGTGTTGACTAGAGGGAAAGGGTCATTTTTCTGAACCTGCTGTGCCCACAATCTTGCTAATACAGCCCAGGATACAGCTGGCCTTTTTCATTTTCTCAGCAACTCCTGGGTCATGTTCTTGCTCAGCTCCCAGGTCCTTTTCTGAAAAGCTGTTTTCTTGCCAGTTGACTCCAGCATGTACTGATACATTGGGTTATTCCTCTCCAGGTACAGGACTTTACAATTTCCTTTGCTGAACTTTACATTCCTGTCAGCCAATTTCTCCACCTCGTTGAAGTGTCTCTGAATAGCAATCATACCCTCCAGTGTATAAATCACTCCCTGTTTGGTATAATCTAAGAACTTGATGTCAGTGTATTCTAGTCCATTGTCCTTGTCATTAATAAATACACTAAACGTTACCCACACTGGTATCAACCCTTTAGGACAACACTATTAAACAGACATCATTTAGGTTTTGTGCTGACAGTTTTCCACCTGCAGTGTAGTCCATTTATTCAGACTGTATCTCGCCTACATGGCTATAAGGATACTGTGACAGGTTACGTCAAAGGCCTTGTTAAATTCAAGATAAAGGACTTCTACTGCTCTCCCCTCGTCCATTGAGCCATCCATCTTGTCATAGAAGGCAATCAGGTTGGTCAGGCACTATTTGCCCCTAGAAAGTCTGTGCAGTCTGTTCCCAATCACCTTCTTACCCTTCACATGTTTGGACATGTCTTCCAAGAGGATTTGCTCCATTAGCTTCCTAGGGACTGAGGTTAGGCTGACTGACCCATAGTTCTCCAGTTTCTCTCTCTCCCTTCTCTTGTTCCATGCCCACCTATCCTCAGAAGAGAATAATGAAATCATTGTTCATTTTTTTAGGATCCTAAATATACAAGATACTTTCAAGTTATGAATATGAGTTTCAAGTAGTCATCAGGCTAAGGACTAAAAAACTGACCCAATGGCATACTTATTGATTGATTCTGGCATTTTTATAGCACAATACTGGAAGTTGTGAATAACAGTAGCCCAGCAACTTTGCCCATTTGCTACCTATGAAACAGAGGTGCTTGTCTTTTGAATTCCACTCCAGGAAGCAGGTGATTGAATTTGAATTTTTATGTCTGAGAACTTAAAAATATAAGTGCGTTTTGGCTCTGTATCTCACTCCTCATTCAAAATTCATTTGGTTTTTATTCTGAAAAATATTGTCAGCTGATGGTGTAGATACTGTTTTGTGTTGTTTTCTTTGTGTTTGTTTTCAAAGGAAAAATTACTTGAACCCAAACTTTCTTCCCCTGGTTCCACCTAGGTCTCTTGAGATTTGTTCTCTTCCTTGACTTGGAAACAGAATAGACTTTTTTTTTTTTTTTTTTTTTTGGTAGGACAGTTGCTTATAACTAGTAGTGGTTTTGATCCATGTCTTTTGTTATCTGAATTCAAAGATTGCATGAATGCAGATAGAAAAATAAATGGTTAGGGTTTATTTCCACGTACATTAAATTTCTTCATGTGTTACTTATGTAAATACAAGTAAAAAGCCATGAATTTGATACACAGTAAATTCAGATGCAACATGGACATGAAGACCAATGAAGAAAAAACAAGGTGCAGAACATGTTAATAACATGCAAAAATTATTACAAGCTGATTCTGGAGCAAGAAGTTAGAAGCCATCCTTACCATCATAACTCTCCCAGCAAGAGACTTGGGAGGCTGACCACTCACTGTAGAGTCAGCCCCCTCTTCCCCTTCCCCCTCACTGAAACCATTGTTCTTAAGACCTTCTATTAAGTGACAGCATGGACTAGAGTGTTTTTAAGTGAACTAGGGTTTTTACCACACAAATAAATTATTTGAACGGTGGATGCTAGCATCGTAACTGGATTGGAATTCAAACATTTTGGAACTAGCTATAAAAAGGTGTTCAGAAATCTGTAAGTCTTTATCAATAGTTTGTCAGTTTCTAGCATTGTAATTTATTTGCCTTATTACTGATATTGACCCTGAATGTATAGTTCATTGCGTTAATATTTTTTTTAAAAACCCATAAATTACTAATCTAAATTTGTTTTAAACAGTGTTACTAGTTAAACAGCGTTACTTGATACTTGAAAATCCCAAAGGTATTTGTTTGTTTTGCTGTAACTTTGATTTTAGTTTCTCAATGAATCAAATATCTGCTTAGACTCAGCCACTCCTTCAAACTATTCTTACCATACATCAGTAGATCATCAGACCATTCTGTATTTCAGATAACAGGTTTCCTGCAGGTGAGGAAGTACAGATATCTGGTGATCCACTGGTCTGGTCTAATAATGGTAGTGATAATCTGATGGTAAATTCTTTCACCCTCCTCCAGAACTGTTAGTACTTTCTCAGCCTCTTGTAGTCTGGAGCATGAGTGACCTGCCTTCCTTGGCTACTGATTTATATAGCTCTGCCCAAGATACAGCTGTGGGAGGTAGTTCCCTTAATTGGTCCTTTCTCTTCCTACTTAATTTCTAACCACCACAACAACAACAAAAGAACTTTTAAACAAAGTTGTATTTAGGTACTGCTGAAGATATACATGTGAAGAAAGCACTCTAAGTGACTTTCATTTAAAATTATGTAGTTTTGCTTTAATGGGCAGAATACTAATTTTCTTTATTTTTTATATCATTTCATCAAAACAGTAGATCTTCAACAATGCTTTAATAAATTCATAGATATATTCTACACATATTTTCTATTTGATAAGTAATGAGATATATGCCATATGCATAGTATTTGAAGGCAAAACCGTTGGAAAAAATTAAGGTGGTTAGAGAATATTTACAGTAAAGTATAAAAACACTTAGTTCTGAACATAACTGTAAAGTGACTTTCACAGCCTGAGGTTTGGGTTGAGAACTCAATGTTTTATTTATTGCGTGAGCTAACTAACCAACAAAACAATGTTGCTGCACATACTACAGGACATCTCTGGTTCTGCTTGCTGAGAAAGAATTTGGCTTTGTGGGAGTAACACACTTACCAGAAACAGCGAAATAGCTGCAGTTGATAACCCAGTAGTTTTCCACAAATTCAGAACAGTTTGGCTGAAGATATTTGCAAATATTTTTTGTGCTATAGTTAATGAACCACAGAAAGGTATTGTTAGAAGCAAGGAAGTTGGATATTGGGTATGTTTTAACATTGTTAAATGCGTAAAGGTAGAAATTACAGTTTTCACTAAATTGGCAATAAGCAACGCTTTATGCTGTGGTGAAGCTATAAAGTCTCTTGTTCAGACTACAGTCAGGAAATTTGTAAAAGCTTGCATTCTTTTTGGATAAATATTAATATTATGAACTCTCCCCCTCCCCTCCCCCCCCCCCCCCAAATAAAGGAGAATACTGTTAGGGCTGCAGAGTCAGGCAAGTAACTAAGCCACTGACTAGGACCTGGCTTGATAAAGCTAACTGAACAGGATATGAAAAAATACTCGTTGTGACATGAGAAATATTTGGATGTAATAGATAACAGTGCAACAGCTGGCAAATGTTAATGATTGCACTATGAAAGATGGTCAGATTTCACAGGTGCTTAGGGGGCAGTTATGTGAGAACTGACTAAATATCACAGATTGCTGGCAGGGGATGTTGGGGACCTTTACAGAAGAACAATTTTCTGAAGCCAACAGTTCCTCAATAACTGGATAGGTAATGACATAAAAGTCAGAAGTTACCTTGGAAACAGTATTAAAAATAGAGAATTTGGGTACAGATGTAGCAAAATTGTGACAAAAGGGGAAAAGTAATTAAGTGAGGGTTGCATGTTTGAGAGGGGACTGAGAAGGAAAAAAGGATCTATGAGGATAGATAGAAGGAGTGTCAAGAAATGGGAAAGGCACAAGTTATGTGATCAGTGCTGTCTGGGGTTACCCATTGGGCAGCCTTGCTTTGATCTCCACAGCCTAAATCAGGGTAGTAAACCAGACTTGTTTGTCTGACTATACGTGTTTCCACAGACAGAAGGGCCAGAAAGCGAAGTGCTGGTACACCCAGACATCTCAGTACCAGGGTCTTGGTGCCTATATTAGGCTAGGCAACAGTGATATCTATCTACTACTTCTTAAAAAATGTTGACTGTAGATATGTAGACAATTAACTTTGGAAAAGATCAAAGAAAAATCAGCAAACAGAACCTCTCCGTTCATAAAAACTGTATATCACTTTTCACGGATTGGGGGCAGGGGGGCATTCTCTAGAAACTTCATTAATGGAAATCTATAAAAAATAAATTAAATAAATATCTAATAAGAACAGGAAAAATATAGTTGACTTTGCATTAAGGGAATGGAGTTGATAACCTCTTCATATTTCTTTCAGTCCTGTTTTTTTCATAACTCTATTAGTATACTTATGTCATTTTAAAGACAAATTTATTAAACAGATATAAGGAAAGATATAGTGTAACTACTGAAGGCACCTTTATCTGACAATGTGTATGAAACTATGTGTTTCATGCCTGTCCACTCATTTCCTATAAATGCTCATTCAATTTTCATCCAACATGTGCATTTCTATGGTGTGATCTAAAAATTAATTACAACATTTCAGCACATATTGACCTGCTACAGCAGAACTTCTTCATTGATTTATCAGCAGGACTATATAATACAAGATGAAAAGACTCACATGGGAGTACCAATAGCATGGCAGTGAAGCATACACTTGTTTCCCACCTGTAACATCTCAGTTCTGAAATATCACGTATAAATAAGACCCAAATACACAAAGTACAGTTTTATCTTTTTTTCTGTCACCAGTGTCAGCTTTTTTTTTTATCTTCTTGTCTTTCAAACACAACCTGTTATGCAATAAACTTTCTCACTATCTTCACAGAGATTTCCTGAAATTAAGATTTCTTTTTTTTTTTATGTGTCATTGTCATTTTGGCAGTATTTCATTTCAGCTTTCCTTCTTCACTCACACTTTAATGAAAGGGTGTCACAGAACAGCCCTTGGTCACATTAGACATTGATTTTTTTTTTTTCTAGACAAGGAAATAATCACAGTTAACATCAATGCAAACAAGATAGAGGATTTTCAAAAAAGTTCATTAACATTCTTTTGGGATCAAAAGCCTGTCAGAAGACTTTCTGGGTGAAATTGGAATCAGTGTGACTCCAACAAAATTGCAGTGTAATTTTTAATGAGTTGTTGAAGATCAATAACAAAAGCACCAGTATAGTTTCAGTACCTTAAGTTTACAATCAGATGCCAATGAGAAAAGCTGAAGGCTATAGAAATTACCAGCATTTTTTTCTTACTTCTGTTGCACTGAGCTCTTTCAAAAATTTCATCTCTTCAAATGTTTTCCTAAAAAGGTTTTCTTAACAACTCACTTCCCCACTGGCTTTCCTCTTATCACCTAAAAATCATAATCAAAGCCAGTTACTCCTTAGAGGCTATAAGGGGCTTGTGTTTGCATGGTTCCCATCTACATGAATGGTTCTGGTTTTAAATTTCTTACCTTGGTGGCAGTAAATTGTTTTCTGATTCCTTCATAAGTTTTTTGTTTGTTGTTCCGTTTCTTTCTGTAAACATATTGGTTTCTTACTTCTTTTATTGGGTGCAGGTGCCTAGGCCCTGTCAGGGGGGGCTGCAGGGGCAGCCCCTGTGAAAAGTGGCCGGGGCTGCCCTGTGCTGGACACAGACGGTTCCAGCAGCCTCCAACCCACCCACCACAGGGTCCCTCAGCCAAGGTGGTAGCACCTCGGGGAAAAGGTATTTAAGAAAGGGTAAAAAACACTGCCTGACAGTGAGGAGTGAGAAAAAATGTGAAAGAAACAGCCTTGCAGATACAAAAGTCAGTGAAGAAGGTGGAGGAAGAGGTGCTCCAGATGTCAGAGCAGAAAGAATCCCCTGCAGCCTGTGGTGAAGACCATGGTGACACAGGTTGTCCTCCTGCAGCCCATGGAGGACCACAGTGGAGCAAATATCCATGCTATAGCTTGTGGAGGACCCCACGCCTAAGTAGGTGGATGTGCCCTGAGGGAAGCTGCAACCTGTGGAGAGTCCATGCAGTAGAAGGCTCCTGGCAGGAACTGAGGCCCATGGAGAGGAGCCTACGCAGGAGCAGGTTTTCTGACAGAACTTGTGACCCATGGGGGACCCATCCTTGAGCTGTCCATTCCTGAAGGACTCTACCCCATGGAAGGGACACATGCTGGACCAATTTTTGAAGCACTGCAAGCTGTGGGAAGGACCTATGTTGGAGAAGTTCATGAATGACTGTATCCCATGGGAGGGACCCCATGCTGGGAGCAGGGGAAGAGCATGAGGAGGAAGGGGCAGCAGAAATGAAGTGTTATGATCTGACTGCAACCCCCATTGCCCATACCCCTGCACTGCTCAGGAGGAGGAGGAGGTAGAAGAGTCAGGAACGAAGGAGTTAAGTTGAGCTGGAAAGAAGTGGGACATAGTGGGAAGGTGTTTTTCAGTTTTCCCTTGTTTCTCACTGTCCTACTCTATTTTTAATTAGCAATAAATTCAATTATTTTTCCCTGAGTCGAGTCTGTTTTGCCTGTGACAGTAACATTTACAGTAAGAGATCTCCCTGTGCCTATCTCAACCCATGAGCTTTTTCATCTTATTATCTCCCCCTGTTCTCTTGAGAACAGTGAGTGAGAGAGTGGCTTGGTGGGCACCTGGCAGCCCACTGGCCAAGGTTAACCTGTCACACTTGTATATATATGCAGTAATTTCCTAAATTGTCTAAATAAATAAATAAAAACAAAAAAATACTGTTGGCTTCCTTATTAAATATAGTGTCCTTCCTTCTGTATTTTGGTTTTATTAGGAGTTCACAGAGGGATCAAACCCAAGAACAGGTAGATAAAATGTAGAAATGTGAATGCTATCTTTTCTAGTTTAACTATTTCCCTGTTAGTTATACATGGAACACAAATATCCTGATAAGGGAAACAGAAGCTATATACATAGATTGAATCATATCTAATCACTGGGTTAATTTAATTACTGAGCTCTCTTACGTTCTCTGATACCTTATGCTAATAAATATCTATTCAGAATTTCTCTGTTTTTTTGTTACAGGGATAGTGACAAAAAATGTGGTTTAATCATGACATAACTGATATTTTTGTAATGATGTCCTGCTTACTCTGGGAAAATTATTTGGATGTATAAAATAGGCAATGACCTTCCTTTCATTATCTCTTAAATGAAACTTAATTTCAAAAAGTATTTGAACAGGAGAGAAAACATAGCTCTAAACTAATAAACTATATGTGTATGTTTTTTTTTTTTTTTTTTCTGTAAAGATAAAAGCTATATAAAAAGGATCATTTTCTCCAAAATCTCTTAAGGCCTTTTTCTCTTTCCTGCTATGCATTTTACCCTTTACACAGTGGTGATAAATGAACTTATTCCCTTTGACTCTTCTGCCTCTCAGAATGGCTTTTAAACCTCATAGTTTTCTTTCAATTTCTTCTCTTCCACTCTGACAGAACAAATGTAGCTAATTGGAAAAAGAACAAAACAGAAAAAAACTCACCAAAACCCTCAAATTTATTTCTAGTTTTAAAAAAGGGCCTTGAGAATCTTCTAAAATAAATGATGTGTCATGGATGATATAACAGGAAACTTCATTCAATGGTGGCACTGCTATTCTTATGCTGTTGTGCATTCCTTTTGACACTTGATGCCACATACAAAGTACAGGAATTGCTGAGCTGCAATGAACTCCCTGAAGGGGAAAAAACACACTGTTTTTATATTTCAGACTGAAAATTTGCACCAAATTTCTTCTCAGTACCGTAATTCTATTAATGTCAGGCAATCTGCTATTATCTTACTCTACAAAATGAGAAATGAGAATCAGACTCTTTGTCTCTGATAATTCTTTTTTAAATAGTAGCTGAAAGAGAATAGTCCCTGTGGGTGACAGCAAAATTAACAAACCCTGATGCGTACATGTGGAACAAATTCCTTGCATGTCCTTAGAGTCATCATTATACAGGTTCTCAGTAGAGTGCTTTCTTTTAATCTTCTTGCAATCTAACGAGTTACACACCCTTTATCCTGTCTTAAGGCATAAAAGCCTTTGCTGGATGGGAAAATTACAGCAGTTTGGGGTTTTTTTTTGGTGTGGTTTTTTTTCCCCCTCCGCTGAGGGTTTTGTAACCTATGTAGGAAATATGAAATTCAGGCTAGGAATTCAGACTAAAAAAGATCAAAAGAGTGTTATCCTTTTCCAAGTTATAATTTGCATCCCAAGGTAACATACCCACAGAGCCTAATCTGTTAGATTGTTTGGACCAGTGAATATGCATTTGCAATATTTATGATACAGTTAACTATACCAAATTTATTTGCAATAACCTTTCCCTCCTCCACCCACCTTCATGAGTAGGTCCAAACTTCTGTGATAAAACAGTTCTATCTGGAAGACTGAATATTTAGTTTCTTAAACAATTTGTTTCTCCTCGAAGACTTATTTGGCCTACATTTGAAAGAGCCTTGCAAGCTTTCAGAAAATAATTTTTTCATTCTTCTCTGGTGTAGAAAAGAGAGCTATAGGAAGAACCAGGAATAATGTGCATGGAGAGACTGCACAGAATGGTTAATTCACCTTAATTCTGTCCATTTCTTGAATCAGTAGGTACTCTCCATCTGGAGTCCACCTGCCGCATAAGGGCTTGTATAATGACACAAATAAAGAAATAGCCAGATACTGGTCGCAATTGTCTAGCACAGGCTTCTTTGTAGACAACATGTCTCATATGTTTTTTGTTACAGCATCTGTAAATACTTTGAAAATAAAACTGCAAGCTGTTGTTCAGAGTGAAAAATAAATTAAATGTGAAGCCAATGGTTAAGAAACATGTCAGTCTGGAGTAAGTAAATGCAGCCACTGAGTAGGACAGCCAATGCAAATTCAGATTACAGAAATGCCTCAGTCATAAACTGGTGGAATTGTGTCAGGGCTTAAAATAGTCATTCATTCAAGAACATTTAAACCTTGGTTTCGTTGCTGGCATAAAGAATTAATGATAGTTTTGATGTTGAGTTTTATGATTTGTGCTGGGAAATGGAATGAGACTACTAATTCTTTCCTCATCAATCATTGAAAGATAATTACTTTCAGTTACTATCGTGTGGACTGGACTTCAACCAGTGTCTTTAAGGGTAAAAAAGAGTGTAGTCTCTAAAAAAATACCAAGATCAAAATTCTTGCTCATTATTTTTATTAGCTTTGGTCTTATCATGCACAAGGCACCTAGGTAAAATGATATTAAAGCATTCTGAAATACATAGATGAACAGATGGAAGATTAAGATGCAAAGTTTTAGTCATTACCAGAATACTGAAACAGAGGGTTGGTTTTTTTTTGTTTGTTTGGGTTTTTTTGTTTGTTTTGGGTTTTTTTTTTGTTTGTTTTTGGTTTTTTTTTTTTTTTTTTTTTAATTTATCAATATCTTAATTTTATATCCAGAAAGATAGATGGCTACTATGTAAGGAAATGACTAAAATCTTTTACACCATCACAGTCTAGAATATGCTTAATAAATTACTGTGTCTTTTTTTTTCCAAAATCCATTTCAGTAAGTTGTACGGTCTATTTTTGAATCAGTTTGTTTGAACTGGTGCAATACTTGACAACAAAAATAACAAGTCACTGTTACTAATGCGCAAAGGAAACTATGATGGCAGGATTTTCTTGGACTGGTAAACAGCACTCCTGAAATTTATGGCAATCAAATAAATAATGATATTTTAAAATAAAAGGTTAATTCTACTTCAAAAATTAAGTCATTAAGTAATTGAGTTTGAACAATCTTTCCGTACAAACAGCTTCAAAAAGATGAATAATATTTTCCTAACAAGGTGACATTTTTGTTTTGTTGACATTGGTGCTAAATTGAATAAAATGAAGACATAATTTAAATAGGTTAGTAGTAGAAAATCCTATGCAGGAAAAGTCATCAAATCCTGTGGCAATGCCAACTACATTCCTGAAAAGTTTGCACTTGAGGAGAGATGTAGAACTCCCAAACTCAAACAAGCAATAATAAAAGAGCTATGGTATCAAGATACAGAAGTGCAATTTTCTCTTGTTTATGAACTATAATTGGTGAATATATTAGTATTTGCAACTTGCAAGGAAGAGAGATATCACCTGCTATTGGCTTCACAAATATTTGTAAGTGCTTTCATGAAGGGTATGACATTCAAGTGCCATGGACTGGAAGGAAAGAAGTGTGATATTTTTCTTAGACAGAAAACTAAATGTTCCCCTAGCTAGAAGGACTGCAGCCAGGAATCTTTCCCAAGGAAAAAATTAGAGATGCATATTCATTTATCTATAAGAGTTTTTTCTATAAAGTGTACCTCTTCTCTATAGGTGGCACAGAATGCAATTAATTAATTCCTAACATTAAAATGAAGCAACATTTATCCAGGAGATTAATAAATAGTATGCAGACTTGATGTATTGCCAAAGCTTGCTTCAGTTTATTTTTGAATGATCTACTGCCTTTTCATAAATACACAATAATTAGTAAAAAGCATTAAACAAATGTTGTATAGAAGTGAAAACAATTCTGTTTGCTAAATTGGTTATGCTTGAGGCAAACACAAGGGTTGGATTTTTGCTTTTTATTTTTTAAATAGAGCAGCAACAGTGTTCCTACTGGTTTCATTTTCATTGAAGCATTTTCCTGGTTGCCTTTTGCAATATGCTTTTACAAATAATAAGGGAAAAAAATGTTGTAGCTTTAATAATTGCTTTCATGATTTATGCAACAGGTATTACAGTAAAGCAGTGTTTTTAAAACATATTTTCCTTCTTTGCTTTCCTCTGTAAATTGGCAATAATTTGTGGTACATTTATTACATATTCTCTAGAACATTAGCAAAGATATAGAAATTTGCTTTTGTTCAAACACTCAGCTGGCAACAGATTTCATGATTATGAAGCAAGCCCAAATCACATAAAAATCTAGCCCCAGAGGAAAACACAAAAATCTCACTCTTCAAAATGTTAAGTCATGCATGCATCTGTTCTGTTCATTATATTCATGAGGTTAAGGTGGTCAGAATATAACATTTTAAATAAAATATAGCAGCATTCATCTGCTGTATGTCCAGGTATGACCCCACGTTCATTTGATGCCAAGCCACAGATTGTAGAACCTATTCAACAGCAATAAAATAAATATGGTATGAAACTCCATTGGTTGGAGGGATCTTCTTTCCCCTGAAAACATAAATACCACATGCCAACATTCCTGTCACATTGTCTTCTTAGCCCTGATGAAAGGAAATATTGAAGTGAATGACAAGTATACATGAAATTAAAAATGTCAGGGTTTTAATCCAAAGAAAATATTTCCCTGGAACTGTCTTTTGGGTCGTGCCCCCCCCCCCACACTGAAAAGACAAAGATCAGCTAGATCTGAAAGACTGAGTTTTTGAGTTATGAATGGCATATGAGTTTTCTTCTTCATATGGACTGCAAGAAGCAGTGTTGTGAAATATATTTATCTTTCTTTCGTGATTATGTTTTTATTCTATCTCTCCTTTCTCTCTCTTCCTCCCCTCCCCCAAAACACCAAAAAATGCTCTTTCTGAAGGTAAATGAGACATCTTCAATACAAGGTGTCTTCAGTACTCTGCATACAATGTTTCTGTGTACAAAGGGACTTTGGTACTCTAGAGTGTTACAAGACTTTCCTTCAATTTTCATCATTTAAAGTTCTGTCTTTGAAGTCCACTCTTATCACAAAGACACTTTACAGCCTGGTCCAAAGGACAATTCAGTGAAAGAAGTTTAGAAATATTATATTCCATTTTCTGCTGTGCTACAAGATCTTCTAATCACTTTCCCCAATCATGACAATGTCCTTTATTAAGATGTTTAAGATACCATTTGTGAAACTGTTTTCTAAAAGAGTAGGTATCTTTACCAAAAATGAATGTAGGCAGTTTTACTGCCTTTGTGCTGTACTTAATGCCTTTCTTAGTGAATGTCTTTCTTTCTCTACTGGCCTATAAACTTTGTGAAGGATACTTTAGTTTGACTTTGTAAAATTTTTTAAAAGAAAAAACTGAAGAAACTGAGCCCTTAGGTAGATGCATGCTCCTATGTATGTCAGTGCTTTAATATAACTAACTCATAGATAATGTACCTGGAATGGCAGTAATAGAAATAGTAGAAATCTATGTTTAATAGACTTGCAAAGTAATTTCCTCTAATAATCATACTTAACATTGCTTTTGAACTATTAAAAATTGTCATGCCACTGTTATCTGTTCTAAAAAGCTGTTTCATGCTTTCTCTATTGAGGTAATATTTCTGGATGTTTCTGATGTGATAGTGCACAGTAAAAACCCCTTCTGCAGAGTACAGAAGGATAGCATTTTATACATTTTGGTTTCTTTCTGGAAAATAAATTAATGGTTTTAAAAGAGAAAAAGGAAAACCAACCCGTAATAATATTTTATGAAGTTTGAAAGTTCAGTGAGACATGGATTTAAATACTTTTTTTTTCTGTAAAATATCTCATATTAGGGAACCTGTTGCTATATTATCCTTTAAATAACAAAGGGCAGGAAAAAAAGCAGTATTTTCACACACATTAGTGATTCTTAACAGACTGTATCCTTAACCTTATAGTCTACACAATACTGAGATTTTTCACTTCAGTTTATTGCTCCTGAACACGTGAAAGTTTTATCCTATTTTTTTACTTCCATGTTCTTAACAGTAAGGTACTTCCTCTATTATGAACATTTCCTAAGCAATAAAAATTCATTGCTTATTCCATTAATCTGTTTATTTGTGGTGGTTGACCTTGGCTGACTGCCAGACCCCCACCCAGCCACCTTCTCATTCCCCCTCTTCAACAGGATGGGGGAGAAAACAGGATGAGAAAGCTCATAGGCCAAGACAAAACGAGGGAGATCACTTACAGTTGCCATCACAGGAAAAACAGACCTGGAGATAGTTAATTTATTACTAGTTTAAATTTTGTTAAAGCATTTTAAGAGTGGCTGTCCCAATGACTGAAGGTTAAAGACCCCCCACTCACTCCAGTAGCTGATGCTGAGCCTCCCCTGGCTCCAATATTTGACACCACAGGCCAGGGGTGCCCACACCCCTGGTCTGACTCTTGGACCTGGCACCAAATTCCACTCACACACACACAGGACTTACCAGTAGCCGTCACTGAGACTTTGCAGCACACATATACACAGGATGGAGAGTGACATTATGCAGAGAGATAGGCCTCCCCTTGCAGTCCCCTGCTGCCAACACCTGGACACCTACACTCAATACATTATTGTTCTAGTGTTTTATAGTTAACATTCACTTTCCAAAAACATGCTTAGTTCCAGAAATTTTTGTTCATGACTTGAATTCATCATGCTCACACTCTAGGAATTGGGCAGCTTCTTATATCAATTAACCTATCAATCAATTCCTAAAGGAACAGAGTGAGTTGACACAAGACCTTCTATCTTTACCATGCTCACTAGTGGCATATTTTTACACTGACTGTAAACAATCAGACAGCTCATATGCAAAGTTAAATTCAGGTAACCCTTCTCGGATGTCTTTTTTTAGAGAGAACAGAAATAACATGTTTACAACCAACCTTCTTTGCCGATATCAAATCTATTTCAACCCCAGACTTCTAGTCTTGATGGATGAATTCCGGGTTGTCTAAAAATGACCAAAGGCTATACGACACTACTTCCCTTCTGAAGAGGCAGCCAGAAGAACCAAAATATTTGGTTTTTATGGTGTGAATCTACCTTACATAACTACATTCCCACATACCAGTATGCATCACCACAGTATAACTCAGAGAACTGCCTGATTCTTCCTGCCAATTGTCTGGAACTATCAATTAATTCTAACCACTTATTACCCCATTTCTTTATTTCTGCACTGCTATCATATTTAATCTATACCCTATCACCGTTTGATTCCCTAAACAAACCAGGGTTCACAAAATACATACAATATCACACTGGGCAGGTGTTTACAGAAGTTTACTTATGCTTATATTTTTTTAATTTCATCTCAACCAATTATATACAAAACAGTATATAATAAATCTCTGTTCTTCAGATTTATATGAGAGCAAGCTTGCCCATCTTAGCTTCTTCATGCTGTAGGAGGCAGTCTGATGTGGACAACAGTAACAGAAGTTGTTTTGGCAACAGTCTTTGACAAGTCTTATGTCCAGGAAACAGTTGTCTATTTGCATTTCTGGGCTTTCTTACTCCACAAACTGTAGTGAAACTAGGTGTGGTGCTGACTAGCTGAAACAACTTCTTATTCTGCTGGGCTAGAATCCTCATTTCCAGTACAAAAGCCTTCTTTGCTCTCTGTAAGGGAAACATCTAACAAAAAAACTCGCAGTAAGATCTTACATAAATTATTGGCAACTTTATTTCTGCTGTAGGGCACTATTCCTGAGTTATAAAACAGCATTGTGACTTAGCAATTTGCTGTCTCTTGTCTGAGAAGGAAAAATAAATGCCTTCCATTTTGAGGTTAGACATAAAAAATGTAATTTTTAATTACAGATGTAAACCTATATCTTAAGACCAAACTTGACTACTTTTTAATCTGGAGTTAAAGTCTGGTCTTATGCCTTTGGAGCCTCTGTTGCTGGAGAAATGTTTATAGAAAACCTCTGAATAAGTTAACAATAAGAGTCCAGGATGGGATGCAGAACATGAGATATGTCATGATATGATGATTATCACACAGAACGGTAGGGGTTGGAAGGGGTGTCTGGAGATTATTATGACATATAAGTATGCTATGACATAAGACGTACTAATCTTCAAAGCTCTTCAACTGATAGAACTGATAAACTATTAGAAAAGTGTATATAAGATGAAAAAGGACAAAAAAAAAAAAAAAAAGAAAGAAAAAATAAAGGTAGATTCCTGATTTACTTACACTGTCCTGAGTGTCTAGGCTTTCCAGTTGAGTCCTCCTTGACACTCTAGGCTTTCCAGTTTTGAACTCTGCTAAGTTCTATGCTTGCAACTTCCATGAGGATGGCCTGTCATAACATGCATAAACGTGGATCTGTGACCAGGACAAGGCTATTTATGTGTCTCACAGAGTGAAAGGATGGTAAATGTAGTATAGGGTGGAACAGTGTTGACAAAGGTTGGAGAAGACATCATAGCTCCACTTCAAACACCTGTGTAATGGTGCTCTAGCTGCCTCTTAGTAGGCATATGCCATTCTATACCCAAATATGGCCTTGTGAGTATACCTTTCCCTCTGTCTCTACTTGCTCATCTCCCTTGACAGTGCAGTCTACTGTGGAACCAAGGAGACATCTCTCAGCAGCAAGAGTGGTGGGTGGAGAATCAGTCTCAGAGACAGCATGCATCCAGCAAGAAAGGAGTTGTAGATAAACAAAACAAAACAAAACAAAACAAAAACAAAACAAAATGACCAAAATGAAAAATAAAAGGTTTAAGAATTATCACCATAGGCAATATTGATGATTGGTATCTATAACAATATAGCTGCATAAATGCACTACATCTATAGGAGGCTGCTGTACTGGGCAAGACTAAACCCTCAGTTCAGGATTTTGGATTACATGTGAAATCATCGTAGTGATGTAACTCAGCTAAAACTAAACGTATATTGTTCTGAATCTCAGTTCAGAGCTCATGGAAAGAAAGGTTTAAACAGAATTCATAAACTTAGTTCCAACAGAACTTAGAATATGGAATTTTTAGCCTTTAGAATGATCTCTGTTTTGAGAAAACCACAGTTTGGAACAGGACATTTCAAAATAGTTCTCTAAGTGGATAAGTAATCTGGAAATGTTTTATAAGAATCTGTCTTACCAAACATATATCTTGAAATTGAGAGCAAAATTCTAGGTATATAGAACATCTTATGAACACTCAGTTCATAAAGGAAGGTCTTTGAAATACAGAACAATAGTTGGGGGACTTTTTTTTTTTTTGGGGGGGGGGAAGAAGATATACTACTGCTTAAATTCTTGTCAAAGATTTTGGGTAAAATTCTTGCATAAAGATTCAGGCCAGATAATCCCTTTTTGAGATAGAAGATGGACTACATGTCTTTCTGAGGTCATTAACAGTCTTCTGATTTTATGTGTCAGGATCATGTTTGATTTTTACTGGGCTTTTGTAACATAATAACAGCTTAATGCATTTTACATTAGAGAAAGCTAAGCAAGGAAAAAAAAACAATAAACTGGTGGAAAAAAATCCTTGCTGATTAAACAATGTATTCATTTCCAAATATATTAAAAATCAAATTATATTTTTATTAATAATAATTATCGGTTTCCAACAGAAGTGTCATCAAATAACTAGCACACCAACTAATTATCAGTTGGTGGTTTTGCCATTTAATCTTAATATCACCATTTTACGTGCCAATTAAATAGTTGGTTATTCCCTTTTAGCATATTATGAAAAACACAATAATATAACAGAAATGACACAGTAGTCCATATTTGTAGTTTAATTGAACTTAAATATCTGTAGATTAGGTAATTAGGCTGCAGCCGAGACATATTCACAACTTCCATACCTTGCAGAGTGTAATCAGCTCACATTACAGTGAAGCTTGAGCACTAACAGCAGTTATTATCAGTTATATGTATTTTTATTACATCTCTTCATTCTCTTCCATATATCATAAATATTCACTTATTAAGTTTCAATTTTCAGGCTTAGTCTTAGGATGAGTCATTTATTATGACTGAAAAAAATAGGCCAGAAAAAAATTGCCTGTTTTTGAATGAAAAGAGAACATCTAAACCTTGATACTTATTTTCAGAATTTTTTTTTTTTTAATGCTGAATACACAATTCCATTACCATGAAAACTATTCATAATTAGATCACTTTTAAGAATTAATTTTACTATTTTTAATAGCATTACAGTAAAAGTAGCATATCTTGCTGGATATTTAGCTATGAAATACTGACTACCTCTCACCTAAATATGGGTATATGTAGTTGTGAATAACTCAGCTAATCAAAAAAAAGAAAAGTCCAATCTAGAAAGAAACAAAAATATTTGAGAATTTGTATTTAAAAATTAATGCATAAAACTAAATCTCAGAAGTAAGATGAAGAGATTTGTATCATAGGTTACTCATAGCATACATGGTCACTGCCACGCATAACTGATATGGTATTCAATAACTTAATTCTGGAGTGAGATAGATTTTAGTCCTAATATATTACAGTAATCCCTGTTAAAGAAAAATAAAATAAAATAAAATAAAATAAAACAAAATAAAATAAAATAAAATAAAATAAAATATAAAGGAGTAAATTTCACATTTGAAAGAAACAAATCCAGCCTCTAACTGAGATGGAAATTTTTTGGAATACTGTTGCTATAAGACTATCCAAGAGTGGCTGGAAAAACTTCATACCTCCTACAAGTGAAGCAGTTTCAGCATTTCCTAAATCAGAACAAGGATTAATCAGTTTGGGAACTGCCAGAAGTACAACTGTCCACTCAAAAAGTCCCTTCAAGAAACTGGAAGATGTCCCTGCAATGTCTTTAAAAAAGGAACCATGCAAAATACCAGATTGCTATGGTTTTATTGCTGACTGCTTCTACAAATGATAGACATTGCACTAGCAACAAAGCAGATAATTTTCATTTATCATTCTGATACATTAAATTCTTGCTGTTGATTCCAAGGCCAGAAACTTACCCATAAGCTTATAAAATTTCAGAAAATGCTACAATTTAAGCATTGAATAATGAGTAAGCAAAATAGATGCTGGCTCTCTTGGGATATTTCATATTGTCATTCATCATTGTGTTCATAGTCTCATTCAATATCAAGTGCCTTGAATATATATGATCAGTACATTATAGAAAAGGCTATAGTTGATTACAAAGAGTCAAGGCTTTCAACCCTCATTGGTCAGATTTCAGGAAAAAAATTATTTTTTCATTGTGAGAAAAAAGATGAAAGTGTGTGGGACTGTGGGAGTTATAGGAAAAGAAGCTGAATGAACACTGAAAGGTTCTGGAGAAAAGTTCTGCAGGTATAGCTTACTGAATGATCAGAAACTTCAGTTTCCAGCTCTCCCCAAGACAATTGTTCAATAACCAAATTCCCTCTAGAGAAGAGAAGGCTTTTGCTCCCAAGTTCTTCCCAGGCTTAAAAAACCATCTTGTTACAAACAACAATAGATTTTCATAAAAATGAGATTTCATTTTTGTAGCTTAACTTTTTCATAGTAGCAGCTCTGAAAATTAACACCAACAAAGTTACAGTCAGAAATTGGTAGAGGTCTGATGGGGGGGTCATAAATGCGAGCCAGAACCATAAAAAAGCAAACAGAAACCAAGAGAACCTTCTGGAGCCTGTGGTCATTTTCTTATTTAGCTTCAAGTGCAACAAAAATTAATATAATATAATATAATATAATATAATATAATATAATATAATATAATATAATATAATATAATATAATATAATATAATATAATATAATATAATGCAATATGATATAACATAACATAACATATTTATAACTTATATAATTTACATAATTTATAATTATAGATTATATTATATTATATTATATTATATTATATTATATTATATTATATTATTAAAAAATTTCTTGGAAGCTACAATGCATAGGTAACTGTAGCATAGGAAAGATACAATATTTCCTTTTAAGCTGGCGATGGAAGTAAACTGGTTTGTAAATTAATATTACCTAGTCATCTAAGCTCAGAGAAGAGTTACAGAGGATCACCTGAACAATTAAGTCAGATGTACAACTCTGTACAGCAGGTGTGATTAAACCTGTTTTGTGAGTTAGTGGAAACAGGGATGAAGACAAAGATGATGAAGACAATGTTTTTAACATTATGGACAACATCACTTAAAAAAGATACCATCACTTAATGGTTTGTGTTGTGAAATTTCACCAATAACATTTTGCAAGAAATTTTGATGGTACTTGTCAACTGAAAATCTTAAAAAGTAATTAAACATTTCTTTGAGAATTGTGATCTCAGTACAACATCATTTAAAATGTTGCCACATATATTCTCATTTTATGCCGAAACCTGACATTTGTTTCTAAATTGTTTTCAACATAATAATCTACTCGTAAAAACTGAGTTATATTTGGATACAAAAAGTTAGATTTTTTTCTTAGATATTTTTTCTTTTATTCTATGAATAGAGTTCTGCTGCCATGATCTTAATAATGAGTAAACATATGAAGTTTGCCAAGTGACTGAAACTATTATTTCTAAGTATGTTTTATTTGGAAAAAAACAAACAAACAAACAATTGGGGCAGGAGGGAAAGAACAAAAAATAGACCATAGCTGCCCCCCACCCCTCAGGTCTATCATTATTCCAAGAAGAAAAATGAAGTCATCTGATTTAAAATACCAGTTCAACAACACAGCTGATCCTTGGCTTCAAAGTCTGTACATTTTGATTTGCTGTTTTGATAAACTCTTTCTGTTTGATTGTTTCCTTTTCATTATTTTTCTTCTGATAAAAGTGACAGTGGAGAGAAAATTTAGAGGTCAGACTCCACAAGGAAGAACATACCTATATGTCCTGTAGTGTTTATCAACCTGTTGTTTGCCAGATGAAGATCCAGATTTTGTTACATTAACTAGCTGTCATTTTTTCAGTCATAAAGGAAAATATTTTTTCAAGCTAAAAAAAGTATCGGAGACTCAAAGACATTTTCTGAAATAGTAACATCCCATAAGGTACAATGATCAAATTGCATTCTAAAAAGTGACACTGTAGATGCAGACATTTGCTAAAATATTCCAGATAAAATACTGAAAGGGTACAATGACAGGCTGCTCTTTACAGCATTGCTTTCTGCATTCTCTTCTAGGACACAGAAGATGGGACTGTAATTCAAAAGGTACTCTGCCCATGTACAAGCTGGGAAGTTTGTAGTAGGCATGTGCAATGTGTCTGTCAGTAAAATCAAAAGCTCTGACAAATAGTGCTTCATGCATATATATACAGGAGAATAATTTCTTCCATTCAAATGGGCATAGGAATTTTGTATATATTTTTGCATTGTACAAAGAGAAGAAGGTGAATTGTTGTCCTTTTATTTACCACCTCTGACCAAAATCTGGGAACAAACTAGCCTTTGTTTCTGGCATTCATTTTGAAAGCCTTTTCTATCCAATAGTTCTCATTAATTCTCTCTTAACCCATAGAAGTATATAAGCAGGAAGAAACACTGTAATTTGAAAAAGTTTTATTCTAGTGCAAACAGCTGAGCCTGTGTTTCATGCAATCATTAAGACCTAATTAAAAACTCAGAACATATTTTTCTTATTATGATATCTTGTTGAATACTTAAAAGTAAATTGTGACTAAGTGAATTAAAAAAAAATATTCCTCAGAAGTTAAAAAGCTTCTTAATTCCCAAGCTTATATTGTTCATAAATATGCCATATAGTTAACCATATTGTTTATTACTGCTTGTTCAATGAGGAGAAATTATGTTCCATTACATAAAGCTCTAGTGTCTTTAACACTTCTTACTGTTTAGTAATCAGAATGACCATCTAGTTACTTACTAATGTTTTCCTAGTCAACAGGAATATTTTAGCTGACAACAAACCAATAAAAAAAAAAAAAAAAACAAAAAAACCCAAACAAAAATACTTCTATACACATCTTCTCTATCCAGCAACAGCACGGACAAGGTATATACAAGCCTATGCTTATAGAGATTTTATGCTTTGTTTTTTGTACTCTGTGTGAGTAATTATTCCAGTGCTTATTTGAATAACTTGACAAGCTTTTTTTCTGAAGTTTGAGTACAGTTAGAAAATCGTTTTATAATTAAGCAGTCGAGCTATGAAAAATAAGAACTCAAATGAAATTCCCAATTTTCCTTCCTTTAATTTAATGCAAAATGAGTGAAGCTGTATTTATAATAGTATTAGTTAATGAAGTTCTTCATGGTATATACAGTCAGTTCTGTGGTGGAGTTTAGAAATGTCGCAGATCCATAAAATACATTATCTAGTCAGGAAATAAAACCATGGCTACATAAAACTGAAAGTAAAATGTAACAAAGGCAAATGTAAAAATAGAAATTAAAAAATGGACAGAATACTAGGGACTAATATTTACCATCTGTATAGGTACCCTCATTGGAACTAGCCCACACAGCTAGAAAAAGACAAAATATACAGAAGTTAGTTATTTTTTTACTGTTATATAAACCACCATTACGAAAGACTGTGATTTCTCACCTCCAATTCACTGCAGTTAGATAGCTGGACTGCTGGGGAATGGTTAGATTGTAGAAAAAGATCAAAAGAGAAAATAGAAATAAAATTTAAGATAATAACAAATAAGATAAGTTAATGATGAAGATAATAGTAATTAGTCAAATTGTGGTTTGCATACAACCTTTTTACTTGGTGGATCACTATTAGCTTTTGACCATTTTTGGTAAATATGTCTACATTTCTTATTTCTTTCTAAGTTCTTCAGTTAACTCTCCCAAAAATTAAACTCTGCATCTACACATGCTGCAGTTGTTCCATTAATGTGATAAGTAGAATTTTATTATATTAAAAGAACTGATTTTTTTTGTCATTACCCCCCCCCCCATTCATCTATGATGTTAACTTATGCTAGGTCATTACCATTATTGAGCAAAGTCAAACTTGATAATTCTCATAGCAAGGGATATTTTTTTAAATAATGGATTTAAATTTCATTTAGTTCTACTGTTATCTTGATGTGATACCAAGAATTTGAAGTGTAGGTAACAAATATTTTCATTTCCAATGTTACGCTATTTTAAAAGATCTTATTTTCAAGACATCCAAAAAGATAACTAAAAGATATTATTTATTTAGAAACAATGCTTTTTGTAGTACAGAATACAAAATATCTCTGTAAATTCATAAATGAAAGGCAAAATCATTGTAAAGAATACATTATAGAGAATTGCATATTGCATTGTAATTGCATATGTAAAATTAATTTAGATTTTGTGATATATATGTATTGTGAACATTCTTCAGGTTTTCTATTGAAGAAATGCTTTTCATTTACTCCCTTCAAAAAAATAGAATTCTGATATTTCAGTAATAGACAAATAAATAATATGCATCCTGCCTACAGAGTATGAACCCTGTCCAGTATTCACTCCTATACCATGCCTGGGAATCTTCAGCAAAAATATTAATTGTCCTAGTCAATTAAGTTTCAGGACCTGAGAATACTCCCTGACACTAATTTAATTGCAGAGACATGGCCACACTAGGCCTTTATCTCACTCAGTATTGAAGTGCAAAATAGAATACAGCTCACTAACGGTTTGTTCTATACATATAGCTGTTCCTTAGAGACACTACATGCTCCTCAGACTATTTGTGCACTAAATGACACTAAATAAGATATACAAATGCTTTTATAAGCTGAGGACACTGAGCATCCTAGAGACTCTTATGTCTTCGAAGGAGTGTTAGGTTCTCTTTGCTTTTTCCTTTCTCCATCTGGTAAGCTTTTGTATTGAGTTTGCATGGTAAGGTTTTGGTAGCCGGGGGGCTAAAGGAGTGGCTTCTGTGAGAAGCTGCTAGAAGCTTCCTCTATGCCCAATAAAGCCAGTGCCAGCTTGCTCCAAGATGGACCCGCCACTGGCCAAGGCTGAGTCCATCAGCAATGGTGGTAGCACCTCTGGGATAACGTGTTTAAGAAGGAGGAAAAAAACTGTGCAACTGCAGCCAAAAAGAAGAGTGAGAATGTGTGAGAGAAACAACTCTGCAGACACAAAGGTCAGTGAAGAAGGAGGGGGAAGAGGTGCTCCAGGCACTGGAGCAGAGGTTCCCCTGCAGCCTGTGGTGAAGACCATGGTGAGGCAGGCTGTCCCCCTGCAGCCCATGGAGGTTAACAGCAGAGCAGTTATCCACCTGCAGCCCGTGGAGGACCCCATGCTGGAGCAGGTGGATGTCCAAAGGAGGCTGTGACCCTGTGGGAAGCCCACACTGAAGCAGGCTTGCTGGCAGGACTTGTGAACCTGTGGGGTACCCATGCTGGAGCAGTCTGTTCCTGAAGGACTACACCTCGTGGAAGGGACCCATGCTGGAGCAGTTCATGAAGAACTGTAGCCCATGGGAAGGACTCATGTTGGAGAAGTTCATGGAGGACTGTCTCCCATGGGAAGGACCCCACACTGGATCAGGGGAAGAGTGTGAGGAGTCCTCCCTCTGAGGAGGAAGGAGCAGCAGAATCAACGTGTGATGAACTGACCACTACCCCCATTCCCTATCCGCTTGTGCTGCTGGATGGAACAAGGTAGAGAATTCGGGAGTAAAGTTGAGCCTGGGAAGAGAGGACAGGTCAGGGGAAGGTGTTTTAAGATTTAATTTTTATTTCTTATTATCCTACTCTGATTTTGACTGATAATAAAATTAAGCTAATTTCCCCAACTTGAGTCTGTTTTGCCTGTGACAGTAATTGGTGAGTGATGTCCCTGTCCTTATCTCAACCTATGAGACTTTCATTATATTTTCTCTCCCTTGTCCAGCTGAGGAGGGGGAGTGATACAGTGGCTTTGGTGGGCACCTGGCATCCAGCCAGGGCCAACCCACCAGAGTTCTTTTTGGCACCTCATGTAGGGCTCGAGGAATTTGAGATAAGCATGATGGTCTGTCTTCATTAAGAATGTTGTAGAACAGTCCCATGACAGCCAGGTTTGACACCCACTCAAAAATAAATAAATAAATAAATAAATAAATAAATAAATATAGAAAATCTAGATATCTTCAGAAAAGGCTTGTATTTTAAGTTCCCAGTGGATGAAGTCAATCAGAGTACATTAAAGACCCTGGCCAGAGACACTTTTCATGCAATTCAGTTGCCTAAACATCCTATTTAGCTATACAGCACCTCTTGAGATGCCTGTGATTACAATGGCTAGCCTCCAGATATCACTTCTGTTGCAGAGATATTGATGAAGAGACAGTTTGTTTAAAAAAATATTTTTTTTTTAAAAAAGCTGATTTGCCTATCACAACTCTGTTTGGACAAGATGATCAATCTCTGTCTGAATTGTGACAGGAGTTTGATTGCAATGGCATCTTCATCTTGACCAAGTGAGACTTCCCTAAAATGTTATTCTAGTTGTCGTGGTTTAGCCCCAGTCAGCAACTAAGCACCACACAGCCGCTCGCTCACTCCCCCCAGCCCAGTGGGAAGGGGGAGAATCAGAAGAGTAAAAGTGAGGAAACTCCTGGGCTGAGATAAAGAGAGGTCAATAGGCAAAGCAAAAGCCACGCGTGCAAGCAAAGCAAAACAAGGAATTCATTCACTCCTTCCCATCGGCAGGCAGGTGTTCAGCCATCCCCAGGAAAGCAGGGCTCCATCAAGCGTAACGGTTACTTGGGAAGACAAACGCCATCACTCCAAATGTCCCCCCCTTCCTTCTTCTTTCCCCAGCTTTATATACTGAGCGTGATGTCATATGGTATGGAATATCCCTTTGGTCAGTTTGGGTCAGCTGTCGCGGCTGTGTCCCCTCCTGGCTTCTTGTGCACCCAGCAGAGCATGGGAAGCAGAAATAGCCCTTGACTAGTGTAAGCACTACTTAGCAACAACTAAAACATCTCCACATTATCAACACTCTTTTCAGCATAAATCCAAAACATAGCCCCAAACTAGCTACTATGAAAAAAAATTAACTCTATCCCAGATGAAACCAGGACACTAGTGAATTCCTGTAATCCAGCTGCCAAATAGCCCTATGCAATCACTCCAGTGAACATAAGATCCTTTCTTTTTTTGGTATCTTAAGCTATGTACAAAGCCTCTCCAAACTTCACTATGTATAGAAGAAGACTATCCTATATGACCATTCCTGCACCTGCTGACTATTTACAAAGATCTTAGTTATATAGAGTTTGATAAGTTCTGCAGCAGGAACCACATAGGCTAGTCTTCAGGATGGCCTCATTCTCTACACAAGATATTAATCAACATAATGAAACAAAAACATGGTGCTTTTCAATCAGTCTAGGCACAGCAAGAATTGAGGAAATCCCTGGGGCTGTCCAAAGTTTCTGCCTGGAAAGTGTCTGTGAAATACCTAAATGTGAAGGTGGCAAGGGTTCTGGTGATAGCTTGTTTGATGTCAGACCATTGTCTCGTCTATAGAGAGACTAGCAGAGGAGTTTCTGAACCACCCAGGGACTGAAAGTCTAAGTGCATTGGCTGTGCACACCGGCACAGCCCTGGTAACCAGCTGCACCGTAATTACATGACAAACTTGAATTTTATCCTTATCTCTGACAACTTAATTTCTATCACTCTTGTCATACCTCAGAATGGTGCATTTCTCATTGCATCAGATCTGTTATTTTGGAAGTCTTGGTACTCTGCAGTCTTAGATGACATTAGATCTTATGTTTATGAAACTGAGCAGAACAATTTATATAAACATCTGAAGTTGGGTGCTTACATTAGGAATGTCAGGCAGCAGCAAGAGCAGGGCTGCTCTGCAAGGAAAGGCAAGCCAAGACCTGGGGGCCACCACAAGGTAAATAAACTATGCCCTCAGCACCAGGGCACGGTCCTATGACACTTGGGCTGGGCAAACAGAATAGCACTATGATAGCAGCGGGTCTCATCAGTGGTCCAGTGATCAGCAGCTGAAAGCAAGGTAACAGCTCAAGTCTTAGATCAGCCCAGGAAAATCAAACAATTCAGGAATGAACTGAGAAAAGGCACTTTTACAGCAGCATATGAGGGGGACCATGACTGGCAGCTCTGGGCTGAGTTGAAATGGGGTGCTGAATCCCCTTTGGCAGGGTCTCCAAGGCCTGTTGGCACCCTCAAGGTCCTGAAAAGCAGCTAGTTTCTCCACACTACCTGTATAGACAATGAGAAAAGAAAAACTTAAACAGAGGATGATGTAGAATAGTAACATATTCTCTACATCATTTTCTGAAGGAACCATTTTTCTCCACTGACTGTACAGGAAATCTAGTAAGACATAACTCTTAATATAAGCACCTACTTACATAAAGAAAAGAGCAAAATTATTCTATAATGTTTCCTAAGCTAAGTCTTAGCAGCTCCCACCATAATATTCAATATAATTTAATTGCCCTATGAAGGCTCCTAGGCTTTTTGCAAAGTCACTGAAGACATGTAAGTACTTCAATTAGATGTTTGGCTCCCCTTTAAGAAAAATTTTGGTCTTTTCTTAAATTATAAAATATCTTTAGATAGCCAGCTATGGATATGTGAAAAGATGTGTGGTTATACTATGAAGTGATTAACATGAGGCAAAAAATGTTTTGTATATTTAACCATAAACTTGTCAAAAAACCTGAATATGCTTGAACACATCTGTGTGTGCATTCCTATCGGTTGTCCGATTCTCTCACCTCACTTTCTGTCTTTAAAACATATAAATAAGGTTCCTGAAGTGAACAAGGTGAAACTACTAATAAGAAATTTATTTGGGCTTGTAAATTTCCTTCTGAATAAGTGTCTAATTATTGCTTTGTTAAACATTGTGAGGACTGTCTGGATACATCCCATTACCTTCAAAACCCATCAATGCTATGAGAACCGACAAGCATTAGACACTGTAGCTCCCAGAACACAGGACTGTCTATATGCCAAGCAATGGTAGTAAGAATAGTACAAACAGTTATTGGTTGGTATTTGAGCTCATGTCTTGACATTGTTCTAGCAACAGTTCAGAGGTTAGCAAAGAGAATCATAGCATCATAGAATGGTTTGGTTTGGAAGGGACCTTAAGGATCATCTAGTTCCAACCCCCCTGCAATGGGCAGGGACACCTTCTATTAGACCAGGTTGCTCAAAGTCCCATCCAACCTGGCCTCGAACACTTCTACGGATGGGGCATCCACAACTTCTCTGGGCAACCTGTTCCATTGCCTCACCATCCTCACAGTGAAGAATTTCTTCATTATGTCTAGTCTAAATCTACCCTCTTTCAGTTTAAAGCCATTACCCCTTGTCCTATCACTACATGCCCTTGTAAAAAGTCCCTCTCCAGCTTTCTCGTAGGCCCCCTTCAGGTACTGGAAGGCTGCTAAAAGGTGTCCCCGCAGCCTTCTCTTCTCCAGGCTGAAAAAACCCAGCTCTCTCAGCCTGTTTTCATAAGAGACTTCTCATCATCTTCATTGCCCTCCTCTGGACTCACTCCAACAGGTCCATGTCCTTCTTATGTGGGGGGCTTCAGAGCTGAATGCAGTACTCCAGGTGGGGTCTCATGACAGTGGAATAGAGGGGCAGAATCACCTCCGTCGACCTGCTCGTCATGCTTCTTTTGATGCAGCCCAGGTTGCAGTTGGCTTTCTGGGCTGCAAGCACACATAGCCAGGTCATATTGAGCTTCTCATCAACCAACATCCCGAAGTCCTTCTTCTCAGGGCTGCTTTCAATCCATCCTCCTCCCAGCCTGTATTTGTGCTTGGGACTGGCCCAACTCACATGCAGGACCTTGCACTTGGCCTTGTTGATCTTCATGAGGTTCTCATGGACCCAACTCTCTAGCCTGTCAAGGTCCCTCTGGATGGCATCCCTTCCTTCCAGCATGTTGACTGCACCACGTGGCTTGGTGTTGTTGGTGAACTTGCTGAGGGTGCACTCAATCCCACTGTCCATGTCACTGACAAAGATGTTGAACAGCGCCGATTCCAATACCGATCCCTGAGGAACGCGACTCATCACTGGTTTCCACTTGGACATCCAGCTGTTGACTGCAACTCTTTGAGTCCAACCATCCAGCCAATTCCTTATCCACTGAGTGGTCTATCATCAAACCCATGTCTCTCCAATTTAGAGACAAGGATGTCATGCAGGACAGTGTCAAATACGTTGCACAAGTCCAGGTAGATGACATCTGTTGTTCTTCCATTATCCATCAATGCTGTAACCCCATTGTAGAAGGCCACCAAATTTCTCAGGCACCTTAATGAAGCCATGTTGACTGTCAGCAATCACCTCATTATTTTCCATGGGCCTTAGCTCCATGATGTTGCCGGGCACAGAGGTGAGACTGATTGGCCTGCAGTTCCCTGGGTCTTCCATTTTTTCACTTTTTAAATACGGAGGTTATGTTTCCCCTCTTCCAGTCAGTGCGATCTTCACTGGACTGACATGACTTCTCAAATATGATGGATAGTGGCTTGGCAAATTCATCCGCCAGTTCTCTCAGGACCCGTGGATGCATCTCATCAGGTCCCATGGACTTGTGCACCTTCAGGTTCCTTAGATGGTCTCAGACCTGATCTTCTCCTACAGTGGGCAAACCTTCATTCTCCCAGTCCCTGACTTTGCCTTCTGTGACTTGGGCAGCATGGCTTGAGCACTTGCTGGTGAAATCTGAGGCAAAAAAGTCATTGAGTACCTCAGCCTTCTCCATATCCTGGGCAACCAGATTTCCCGTTTCCTTCCAGAGAGGGCCCACACCATTCTTACTCTTCCTTTTATCGCCGATGTACCTATAGAAGCTTTTCTTGTTGCCCTTGACATCCCTGGCCAGATTTAATTCTATCAGGGCTTTAGGTTTCCTAACCTGATCCCTGGCTGCTCAGACAATTTCTCTGTATTCCTCCCAGGCTACGTGTGCTTGCTTCCACTCTCTGTAGGCTTATTTTTTACATTTGAGTTTGTCCAGAAGCTCCTTGTTCATCCATGCAGGCCTCCTAGTGTTTTTGCTTCATTTCCTCTTTGTTGGGATGCATTGCTTCTGAGCTTGGAGGAGGTGATTCTTGAATATTAACCAGCTTTCTTGGGCCCCTCTTCCCTCCATGGCTTTATCCCATCATATTCTACCAAGCAGATCCCTGAAGAGGCTGAAGTCTGCTCTCCTGAAGTCCAGGGTAGTGAGCTTGTTGTGCACCTTGATTGGTGTCCTAAGTATCTTGAACTCCACCACTTCATGGTCACTGCAGCCAAGGCTGCCCTTGAGCTTCCCACTCCCCACCAGCCCCTCCCTGTTGGTGAGAACAAGGTCCAGCATAGTGCCTCTCCTTGTTGGCTCCTCTGTCACTTGGAGAAGGAAGTTATCATTAACACATTCCAGGAACCTCCCAGGTTATTTAAGCTCTGCTGTGTTGTCCCTCCAACAGATATCAGGGTGGTTGAAGTCCGCCATGAAGACCAGGGCTTGTGAACATGAGGCTGCTCCTATCTGTCTATAGAGGGCCCCATTCATTCAGTCTTCCTGGTTGGGTGGCCTGTAGCAGACTCCCACTATAGTGTCACCTGTCCCTGCCCTCCCTTTAATCCTGACCCATAAGCTCTTGGTTGGCTCCTCATCCATCCCCAGGTGGAGCTTCATGCACTCCAGCTGGTCATTGTAATAGAGGGCAACACACATTCCTCATCTCCACTGCCTGTCCTTCCTAAAGAGCCTGTACCCTTCCATTCCAACACTCCAGTCACAGGAGCCATCCCACCACGTCTCTGTGCATGTGCATGTCTCTAACTCCTCTTGCTCATTCCCCATGCTACATGCGTTTGCATAGAGGCATTTAAACTGGCCCCCCGATGTAGCTGACTTACTGGCTGGAGCGGCTGGAATTCCTTAGTGCTGCTCTTCAGGTGCTCTCCTGCTGACCTGTGATCCTTCTCCAGGCTCTGGGCAACTATTTCTGGCACTGGTATCAAACTGGTAGGAGTGGGACAGATTGAGGTTCCCCACCCCCAGCAACTTTAGTTTAAAGCCCTCTTCACCGAAGATGCTCTTCCCCTTCTCTGACAGATGAATTCCACCAGCCCCTGGTGGATCAGGTCTCCCAAAGCTAGTCCCATGGCATAAATAGCTGAACTCCCGGCTGTAGCACCAGTCCTGTAACCATTTGTTGATTCACCAGGTTTGACCAGCCCTTTCAAACTCTTCATTTTGACCAGAAGGATTGATGAAAAAAACACCTGCGCTCCAGAGTCCCCTACTGCTGCTCCCAGGGCTCTGTAATCCTTCTTGATACTTTTTAGGTTGCTCCTGGCTGTATTGCTGGTGCCCACATGAAAGAACAGTGGCAGATAATGGTTAGCGGACTGTACGAGGCTTGGTAGTCTCTCAGTGACTTCCCTGATATGAGCCCCTGGCAAGCAGCACACCTCTCTACATAGTGCATCAGGTTGGCAAATGGGTGCCTCCATACCTCTCAGAAGAGAGCTACTTACTACTATCTCCCATCACCTTTTCTTAGTTGCGCTGGTTGTCATACGGGGTGCAGATTGGGCTGCCTTACTCAGCTCCAGCATCTCTCCTGGTGTGATGGGTCTTTCCTCTTCAGTCTGCAGAGCGGTGAAGCGGTTCTGCAAGGGCACCTCAGGCTTCGGGGGAAGTCTCTTCCTCCTACTGTGTGCCTGTAGGGGAGTTTTTTGCTGTTTGGCCAGGGGCTGTGGCTCCACTGCAGACTGTCCTTGGAACCAGCTGTCTAACTCCTTCTCAGCCTCCCTGATGTTACGCAGCCTTCTCATCGCCTCCTGCAGCTCAGCCACCTGCTGCAGGAGGTCCTCCACCTGGGCACACCTTTTGCAAGCCATTTTGCTGCCTGTCCCTGCTCCAGGAGAAAGGTCTATGCACCTCCTGCAGTCTGAGGTCTGCACTGCAGACTTTTCCTTCACCAGCTCCATCTGGGTGGAGGCATCGGCCACCGCTGGAGGTGCAAGTTCTCCTCACAGTGACAGTACAAATTTTGCATATAGTCTTTTGAGTCTCTTTAGCCACAGCTAAAAACATCTATTTCCATACAGATGAGCAAAGAGTCTCATTCTGATATGGATTTGTGATATGACCTAATCATAGATCTAAACTGGGAATTGTAAAGTTCCTACTCCTTCTCAAACTAGATACAGCATACATGTGATTTAGACTTACTAACAAAAATAAAGCCAAAAAATTTTCTTGTGACATTTTTAATGAAAATAAGTATATTAATGACTGTGAGGTGTTAAGCTACTATGGTAGTCATTGTCAGAAAAGTCTGTAAAGAGAAAAATACTTAGAAGAAAAATCTTACAGATTGCTTCTATTCAATTTCTATGCAGTATTTCCAACTGAAAAATTGCAAACATGCATTACTCTTGATATTTTTCTGCAATTTTAAACATGTAAAAACCATTGGCAGTAATGTTGATTGAAAAACAAAACACCCCACACTTATTATATGGAATGGAATATTCACCATAATCATTACCAGACATTTATTATGCCTCACTTTGAAAGTATGAAAAGCCACCTTATTAGGTTCTCATGTTCAGTCACACACAAATATGATAAGAACCTCGCAGAACTTTGTGTAAGTACATATTCATCATAAAGACTTTTTAAAAAAAGCCTTTTTTTCAGATATCATTAAAATTAAATATGCATTATTTCACTCATTGAAATGATTTTTTACCAAAATAACTGAAACATATCTGTGAAAGACAGATTAATGAAAAGCCTTGCTTCTTTAAAGTTTGCATTATAGTATGCCTCTAACAGCATGTATAATTAATACTCTGTTAAAATCATTTCGCTTCACAAGAAATTGCAACAATTGCCATATTTACAAGAATCTTTTGGTCTTCTCTCATTTGTATGCATTTATTCTGTTAATTACAAACAAATATATAAGATATAGTATGATGGAGGGTTTTTTTTTATTTTGTTTTTCTTTTTCCTTAAGTTTAACTTTAACAGTTTTACACATAAAGCTTGATTATTACTTAAACCAGTAAACAAGCCTGGACATTACAAGCATAATTTCTGTAGTTTTCCTCTGCTTGTAGAAGAAGATGAGTTTTGTTCATATTTGTAATAAATGAAGTCTTTTGTAAAATCTCTGCTTCCTCTTTTTATTTTACAGTTAGATTGTCATCTCAATCTTCTTAGATTTGTGCATGTGTATATCTATATACAAGCACATACTGTAACCATAAAACTCATACATTATTAAATAATAAATTCTAATGGCTATGATATATTGTTACTCCCTTGGATTAGTGCCTCCTGGCAATTCTTTTACAGGTCTTAAAGTTTCAGGAGATGTTCCCAAGTCATCACAACATTTTGTGAAAAGGGATCAGCCATTTCTAAAATCATTACTGGCTTTGAAAGAATAATGCACCCTGATAAATGATCCCCTCCTTTATTTTGGACATTATAACACTCATGGCAGGCTGGAGCTTTGCTTTTAAAATTATTTTAGCATATCTGTGTCTGGTCCAATGTGAGAAAAAAAATTGTAAAATATCCATCTGAATCTTTCTGACTGGTTCTAAAGAAATTTATAGAAATCAATGTTTCCTCTAGTAATTCTGATTTACAAAAGTTCTTCCTTTTTTTTGTTTTGATTAAATTGAAGGTGTCTGAACACAAAAAATGAGGACTAAAGAACAGAATACTATGTATTTCAGATCAGCACACAAAATATTATGTACAAGAAATAAGAAAGTTTTAGTAATAACATATTCCCTGTTAGTTCAGTAGTAGTCTATAGATATAATAATTCATTAACTATTCTGTAACATGCAGTGCCCCCAAGCTGCTGTCATTTTGTTATTAACCTAGCTGTCATTTCAGGTCTTCCAGAGATTATGTTTACATGATGTTCTATTCTCACAATATTGGCTCAGGGTCAATAAGACAGTCTACTAGGTTGCTTTCTAATCAAAGATATTAATAAAGATATTAAGTGAGGTGAGAAGCCTGACCCTCTCCTCCAGCCACTCTAGTCCAGGACCTCTACTGACTGGCTGCCAGCACATATATGCCGAGCACATACCCCAGAGACACACACACAGAGGACACTGACGCGACCATGGCTATGGCTACACAGACAGCCACAGACAAGGCGCTGCCTCCAGCAGCACCCACACTGAGGACTCACACCAGACACAGGCACACACAGCCACATCCCCTCCTCCTCTTGGGCTGGCAGAGGCAGAAGGTCACTGGTGCAGCACACACACCACATTCTCCAGGTTCACAAGTACATGTACATTTGTGGACTCCCCAAAACAGTTAAAAGAAGATTTAACAAGAATATGTAAGAAGGCAGGACTGACTGGGGTGATCAGGCAGACAAGAGTACTGGCCAGCCCCTTTTCACATGCAACCAGCCCCTTTTTATACCACTTTCTGTCTACCCCCACCCTTTGTTCCTCTATGCTCCCCCTTCCCCTGCACATTCCCCCATGGGTCTGTACAGCTCTATCAATTCCCCCAATCCTCCTAGTCCGGGGTCCCCCTGGTTTACAGTCTTATCAGTTGCAAAATTCAGGTTGATCTTCCTGGAAATGGCACCTGTAGCTTCTTGATAGCCCACCGATTAGAGTAAGTGGCGAGGTTTGCATCTTGACATTGTCTCCATGTTTGCTTTGTAAGGTCTCTGTCTCTCAATGCCTCCTTTATCATTTGTCTGTCAGGTTTGTATCCCTGTATATTCTTGTTTGTGACTTCCTCCTTTTCTTATTATCCCTTTTTGCAGTGAAAAAAGTCCTTGATCAGATACCCTTAAAGGAGGAACAGACACTCTTCTTCCTCATATGTTTACAAAAGACTTTTGGATAATGGAACAGAATCTCACCAACAAGAGATCAGCATGTTTCTATAGTACAGTTGAGCTACATTGATTTACATACCTTTGCAATTTTACTCAATATGTTCACTGAATTTACCTACCTCAATAGGAGAAAAATCTAACACAATTGCACTAGTTAAACTTTTGTTTTCAGGAATATGGCAATTTTTTTAAGACGTCTCTTGAATTCAAGAGCTTTTTTAGTCTTATACCTATTTGTAGTCCAGTTATGAATCCATCTTGCTCACATTTGAAAAAAATATCACAGAGTCATTATCTTTGTATGTTGTATAAGCACTTCTTTCATATACTGTCATTGTCCCTGATATTTTGTCACCTTTTTACTTCCTGTCCTTTGAAAGATGAATTATGAAGCATAACTTTGGATATTTCAGAGTGAAAAATCCAGAACAATTTAATATGCATCAACAAAACTATATTCCAGAACCTCCCTAACTTATTTCTCCCACTTCATGATTAAATACATAAATTAGTGTCTAGCAACATTATAGTAAGGAGTTGAGATTATGACTTCCACAGTCATGTTCAAAGTAGCATTAATCATTCTAATAATATAATCACAGTCACAGTGAGACCTGAATATATCCTTTCTTTTTCCTCCTTCCTTTACTACTCTCCCTTCTTTCTGCCAAAAATGTTAGATGGCATTGAGTTTTCCTAATTTAGGTATCTAAGACAGAAACCTAAACCTGAGTTTATATAGGTTAAACTCTATTTTATCCTTTTACAGACATCAGAAATAAACAGGCATCTTCAATAACTGATTTATCTCACTGCAAAATAAACATCTGTGATGAAACATCATCAGAAGATGCTTTTTTCTCTCCAGCTAATATAGAAGAAGCCTACAATTATTATCTCAGGCTTAGCATAATGCAGTTTAATACTTGATTTAAGGCTGTTCAGTACCTGCTATCAGCAGTATGGTAATGATGCTTGGGGTAGATAGGTGAAAAACAGGTTACCCTTTGTGAGCTACAGCCAAGTCTTCATCTACAAAGTACACACAATTAAAAATGGAAAATAAAATCTTTAAACCTGTATACTGTATGTTATATTGCATTTTGACTTACATAAATGGGTTTATTAACTGCACTTCTTGTGTAAAATTGTTATACAAAAAAAATTTAGCCTATGAGAAATTATCAGATTACCATTCTTTTATGTTGATACTAACTATACCTCATTCACTATTTGTGATTTAATATGAGTCTGATGGATTGAGTCACCTGGAATTGTTTAGCTTTTTGACTTCCAGAATAAAATTGTCTATGTCAAGTTTTCAACATCACATATGATTAACACAACACAGAAATTCACAAGAACTTTAAAAAGGCAAGATTTTCATAAAGGCTTTCTTTCCCAAAGCAAGCCAAAAAAAAAAAAAAAAAAAAATATCAGAACACAAAATTAATTATAATATGGATCTTTAAATGAAAATCTGTAATTTTTTATGATTTCTGCATTAAGCTTCAATAACTGCCAAAAGGAATTGCTTTCTGTGTGTAACTGAGTTTGAAATGTCTTCTAGTATTTCAAGGAGAGTTTTTGGTCTGACTCTGTAAGCAATATATCTATATATTTCTTATTTCTTTTAAAAAAGATCAGAAAAAATAGGTTAATTATGAATGTCTTAGTGCAGGCTTCAGTCCATGTCTAAGTACCTAAAGATCCCAACCAAGATCTGTTTTATATTGAACTAAACATAGAAATCACAATCAGTTTTGTTCCTTTAACTCTGTCATCTTTCAACATACTGTCTTTTGTTAGGTTTGTTGCTGTTTACATACAAGTATTCTCATAAACTGCCATCACTGGTCCCTTTGCAAAACAAGTAAACAAGTATTATTTTTAGAAGCTGTACCTAATGCTTTTTATCCTTCCATGGCATTTCTTCCCTTTCTGGTTTGCATGGAAGAATGAAAGAAACCAATAAGATCTTCAGGGTTTTACTCCTCTTTTCCTGCTGCCTTGTAAGCAGTGAAGAATTTGTAAACCATACAATGCTATATCAGGGAAATGCCTTTGTTAAGATCTATTTTTAAGAACTAATTATGTGAGAACATGGAGCTACTACTGTAGAAATGTAGCTCATGCTGCAAATAACAGTAATGAGAAGCAGAGTTTATAACACTACCTAATTTATCTTTCTCAGCTTTTGAAAAATGCAAGCGCAGTAGATTTGTAGAACAGTTTTTGGGGTCATTTTAACTTGCTGACTCTCATTGACTGTCAACTCATCCTTTTTCAAGTTTGTCTATATAGATTTGTCAATTTTTGAAGATGCCATAGCATCTCTGGTTTTGGCATCTGCTATAGTATCATTCAAAATAGACTTTTTTTAAGGAAAAATGCTGCCTGTGGGAGGTATGGAGCTGTCCTATTACAAAGCAATTCTGTAACTACCTGAGAATTTTTACACTATGGGATGCAATTTGAATCAAGATCCAATTTTCTGATTGTCTACTCTTCACCAAACAAATTTTGCTTGTTAACAAATCTTATTATATTGTAGATAGAACCTGAAAAGGAAATAGTTTTTTTTTGCCAAAAAGAGCTGTAAAATTTAATCCTGTTGGGTCCCTTTGTCCAGTGGCTGGCTTAGGCCTGATTAATTAACCATAATACAAAGACTAACAATATAAAACCAAATCCCATGTTTAGTTTTGAAAGGTAAGCTGTAATTAGCCAGGATGGAAGTATTCATAAATATTTGTCTCTCCTGAATATTTTTTTTTCCAGGATACATTTTTTTTGGTTCAGAGGGGAAATATTATTTAATATTAGTTAACTGACATTAATTTTCTGCTGTGGCATGCAGTGTATTTCACTTTCCTTAAAAAATTGAATGTCAGTTGATCATCCACTTATCTACATTTTCCCAACCTTTATTTCTAAGCAATGAAGAAAGATTGTTCTCTGTTTGTCCAAGGTGAATGATAATCTTAAGTCTCCTAAATACAAGTTTACACAGTATTTTAACAGTCACCAGCATTTGAGGCACATAGACATTCTGTTCCATGAGGCCATTTTCCATTTTCAAGCATGCTAAATTTGTATTCAGACCATAATTTTATAATGTATTAAGTTTACCCACATGGCAGGTGATTTTCCAGTGCTAACAAAATCTTTTGTTTCAAATGGCACACTCAATATTAGACAAAGATCAGCCAATAATCGTTGGCTACAGTAAGACGCAGGGGAAAAAAGTCCATTTGGCTGATAAATTACATCAGCTTTACTAATTATATCAAGACATTACTTTCAAAATTTTCTGAACAAACTTACCTCATATATACTGTTCCTTGTTATGCCAACACTGTACTTATCTTTTGGTGTGAAGAAATTAAACAGTGTGCTACTTTTTGATGTTAGAAATACAAAGAAGACATCCATGTAAAGAAGTTGTTAGGAACAAATAAGCTTTGCTTACATTGGTTCCATTGTGATGCAGGAAGTCCAAAAATCATCAAAGGACCTTTGAAGCAAAACAGAAGTTTAATGCATTTATAAGTGTGAGCAAAGCATCTAGGTTAGGAAGAAGGTGTGCTGGGTTTATTAATAAGTTTTTTAGCACTTTCTTTACATGAACAAAACATGGTTTGAGTTGTTGTTTTTTTTGGTTTTTTGTTTTGTTTTTTTTTTTTTTTTTCTTTAGCACTACTCCTTTTAAATGTTGACAGGAATGACAGGAAATGATATCGTTGTGCCATTGCTTTCAGAAGGCCAAAACTCCAGCCTGGAATTCAAGTCTTTAATGACGCGTGTGTGTGTTTGTGTGCATAAAAAAGGATAACTATGATTTCAAGTATAAGAGAGTAAGGCATAATCCCTAGTCCTCTACGAACTATTTTTAGGTTACTTCTAGGCTCTGCTCAAATTCCAATTAGCCACTGGATGGTTCGATTCCATTTCACTCTCTCTAAGACAAAACCCCATCATAGCTGTCTTGAAGAATCTGTTCAAAAGACCACTATGGGTAAGAACATATTATTTATTCTATTTTATCAGAGCTCCTGAGTGTAAAAGCACAGGATGGTGACAGGCATCCATGAGGGTATAACCACCTTGAGTTCTGTGTGTAGTTTTGGTCATCTCAATATAAGAAGGAAGTCAAACTATTAGAGTGTGTCCAGAGGATGGAGACCAAAATGGTGAAAGGCCTTGAGGGCAAGACTTAGAGGTCCCTTGGTTTCTTCAGCTTGGAGAAGAGAAGGCTGAGGGGTGACCTCATTGCAATCTACAACTTCCTCAAGGGAGGCCATGGAGGGGGAGGTGCTGATCTCCTCTCTATGGTGACCAATGGTAGGACATGAGGAAATTTAATGAAGCTGAGTTAAGGGAAGTTCAGAATGGACATTAGGAAAGATTCTTCACTGAGAGGGTAGTCGGTCACTGGAACAGGCTCCCCAGGGAAGTGGTCACGGCACCAAGCCTGTCAGAGTTCAAGGAACGTCTGGGTGATGCTCTTAGATGTATGGTTTAGTTTTAGGTAGTCCTGCAAGGAGCAGAGAGTTGGACTTAATGATTCTTATGGGTCCTTTCCAACTTGAGATATTCTATGATTCTATGAACTGTACTTATTCAGTTACTGATCATTAAAGAAATGCAACCTTTAGAGTTGGGTAGGGCTTAAAAAAGAAAAAGAGGAAAAAAAACCCAACTCTCTATTTTCTGCATATATGTATATTATCTCATATTTAGAAAAAAATAAAAGCTGATAACAAGAATATATAAAAGACATCTACAATCTCTACACAAACAGAAATAAATGAAGATCAGAGAAAAAGGAGTTACCCCAACAGTGTCTTCCCCCAGTTAAGTACACCACACATTATCAAGACTGCTACTTAGACATCAGCATGTCTCCCTCCACCTCAACCGAAAAATTAGAATTGCTTTTTGATTTTCCACACACCACCATGTAGATGAGTCTGCTGGTGGGTTTCTGGGGTTATTTTTGTTAGGATTTCCTGTACTTGATGATGCTACTTTATAAAGAACTGAAATCCTGGAAATTTTCCTACCTCCCAAAACCCAAGGTTTTAAAAGGCTACTAAACTCTAAGAGTTTAGTATTTAAAACCTTCGTAGCTATAGTTATCTCTGAAATGTTATATTTAAAATCTTTTTCCTGAAGTAATTTAAATAGCAATCTTGTAAGCAATAAACAAACGTCTACTAAGGTATCACTTGTTTTGTATATCAAGTGAGCATAAAAGGAATTGAAACCACTTTTTAAGCAGATAAAATAGCAATGAAAAATAACTCCAAACAGTAATGTAGTTAATACAGCTGTAGGAATATACCTCAGTGACATTTATAGCAGAGATTAATATGTAAAAGCAGTTTACTTCTAAAGTGGGAAACTAAAATCATGATACTAAAAAGAAAAATAATATGCAGCATATTGTAAAAAACAAAGGCTAAGAATGATACAGAATCATTTATAATATTATATCACAGATATTTCCAGCATTTTGGATTGTCTCCAGGAGAATACTGCACTTTGAGTTATTAATCTTTTCAAAGCATAGGATCTGTCTTTCTGTAATTTGTACAGCATCTGGTTTTAATAAGTCTGATTGTGAGTAAGGCCTATAAATGTCACCAGGATGAATTACTGGTGGAATTTTAACTTCAGCACTGGTCCTGTAAGATATTGTCCATGAGCTGATAATGAAGATTAAAATCCTTTCATTCTGCTTGAATGTGAAAAACCTGGAACTTGAATCAGAGACATATTGCGAGCAATATTGAGCACCTGAAATTCTCACTGATCACAGCACTTCTTCTGATAAAAATCAGAGTCAAATCCCCATTCAACTAAGGTTAATGAAAGTCTTACCATTGAGTGCTGTGTTATCAGAATTTGTCCCATAATATAAGTTGACACAGTAGTTCAGTTTAAGAAAAAAATACTTCTAAATTGTGTGGGAAACAGAGGCTTATGTAATAGAGCTCCACATAACAAATCTACAGTTTTACTTTATTCAGCCTAATGATTTCCATTATCTCCTTAGTTGATAGAATCCATTTCAAAAACCAATAATCTCTTGAAATCCACTGAGCCACAAATTAGTCATTAGAGAAAATTTTCAGAGATCATTACCTTTCCCATAGATTTTAGCTTTTCATTTCCTGAATACCCACTTCTAATGTTGTTCATAATAAGGGGAGGGTAGATTATTCAGTTACAAACGAATGATTCTAATATAATTCAAGATATTCACTTGTTTACTGTTAGAAATGTTGCATTTTTATTAAAGGTCATCTCTGAATCACTTTTAACCTTGAATTTATGACCTCATATACTATTAGGTTGTGATGAAAAGACAAATGTCATCAACACTGCATTGTGTGCCACATTAATGAGGCATATGGCTAACTTTTTCTATAGGAGGTATTTATAGTTTTTCTAAACTAGTAAAATACTCTCTGTCATACACACACACACACACACAAACAAAGGTATAATTTCCAACACAGAAAGGAAAATAAGGAATGCAGTTCCATTCTTTTATTGTTTTGGCTTGGATTTGGGTTTTGGTTTTTGGTTTGTTTTTTTTTTTCCCTTAAATTATACTTTAAGAGTCCAGGCTTTTTGAGTGGAATGTTGGGCTGAGAACAATTGACTTCTGTTTTGGTTCACAAAATGTTCAGTCCACAGTAGGAAATTAGAAGATGACAGAAATCTGAAATATTTCAGGGAAACCCTCATCAAAGCAACTCTAAAATATATTTAAGTACAACAGAAGTTAAAAAGACTTTAGGAGAAATCAGTCTTGACATAATAAGCAGTATTAAGAAAAAATGTTCTGCATAGATCTGAATATATTGATATTAGTTATCAAATTATAAGAATCAGACTCATAATCCTTCAATTCTCCCATACTTGCATCACTAAATGTTTCTTCCTTCACAATAAAGAGTAAAAATGTTTTGTTAAATAAGTTGCCAAAGTACATTCTTCTTATAAGCAAAGAAGTAACGCCAGTGACAACTGTGCAATCACTTGCAATGATTTATGTGCCATGACTACGTTGCTGTGTTGTTTACTGTATGCTTATACTGTCTAAATTGGCAATAAGTTTCTGAGGATAAATATAGAGCAACAGGGAGTTGCTTACTGGTAAGGCCATCTATGCAAACTGCATAAGGGCAACATAGCAATTTAGTTTAAAACCTTAGTGTGGTCCTCCACTGCACCTGAAAGGCTTTGGTCAGGATAGATTTAGTCCTTGATGGATGGTAAGACTAAAGCCTTTGCAATGCTTGACAGTTTTTTGAAGAGAAGTCAGGTGGCTAAAGAGGACAGTTGTAGAGCTTGTGGGGAAATTTGCTTAACATTCACCACTGGAATGAGGACACCACAGGAGAGATTTTAAATAATATCTTTATACATATAGATGATTTAGTCTTTTCTCTTTTTGCCATTCTGTGTTTCCTCTCTTAATACTTTGCTTTAAGAAAACAACTGTGTTTCTGCCTTTTCAAAGGAAAGACTGAAGTATTGTGAATTAATTGCATCTTGCAATAAAATGGATGGTAGACAAGACATGTGGCCTATCACTATTTGAATGTAGAAGTTGCTTATGTCTCTCTGTCAGTGTTATACAGTGGTAACTCAGGTCATAGATGAGATGGATTAATTTAGAAATCTAAGGAAAATATCAGAGGTACAGTCAATTCTGACAGCCCCATGGCAGTACCTCTTTTAAATAGCTATGCAATATCTCAAAATTTGTATTTGCCAGATATACAAAATTATTTTTTAAGCTATGGTGCCAGGTGACTAAAACTTGGAAACATGAGTTTTAATTTTTAGAAATATTCTGAATCTACATTTCACTTTGACTTGGACAGGTACTCAGAGCTATGGAATATCAACCATATATCTCAAGTTGGACATGCAAAACAAGAGGTGTCCTGTGAGAAATTTTGACTGAAGAAATACTAAAGGAATCCTGGCAGCATTTTTCTCAATTTTCCTGCTTGTAGCAGACTGAAATCACAGAGGCAAGGAAATAATAATAATAACGACAATAATAATAATAATGATAATGAAGGGAGAATAACTACCCATATTATAAAATTGCTTAATTTCTCATCTACCATCATTGTGATTAGCAGCCTTCTGAAAAGAAGAGAGAAATATCCTGAGTATCTACTTAATTTAAACATAAGACCAGTTTATTTGTATTCTTCCATATCTGTTGTAAGTCAAGAAATAGAACCAAGCTTCACAGGTTTCTCTTCTCACCTATTGAGAGTCTTTTTCATTGAGATTATAAATGTGTCTGCCTGTTACCTTTGGAAATTTGCATGAATCACATTTACATGATAAGCTGTGTTCTACCGATAAGTCAACAGCCCTCCAGAATTTCCAAATCTTATCAAAGTTGCCTCAGAAACTGAATCTCATAACTATTACAAAGTGTGTGTGTGGGGGGGGGGGAGCGGGGGGGGGGGGCAAAAGAAACGACAACTGACTGACAATATTCACCAGGTGCTATATATGATCCAAACTATGTCTATTGCATGCATTTTATTTTAGAGTAGCTATTCTTCCTCTTTGCTTCTTTAACAGCATTATCCTGGTATGTCTCTTCATTTCACAGGGCAAAAGTATCTTCACATGCTAGCCACTCATTAATGACCAGCAGAAGTGTAAAGAACTGGGACTTTACAAATAGTTTTGTTTGGAGAAAAATACACTAACTCAGCACAAAAACCTGAAGCATTCATTTGACAGCAGGATACAATATTTCTTTTCAACAGGACCAAAATCTTGCCTTAGAATTACTGTTTTTCCTAGAGGCTCCTCAGCATTTACCATCAGGTAAAAATGTAATAAAGTTCAAAGCCACTACCTTGGGAGATTCATCCTTGCCCTATTTCTTTTAAATGGACAGAGATGCACAAATCTATATCCATGCCTCTGCCACAAGACACAGGAACAAATGCTACACTCTATGAGATGATAAAGTGGTAAAAATTTACGTCCTTCCCATCCTCTGCTAAATTTGTCCTTTGTCAGCACTGGCTAGTGGTGCATATAACAAATACTTGGTCGTGTGAGTTGCCATCATACCAGCTAATATCTGTGTTCTGTTCTCATAAGGAACATAAAAGGACAGTCAAGGGAAGTGTTAGCTCAATATGGCTTATTCATGTAATAGCTGTGGGTGGACTTGCTGTCACCAAACATTAGCATTCACCAAAAAGGAGCAAGAAGAGTTCCCAGATAGGTTCGTGGTGAAACTCCAGATATGAAGGGATAAAGATAGCTGTCAAAGAGATGTAAACAAATCTCATTCCAGAAATGCCTATTTATTTCCATTAGCCACTGCTGGGCATTAGATTATGTACCCATCTCTCAAACCACTCAAGAAAGGTGACATGAATACCACCTGTGTGTGAAGGGTCATGGCCACTGTTAGGTTGCTGACATTTGAAAGAGTGCTTCAGGGAAAATCATAAGGGAAAATCATAAGGGGAAAGCTGTGAAAGCACATCAGTCAGTTCAATTTGAATGAGAAAGAAATATCTGTGTTGCTCTGGAAATTAATCTTCTGCAGACAACCAATCTCTTACTGCTGTCCCCTTTATTTTGAAAATAGATTTTGAATTCCTAATATGTATCTTAGTCTTCCTGTGTCCATTAAGAAACTTATTTCAGGAACTAAATGTTTGATTTGAATTTATGAGAGAAGTCTGTTCTGAGAACTCATCTTATGGGGAGAATACGTAAAATCCATAAAGTGCAAAGGATTCTGAATCAATCTTCTGTATGGACAAACTGGTGAAAAACATGATACTATGAAATGGTCATCCTGCCAATTTAGAGAAGTGAACTAGAAAAACTCAAAAGCAACACACTTGTCATGGTTGTTATCACTTGCAAAGTTATCCTGTGTTGTTTAAGAATTGATCTAGCCCTCCTAAAATGTTAGATATTGAATAACTGAATAAGTCTTGAATAAAAACAAGAACAATTAACTCTCTTGGCGAAAGAACTGTCTTGGTCAAAGTAAACATAAAAGAATAGGAATATTATGTGATTTTGGGGGTGGTGTTGTGACATATATCCAGTATGGAGTCATCATATATGATATATACACTTCAGAACTTGGTTATTCACTACAATGGACACAGCATTGATTGGTCAGTGACAAGGTGCCAGGAACTATATGACTGAAATGATCATGATAAAAATAAGACTCCAGGAAATGGGAAGTGCAGTGTTTAAATCTTTCATTTAGATTATATCACTAATCTGATGATCAGCAGTTATGGCACTGCGAACAGCACTATGCAGGCAAGTATAAGAAGCAGAAGGAATGGAAGCTTCTTAAACTGCTTTGCTTCCAGGTAAAACCTGTTATTGAATAACTATTTCAAGTAGGTTAATTGTACTACCCTCTGGAGGTGTCTGTCTTTCTTTGCTGAATATAGAAAAAGTTCAGATGACTAGCCTGAGTTAGCTAAATTTAAGGGAAATTAATTCCACTATCGCTGCACCAAATTTAGATCAAAATGTATTTGCTCTCAGCTATGTGTGTATTAGGAGGTAATAACTTCACTGACTTATATGGAAACCTTGAAGAAAAGCAATATAAGTAAACCTATAATTTTTTTTTTTTCTTTTCTAGGAAATGCTCACAGCAATGTTGTACACCTTATTAAGGATCCACATGTACAGGTGGAAAACTATTACTCCCATTTAGTACTTGTTAAACTGTATGTAAGCCATATAATGAACTTTCTATACTCCCACATATTCATATACAGATAGATATAAAGATATAGATATATATAAAATGGGATGGTTTAGGGTTTGGTTGTTACCTAGAAAAGCCCAAAATAACTTCATAAAATGCATATTCTCGCTCTTTTTGGCAAATTGAATGTAATTTAATATTTACTGCAATCATTGAGCTTAGCTGATGCTTTAATTTATACCACTTTAAAATGAAACATTTGAGCACATCCTCCACAATTCTTTTGGTTAGGATGCAACGTTATGCTTTCAGAGTATTAAATAACCTTTTTATTTTCCTTTGCCAGTGCACAAATGCGCATGAACGTATTAACTCCTGATCTCCACATTTATTCCCACAAAAGACTCCAGTAAATGAATAGGGAATATTTAAAAGAACTGGTTTGGATTTTTGTTTTGTATTTTTTTTTTTTTTTTTAAGTTTCATAGAGATTATTTAATTAGCTAGTTGTTTGCAATGTTATCAAATATCTTTGACTGTAGAAGTGATATTTTTTAATGTATCTGTGGTATATCTTCACCTTATTGCAAATTAATCACAGTGTATTTAAACTGTTGTGTAAAAAGAAAGAAAACAATACCAACCAAAGCCCAGAATATCCATTCTTTGGTTTGTGCACTGATTGGAAACCAAGCCAGCTGGAAGATTAACATGTTTGCTATGTCCTGTAGTTACATTAAAAAAATTATTTGCTAGTATCTATCATGACACTAACTAACGAGTATCTGTTAGCAAAAATAATATTAACCTTTCTCAAAAGAGTTTACTAACTTCAGTTAACTTTGGTACACTTCTGTGGTCTAAGAGAAGTCTCTACTCTTCTTTTGAAGTACTTATTCACCTTGTGAGAAACTGAGGTGAAGATAAAGCAACTCCTCTGTCACTGTCCCTACACCTACATTTAAACAATTAAATTCCCATAGGTTATCATTATTGCATAAAGCAAACTTTTCCAAAATCTTTTTTTGTAGAATGATATGTCTTATTACAGTTTATGAAGTATAAATTTTAATTTTAATCTTTCCAAAATAATTATATCATAGTGAAAGCAGCAAATGCATCTTTTAGGCCCATACTCTTTTCCAGGTTAATACATGATTTAGTTATGGAAAAAGTGTGCAATAAAATATCTTCAAATATCAGAAATAATAATTAAAAAATAGAATAATTTAATTACTCAAAGCACAGTATATGCCACAGAACACTTTAAATCAAGCAAATGTTTCTGGGAAAGGAACTCACAAATGCTACACCTATATTGCTCAGTTTATCAGCTCCCTGCTCAGGGAGCAGAATGATTTGTTCCACACTGCTCAGGAGTGTGTGGATCTCTAATTTATGTCACCTCAATGCACTTGTTCTTGTGTTTTCTCTGGGTTTAATATGATGATTTTGTGCCCCTGAAGCAAAAAAAAAAAATTATCTTGTTTGTTTATTTATTGATTGATTCAATACTTAGAGTCTGAAGTAATGCAGTTCATCAGAAAGGTATGTTTATAATATGAAATGGAGGATTTGCTTTGTATGCCCTATGTTGCAATGGGATGAGGGAATGCTGGAAACTGCAAAGCCTGCAGAAGTAGTGTTAAAAGACTATGCAGGTACAGGGAGCCCAGGCTGAAACAATCTCTTCTATTCTATCTACTGGGAACAGCCATTGAATAAATAGAGGCTCGGAATAAAATCCCATGCTTCAGTTTGAAGGATGCTAGTCTGTTTCCTATAAAACAAAGGCCAAGAATAAACTGACATTTATGCTGTATGTATGCAGACAACCAGAAAATGGGAGTGAATTAGAGAGCTAAGTTGATTGATATATGTCAACTTTTTTCTTTTCTTTTTTTTTTCTCCTTTTCTTTTTACTATAATTTCAGTGTACATATTATATACTAAACTATTTCTAAGATTAAGGTATAAAAAGGTTTATGCCCTGGAAGAGATTTCCGGAATTACTTGACCTCTCAACTAAATTTCCCTAACCAAGCACCACCCCTGTGATATATAAATAATAAAATATTCTCTATTCTTACACAATTTTTGTGTGTCATGACTACGTCTCAATTAGCTGATGAAACTTTACTTGTTTCTCCCTCCTTTTGCATATGAAGGAAATAAATGATAGTCAACAAGCAGATAACAAAATCCAGATTGGTGAGGTAGAAAATGGTACTCAAGTAGTTTTGTGTGACTCTAAAATGCCAGTGGTAAGTGATCAAGGTTGACAGATAAATCTCTCTATATAAGTGTAAGTATTTTAACTATTTCAAGCTATCAGTGAGTCATATTTAAAGGTGCCTGTTATAAACAGGGGTGTTGCAGTGTGGCCATGTGAACCAAAGTAACTGTGATGGACATTAAACTTCTTTTTGACTCAGTGTCATTGTGTTATATGTTTTGTATACCATTTGTCAAAGTTTTTTACAGGAATAAGAAAACAGAAACAGCTCCTGTATCTTAGCAACCCAAAATATGCTTGCCTGAGTGAACCCAACAGTAACATGAATGTCAGGAAAGCTACCAATATAGGAGATCTTCTGGCAATACTTGACAATTACAAATACAACACAGAATTAATAAAAACAAAGAATTTAAAAATTTTTATGAAAATCTGTGACCAACAATCCAGACATCACCTAAAACTTGAGTTGCATTATTTAATTTTTGATAGTTCCTTAACTGTTCATTTAGTGCTGAACTATCTTTCCATGCTTATGAAGAAAGAGGACAGTAGGACTGCTTGTGCACGTACCACAACTATATATCATTTTACCTTTCATTGTACTTTTTATCTTAAAACAATTAAATTCTATCTGCACGTTTCCCCTCCTTAATGACTATCGAAAATAATAACTTTTCACAAATAATTTCATGTCTTGTTGACCTGAAGGGTAAAAAGTCTTAAATCTGTAAATTCATAGAAACTTATTTGGGAACCGTTCAAGTCACAGATTCTTTGAAAAGAAGCAATGTGAGAGAATACTGGAGAAGGTGAGGATGTATGAAATGATATAAAAGACTAATTACCACTTCCAAAGTATGGGTGGAGGAAGGAATACTCAACTGATGTGACTTTTTAGTTGTGGCCAGAGGACCTGGATTTCTCTTTCAGCATTTATCTATCAGATATTCACTGTGTGAATTCTACATTCACTATGACTGTTGCTCCCCTTTGTTACATATTGGCACTGTTTCTTAACCTTCTGCATTTTCTGGCAGTCTTTTCATTTTTCCTTTTCTTGTTCTGCAGCTCAAAGAATAATTCATCTTCAGTCATCTACCTCCACAGAATTTTTAAGGGCTTTCTCTTCCCTTCCCAATTCCTTGAGATGTCACTGGTCAGTTTGGGGGTGACACCTCAGGAGGTAGATTCTGTATTTTGTATACTAGTTAGGAAGAAACAAAAAAGAAATTAACATTATAGCTTGCATGTGAAGTGTACATGCACCGCAGTTTTGTAGGGCAGTTTTGAAATGCACAGATGACTTTTAAAAGAAAACATTGTTAAGGCCATTCTCATTATGTCATCCATAACACAGTATTTTCCCCTCTAAAAACTAATTTATTTTGGACTTTTATTGAAGCCACATGGAAAAAAAACAGCAAATGAGAACCAAATTAAAGATTTTCAAAATAAATGTACTGCCTTTATTCCAATATATTAAGAAAAAAAATCTGAAGTTTGTTGGGATTTTTTTAATATATTAACATCTTAAAGGTTGTCTTTATAGTACTGCAAAAGACGAGGCTTTCTGAAAGAATAAAAGACAACAGAAACAAAAGATGAGTATTGTGTCCTTTAGTTCAGAATACTGTTTTAACAGTAACCAACTCTATTTGGATTCATATGTTGCTGAGTGATGCTAATGGCTGATATTCTATTACTTCTTTCAGTAACAGAATGATACATTATGAAGTTATGCTTTACTATGCAAAGTGCTTGTAAAGAGGAGATGAATTTGAGGAGATTCACTCTAATAAAACAAGAAAATAGAGGGGGATGAACCATTGAATAAAGCTGTATACAAGTCCTTAGGCATTAACTTATAAGCTTTCTTCTAACAAGGAAGAATATCTGTTGAGTTTAGTATTACAGAGGAGATCACGGTCTTTGTCAGTCTATGAAATTCGGGAAAAAAAAAAGGATAAAAGTTATGGAAACACTTATTCAAATTATTCTAAAGTCATCAAAGGAAACTCAACCGGAGGACAAAAGCTAGAATAAGATACTGGGCTTTGGAATAAGTTGCTAAAAATTTTAAAAGGCAATGGATCTCAATATTCCACAAGATGTTAAGAACAAATCTACCGAAGCTGTTGTATGTGTAAGCTTGCAAAAGAGATTTTAAAGCAATTGAGAAAGGTAAACAGATAAACCTTCAGTGAAAGCTTGTGCTAGTTGTGGCTTAGGTAGAGTTGATTTTCTTCATAGTGTCTAGTATGGGGCTATGGTTTGGATCTGTGATGAAAACAGTGTTGATAATACAATGATATTTTAGTCATTGCTGAGCAGTTCTTACCCACAGTCAAGGCCTTTTCTGCTTCTCACACCACCCCACCAGTGAGTAGGCTGAGGAGAATTTGGGAGGGGACACAGCTGGGACAGCTGACCCCAACTGACCAAAGGGATATTACATACCATATGACATCATGCTCAGCAGTAAACAAGGGGGGAGGCTGACCGGGAGGAGTGTTGCTCGGGAACTGGCTGGACATTGGTCGGTTGGTGGTGACCAATAGTTTTCATTTGCATCACTTATCTTTCTTGGGTTTTATTGCTCCCTCTTCATTATTTTCCTTTTCTTCTTCATCATCATCATCATCATCATCATCATCATCATCATCATCATCATCATCATTATTATTATATTTCAATTATTAAACTGTTCTTTTCTCAACCCATGAGTTTTCTCATTTTTATCCTTCAAATTCTCCTCACCCCATCCTGCTGGGGCAGGGAGTGAGTGAGCAGCTGTGTTGTGTGTAGTTGCCAACTGGGTTTAAACCATTACAAAGCTGGAGACACAATATGAGGTAGTCCACCTTCCTCAAGCAAAACGTGAAAAGAAAAGAAAGAAAGAAAAAAGACCATAGCAAAGAACACAAAATATACAAACAGACTGTCAAAACAGTAGGTATGAGTGTTCACATGACTGTATGAGCTGCTTCATTCTAGCATGAAACAAAGATTGTCCACAACTACAGTTACTAACCTGTAGCTTCTGGATAGAAGATACAGTACACTGAACTGGTATGAAACAGTTAAAACTATCACTACTGGTGACAGTGAAATCAATAAGTTAATATTATAGAATTGTATTCCATATGTGCACTCATTGTATGGAAGTTTTAATTTAGTTTTTAAGGAATACAAAATCTAGGACTAAAGAAACTAGTAACTTATTCTCAGTATTATTTTTAAATGCATTTAATAAAATCCAAACTAATTTTAAAATGTCAAAGTGATATGCACTTTCTTTATTACTTTTAATAGCTGAAGTTATTGAAATATGCAATTTTGGGTAAATCTAAATTTTGCATTTGATTTTGTAAAGAATGTGTGCTTTTAGCAGCATTTTCCATTTTAATTGAAGTTATATTCAGATTTATTTTTGAATGAGTGTGTTCCTTCACAGTTCCAGCACGTCTTTAATCTTATTTTCATTAGAGTAACAATAAACACTCAGTCCCTTGAAACTACATTACTTGTTATCAGCTTTTATTCACAGCATGACAGACAGATGATAATGAAATCAGTGACATTCTCTTTTGATTTTTTGCATTGTACAGAAAATGTGATAGTTTTTGTTTGGTGTAAAGTGAAGATAGACCATATTTATTACATTAAACTTTGATGTGAATACTAATCTTCTTTGTATATTTAAAGTGATATATTTGACATTACCTGCATAGAATTTTGTGTCAAAATATAAAATTCAAGCATTGTTCAGCAATGGTACTGTACTAAGATATAAATACAAAGTTATATTTAGTTTGGAACTTAAAATTTAAATCATAGGGGCCAGTATCTAATAAACAACTGAAAATGTTTTAACTCAGTTTTGGTTTTGCATAGTCAAATGATTGTGTGAAGAAAATCTGGGGGAGACAGAATGGATAACTCTCAGAGAATTTCCGGTACTTTCCTGTATTGTTTGCAGGTAGGTAAATAATTTAAAATATTTAACTGGACTACTTATTACTGTTTGTTGCATTTTTGGTTATACTGGTCAAACAGCAATTAGACTAATGAAAAGTTCTTGACTGAGCTTACAATGTGTATACTGCCTATAACAAGGTTGTAAGAGCAGCAAACTGTGCTCTAACCAATTCTTCATGGTTCAACACACTATAGACCTGTTGCACAGGGCCTTTCAAAAGACTTCATGGCATGAAAAGTTAAGTTGAATTCAAAGTATCAACAGTGTAGATTAGTCAGAGGGGAATTGTACACACTTTTACTGGTCCTAAGCATTTAGCTGTTGTCCTCCCCAAAGCAGGTCTCTTGCAATCTGCTTATGGAGCATATGTAACTAAAACCAAAATAGATATGTATGTCTCTTATTCTGTCTTCTCAGGATAGCCTCAAGTCTTACTGGTCATACACAAAGATAATGTGCAACATGGGCTACAAAAAGACCTAGAGGGCCTTACTGTGCCAACACTGCCTATGGGGTCAGTATACTGTCAGACATATTCAGTTATATGGCTCTCCTTAGAGCAGTCACAGAGACAGATTATCAGGCACAAAACAGAGAATATTATTTTCAGCTGCTTCAAAAAGCAATCATTCAGAGTGAGTTGAAAACACAGCCATTGAGACTGGGAACAGGCTGTTGCTGTGGAGGAATAAACCTCTGACAAACCCCATCTTCCAGACAGAAAAAAAACAATAAAATACTTCCATAAAATATAACCAGTTGCTGGGAATATCATATTGACCTTAAAAATGGAACTAAATATCTGCATTTCAATCTTCTGAACATGGCCAAGCTGACCTTGACAAACAGTGAATTGTCTAATAGAGGGAGGATGCCAAAGCTACATTAAAACTGAGTAACATGGTGGGTTTGCAGTAGTTTTAGCTGAAAAACTAATGATCATCACCTAGTAATTCAGCAACAAACCTTCCAGGTAAAATTCCAGCTGTCTCCGGAAATGACTTTGTATTCTTCTACAGATTTGCTTCACTGATTACGTTGCTCTGAATGATTATCTTTACAGTGCCTAATGTAGGTTAAACCTGTATCAGTAAAGCAAACCTTTATCAGCAGAGTTTGTAATGTTTAACTGTTACTGTAATACATTGGAATAGTTATTATAGGTCTGGAGGGTGTTATTTTATGTCCTGGAGCATTAATAAAACAAAATTACCAGTGGTATCCATAGTAACAAAGAAAACAGAAACAGTAGATTGCAGTACTATTCCCAGACATGCTAAACTCTTTCTGAAGCTGGTGCTTCATTGCAGCCCTACCTCTTTTGTACTGTAAAACACCCCAGTATTCTCTCAATTAGGAATTTATTCTCAGATTATAATTTTCACTTAAGCAATCACATTGCATTGCACTCTTAATAATGAAAGCATACTTAAACTTGCAAAAGATCTGGTTTCACTATCGTATTTTTCTTAATGTAATGATTAGATAATAAATCAATGTCCATTTTTCTCAGATGAATCTAAAAATGTGGTGTTGTGAAGGTGAAGTTAGATTAAATTTTTACTTAAAAGTTAGAGAGAAACTTTTTTTATGGTCAAAGAAAATTGCTCAAATTTCATTTTGAAATTATACTTTGGTTTTCCTTTTTTAAACAAATTTCATCATACATTAATTCCCTAAATGCTATTATGTACTGAGAAAATGTCTTGAAGAAATAAGTTCCACTGAAGTCCAGTTACATATTAAAAGTAAGTATTTGAGATAATAGTGGTTATTTTTTATTTTTATTTTTTTTTTTTCGGTGTAGTTGCTAAATTAAAACCTGCTAGTTCATTTCTGATTTGGTAGTTTGAGGAAGGATTTAAGAAATGGATACTCTTAAAGATATGTTGATGATGTTAATATATTTATCATAGTTCTTTCCATCTTTTAGTTTAGAAAACATCTGATATTAAATCAATGCAAAAAAAAAAAATCTAGATTTTTTTTTTTTTTATGATAAAAACCCTGAAATGCTACTTTTGTTTCTTCTGCACAAAACTGTGAGGAAAAGCTTTTTAGTATATGAACTGGGATTTTAATTTGCTTTTTTGAAAGACAACATTTTATTCATTGACTAACAGTAAGCAACCCTTTATTTCCTGCCCAGCAGATGGAAGAGGATCTGAAAGACTTAGTGTTCCTAATGAGGAAGCTAGTGTTAATGTACTATCTGTTATACAGAGTAGAACAGATACTGAGATGTATCTCTTGATAGAAGGATGCTACAGAAAAGCTAAATACTTTATTTCATCCCTTGAGAAATTTAGTGTCTTCTCTGTTGTTTGCCGCAGTCCTAGATAATACTACATGAAATTATTTTTTAATGGAACATTAAATATAAAAAAAAAAAAAATAATAATTCTAAATCCCAAATTGTTTTACCTATGTAGATTTACTTTAATACCTTCTGATCCAGTTTTATCAATTTAACAGAATACTGTATTTTCTCCAGGAATTTGAATTTTTTGTTGATCATTTTAGAAATCTCAATTTAGAATTTTTCCCCTAAATATTTTTTGGCATACTAGCAGACTAAAAGCTGAAGAATAACTCCTGCATCCTTTTTGGAAAGAATTGCATTTTTTCAGAGCTAGTAAAAAACAGACAGATCCAAGAAGCTAAACTATATCAACACAAAACAAGAGTTAGGAGGACTTGATATGCTTGAATTCAATATTCTGTAAATTCTCAATCAGTGAACACTTTATCTTGAAGCTATCGGAATCAAAGCTAGTTAGTAAGTGTCTGATTGTCTAGTCTTTTGATCAGGACAATTAATTATGGGAGGATGATGCGCATCTCAGCCTTATACTGATGATATTCAAGCTGTAACCAGTATGTGAACCAAAACCCTAAGGCTCAGCTATTCCATGTTCACCAGCATAGAGTAGCCTGTGATGCCCATCTCTATTTAGTCTTCACAAACTCTTGGTCTTGAATAGGGACTGGGAGAGTAACTTTAAAGTTGTGTTATTAACATAAAGGAACAGAGATTTAACTTGCAGTGATGTGTGGTTTTATTTCCTTCTTGCTGAATTCTTTCCATACAGCTCTGTGAAGAGGTGTGTCTTCACCCTACTTTTGAAAAAAAATATGTGAGGACTACAGAAATGTTTGTACTAGTTATCTTGACTAATTCTATGCCTTTCTGGTTCAGGACTGGCATATAAGTAGCATAGTCAGCAAGCACAGAACTCAACAAATAATCAGACAAAATATCAAAGGTAATGTATGAGATACATCTTTTTTCAAAGCAGGCTTGGAATCAGATCCTATAAAATGGGGTATAATTTTGATGTGGCTATCTTACTCATTTTGAAATTTAATTTGCAGCTGTTCTATATTCACTCACAGACCCTTATATTCAGGTTCTAGGTCATGAATTTATTTGTTACAGTATTTTTGTTCATGACAAGATTTGATAAGCAAACACTAGAGTAACATTTTGAAAAGTGATTTAGGGGCTTATATCTTAACACCAGAGTGATAAAGGACAAAATCCTCAAAAGGACTTAGAATTTGGGAGTGTTGACCCCTTTAACAGCCTTAAGACCCTAAATGTTTCAGCTATTTAAGTTTTCACTGGTAAATTTCTTAAATGGCTTTGGACAAGGCTACCTCCTGAATCCCTATGCTCTGAAGGACCTGATCTGAAGAATACATGAATACCATCTATAAAGAATACTTTTTTGCCGTCAAAGTACAGACAATCTTATTGGTTTTGTCAGTATTTTAAAACAATGACTACATAGTATTTCTGTTTCTATTATTATTATTATTATTATTATTATTGTATGTTTGTTGGTGTTATTTTTATTGAAATATTTATGATTTAATATCTATCTTAAATTATCATTCTCATCAGCATAAGACGTTCATAGAACTGTACTAGTTCACCCTAGGAGTATGTTTTCAGTGTGGTTTCCTTGTGTATATGTTACAGTCAAAATCTTTTTTTTTTGAGCAAAGATTACATTATTGTTAATATAATTGAAATTCTAAAGATCTAATAAAAAATTATTAGCAGTGCGGATCAAATTATTACAGAAAAAAAGAAAGGAAAGAAAATAAATTTATTCTTACAAAAAGTGTCTGCTTGTCTTTTTGCTTACCTCAGGGGCTACAAGGAAAGACATAGAAATCAGCATCATGATGTTTAATATCATTCATGGTTACCTTTCTGTAATGACAGGCAGTGTGGTGATGTTGTGCATATGGCTTACTATTAGTTCAGATACAATTCACAAAATAGAGACATATCTACTCTTTAATCTGTTATAGAATTTGCAGTCTTCTTTCAAAATGCTCCCAGAGTGCATGCATGTATTCTTATAGATTCTCATTGCTTACTAGAAGGAATGTCTGCTATAACTAATGTTGCTGAGTAAAGTCTAAATACTTAAGTGCTGTTAGGTGCATATAACTCTTCATCTGAGAGAGGAACTGCAGTCATTGCTTGTTCACCAGATTTTTTTTCTTGTGCTAAGCAGTGTAACTTCAATCTTAATCGGTGAAAAAAAAAAAACCAATCAAACAAAAAGTCAAAACCCAAAAGTCTAAAACCTGTAAGATTTTTTATATTATTATTTAAGTTTAATTTTCTGATAAGCCTTGAGAGAGTTAGTAAGCATATCTTTTAGGATGTGATGAAAAAAACAGCTAAGCCGAAACAAAGTAAATATGACACCATTATAACCCATCCATCACCACAATTTACTTAGTGATTTCTTATCAACACAGAACTAAAAAGGTACAGTAAAGAGCTCTCAGGTACTCCAGAGCTTCACAGCAAAATACTGGACTTATTGCCAGTTCTGAATTGCTAGTTCTGAATTGCCTGAGCAAGCCACTCTTATGAATGACATAACTCTATAAAGAATAGAAGCTTCAGTTAACATAAGATTATGTCTTTTAAAGTGTAGTTTTATTTGCAATGAAAAGAACACATATATTTTGGAGAAAAATTACAAAAAAGAAGTTTCATTTTAGGTGGAAAGAAATCTTTTACCTTGACAAGCATCCAAATTTTTCTTTTTTAGTTGAACATTTTTTATTTTCTGTTTTTTTTTTTTTTTTTTTTAATGAATATCATAGTAAACAGTTTTTTCAAAATGAATAATCAAAATAATATGTTCCAAAACTCTAAAACTGGTATACCTCAACCTCGTGGGAGTTTTCTGAGGATTGCTTCCAGATGAAATTCCACAGCAAGTGACTCAATTTTGTGAAGTACTTTGATTGCAGTGGAAGCCATGTACACTCTTCCATGAACTAACTAACCTTTCAGAGACATGCTATTCTAGTGGTCTTCCAGGTTGCTTTTCTATTTATAATCAAAATTAATTTTTTATTGAATTTTTTAACTTTTGTATGTTTTCTTGGTTGCTTCCGGATTTTGGGCATCTTATCTATTAATGCTATAGCTCTTTTGTGTTCAGAACTGGAAGAGATCATGGATCATTTCCTACGTGTTTCTCTTGACAACATATCTTCTACATTGTTTAGTTTTAAAGTGAGTAAGGCTGTCATATGGCTGCATATGCAGCAAGCTGTTCTTGGGTAAAGTCATTTATTACATTCATGAAAGAGCTGCCAACTTTGCTATTAGGTAGGATTAATTTCCTATAAGGTAGGATTAATTTTCAGAAAAGTTGTGCCTTGTATTTGCATTTTATCACCTTGTCTTCTGTCAGCAGTTATGTGTCACTTACTAAATAAACTTATCTTCCTAATATGAACAATACAGTACTAAAGCACCTGTGGTTCCACCATGTTCATCATGAAAAACATTTCTATTTGACATATGATTCTCAAACATAGCTAGGGATAGCAACAGTGAGAATGTAAGACTGATTTCTAGGCATTAAGTTCAGATCTAAGAAATGGAAGACAAATATTTTGATTTGTAAAATGAGCAAATTTGATGTGTGAGCTATTTATAAACAACTGAAGTGGAGCCTCAAAATGCTATTCTTTGCAGAATCATTTGTCTAACCATAGTCTTACTTCAGATTCATACCGGTTTATATCAAGTTCATTAAAATCTCCTATCAGTACTGTTTTTCCTTTATCCCAAACCCTTTTGCTTTCACAGGCCATTTCCTCATCTTTATGATACTTTTGATGTGGTGGTCTATAACAAATTCCCAACGTAAATTTGAATCTATTGCAACATCCTTTTTCCTTCCAGAGTGATTCTGACTCACTTCCAGTTATGTACAGTTCTCCCAGGTTACTTATTTTCTGTCCGTCCTCTATATATAGATCAATGATTTCCTGAGCTCTTTTGTTTCTCCATAAAAATCTAAATTAATGCTAGCATGTCTGTCATACCATTCATTATATTACTTAATATTACAGAATGACTCTTCCTCTTTCCTTCCAAGCTTAGTGAAAATATTTCCACTTGCTTTAATTGGAAGTGGTTTAGCCCCTAAATTTTCAGTAGAAAGGACTGTAAGATTTCAATTATCCTGAAGATATTGATAATTATCTCAAGAAGTTTCATTCTCACAGCAAAAATAGACTAGGTAGCCTAATATGTCTTATCTAAACATTGTGAAGTTAAATACACATTTAATTTCAAACCTTTTTTTCTGTTGTGGCTCAGTGGAGCTCATACTTTAAATTGTGTTAAGGTAGGCTCCCTACCTTTCTATTATTTACTTTTAAGACAAAACAAGCATATTTTTCTAATTTTCTGGAGATCATTGCAGAGAATGATGACATAATTTTTTGTCACTTTAAATGACATTATCCTGCCAGCTGTCTCATTGGCCAGCAGGACTGTCCATATTAGGAGAGAAAACAGAGAGGGATAGACACTTTTGTTAGCAGCAGAGCCATTTCTATCCTACTTAGCAACTTTTGCTTAAAAACATTCCATTAACAGTAAGTACTGACTATCTAAGCTGTTGCCTTTTATGTCTGTGCCTCAACAATCACATTACAAGATAACCAGAAAAAGTTTATATAATTTTTTCCACAGATAGGATTGGACACCACTGGTAGTTGCTGTGTTCCAATCAAATAAAAAAAAATAGATAGCAATTTTGATCTCTAATAGAAATCCCATTAGCATTCAAGTCAGAAAGAAAACCTACTCTCAGTCCTAATATTTACAAATAAAACCAGCATAATTGGCTTTTACAAATTAAAATACTGACCACAACAAAGCACATAAGAGAGACGAATCTAAGAGCAGTGTCTGATTTCGATGAGATTTTAGAAATATCCTCATCTAATTGTAAGTCAAGTTAAGAAAAATAATTCAGATGACTTCAAAGAAAATTGAATAAAGGCTATAACATAGCAAAAATGTCTATTTCTCTGTTTACAATATACTGGTGCTCATGCAAGTGTTCTGTTGAAACATACATGTATTTATGAAGTTAAGATTTGAGGACTGTTAGAAGATTTTTATTTCTGCTTCAAGTTTTTGTCCAGATGAAGAGTGAACACTGAACATGTCTCTGAGGAAGGGAGAATGATATGCCCTGAAAGGAAAGTAATGATGATATGTCTAACATTAAGTAATGAGGAAGTATTTTCACTGTGAGATCTTCTTTCCTAACATAGCTTACAAGACCAGAAAAACACGGTGACAAATGCTCAAGTTATAATATTTAAATTAATAACTCTATGTCCTACCTCACTCCTGGCTGCACTTTGTAATTCTAAACTGTGCCTTCCATTTTCATCAAATATGACAATAAAAAGTTCTCAAATGCACTCTTGGGTGTAAAATTCAAAGGCCATTCAGCAAAGTGCCTAGTCAAAAGCAAAAAACATTGACAAAATGAAAGGCTACTGAGTGTGCACAATTTTAAGAGCACTTAATGTTCAATCTAAGACTCTAGATTTAGATCTTCTGTATTCTAATGCCATCTTCAACCGTTTCTCAACTCATCTAAACAATACACATGCAATGGAAGATGAATCCATATTTAAAAATGTACAGGAAGTAATTGGGGGAAAGTTTCTAATTGCTTATTAGTGCAAGCATAGAAACTTGAACACTGATTATTCCCATTAAAAAATACCTGGTTGTCAACACAACTGACAACGTTACTGCTGAGAATTTAGTTGATCACAGAACAAGCAAAGTGACTCTTTATATTGAAAAGCTGGTTACAAGTGCCTTTTGATGGATAAAACATTAAAAATCACTAGTATTTAGCTTCTGTTTGTGATTGAAGGTTGAGCTTGATCAGATGAGTGGCTCCCCTTGTTGAAATAATTTTCTTCAAAAAGGACTTAAATTACCAGTTCATAAGAAGCTATTCTATCATTTTTTAAGAAAAATAATTGTGATCAATAATTATTAAGTCGGCTGAAGCTTTTCAGGTTGAATACAAACTTTTTGCAGTTTTCCTGTATCATCTCATTATAATAAACATACATAAGGAAAAGACTGTAAGAAAAACTCAAGCTGTATTTCTTCACAGTTATTCAGATTATGGATAAAATATTGCAAAATGTGGGAATCTGAAAAGATGATACTAGATACTTAGTAAATTCTGAGAAGATACTGTAAAGTGTAGTAGTCTTTCATGGTTTAATGTCAACTTTTTATCTTCTTCACTGATAAGGGTATGAAAATACACAGATTGTGTGACAGGCTGACATTTTTTTGACAGGATTTGTTTACCAGTACTTTTGTGTTCCTGAGGAGCTTCATAGTTATAGGATTTGAATATACTTTGTGGCAGTGTCTAGGTCACTTGGTTCATGATGTTTTATAGGCAGACATTCTTCGAGGCTTTTCATCCTGACTTTGCTGCGTCCATATGTCTAAGGATTCTTCTAATTTTTAACTGGCTTGATTCTGGGTTTTGAGGAAAACACACAGTGTTTTCAAATCTTAGCCCAGCTTCTATCTCTTGCAGAGTGTTTTGATTTCCTTGGGCAGAGTGGTGATATACAGCTGATTTCTAATTCAGCTTTCAGACTAAGATACCTTTCAAGGATATTGACCTCAAAGTTGATGACATTAGCTATTACTCACACTTAGCAAGAAAGAAAATGTTCAGCTACTTCTCTACCCCCACTGTACTCTGAAAATAGGAGGGAGAGTGGGGGAGAGAAAGAGAGGTGGTAGTCAGCTAATCTCCCTGAGATCACAGTCTGAAGGGGGAGCCTCTAAGAGGCTCTTCCATAACACTGGAAGAGCAAATGAGTTCTCTTTATATGCTGAAGGGAGGAGAAATAAAAATGTACCTTGTTCTGTTTGATCAGATCATTGAGCAACACTTTTGGAGGTTTAACCTTGAATCTGAATGTCCTATAGTTTGGTATGCAACTAAAAAAAAATATTATAGATCTGTCAGTTTCTAGTGACTTGTTTTCATACCTTCAAAGATTGACAATGAATATTGCTCACCAGATAAGCTATCAAACAGGGAAGGAAAGGAATAAACGTGCACACACATGCAGAAGTTCACTTTTACATTGGTTGATTCATATCCAGCTTCAAGATCTGCTACCATGGCTTTTTTCCCTTGTTTTGTTTTGGTTTCCTTGCTTTTTGTGATGCATTTCCTATACATTATGAGCTATTATACTATTAGAGTAAAACTCAGAGTAATATGGGATAGTTGCTAATATATACATAGGCACATATCCATGATAGTTGTTTCTGTGGCTGATACTAAACCAACTGGTGATATGTGAAACTGTTTCAGGATGGAGTTAGTAAAATACCTGTACAATTTAGGACTCCCTAATGGTCATCTTATATACTTCTATATCACAAGTCGGTTTATTCACCTGTACCAAAGTGTATAAAATTCTCAGTGTTGAAGTGTCTAAAGCAATTACTTTATTGTGTTATTTTTCACACAGTATCTAGAACATATCATGTCTTAAACTATATTTAGTTCCTTTGGTCCAAAATACCAAATACCAATGCCAAAATAGACATAGTAAAACAAGAATTAACTCTGGTTAAGATCAGAGGGGCATAGTGGCTTATTTTTTATTCATTACACTCTATGTTCTTTGTTAAATGCCAGAAATGTAAATTTACCACATGAGTAAGCTTATCATTCTCTTCATCCTCAATGCAATATTTTTCTCATACAACACTTGTTCTTTTTTCCTGTTAAATCTCTATTTCTTTTGAAGCACAGAAAAAAATTCCATCCTCAACATACAATTAGCAACACACAGTCAAATTACTAAGGAAAGAAAACAATTTTCATTTAATTTTGTAGTTGATAAGAACTTTTCTTGCCCAGAACCTTGCCTTCTTTTTTACAATTCCTTTTTTTTTTTTTAAAGTAATTCATTTAAACAGTGATGGTACAAAAGCCTATCATTTACATAACAAGGAAAAGCAGGTAAATTTCTGCAGTGCCCCACCTACTGTAAAGTATTAATAATATGCTTCAGCAGTCTTAATTACTTTGGTGACCTTCTTAATTTAACAGATTTGACTTTCCCCATTTGTAATTTTGCAGCAATAATTGGATAACTAGGCAATGCATGTACCTAAACAAATTAGGGCTTTTTTAATAAAACTTGATTATTCACAGTTCATTAGACAAAAAGCTGCATTTTAATATTAATAGCAATCACTACTGTAGAATGTCATTCAGAATTAGATATCATGCTCTATCTTATGTTAAATTCATTCAGAACAGTGAAGAGCTGTATATAAATTAGTACCTTTGAAATATATTATAATTGTAAATATAAATGTATTTATATTTATACTTTGACCCCAAATCTGCTTTTTACCTCATTGAGAAATACCCATTCATTTCAGTGGTATGGAATAAGTTAGTTTAAGATTCACTTTCCTGCTAGTGATCTACACTTCTGTAGTAATTTTGACTTAGAATTGCATCACTGAAAATCAATATATCAGCCAATATGATGCCCTTCGCTATTAATATCAAGGTCCAAAATGATATGATAGAATAATGGATTAATGTGTCAAATATTTTTTATGAAGCTGGAATTTTTAAATGTATTTCAAATAAAGCAGTCCTATTCCCAGTGATACTGGAAAGTATCACTTTCTTCAGTAATAGGAATATGAAAATTCTTTTCCTTAGTATTGTTTTTAAGAACATATTTTCCCTCAGGTATTTTGTTAATTTACAGCTATCTCACAGGGCCATTTTTAATGTTTATTACAGGCTTATTCCCAAGATTTAAACTTGAGTGAGATGATACAATGTTTGTGTTGTGTCAGAAAGGTTAGTGTTAAAATAAGAAAGGAAAAATGTGGAGAAACACCCCTCTGACAGGATACTCTTTTTCACCATAAATGTCAGTCTTCTTTTATTGAGTAAGTAGTTTTTGTGAAAGTTTTGCTCGTTGTCTGAAGATGGTTTCATATTGGAAATAAGCTGTATTGTTTTATGGATATTTTGAGCATTTTTCAGCTCTTGAATATCTCAAAACAACGTGTGAGTAAAAAAATCCCATGCATCCTAAAGCAGGTATTATGCCTGGAGAATAAATAAATAAATAAATAAATAAATAAATAAATAAATAAATAAGCATAGCCTGCCAACTTACTCTTGAGAAATTACGGGTATATTTTTTCCTAACTTAACTTTTGCATTCATATTCATGAATGCAAAGGGTCAGCTGCATATATGACTTAACCACAGGACATTTCTATCCCAGATCCAGATCTAATTGAGGCAGCTGAAATGTGAGCATATCTTGCTCATCCCTGACCTACAATTTCTGTCTGTTCTAAAAGAGAGAATTAGTTTGGTCACCCTGCTGTCAGCCCAGGGCATCTTCTGACAAGAGATTTCTAATACACTGAATAGCACTTTACATTAAGTGGTACTAATTACTGGGGCTGGGTAATCAGTTTGACCAGAAGTTGGAAGCATAACTACAGACTATTTGAGGATTCCAGCTGGAACTGCTGACATAGTTATTACTGTTCATTTTCTTACTTATGAATTCCATAAGAATTTAAATTCTTCAAGCCCAAATCTTCCCCAATGTGTATCTGTGTATTTAGTTACAATAAACACTGCATTTTAGTTTGTATTTGCTAAAAGAAAGTCAGAATTTAAAACCATTTAATAAATAAGGACTAGGAAAAGTTGGTGGAAAAAAGCCTCTGGAAGTTTCTGCTCCCCAAAACTCTGTCTTTCCTGAAACATTGCATCACTGTATGGAAACAAAGTATATCCTTGCAGGAGTGGCAAGAAGGCAAGTTCACATTTAATTTTTACCTCTGTTCTAACTCACCATTTGGAAGTTATGTTTATTTGTGTTGTGATTTCTTCTCCACTGATATAACAGGGATGGTAGTACCCAACTCCACAGGATGTTATGTCAATAAATCTTTAAAGCATCCTGATTCTGAGGATAAAATAAATTATTCTTAATGTATGCTAATAGTATTGTTATATTAATGCTGTTTGCCTTGGGGCCAGGGGAGGGAAGGTGGAAAAAATCCAGAATTTCTCTACATTTGTTGCCCTTGAGTCTGAGCGCAGTTTCTCCCAGAGTATTTTCAGTTTTCTATTGCTTCTACCCCATTCATATTCTATCTCTAATTTCCAGTTGCCAGTGTACTGTGAAGGTGGTTTCTAAAGGGTTCCCCTGAAAGAAGAGATGTTATTCATCTTAGGAGGGACTGTAGAAGGGTTTTTTTAGAAATTTATGGATCTGAAGGCTAAGAGTATGTGTTATTGTCTGTACACGGCTCAAATTCTTCTGGGGAACTTGTTACAGAAGTTGTGGAAAAAACAGTTGGTAAAAGAAAGCCCCTTGGAACCATTGTAACAGAAGTGCATAGTTATTTAAAATGGCTTTTGTGATGCTCTAGCTTTCCTAACAAAGTTGGACACTATAGAGATAAAGTACCTTCCAGTATAGCGTAGTTTTCCCCATTTTCAGGAGTGTGTGCTTTTTGCATCTTATTTGTCTACTTTTCTTTCCTCTCTCTTCCACCTAACTTTTCTGTGGTGTTTTTATCTTTTTTTACTGTTTCTGTCGCTCTAGGAAACTTAGATCTCTCAGTTTGATTCTGCCACTGATTCCCTTTTAAGTAACCTATTATAATGCAAATTAACAGTAGACTCAAATTCAAAGGATACTTTGTATGGTATTCATCTGATAACAGCAGATTATTTTAATGTCTCTACCTGAGACACCCTAAGCTGTCTTTACAGCTAATAGACTGGAATAAGCACTTCTACAACATTATTCATTTTATCTTGAAGTAACCATTTACAGTGGATCAGGTGACTTCTACCTTAAAAGAAACAATTTCTAGCTTTGGAAAGAGGAAGAGTGAGGCCCTGAGCATGCAGCTTAGCTGTGTTAATACTGCAAAAGTGAAAATCAAAAAGTCTTTTCTATGAAAATGAAGGATACACTCTGTCTTTGACTGGGTAGTGCAACCATCAAGCATTTCTAAGTTACTAGCTATATTGTATACATGAATGTGGAATTCTGTTGAATATTGGAACAGAACTTCTTTTTTTTTAAGAGAATAGCATATTTTGCCATCTGAGTTCACTATGCTCACTTCTAAAACAAATAAAATTCTTGCCTCATTTATTTTTATTTTATTTTGTAAAAATTATCATTGTTCTGCAATGTAAGCGAAAAATGTTTGGGGTTTTTTACATATGCATTGCTTGAAAAATTTGGAGCTTAATTCCGTTTCCTAAAAATTGTAATCTGATATTATCTGAGCTGACCTAGCTTAGCATACCACTTAGCCTCCACCTGCTACTCTGGAAGGAAGCTCTTTCTTTTCACCGTGTAAGTGGTTATTTTGAACAAAATTCAGCTTATCTAAAGGCAGATAACTGTAATAGCCTACATAATTCTGTCTGCATTACAGCTGCCTAAAGACAGGTGACAGGATTACACCCTTCCTCTAGATGCAATACAAATGTCTAATGTATCTAAGTTGGGTAATGGAGGGAAATTAGAAACCTAAATCTGAAATTATGAATTGAAAGATTCCTGGTTTAAATACTACTTCAGTTTAGAGTTTCCTGAACTTTTTAAATGACTCAAATTTCTGCTTTAAATTTTCACCAGCATCTGAAGTTCTATGCATAGATACAGAGGTTTCTTGGCAATACTGATCAGCTAAACTTGTATCCATCCAGGTTCATAAAATAAAGTATTTTTTTCCTTACGAGTTTGGTACAGAGATTTTAAAAAACATTCATAGGAGTTAAATCCTCCAAAAAATACAGACATATAAAATTTGAAATTATTTTTTTAAACAGTGGCATATGTGAAATTGTCCCTGCTTCAAATATTAATCAAATTATCATAGCACATGTCCAGTGCCACTCCTTCAAACTCAGAGAAGTTCAAAAGCTTATCTTCCACTTAAAGAAAGGAACAGTAATCTAAGGAACATTAGATTAAAAGCTCTTTTAAGAAGGGAGAGTGAGAGCAAGGCGGCAGGGGATGGGGGAGAGAGATGGTTTGTATGCAAATACACAAACTCATATACTTCAGTGAACACATGGTACTCAGGTACTATAATAATGCAAGACATGTACAGACCTGATATTTTCAAATCCAATGCATACAGGTCCCAAGCCCAATACATACATACAATAGCAGTAGATGGTCTATTAGAGCTTGAAGGCTAATCTATTCCATCTCCTTTTTCTCAGGTAAAATAAACGCTGCTAGAACTCCCTAACTTATTTTTTCTAAACTGTTTCTATACATCTTCAGAATTAATGATTCTACAGCTTTCCTAGATAGCCTTGTCTTCTACTTTTGGAGCTAGAAAGATCTGAGATTTTTATTGTTTTGCTTTGTTTTCCTCTAGTCTGAAACTTTTTTATACAAAGTATGTAGCTTTCTTGTTCCTTTGGTGGTCATAAAGAAGAGTTTGCAACGGTCTCTTCACAGTACACTTCTACAAACTAGGAATTTTTATTATTCCTCTATTGTCTTTTCTAGAATGGGGAAATCAAACAAACAGAAACACGTTGTCTATTTCAACTTTTCTATTAGTTAACTTTTTGCAAAGGTTTAACATCCTTAATATTTTTATTCAGCATGTCTTTCAATAAAACACTCATATTAATATATCTCAGGAAAAAAAGAATAAAAAGAGAAAAAAAAAGGAGAGAACCCAACTTTTTAAGTACTATTTAGTTATGGTACTTCTAAGTACTTCCTTCCCCTACATGAAAAGAAATCTACAGCTGACCTAAATTCTGACAGAGCTTTTGCAAGTACCATGGAAATATATATTTCAGGAACTATATAAAGTAGTAACATTTTATCCATAGTATAACACTTGAGATGAGTGGCAAATTGAATCACTATGATTCAAGATGCTAAACAGACCTTTCTGACAATTAAATGTTGCCTAATTTCTGATGAAATCTAGTCAAGAAGTACTAACTCATAGTTAACTCACATAGAGAAGGCTAATTAAGAAATTACTGTAGAACAGTTTCAGTGTTATTGAACTCAGAAAAAACACAAAAGATGGGCTGTATCTCCTCTTTTAAAGGCTAGGAATTAATTTTCAGTGAATTGTCTAGCCAAAAAGACAGAAAGAAGTCAGCCTAAGAAGACAATTAATTTTTTTCTAATTTTCAGTTAGATGTCAAAGATTTTATTATTATGCCTCCATTATCTTTCCATAGATATCTCAGGCTCAATTCAATTGTTTGAAAGCAGAACATACATGTCATTTGGGAAATTCCAGACTCCTACTTACCTTCCAAAATACCACTCCAAGAAGGATACCTGTCCCATGTCATGCAATTTACATACATCAATGTGCTTTGGCTTCTCTGCAGTGTGTCAAATATATTACATGATCATTTATGGCATTGAAATATATGTTGTCAAGGATTTTTAATCTTGGATTGTTCAAGGCAGAATATACAAAATATTCCTTATATAATCTCAAGTAGGAAATTAAACTGATGTGCTTATGTAACCGCATTTAAAATATTTTATGCAATACCAAGAGAAGAAAAATGATATAACTGATCTAACTTTGTTCCCAGGGAAGCAGACAAGACTTTCTTAACCATTGTTAAGAATGGGCTTAGACTTAAATACATATCACAGGTCCTTTTAAACAAAGATTCACCTCCTATTGAAAAAAAAAAAATACAATTTAATAAGTAATCAAGCCACTAAAATTATTCATGTAGAAAATAAACTTCTTAAAGGCATAGTTATCTTTGATAGGTTTATCACTGAAAAAAAAAAGGAATTATTTAAAAAGATGTGGATACCAGCTGTTAACGTAAACTAAAGTGTTTTACTGAGCAGAGGTTACAATGTCAGTATCTATCTAGCAAGAGTGTTTCTTTGAATCAGATAGTAATCAGGAAAGCTGATAATCAGTTTCATTTATTTCTTTGCTTTCTTTCTGTACTTTGCTACAATGGTAGAAAAGTGAATATTATATAACAAAGTTCTTCAGGCAAAAACTGTCTGCCCCAGCATCAACCTTAACTTCAGATCATTTACTTACAGTCCTGTTTCCCAAAGGCTAAAACTCTTAGCCCGTTATTAGGTTTGCCTATGTCCTTGCCAATCTCATATTTGCTTTCACGATGCAAATCTGATTTTTCTGCAGGCAAATCCTAGCAAAGGCACACTTTCAGCAAGGCTCTGAGCTCACGCATCCTAGTTAAGGAATATGACTTTCCTATAGATGTTATCATGCTAATAGGAGACTATATAAGACAATGAAAAGCAGGGAATTTTCTGAAGAAAAAAAATAATTTTGTTCTTAAATATGACTAATGAGAAAAAAAAACTTTGATATTCTATTTTTACTGTCTCTCAGTGACCTAATGTATGGGTGCAAGTGTCAAGGCTTTGTCAGCGGGGAGGCTGCAGGCGTGGCCTCTGTGAGAAGAGGCCAGGGGATGCCCCATGCTGGACACAGCTGGTTCTAGCCAGCACTAGCTTCACACTAGCTTCTGTGTTGTACAGTGTAGATGAGGCTGAAAATAGAAACGATCACAAAGGATTGTGATGTGATGAATCAGGTAACTAGTACCATTTGAGATGCTCTTTAACATCCAAGACATCTGTGCAGGTCTGTCTGAAATTACGTCAGACTTCCAGGATTGCCAGGTGCAATTGGAGGGGCTGCTGGAAGCTGTGTGAGAAGCCATTGTGCTTAAAAAGATATCAGCCAGCTGTGTCACAGGACACAATGATGCCAGTTTATGGTACTATTTATTCTTCTGATTCCCTTAACAATATGTATATAGTCTTATAATATTTCCCTTAAGTCTTACAATATTTCCCTTAGAGATAACAAAAGTCCAGTATGCAGAATTTTAATTATTTTCAGGGATGTATTTATTAGAATATTCAGAACTTCTTTCTGTGCCACGTAGCAGACTACTGATAGGTTAAACAGCGTACACATCCTCAACCCTAGGAAAAAATGAAAGAATTAAAATTCATGATGCAGACATTATGTATTTTCTCGGCAACCTGAGATACAAAAGTGACTTTGTAATCTTGTATTGTATGCACAATTTTATAATGCATTTAAAGAATACATAAAGAGTGTGCTCATCATTTGATATTACAGCTGCAGTAAAGTTGCTTTTATACTAGAGTGTGGAGGGCATGTTATGCTCTTAAACCTTCTTTCCTTCATTGCCTTCAAATAAGAATTCCAGAAATAAGAAAGGGGAGGTGCAGATTGACATTGGTTAACACAGGAACGTAAAAGCAAAAGTAGCACTGGATTCCTCTATCTCCCCTTTCACTCTGACAGGGAGAGGATAGTGGTAGACGTAAAAGGCCAACTATAAGAATCCTCACAAGTGGGATGATGAATTTCTGCATTTGCAATTTTCTAGCTTTTTCTGGCATCAAGTTTTGTTACATTATTCTAAGGAAGATAAACCCCCAGGTTCTGAGGAACTGTAGGTGATGAAATCTTCGTGTTAGTCTTTTTGCAGAGGGATAATTTATGCCACGCACACTGACCCGGTCTCTGTCAGGGCAAGCATCATAGACAATATGTCACTACTAGTCTCCTTGTGGGACTTTGTGCTGAGAGCTGTGCTTACTCAGCATACTTTTGTCTCAATGAAAGGGAAAAAGGCAAACAAACAATAAACCAATTCTTAAAATGCTGGCATAAAAGAATGTAATGGTTTAATACAGTCAGATGCAATTGTTAAATGAATGGGGGGAAATAGTAAAAATGTTATGCTGTCACATGGCCAGGAATATGCATGGCATACTGGAAAGCACTAAAAAGTGTGGGCAGAACTGCTAGCCCTTGTACCTATCCCTTTCAACTACCACAGGTTTTGCAGGTCTGCAGGCACATACTGTGTCACACATCAATAAATAACCATAGTGTAAATTAAAAAAAAAAACCAACCCTCTGTGTTTATCTTAGTAAGAAAAGAAAATGTATTCACTTTTTTATTAAGTATTATTTCAGGACTGTTAACAAATATCTTTTCATATTCTATTAATTTTCATTGTTCTCCACCCCGTATATTGGAAATACAGTACATATATATGTAGATATATTTTTATAGCTCTGTAAAAAAAATGTAGTATTTCATACAATCTAAGTATCAAGCTACAATATAAAGTCAGTTAACACACACTGACTTGTTTTTAAATCTTTATTATAACACACAAATAATATTTTCTTACATCCTGGAAGATGTCATGGGAAATACCTTGGCAGAATCTTAGATTTTGTAGTAACTTGTAGCTTTAAATGCACAATTAGTAAGATTTTAGAATTTTTGGAAATTTAATTTTCTCTGAGAATTACTTAGACTTTATATTCTAAGCTAGTTACACATTATTCATCTGCACACCTTATTATAGTTCTTAAATTTCCTTTTGTTTCAGAGGTCATATGTGTGTGAATTGAATTGATTGGTTCTACAACTAATGTACATAACACAGATTGCTTAATCTAATGAGCTTTCAGTTTCATAATACTAGTTAATCAGTACAGAAGTAACTATGACTTTGAGCTATACCATAGTTACCTTAAGTCTGCTAATTAAAAGAGCCACCAATTTAGTAATGTTGCAAGCACATTATAGAAAAAATGCACTCCACTGCTTTTTACATCCTAACATTAAATATTGTATACTTCATAGTTGATGTTATTAAACAAGTATTGCAACAACCTTTTCCAGTGGAAGTGTAACTAACTTGACCATACGCTTTCACTTAATTTAACCATATGGAAAAGGTAGTATTCCCCGATGATTTTCCTATTCACAGTGAAAACTGTGGGGCAATGAGATAGAGATTACGGTCTTCAAACAAGAATTTTAAGAAGAACGTAATTCCAGCAAGTCCTACACAGCAACAACCCCCCAAATTTGCTTACTATTAGAGAACTTCAGAACTTGAATAACATGATTTTCATTAAGTTTACTAGGTTAAAGAGAGGGTTGAAAGAGCTTTAACAGGGAAACAAGCTGATGTTACTGCCTAAAACTACTTTACTAACAAAGTATCATTGTTCATACCCAACTATTTTTAGCAGTCAAATTTCACTGCATTCCTTTCTAGATTTAACTTAGGTACTGGCTGCCTAAATTATAATATAATTAATAATATTCCTAAATACTGAGTGGAATCTATAGAGATAAATAAAACTAGTCCTTGCTTCTGCTCCCTCTGAAGTCAGCCAGTGCAGAATAGAAATGCTCATTGAAATTCAAATAGCCAGACCATAAATTAATGGAAACTAAACTGAATTATTCCTGCATGTGTTTTAAGTGCACCGACAGGTTTTAAGCAGTGAACAGTTGTCGGAGTCGGGGCGGCGATCCGAAGAACCGATGACAATCTCAATATGAGTACGATCATCAGCCTTGTTTATTATACCACATGGCGGGTTATATAGCGTTCTAAATATACACGTGCTTAAACAATGCATAGGATTGGTTATTAGTTCCAGTTCACGCGCCCCTAGTCCATACCCGATTTGTCTGCCTTGGTTAGTCACGATACGGAAGGGGCCGCCTAGATCCGACTTCAGAATGGTAAACACCACCGCTCTGCTCCTCCTCTTCCGCTTGCTCAATTGCTCAACTTCCTCCTTGAATCTCTCAAGGCTACTTCAATGACAGCAGGCACTTAATCCCCCACAGCATAGCTTGGGTTGCTCATATAGATGTCGTGGCCTCTGTCAGCTAGCCATCCTTCCACAAACAGTAAACATGTATATACCGTAACAGTGTCCTCTAACTAAAATTCACAGGTCTGCTCTAGCTACATTATTTAAAAAACTTTCCCTTGTTATGATGGCTCTAGTTTTTTTGCTAGACTTGCTAATATTCTTTAATGTAATATCATATCTACTGCAATTTGATAGCATTACTTCTTTAAATGCTGAGCACATGAAAGCTATGTGAGTTTTGCGGTTTATAGTACAGAATAATTTAAGTTTAATGGAAAGCATAGGTAGATTTTATAAGTGCTTTTTTAACTGCAGACAAATACACCATTTATTATGAAGCATTTTAAAATGAGTATCAAGCAGTGTCTAAAATCTGTCTAGCTTACAGAGCTGTAAACCATTATCCACTTAAGTGTCACAGAGAATTATATTTATTTCTATGCTAAGTAGTAGTGTAACTAGTATCAGCAAGCATGTCTAAATCACAAGTCTATTTGTTTCACTGCTATCTTCATTCTGATCTAAAAAAGTACATCACAACTGATAGAAGCAATGCACTGCTAGATTGTAGGAACCAGATCTGAAGAAAGATCGAGTATAAAGACACTATTTTTCCTTAAAATTAAATCAAGGATGTGCTTATTAAGATAGTACAAAATAATGCCTATTATGGCTCTTCTATGGCTCTCATAAGTCTTTTGACAGTGCAAGAAAAAAAAAATATTCTATACAGAATTTTTTTGGTAGGTACAACTATCACATTTTTGCTAGTAGAATATTTTGGAAGTCATGTAATCCTGGCCTTCTCTTTAATTTTATTTTGTTATTCTTGAGACAGTTGCTTCACATTTTCTCTGCCCCAAATGATCAGTTTTCATATTGTTTCATATCAAAGAACTTTATGAAAATGTGGTTTATATTCCTTTTTTCATGACATTAAAAAAGAACATGACTGTACAGAAATAGTAATGGTCATCTTCACAAGCACAGGTGTACATGCTATCTTTTTGTTTATTTCTTTGTTTTGATGTTTTTAAACTTCATATATATTACCACTAAAAATAGTGAGAAAATTAGGATCCTGTAATGCAAATAAATCAATGTCAATACCAAAAGTACCATTTTTTCTTTTACATTGGAATACAAGACAATATTTTGAAAAAAAAGAGAAAGATCCATCATGCCAAAACGTCCCATAACCCAATGGTTAAGGAAATACCATAGGACGAAATATTTCCAAATTGAATTCTTAGTCAGACAAAGCAGAGTTTTAAATTACCTGTTCTATATTTAAAGAGAATGGTGTTACTAGTCTTTGAAATATTTGTTGATCTTTGTTCTTGTTTTGCTTTAGTTTTTTCTTTTTCAATAGACCTGAAAAAATTCCGTATGAAACAATTGATTTTCATCTTTCAGTTAGTGCTCAGGAGTTTTAGCATTAATTCTTCTTAACACAGAGCCTCAGATATTTTTGTCTGGTTTCTCTCTCTAATTTTAAAATGGAAATTTATAGTATTTCATCTGTATGGATATTATATAATTTGTTTTTTTTCTCTTAATACCCTGCCAATATTAATTTTAGACTAAATTCCTGGCCATGGCTCTTGTTAAATTTTCACTTTTTTCTGGGGGGGGGAAGTAGATTGCACTTCTTTGTAACTGTGTCTTTTAACTACTTGCAATTCTTCATTTTCTAGATCCAGGCTCTTCATCTTGTTTTTTTTTTTCATTTACTACCTGTTATCTCCTACTACCTTATTCCTGTTGCATATGCTTTTATGCATGAAGAAGTTCACACTTTTATGAAAATTATATGCCAGATATCTTGCCTACCAAGGGTTTGTAGATTTTAAGTTATTTGTGCACTCTCTTCATCTAGTTGATTTGATTATCTCCTCTGTTCTTTAGGCCACAACCTGGACTACCTCAACGGTCATCATTACCTTACAGTGATTAACTGTATTTAAACTAATATGGACTAAAAGAATAATTCAGTCTTCTCTTCCAAACTCCATTGTGTTTTGCTTTCCATTTAGTGAGCTATTTGGATTATGGCTATTAATTATATAAGCAGAGTCAGAAGGTTGTACAAGGGTTCTATTTTTCAGTCTGATTTTTAAAATTATTTTGTTACTAATTCTAATATTTTGCAACTGCATTTGTCTTCTGGAAAGACTGTATATGTTATAAAAAATTTCTCACCTATATACACATTTCTATTCTACTTGTCTCACTATCCAAAAGCCTTTAGGCATGGGAAAATAAATATATTTATTTCTCTATGTTTTATAGAGCTGAAATTTTCAGAGAAGCTTTAGATCCCTAGTTATCCTCAAATTCCTTCTGTGAAAAACTTATATTGCTAGACATATACTGCTAACCATGAACCATTTTCAGGTGAGGTTGGTTGTCCTCTCAGATGGTGGAAGACATGCCCTGGCAGGCTGGCCCAATGGCATGCACTAGTACCTTTGACTATCTCTTATGACATACTGATACATGTATGAGATCTTACATACAGAAAAATTCCTTATCTTCTTGTACTCAGCTGGAAAAAGGAAAACAATTTTGCAGCCTAAATGCACTGTTTTCCTTAGTGTTACTCTGTTTATTCCAGTTTTTACTTTTAGGTTAAAATTCTGCCTGCAAATATCTAAATCTTGCAGTTTCTGAGTTGAATTGAAAATGTTCTATCAGCTATTTAAACTTATGATGAAAGAAATGTGTGAAACCAGCACCAGCCTAGAAAACAGAGAAGCTGCCTGGGAGAAGAAAGATATCAAAATACAAATAAAGATTACTCTTAAACACATCACCTTCTGATGGGCATTAGAGGAAATTACAAGCAATGGGTTTATATGCATGCACCCAACATTTTCTAAGTTCACAACACTCCTTTGAAGTGTAGGAAGGAAATTAAATAGCTGTGTCTTATCAGTGAAATCTGAGCTACGTTCAAATACTGGATAAACACTAAACTGTACGGAAAGGTTGGAGAATAATAAAGATTGCACAAAGGTAATTTTATTTAAGAAATATTGTTATCTGTACAGAGGAAATAAAAATTACATGAGACCTAAAGGGGTAATGAGCACTGAAACACTGCAAACAAGAGGGCAGGAAGGCAGTCTATCGAGGGAGCATAAACTACAGAGGAAAGAATAAAGTCTTTCAGTGGCAGAAGGTGGGTCATCCTGCCTTACTGGAGCACATATGTAAACAAGTACCTATTAAATTAAAAAATCTGCACCCACATGAGGAGCAGGAGGTGAAAATTTGGTTTCTGAAAGAGGAATGGCTTTCTGAGTGGCTTTATTTTCACAGTACTCTCAATAAAAATGAAATGTCGCATGTAACATGAAAAAGAGCAGAGCTTACATTTACAGATGGAGATCCCATCCTTGGATCCTATCAGGATACAAAGTCTATTTACTAAAAAGACAGATGTGATCACCATACAAAAGGAAGGTATAAAATGCTTGATTACAGTCTGTTACATATATGAAAGAAAAAATCCATAGAAGGACAGACTTGGGTAACAAAGAAAAAGTGAGTAAGATCAATATGTAACTGATGTGTGAATCTTTCTATTGTCTTTTGCAAGCATGGAATAAGATACAAGGCTGATGTAAATACACATCCAACACAAAATGTGAAAATCTCACATTAACTTTTTGAGTAAGGAATATCTACTAATGTCTATTTATCTCGTATCTAGTAGATTAGGATTTTTTGGAAAATGGAGAAAAGACCAACATACTGAAGATTAGTAATCTCTGTATGAGTTCAAAAAGCTCTGAAAATCAGGCAATAGACAAACTGCAGGTTTGTAATTCAGAAAAATATTGAAACAGCATCCACTGCCTTTTCAGAGAAAGGCTTGGGCAAAATGAGAGGCTGGATCCAAATGACCTGTGAAGGCACTTTGGAAAACATTTCAGTACAGAAACCTTTGTAGAATCGAAGCTGAGAAATAGACTGGGTTATAAAACTTTTATAAAAGATTCATTTAAAATACTGTAGGAGCAATTGCTGGCTCTAGGGAAACAATTTTAAAAGAAAGTTAAAAGCACTAATGTATTTTTTTTTTGTTCTATATACAAAACAATGCATTACTGAAGTTATTCCATGTGGAATACGGAGCAGTCTCTCTAATGGAAAAGTTAGACTAAGGTTTTATAATCCAGTAAAAACTATAAAGTCCCCATTCCCTCTTCTGTATAGAAGTGGGAAAGAATTAATATTCATCTACCTTTTAAAAACCTAGAACTTAAGAATTACATTGACTCCACAACTTATTTAATGCCTTCATTACAGTGAAAAATATCTTAGTGAACTGCTACTGGACACCTGGAATGTTGCTCAGCTGGGTTACTGTTCTACAGCTGCCAAAATCTTCCACTCTTTGGGGAATTGTCTCTTCCTCTCTTCCTGTTTCCCATGTTTTGTGATAATACTTGAGGTATCCAACACATACAAAAACCTGTTTGTATGAGTCTCTTCCCTTAGTTGAGGGAGAGATTGTCCCTAGCCTTGATAGACACTAAAAAAAAAAAAAAAAAAAAAAAAAAAAAGGTTGTGTCACCCCCATCCCCGAAAAAGCATAATTGTACCTGTCTGATTTACTGAGAGCAGAATAAAAATATGTTGAAGTTTCCTGATCTTATAAGGCAGTTTTATTTAAACAATAAAATTGTGAGTGGCAGTTGAGTGGAATTATAGTTAAAACCCTAAAACACAGTGAAAGGTCTGCATAAGCTGCAAAAGAAACCAGATATTTATTTTCTTTAAATCCATTTGAGCTTACCACAAATTAGTACAAGCCATCTTTCTCTGAACATCTTAACTCCTTACAGCACTTGAATCAAGTTCCTCTGATTAGACAGAAATTTACTTTCCTCAAGTCCCAGGGAAGAATTTGTATTTGGTAAATCATGTTCTTTGTTATGTTCTGGGTCCGCCCTTGAATCTTCATTTTAAACTGAACTGGTCTAGGCAGTGTGACTACCTTAGGAAAACTGGTCATGAATTCACTAATAGGCCTAAACCAGAAACTAAATAAAATCTGGTAAAGACCATGAGTGCATGAAAGGTGTTCCTGGTTTTCGGGACAAATGGGTATTTGAGATAGATGATCATGACTGCACAGTGTATTGGGAAGTCAGATAACAGATTGTACCACAAGATGGACTATCAATCAAAGGTACTAGCTCATCATCTATAAGAGCATGCAGGCAAGTTTTTATAAACTGGCTGGCAAACATCAAGTCATGCAAGCTGCTAAACTTGTGCCTGAAAGCATATTGTGACTATGATCTTTAACCTAAATGGACTATGTCATTCAGTGTTATAGACTGTATCTGATAAGGGATGTATATAGAATCATAGAATCATAGAATCATTAAGGTTGGAAAAGACCTCTAGGATCATCAAGTCCAACCGTTAACCCAACACTACCATGTCCCCTAAACCATGCCGTGAAGTGCCATGTCTACATGTTTTTTGAACTCCTCCAGGGATGTGACTCCACCGCCTCTCTGGGCAGCCTCTTCCAGTGCCTGACTACTCTTTCAGTAAAGAAATTTTTCCTGATATCCAAACCAAATGACCCCTGACACACTTTGAAGCCATTTCCTTGCATCCTAACACTCATAACTTGGGAGAAGAGACTAACACCCACCTGACTACAACCTCCTTTCAGGTAGCTGTAGAGAGCCATAAGGTCTCCTCTCATCCTCCTCTTCTCCAGGCTAAACAACCCCAGGTCTCTCAACCTCTCCTGAGAAGACTTGTTCTCCAGACCCTTCACCAGCTTCATTGCCCTTCTCTGGACATGCTCCAGCACCTCAGAGTCTTTCTTGTAGTGAGGGGTCCAAAAGTGAACACAGTATTCAAGGTGCGGCCTCACTAGTGTCGAGTAGAGGGCCACGATCACTTCCTTAGTCCTGCTGGTCACCCTATTCCTGATACAAGCCCGGACGCAGTTGGCCTTCTTGGTCACCTGGGCACACTGCTCGCTCATACTAAGCTAGCTGTGCACCAGCACCCCCAGGTCCTTCTCTGCTGGACAGCCTTCCAACCACTCTTCCCCAAGCCTGCAGCGTTGCATGGGGTTGTTGTGCCCCAAGTGTAGGACCCAGCACTTAGCCTTGTTGAACCTCATAAAATTGGCCTCAGCCCATTGATCCAGCCTGTCCAGACCCCTCTGTAGAGCCTTTCTACCCTCAAAGAGATTGACACTCCTGCCCAACTTGGTGTCGTCTGCAAACTTACTGAGGGTGCACTCAATCCCCTCATCCAGATCATTGATAAAGATATTGAACAGAACTGTCCCCAACACTGAGCCCTGGGGAACACCACTTGTGACTGACTGCCAACTGGATTTAGCTCCATGAACCACAACTCTCTGGGCTCGGCCATCTAGCCAGTTTTTTACCCAGCGAAGAGTATACCTGTCTAAGCCATGAGCTGCCAGCTTCTCTAGGAGGATGTTGTGGGAGACAGTGTCAAAGGCCTTGCTAAAGTCCAGGTAGATAACGTCCACAGCCTTTCCCTCATCCACTAAGCAGGTCCCCTGGTCATAGAAGGAGATCAGGTTGGTCAGGCAGGACCTGCCTTTCATGAAGCCATGCTGGCTGGGCCTGATCCCCTGGTTGTCCTGCACTTGCCCCGTGAGCTCACTCAAGATGTATCATTCCATAATCTTCCGCGGTGCTGAGGTTAGGCTGACAGGCCTGTAGTTGCCCAGATCCTCCTTCCAGCCCTTCTTGAAGACAGGTGTCATACTGGCAAGCCTCTAGTCATCTGGGACCTCCCCTGTTAACCAAGACTGCTGATAAATGATGGACAATGGCTTGGCAAGCTCCTTTGCCAGCTCCCTCAGTACTCTCGAGTGGTTCCCATCTGGCCCCAATACCGCAGGGATAACTGGTCTGACAGTTAAAGACTGAGGCAAAGAAGGCATTTAATACCTCAGCCTTTTCCTCATCCTCAGTGACAATGTTCCCCTCCATGTCCAAAAAAGGATGGAGATTCTCTTTTGTTGTCTTTTTGTTGTTAATACACTTGTAAAAGCATTTTTTGTTATCCCTTACAACAGTTGCCAGGCTGAGTTCTAGCTGGGCTTTTGCTTGTCTAATTTCCTCTCTGCAAGACCTAATGAGATCTCTGTATTTTTTTTGAGATGCCTGCCCCTTCTTCCAAAAGTGGTAAACTCTTATTTTTTTTCTGAGTGCCAGCAAAAGCTCCCAGTTCATCCAGGCCGGTCGTCTTCCCTGCCGGTTTGTCTTGTGGCACATGGGGACAGCCTGCTTCTGTGCCTTCAATACCTCCTTCTTGAAGAAAGCCCAGCCTTCCTGGACTCCTTTGCCATTCAGGACTTCCTCCCAAGGGACTCTCCCAACCAGTGCCCTGAACAGGCCAAAGTCTGCCTTCCGGAAGTCCATGGTAGTGGTTCTGCTGACCCCCCTTCTTAATTTGCCAAGAACTGAGAACTCAGTCATATCATGGTCGTTAAGCCCAAGACGGTCTCTGACCACCATGTTTCCCACCAGACCTTCTCTTTTTGTGAACAGCAGGTCAAGCGAGGCACCTGCCCTGCTAGGCTCACTTACTAGCTGCGTCAGAAAGTTATCTTCCACACACTCCAGGAACCTCCTAGACCGTTTCTTCTCTGCTGTGTTGCTTTTCCAGCAGACATCTGGTAGATTGACCTCCCCCACCAGAACAAGGGCAACCAATTGTGATACTTCTGCCAGCTGCTTGTAAACGCTTCGTCTACCTCTTCATCCTGGTTGGGTGGTCTATAACAGTCCCCCAGCAGCATATCTGCCTTGTTGGCCTTCCCCCTCATCCTTACCCATAAGCACTCAACCTTATCATCACAATTGCTAAGCTCTATGCTATTGAAACCCTCCCTAGCATATAGAGCCACCCCACCACCTCTCCTTCCTTGCCTATCCCTTCGAAATGCATATAGCCATCCATTGCAGCACTCCAGTCGTAAGAGTCATCCCACTATGTCTCTGTGATGGCAGCTAAGTTAACTGCTGTTAATATGCTGCTAACTTTCCCTAGCTCAAAGTAGGCAGCCAGTCCTGAGTATGTGCTCATGACATAAATGCTTGGGGCAATTGCTCTTTACAGTTCCAGGTTCTAGGCAGTTGGACTAATGCATCAACATCCAAATTTCTTCATTGTCAGAAACAGATGGAAGGAGTATACAGAATACTGAACAATTTCAGTGGTCATCAGCGAACTAACCAGTCTACTGCACTAATGATTTAATGTCTCCTCAAAAATATATCTTTTAAGGATACTTTTAATTTAATATCCAACCATATTTTCCTTCCTAAAAGAACAATGTGTACTACAGCTATTAAACAATATTCAGTTTACTGATAAGTTTGAGCAATAATAATCAGTTTACCATTTCATTTCTTCTTTAAGACACACTGACCTTTACACCTTCTTCAACTTCCCACTATTACTTCCTCAGAGTAGAACCATGTAGCTACCTGGAGAAGGGGAGAAAGACACTTCCAGTGAAGGAGCTTTTGATGAGAACAGCACAAGCACTTCCCAAGCAGTTGCTGCATTGACATTTTTCCATCCCTAATGGAAATTTCTATTCTCCTCAACTGAATTGATCTGTACCTTATGTCAAAGCACACTGACTGCAGAGAGAAAATATACTGATAGTTTTAACTGCCTCATTGAAATTAAAGAGTGTTTGTATTTACAAGGCAAAGCTATCAATTTAATGTATAACCGATTCAATTTACATGAACATTTACCACCATTTTGGAAAGCACAGGGTTCTGGATTATGAAGTGTTGGGTAACAGCTGTACAGGAAATATTTATTTCTTTTTGTCTGGTTTACTAAATGGGAAAAAAATACAGAGGCCAGAATTCAGACCTTACAGGACAGTTATTCAAACAATAAAAGATATTGCTCATATGACAACTTAGAAGATCTCTTTCTGGGGACCCAGTGAATGCAAAAAATGGCATACATAAACTCCTGTGTACATATTTCCAGAGGAACATACTTCCCATTCTCACTCTTCTTCGCCTCACTGACCTCGACAGGATGCTAAACTACTGATACAAAGCCTCTGAACATTTGTCCTGAAGAATCATAAAGAAAATGGAGGCATGGTAAGCTGCATTGAGACATCATTTATACAAGCATCTCTGGAAAATATGCAATCATAGAGATGCTTATACTGACACAGCTCAGGACCTAAACCAGCTAAGAATAAATAAGTTCAGTCATTTTTTTTCTACCTGTAAAACTGGATTCAGATCTGGCTAGGGTTACAAATGAATTTCAAATAAATGAATTTCAGAGGGCATTCACAGAGAAAAACACTGTGGAGAGGTGCCCAGGAGTGTTTTGCATAGTTCAGCATGAAACAGATACTGATGAAGGACAAACCCCCACATTTTAGTTGTATATTACATTCAGTTTAATAAGACTAACAGGGCAGTTATAGGATATCTACATTCCTTTTTGCTCAGCTTCAGAAAAAATAGTATAAATGTTTGCTGCTGACCTCTGGCTGTTGGATTCTTTCATGTTTCAAAGTATGTTCTCTCTTCTGTACCCTAGGTTGCATGTAACTGACAGCTGAACAGATATTCTTTGCACTTTCTCAACAGTACCACTATTTAATTCATTGATTTTTATGTCTCCAGTCTCCAGAGTACAAAAAAAAAAAAAAAGCTACTTCTTATATAAGGTATAGGATATTTCTTCTTCTGTCAGGGAAAACTCAAGCAAGCATCATTGTTCCCAGATAGTTTCAAAATGCAACATTTCTTTGCAAGCACTAATATGCCCGTTTCAGCATTGCAGCATCTTTTCTACTGTAGGAAACATAAATGCTTATAGACTGAAAATTTCTGACCACTGATATTGGTGAAATCCAGCACAAAATGAATTTTCCTCTTTCTACTCCCTCTTGTAAGGCTTCAGCTCATTAATGGATATCAATGAAGAACTGCAGTTAAATACAACAGTGGAGCTGTGAGATCAGCTATTAGTACTCATCAGCAGTGATTACACAATGCTAAGTATTATCATTACAACATGATTTTGTGTTGTTAGGTCACAGGGTAGGCTGCAGAAAATCTTTAAAAAGTCAAATGAATGAGACTACACAAGTCTGATTTCTTTATTTCTTTTTAGCTACTTAACACAGCAAAATAATTTTTAACACGTAAAGTTCAAAATATGAATTTTAGAGAAAGATGATAAATGAAAGCATTAGTCAATGGGAAGGAAATCACTGAAATAATCCCACAGTAGTCTTGCAATAACTATATGAGCTCTATTAATTAACTCCCTTGAACAATAAGCTGTAAATGACATTCACACTTTTTAATTTATCCAAGTTATTAATTAACTGCTCTCTCTGGGGTCCCAAAATTCAACTCTTTTTTCTGAATTTTCCCTTGATCTCAGTAAACTCCAGTTCTGACTTTCCTTAGTCCTCACTGTCTCTCCATCAAAATCATAATCAGGTGCACTGTTTCTGAATGGAGACTTTAAGAATTTGGGTATCTAGCCCATGATCAAACCCGTTTGCTTGCTGTACCAGACACCTGTTCAATACTTCCAGATAACTTAATTATATATCCTTTCACAAATACCCCATTATCCTTCTCACAGGTCCTCTAGTTTATAAGCCTACTTAAGGAATAGAGTTGAAAAATAAGATGAAGGCTTCATAGAAAATTTGTTCTTTAAAATGGTCTAAAAGAAATAAACATACATATTGAATAAGGAATAACCATATATCATTCTCTTCTTAATCTTTTGTCAGTGTTCTTTCTCATTTTCACATGTCCTTTTCTTGCACCCATCATAGCTTTCATTTTTATTGCAGAGAAAATGTTGCTTTAAGCAGTTTTGGTGCTTTTCCAATATCCACTCTTCTTTCTTATTTGACTTTTCTTGATCAGCCACCAATCCTGTCTTAAGTTCATCTTCTCCTGAGAAGATTCTTTGACCTATCAAATCTGGTTCCATTAGATGGTAACAAGCTCTTTGTCTATTGTTTCCTTGTTTTGAATATAAGGTCACTAGTATTTAATGACCCTCTCTACTTTTACACTTTGACTAGTGATACAGTTCCATGCACTGTTAGTCGATGACTTGCTTCTGTAAAGGCAGGTCACATGATCCCCTTCACTGGTCTTTTATTCTGTTCCCATGCTGCTACACTAGCACAGACAGTTATTTTGTCACCCAGTGAACACATCAGGGAGCAGATCCAGCTGATGAAAAACAAAACACCCCTCCTCTGAAGCCAGGGCAGAGCCAACAGACTCTACAAATGCTGTCAGGATACAACAGTAAGGGTCTAGTGAGGAAGTGCAAGAGAAAAAAAAACTGGGGGTTTTGTTTATTTGTTTATTTTGTTCTGATGATGTGGACTTAAATATTTGTCAAATCATAGTTTAACTAATCTGTATTTTAGGTTTTTATGTAGGCTTCTGAAAGAAAAATATATGATGGCATAGAGAGCTGTAAAATTAAATTGTCTTCAGGAACAAAAGAGGGGTTATGGGTTTGTATTAGTATTCATATACAGATACACTTTAATTTATCAGATTATTTTGTGTCTTTTTGTGATGGCAGAACTGTTATTTTAACAAAAAAAAAAAAAATTCTATGGCAAAAAAATCCCCAATAATTTAAAAGTAATTAATTTATCTCAGAAAAAAAAATAATTTTTTTTTAATTACAATGATTTGAGGACTTGATAAATAAATGTTTTAAGGGTATTTGATTTGATTTGTACCAAACCCCTTTTTTTTTATTTCCTGAAAGAGAAGGAAAGTGTGCATTAAGATTCCAGTTAGTGTTGTGCTTCTCTGAGTTCAGAAGCACTAACAGAAATAACAAGACACACAGAAAGACAGACTTTTTTTTTTTTTTTTTAATAGAAAAATCTTGCAAACAGTACCATCATAAAAGGAGAATCATTTGGTATGTTATTTAGCCTGCGAGACCACTGCCACTGATCACAGAGTAGTGAACTGAATATTCACCCTTATTCATTTAGTTCATAGCACAAGGAGGATAAGAAAAGCAGTAGTTCCTCAAAATGGAAGTAAATGGACTCCTGGAGCATGTAATATACAATCAAATCAGTGCAGATACTTATTTTACACTGATAAATTTTTTGCCATGAAGTAAATAGAAAAAACAAGAAAAGAACTAAATATATATATATATATGAAAAAAAAAAAAAAAGTTGTACTCCAAATTCTTTCTGTTCTTCATTGAAGAAATTGCAGACATTTTTGAGGTAAGGTGTCATGGTTTTAGCTGGGATAGTTGATTTTCTTCACTGTAGCTAGCATAGTGCTGTGTTTTAGACTTGGTATGTAAATAATGTTGATAACACCCTGGTGTTTTAGTTGTTGCTGGGTAGTGTTTACACTAGTCAGGGACTTTCTAGCTTCCCATGCTCTGCCAGATGCACAAGAAGCCGGGAGGGGAGGAGATGCAACCAGGAGAGCTGATTCGAATTGGCCAGAGGGTATTCCATATCATGTGACGTCATGCCCAGTATATTAACTGGGGGAATTGGCTGGGGGGGGGCAGCGATCGCGGCTCGGGGACCGGCAGCGTCGGTCGGCGGGTGGTGAGCGGTTGCAGCACTTGTTGTTCAGTTTTGGTTTTGTTTTTTTTTCCCTTTCCCTCTCCTTCTACTGTTTCATCTCTCTCTCGCTCATTATTTTCCTTTTCATTATATTAGTATTATTGCTGTTTTATTCTAATTATTAAAGTGTTCTTATCTCAACCCACGAGTTTTCTTACTTTGGCCCTTCCGATTCTCTCCCCCATCCCACAAGGGTGGGGGAGTCAGTGAGCGGCTGTGTGGTGCTTAGTTGCTGACCGGGGCTAAACCACAACATAAGGAAATGCGAAGGACATGAAAAATACTTATAGAATTTATAAAACCGTGATGTTTTGAAATCTCTACTTGTGCTAATACAGGAAATAAAGTTATGGGTTGCTAGAAGAAAGGAATTTTGGCTCCAGGACAAAAAATATCAGTCATGGTGAAGTACTTCCAAGCAGTGGTACTGATAACTCTATAAGACTTACTAGTAAGGCCTAAATATCTGACATGCCTCTGGAAGAGTCCTTTTCACAGAGACAGATGTTAAGAATTCAATGACTTGAAAGGAGAAGATTTTTTTAATGTATTTACAAAATCCAAAATCAGGTTGAAAATATATGTGCGAATGCCAAATGTATAACTGCAACATTTTTTAATATGTGAGTAGGAGACATCTACCTTTATGGACACAGCCACATGCACCAGAAGATTTATAAATCTAGATGTTTGAAAACTTCAGATGAAAATAACTTAGAAATAAATTACACAAAATAAGAACATTAAAAAGCACTCCTTATGTAAGTTATTAATTAAAAAATAAATAAATTTTGACTGCTAGAAAATCAGTCCATATTGTTCAAAAATGTCTTCAAAAAGTGGTTTCTAAGTCATTTTGTAAACTATTTCTAATGACAAGGTGATTACAGTTAGGAAAATGGCTCTAAATAATCAGAGTATAGCAATAACTACTTGTATAAGTTAAACAAATAGTGATAGTGAGAAATAACAATTAATACCCTGTACCCCTTCATTCATCATTAATATATATTTTAAATAGAGAGATAAATAATAAAATAAGTCTGTCAAGATGTCAGTTCATTTACTTCTTTCTATTCCTGCTGCAGTTTCTTTTGCCCTTCTCCTTCTTGACTCCACTTACTGGCTTTCAACACCGAAGCTTACTCACTGTGCCAGTAGTACTAAATAACATCTATTAACATCAGGCAATTCAAGGATATATACTGACTAAGGTTAACATAAATTGACAAATGACACATCACCTATCTAAGCAGAAACTACTGCCACAAAAAAAACCTTAAAATAAAAGGTAACTATCGGCTTTTAAATTCCTTACACAGCAGATTCGTCTGAGATGGAGAATTAAACCATGATCAGTACATAACACTAGAACAAGAGTATTCTTACTTAAAGAGGATAATTGGTCCCTTATTCTGGTTTTATGGTTCTAGATACAGACAGGAAAGCAAGAAGAGGTTTTTACCAAATACAACTACAAGTCCCTTAAGAATGCTTGCCAGTTCTTCTACAATTGCTGTCACGATTGCTAACTAATCTCAACTCTACCGCTCAGGGTAGGCACAGCTGCAATCTGAAGAGGGTAGTAGCGGCTGGGGAAAAATAGGTGTACTGCCACATGGCCTCAACTTTATCATATAAAGGGGAAACATGCATCACCATCTGGTTCTAATGATGGGGCCAAAAAATGCATTTTGCTTCTTCAGCAAACCTCTCTCTGTTTCTTTTGATTTGTTAATGACCTTGGAAAAGTTACTTCAGAGTCTTTGAGACTCCATTTCCTTGTCAGTAGAAGAGGGATGATAACACCTCCACTATGCTCTTCTGATATTGTGAGGTTTACTTAATACAAGTGAAGCACAAATTTATTTATCAGCAGTTATAGTCCTCTCATCACCAGGGCGTGAGAAATCTATTCAATACTGAAGTTAAATTTGAACATTACCTTACTCTGCACATGTTAAAAATACCGGCAGAGCTAAGGTACAGGCAAGTGATGATGTATAATGCCCTTCCACCTTGGAAGGCTGCTGTGATCAATACAGATTGAAGGTTGCATGTATTGCAAACTTGGCTGGGTTACAAGATTTAGTCTACATTTACTTCTTGATAGGCACCTGAGATGAAAAACACTACAGAAGTCCCAGGTATTACATCCAGTACTAAGTATCAGTATCTTAGAATATTCAATCTGGAAAATAGCTTCTGCAAAGATATTGAAAAGATATTTTTTTGTTCTTTTCCATAAATTCCAAAGTTCAGCTCCTCACCTGATGTAAATGAGTTTTATTTTACTTTACCTTGTTAAGTGTATAACATGCTTAAAATGTATCAAAGGTGTTGGATGCTGGCATGAGCATCAACAAATTCTTGGGTTATTACCCTTGAGATTCAAAATGCATGAAAATCTGGAAAGATTTGGGTGAAGGTGACATTTGAATCTACCTCTAATTTAAAGATCATAGCCAATTTTCAAAGTCACTTTGTGTGTGTCTGTACACTGTCACTGTACAATCACTAAAAAAATAGAGAAATGTTCTTTGTTTTTCTGAAGTTATAGTATAGTGTTTCTGTAATAGAGTTAGGGACAAATAAAATAATATTTCCTCTGTCTAAAAATAGAAGAGGGCTGACATGCACAAGATCAAACATCATTCATCCACCTTTGCTTTTCCCAGATACTCTTCATAGAGATTACAAGTCATAGCAGAATCCTATATCTGGCAGCTAAAACCTTTTGGACATGGTCATGTGTAGTGTATCAGTGAGATGAAAATGGGATACATCTGGTTGTCATCCCTAAATATCCTTCTGTAATCTTTAAGCTTTCAGAAGAAATTCTACTGTTCTATTTTGAGATATTCTGGGGAAAATACTTTCAGCAAGTAATAAGGCTCAGTACAACAGGTTTTAATATTGGATCTTTTAACATTACTACTGCAACTAATGTACACAGTTGTTGAATAAGATTTTTCAGCACTAAGGGCATGTCACACTATCCTTGCTACTGTGGAAATGGTGGTATGGGGCTTTAGTTAGTCTTCTATTTTCTTTTTTGTCTCTTCCAGGTTTTTACGCTTTGTTTAAAAACTTCCCTTAATCCTAAAGACTAAGAGTAAATCGTACTGTTCTCCTACAGGGAGCACTTGCTGAAAGTTCATCAGCTTCTCTCTTCTCTGTGCAATGGGACTGGGGACAATTCAGCTTTCAGAGCTGTTTTTACATCCTTTTACTGTTTTGTTGTTGCTGTCGTAATAAAAAAGTCTCACTTTGCATACAAACAAGTTTCTGTACAAAATCACCTTCATTTATTTGTCAGTGCTGTGTATTGATATAAAAGATTTCCTACAGGCAGTATTGTAATTAGGAGGGAAAACTAGGGGAGAGTGCTTAATGAGAAAATAAGTTATTTAGAAAAGGGAGAAAAAAATCATGTATTCAATAGTATTAACTCATTTCTGTCCCTTCATGCTTGTACATGTAATATAAGTTTCTTTTATTCAACTTCCCTTTAGGTCAACCTGCTGCCTCTGTGGGCCCACAGCACAGATTGCTTTGTGCCAAGCTTCATGTTTTGCACAGGCATTGGACTTTTAGAAGAACTAAATGTTTAATTACATTCAGCCATTAATGCCCCTGAAAACAGGAATACTTGAAACTCTATAAATTTATGTCAAGATATATTGGTTACATTTCCTTGTTTACCTTTGTACCACAATAAATTAATCTGCATATGTGTGAAGCTCTAGCTGGTGACCTCTTCAAATTAATAAAATTTGACATTTTAATAGGATAAACAAATATTTTATTTGTACAGTGTGGAGTATTTTACCAATGATCAGATGTGAGTTTGTTAGATGTTTGTTCTTTTTTTACTGGAAGTAGTACTCATGTTTGTTAGATGACCTATTATTCTGCTGATTCATTGAATGTGTGTTATAATTTAAAGGTCAGGGCTATCCATTAAACTTATCAACATGGTGCAAGATACATTAAATCAAAAATGTTCCTGCATGAGCTTCATTAATTCTATGGAATGAATGCTAAAACAATAGTGAGAAAAGTTAATCCTCCAAGCTGAAGGATTGCAGCCCATGACTCTTATGGTTACAGACCTTCAACAGAGTGGAGTCAGAGTTAGTTCACAAAGAAAGTAAGTAGGTAAATTTTCAATGGAACTTATACTTTAGTTCTCACTAAATAATATTATTGGGAAAAATAATTTAAGATTTGGTTCCAGGAATGTGGGGTATAATCCCAGGTTTTTATTGGGACATACAGTGGATCAGAGTGACACAATTCAGATCTGATTCAGCTTTCAGTTCTGTTTTGTGAGGTGATTTAACTAAGACATTTAGGCTGAACTAATAGAGCAATCATATACTGAACACCCAAACCTAATACTAGTGAATTCATAGACAATATTCGATTGGTCGTATATTACCGGGAATCTCTCAAGGATGTTATGTTTTTGTTTCTTATAAATAATAAAGACATCTAAATGATTAGACATTATGGTCGATAATATTCTAAGATATATGGCAGCTATGTAGTTTAGCTATGTAGAAAAGACTAGATAACAGCTTCATTTATACTATTAATCTGTTGTAAAATAATGGTATTTACTGTGTTTATCTTAAATGTTTAAATCAATGTTAAAAGCGTGAAGAGACTCCTATGACATTTTTGATTTTTTTTTTCATGGATATTTCAGAAAATGTAGGTGGAGCTCCAAGCAGCATGCAAGTGACAAAAATATATTGACAATCACAAGTCCTCTGGCAACATTTATTTGTGGGTGACCTTTAAAAAAATATCTTCTGCCTCCAGGCACACACATGCTATTTACACTAATCCTCTTAAGTTTCCCTTATGGCTTCAAAAATCTGCTGCTTACCCCAGCATTACCTTCTGTCTTTGGACCTCATTTCTCTGTTTCAGATTTTTATTTTTTTTTACTTCTGATAGCAGCTGCTAATGGAGTAATCTTTTCTTATAAAGTTCACTAGGAGTGTGTAGTTGATTTCAAAAGGCTCAAGAAGAGCTTTATAGAGTACAGCTTGAGAATTAGAGGAATGCATCCCAAAGCACTTTTGCAAATATGTTGCTTGGAGGTAGAGTGCAGGCTATAAAGGAGCTAGAAAATCGTATCAAAAGTGATTAAGAGACTAAAAGAACATTTAGGCAAGAATAGATCTTTTTTGCCATTGTTATATCTACTGTCTTATATTAATGTTATCAGTAAGTGTTTTTCTAACAATAATAAAATAACTTATTCAAAGTTGCATATTAAATAAGGAAAAGGAAATAATTTTTCATTGACACTACTTTTATTTCCATGGATTGTGGTTTTTCCCCATTTTGGCTGCTTGTACAAAGCCTAAATCTAATTAGAGTTAATTGGAAATATACACACAGATAATACTGTTGAAAAATCTTATAAGAAATACAGACTTGATCTCAAAAATATTGTAAACAGAAAACTAATGATGGTCATTTAATTATCAGTTAATAAGAAAATATTTTTATGTTTTCTTTGGAATAATTAAGAAATAATGTCATTTTTTAGAGGGGAAAAAAGGTTTGAACTTACAATTCCTATTGTATGCTGTATCAAGCCTCTTAATTGTGTAAACTCCCTTGTTATTTGTATAGCTGATATTGTAAAATATATTAATGACTCACTTATTTGTCATGGTGGGGAGAAATCCAAAATATGCAACTTCGGAAGAAGGTTCTTAAGACATCTAAATGAACTTTTATTATCCCAAAGTGGTGACAATATTTTTCTAGATAATCAGCTGAAGAATATCACGAACAGTCTGCACTCCATGGACATATCACACTAGAGCATAATATCCCTGAAAGGAAAAGATCTGGTGAAGAAAAACAAATAGGGATACATCTCAGAAAATAAATTTCTTCAAATCTGAAATAAAAATCTTAGTTGAATTTTATTTCATAAGATTCTATGCATGTCTAAATCATATGACTAAGTTATACTTTTTTCCACTTTGACATGGTAAAACAATTTTAATAATATAACTCTTATGACATTTTCAACTGCAAATAAGTAGGAGACTCAGGCTTGCAGATTTTGGGCAGAAATTTTTTTCAAACTGTAAAATGTCCTTTCTAGAGGAAATAAGCTGTTCCAAATTCAGTTTGCTTTCCTTGGTTTTGGTATTTTGATCTGTGAATTACTCATTTAAGATGGTCTGAGCTAGATCTAGCAAAAGTTAGAAGTACTTAAGACTGAGATGCTGCAGTTTAGGCGTTGTCAAGTCCCAGTTAGGAACAGAGAAACTTGATTAATGTGTCTAAGCTCCCCAGACTGTGCAGTGGAAATGCTGAGTACCTGAGAAGGGCATCTCAATATGTAGGCACCAACTAAAGTCACATTCTGTGTGCAACAACATAGTACTAGCCATTAGAAAATGCTAAGAACAGAGTCCAATCTTAAATATCAACTTTCTATTATTTTAATGAGATACTTATTTACTCATAATACCTTAAAATCATGAAGACAGTTGCCTATGTTTTTAAAATATATAGAGAAAAAAAAAGTAAATAATTTACTGTCAAAAAGAAACAGACATATAAATGTGACTGAACAAAAGTCTAAAGCACTACCTAAAAGAAAAGTACAAGTTAATTCACTTCTTTAATAGGTCAGGATGTAATTCTCTGTGTCCCACCATTTACAGAGGACTGGCTATACTAATGCCTTGTTCCTACAGATTTCTGTCTTTTCATTGATTAAATAATTTATTAAACAAAATTATCAGTGGCTTTGTATTCAGTACAATAAATTACAAAATTTTATTATGGCTTTTTCCACAAAGAAATGCGACAGCTTTGTGAAGGCTGTTGTGTGACAGCTTGAAAGTGATTAAACCTCAATCCCAGCACTAGCCACCCACTTATTTCTGTGAAACCAGCAGGAACTTACTCATCTTTGCAACATCTACCTCTCTGTTAAATCTGCTGTAAATCACTTGGAGCATTCAAAAAATTCTTAGAAGGGAACTCACAGACAGAAATACAGATTAAATAATTCCCTTTGCCTTTATTAAAAAGCTAAGTGGTACTTAGGTACCTAGGTTACCAGCAAGAGTCGTCTCTCACATGGCATAGGCAAATATCATGAGTGAGTTCAATTGAAGTTTTTCCACAGTGGGCAAATTATATCACCAAAGGGATAGTCACACTCCTCTGCACAAAATAGTCTTGTCTGATGAAGAGTTGAAGAATGCCCTGGAAACTGGTATATGCACTGTTATATATCTCATTCTCATTTCTTTCACAGTGAATAGTGGATGCTCAAGTTGTGGTATTGGTCTGCAACTGAAAGCTTATCTATTTAAATCTGAGGATTTAAATGTTGTCATGAGTAAAAGAGCATAGATTCCTGAGACTGGGAGTGCAAGGTGCCATCTGTCTAATAAGATGTAAGAAGGTGATGAAGGCAATGAAGCTTCACCAAATCTACAAGGATGCCAGTGTAGATGATTGGAAAGATTTATCCCCATGTTAGAGAGACTTGGAAAGTAAAGAGTTTGGGAAGAGAAAGGAAAAACTTGCAAGAAATATGAGCCATGTAACTGGGGTTTTATTCTGGGGAGGTGGGAGAAGCAGGATTCAAGGTAGAAATCATGACACTTGAAGGTAGGAGGGTACAGGTCAGGATGCATAAAAACAAAGGAATGTGGATCCTAAGAAATTCAGCCACTTCTGGTTTAAAAGTTCTCTCTCCTAAATTTGTTCTCTAGTGCCTAGTATACTGAACTTGCATTGAGTGTTTTTTCCCAGTTACAAGGGCCTCCCTTTTTAACCTGTGAAGCTTTGTGAAGCTTGAAAGAACAAATAAACTTAGAACACTCACATCTGTGTCCAAATTGGTTGATAATGTTTATAATCAAATAAACCATGTTCCTCTTCAAAATAGGCTGGAAAAAACCCCAGAAAATCCAGAGTTCCCTTCTTTGAAGTAGGTATTCCAGCTGTAAAGATATTTAGCTATGCTCCTCAGCATTCTTTCTAACCTCATAAATCTTGAATTCTTTCTTGCATAGTGACATAGCTTCAACAGGAGAAATGAAGAGTGCTCCAAAACACATTAATAACTTATAGCCTGGTGGTTATGGCACTTAAAAGTAAGTGATACTTTGTAAAGAGTCTGATCTTGTCAGTGTGTATTAGTCATGCTCTAAGAACACCTCTCTGATGGAGCCTTGGTCTTTGTCAAAGATTCCTGGGTTCAACGCCCTTTCCAGATGAAAGGAATTAAAATCTTTAACTTCTGCCATCCTAGGAATGTTTTACCAGGAAACTACTACTCAGGCTGAATGTAAATTTGTGGACATTTAGTTACTTAATTTTGGTAGACAAGAAATAATAAGATTTAAAAAGCCAGAAAAAAGGAAACACAAGGAGGGGACATGTTTCTAACCTGTTGGTTATGGAAGTAAGTGAAGAGTCATGGTCTTGAACTAGGTTAGGCTAAGGGAATAAAGGAACCTAAATGTCCCACTTTCTTTCTAAATACTTTAACTACGATGTTTTACACAAAAAGTAGTTGAGGGACCAGTCTTTAGTGAAGAAATCTGAGCCCTGGATCAAGAGCTGAGAAAAAGGCATACGTGTGGCTGAGGAAGGTACTTGCAATCTGAAAGGGGTAGCCTCTAGCTGCAGCTTTCTCCACTGACTGGTTTCTGACATGTTTTTCCTTAGATTGTGTCTTTTTAAGAAAACGAGGCTTAAACTGTCTTCATCCTATCACACTATCTTTCTTCATCTCCCCTTCAATAACTTTGAAATTGAGCGATTTCAATCAAATGTTGCAGAGGATGAAAACCTCAAAATTAAAAAGTTCCTTTGAATTTCAAGAAAAAAATGACAGATTAATAAAAATTAATTACTTTATTAGGCTGGCCAATCAGCACACATAGTCAGGCTGCCAGTCACAGCAGCAGAGTTCTGAACTCACTGAAACACAAGTAATCTCTCTCACTAGGAAAAAGAAAGTCAATAAGTCAACATTTCTGTGAAAGGGCTGGAAAGAACAAGGGGAAGGGGTGGAAAGGGCCAGTTCTGAGGTCAAGCTGTTGTGGGCAGTATGTTATGCGGGGACACAAAACGCCCATGCATGAGTTAAACTTCGTTGCTGCAGTTTATCATTGAAGAGGTTGTTTTGCAGTGCCACTTTAAGGGCAAACCTACACAGACAGAAATAGATAATCTTTTTAGACTTCACATGCCAAGCTTCTCAGATGTACTCCATGCAGCTAACAAGTCTTTCCAGACTACAGCTGGCAAAGAGTGTAAGCGGGATGCGGTTGGTTGGCCTTGGTTAAGGGCCAAACTCCCTCCCAGCTGCTCAGTCACTCCCCTTCCTCAACAGGGTAATAACTCACAATTCATAAAAACATATAATTAGTGTTTTTATTTTAATAGTCAGCAGTTTGCAAAATTGTTCAGGAACATTATGTCTCATAGGTGTTCAGAGTGCAACATTACCTTACAGAGCTGGTTTACTTTTCTTAAAAAAATAATAGAAAAAAAAAAAAGAATAATTGACAGAAAACTCTAAAGATTATCACATTTTTGGGTGTTTAAAATGTATGGAGGTGACTTTAACCTTTTATTACCATGGAAAAGTTGTCGAAACCACATTTGTGCTTTTCCCAGTGTGTTCATCACTCAGAACTCATTTATTAGTTAAATAAATTAAAATGGTGCCTGCCCAAAAAAGGTAGTTCTAGAGGGACTTTTCTTCCTGATCTGAGCTTCTCCTTTAAAGAGCATTTTCTTCACTGCTCTGAGTTTTAAATGTAGGCACCTGACTAAAAAAAAAAAAAAAAGAGTTTAATAATTTCCTTCGTATATTTCTTTTCTGTCCATCTTTTAAAGTTTCTGTTAAAGAGCCATTTTCACTCTATTGTTCAAAAGAAAATGCCACACTTCTTAATGTATCTACCTTTGGAGCAATCATTTAAAAAGAAGAGGTGAAATGGAGTTGTAGAACTTTTTTTAATTAACTTAAATTAAGAAAATCTGAGATCCATGAATACCTATGTTGATTCTATTTCTTAACTCTGTTCTGATGCATGGTTGTGTAACTGTGGTAACACTGACATTTTGATGCTTTGCCTCAGATATTCTTCTCCAGCGATAGACAGTAGAGTGACCAAAATCAATATCATCTCTCTCAGTATTAACAATGCAAAATTCTTGTAAGATTCGTTGCACAGCAGTGCTTGCAACATATCTTCCCCAGTTCACTAGGGAACTATGAAGTGATCTGGGAGAAATTATGGTGCAGAGATTTTCTTTTCAGGAGAATGTTATTGGTTTGGAAAACTGCCTTTCAGGTCTGAAGAAGAATTCTGATACGGGAAAAAGATCATCAAAACTCTGAGACATTATTGACCTACCTGCTTCAGAGCAGAAACGTGAACCTTGCAGACATGTAAAGCTCAGTAATAGTCAGTGTTCCAGGCATCTTAGATGTTACACTCTGTGTTTCAGAACCTTGTAATTTCTCTCTTTTATTTTTCTTCCAATAAGGAATGAAAACAAGTCTTAAAATACCCTGTGAGATTAATTTCCTCTTTTCTAGGCAGCCGTGCATATTAATCCCTAGCTTATGCCTTAAAAATTTGAATGACTGAGCTGACACTATTTGCATTAAAATGCAGATCTTTTGGAAACTGTTGAGTAGCATTCAAATGGGTAGCAGTATTACAGCAATCCTATTCTAAAAACCAACAAACTACTAGTTCTTTTAGTATTTGTTCTACATGCGTAAACTGTTCTAAATCTCAGTTTAGGAAGAGAGAGGCAACATGTGAGAAAACACTGTAGCTTTCCTGCTTTGGGATATTTTTTAAGGGACGTGACTTCTTCCCTCTTTCTTCCAGTCCTCCCTGTTATATGTGCTATTATTCAGCAATCAACAGGTTAAATCAAAGTGGTTACAGATCAAACACACAACTATTAATAAAACCTATGCATTTTATTGTCATTTTAATATTAACTCAGTTATATTAAATGATTCAGTATACATATTAAACATCTGGGTGAAAGTGGAATCACCTAAATCCATATTCCTACCTGTCAATACAAAACACAGTTTAAAAACTGATGCATGTGTTTCTGAAAAAAAGCTTACCTTGATCCTTCTAAATTTATGAAATGATTGTGTAAGGCATATAATTTTAAGTTTTGTAGTACTGAAGTTTGGATTACATGGAATGAACATGAATTTATAGAAGCTAAGGATTAGCTCATGAAGATCTCCATGATTTTAAAACCATACCGTATTCATAATATCCTTTGAGAAAGAAAAAAATGTGTTTCTCAGCAAGTGAGAAGGCTATTCACACCATTTGGGGAGGGAGGGAGGGATAACATTTTAACTGTATTGAAAATATTTGTGATTCTGTGGTGGATTGACCTTGGCTGGCCACCAGGTGCCCACCAAGCAACTCTATCATTCCTCCTCCTCAACAGAACAGGGGGAGAAAATACAATGAAAAGGATCATCGGTTGAGATAGGGACAGGAAGATCACTCACCAATTACCATAAGGGGGAAAAGAGACTTGACTCAATTTAATTTAATTTAATTCTAGTTAAAAAGAACAAATCTAAAACCACCTTGCACCCACAATTCTCTTCTTTCCAGATTCAACTTTTCTTCTGACTCTCCGACCTCCTCCCCTTAAGTGGCTCAGGGAGATGGGGAATAGGTATTGTGGTCAGTTCATAAGGCTTCATATCTGCTGCTCCTTCTTCCTCACACTCTTCCCCTACTCCATTGTGGGGTCCTCTGGTGGAATATAGTCCTTCATGAACTGCTCCAACGTGGGTCCTTCCCACAGGCTGCAGTGGTTCAAGAACTACTTCAGCATGAGCCTTTTCCATAGGGTAGAGTCCTTCAGGAAGAGACTGCTCCAGTGTAGGTCCCCTGCAGGTCACAGATCCTTCCAGAAAACCTGGTCCAGTGTGGGCTCCTTTCCATGGGCCTCACCTCCTGTCAAGAGCCTACTCCTGTGTGGATTCTCCACAGGCTGCAGCTTCCTTCAGGACACATCCACTTGATCCACTGTAGGGTCCTCCACGGGCTGCAGGGTGGATATTTGTTCCACTGTGGTCCTCCATGGGCTGCAGGAGGACAACCCATGTCACAGAATCACATAATCACAGAATGGTAGGGGTTGGAAGGGACCTCTGGGGATCATCTCGTCCAACCCCCCTGCTTGAGCAGGTACACCTAAAGCAGGGTGCACAGGACCACATCCAGGTGGGTTTTGAATGTCTCCAGACAAGGAGACTCCACAACCTCTCTGGGCAGCCTGTTCCACTGCTCTGTCACCCTCACAGTAAAGAAGTTTTTCCTCATATTCAGGTGGAACTTCCTGGGTTCTAACTTGTGCCCATTGCCCCTTGTCCTGTCATTGGGCACCTCTGAAAAGAGTCTGGCCCCATCCTCTTGACACCCACCCTTCAGATATTTATAAGCATTGAGAAAGTCCCCCCTTATTCTTCTCTTCTCCAGGCTAAACAAAGCCAGGTGTCTCAGCCTTTCCTCATGACAGAGATGCTCCAGTCCCATGATCATCTTTATAGCTCTCCGTTGGACTCTGTCCAGTAGTTCCCTGTCTTTCTTGAACTGGGGAGCCCAGAACTGGATGCAGTACTCCAGATGTGGCCTCACTAGGGTGGAGTAGAGGGGGAGGATAACCTCCCTCGACCTGCTGGCCACACTGCTTTTACAGTCTTCTCCATGGGCTGCAAGGGAATCTCTCCTCCAGTTCCTGGAGCACCTCCTCCCCTTCCTTCTTCTCTGATCTTGGTGCTTTCATAGCTTTTTCTCTCAATCCTCTCTAAAAGCTGCTGCACAGAATTTTTTACCCTCTCTTTAAAATGTTATCGCAGAGGCATCACCAGCATCACTGACTGGCTCAGCTTTGGCCAGTGGTGGGTCAGTCTTGGAGCCAACTGGAACTGGCTCTGTCTGACATGGGGGCAGCTCCTAGTGTCTTCTCACAGAAGTCACCCCTGCAACCTCCCTGCTACAAAAAACTTTGCCACGTAAACCCAATGCAGATTCTAAAGGCTTACATATTAGAATAGGTATTCTTGTGCAATACCCAAGGCCTGCAGATACAGCCGCTTAGAACAGAGTCAATCCACTGCAAAATCTGGCTCATTTTCATAGAGTTATGGCCAGATATTTTATCTCTTATTCACATATGAGTCAAACATGATGACCTTCTGTTCTTTTGAACACTTGCATGACCTTTCAGCAATGTCTCATAAATTTAACGAATAAGTTTTCTGTGAGGGGTATCATGGAAGAAGTACTGTAATGGGTATCTGTTTACCAAAAAAAAACCCCAAAAACCATAGACAAGAAGAACATCAATTCACATATTACTTCTGACACATTCCACTTTTGGTGACATACTTGGTTGACTTGGATTGTATTTGGTTTTCAAGGCCAATCTTCAGGAAAGGCAATTATATTTGAGGGGAAAATGGTAGTATCAAAATTATTTGTTGAAAATTTTTCCTCTTTTTAAAATTCTCTTGTGGATCACAGGAAGATGAATATTCAGTTTCAGATCAAATGAACTATTCAGTTTGGCTCAGCTCTAGAAAATAAATGAATTAAAGCACTTCTCATCCAGCTGAGAGCAATACACACAAAATGAACTTCAGAAGTCTTCTGTTTCCCAGTTACCAAGGATTGTAGGAGGATGCCAGAAAAGTATAGGTTATTTCATAGTGAAACTCTGTCATGGGTCACTCCTTTAGAACTCCCCTCTGGTGGTCCAGGGCTTCTGGGAATTCCAGAGTAAAAGCTGTGCTTCCCTTTGCTTACCACCAAAACTGTTGTATGCTAAAGCACTTAATTTAGAGATTAAAATATTTAAAAGCTATAGAATCAAAGCAAGCAAACAAAAAAAAAAAAAAAAAAAAGCCCAGGTGAACAAACAAACAGAGAGTCAAAAGCCTGAGATAACACTCTCATCTGTCCTTCTGGAAGAGGATGTGTGAAAAGACATCAATGATTCTTCATGTCTAAATTTATATTTGATTTAGCTGGAACTAGATAATTAAAAAAAAAATGTGAACTGCTGTATGAGAAAGACAAAAAACCCTGGAAAATAAATCTTTTTCCTTCTCACTGCCTTTCTATAGTTTGAAAGTATTACTTTCACCCCTTTGCATATAAATTTCCTCTTTCTCTTCTGGTCTGTTTTTCTGCTGCGGACTCCCTGATTACTCTCTTTCTTCACCCATCTGTCCCTACCCTCTGGTCCAAAAAGTCCTCATCAAATCATGTTCAACTGTTTCTGTTGAAACAGCAATCTCCTTGTCCTTCCTTGTTTCCTGAAAATTTAACCTGATAAAATGTGCTGTAGCAAAGATTATACATAATGACAGTCATCCCCTCTGTTGCTCAGTGACAGTCTGTGTAACTGAACACTATATGCTTGGTCTATATAACACCTATGAAAGGACTGCATATTTTTATTATTTGTCATAGATTGCAATTTATGTATTTTGATACAACTATTTTTTTCCTCATCCCCGATTATCAACCATATTATCTAGCAGCTTCAACAGAAATGGCAATTGTATTAAGGGTTCTGTTTTGTGACCTTGAAACAGAAACAGTTTGAAGTTTTGCAGCATTATCAAAATAAAGTGCTCTATTTTTCACATTCTCCTTAGGGATCCTTTGTTTCAGCAATATTCCCCACTAACTTACAGTGTTGTGAGTGATTTTTTTTTGTTATCACTGATCACTGAAGACGTTTTCTCTCCTGACCCCTATAACACTAGCTCTCAAATTGATTTATGAAGCTTTAGTGGATGTATACCTTGTTACCCTTTGGCTTCCTTGTGGAAATTGGTAGGAGTGCCAAGCTCTGTGTACAAATGCTGCAGTGACCTAGTTATACGGATCAGCACAACTTTGGTAAGACATACCTTAGGTAGTTTTTTTGAAACTACCTTTAACTTACAAGGTTATAGTAAAATGCAAATAAAGTGTTTATTTACAGCATCTGATAAAGACAGCATAGTTAAAGATGCTTAGAAAAGACAAGTGAAGGAAAATCAATTCTTAATTTACACTAACATGAAATATAAAAGATCTGTTTGTCTGCTCAGTACCTCACATTTTGAACTGCATTTGTCAAGGAGAATCACACCTTTACAAATCCTCCTGGATTTAACAAACAGTTTTGTTCTTGGAGTCCTCTCAGTATCATGTTCAGATTCAAATATTTTCCTGAATCCTTCTCTTTTTCCACCTGCTCCAGTCCAAACTGCATTCTGTTATGCTATTTCTACGCAAGGTGACAGCTGTGAAAACTCCTTAAGAAAGAAAAAAGAAATCTCTATTCAATGGGGAATGTTCCAGAAATTCTGTATGCACTTTTTTTGAGAAAAAGAATTTAAAAAAAAAAAAAAAAAAAGTTATACCAAACCATTTTACAAGAGTGAGAGTTCATTGCTTTTTTTCCAGAGGAAGTGGAGAAAGCACTTCAATAGGCAATCTCAGGTATAAGCCTTAGACTGGCACCAGGGCCCTCACCCTGCAAAAATACTCCTCACCACCAATAGTTTTATTTGCTGATTGACTGTCTATGGCAAATTCTCTTTTCACATGTTCTCTGATTTACTACTGCATGAAGGGTTGAGTAGTGGACTTAGGACCTTGACTCGGTGTCACAGACATCAGTTTGGAATTGCTTTGCAGGTTTATCCTCACAATTACAGAGACTCCAGTCCACACATTCATGGTGTAGATGTGATAGGTTAATATAGTCTCTCCTCCATTCGGTAAAACGGAATTTTTACAGCCCAATGACTTAATATTTTTAGGTTTTTATTCAGGGTAAAGGTGCCCACAACCAGCTGTGATGATCCCTTCTAGTTACATATGTGGCCAAACTGTATTATTATTTTCCTTTTCTGCAGAATATTTTTGTTGCATTTTGGGTTGTTTAGTGTGTGGGGTTTTTTTCTTTTTTCTTTTTTTTTTAAACAAATTATTGAACAAACTTTTTTGCTTTAACACCAGAGAGAAGTAAGCACTATTTTAAAAACAAAGACAAAACCCCCTCAAAACCAAACCAAAACAAAAAAACCCAAAACCAGAACAAAACCCCAAACAACCTCACACAAAGATAGAAACAAACCATGAGCAGCTGCCTGGACAAGGCACTGTAGGCATTGCTAGTTTCTCACATTTATAGAATAAGATCTTTAAGCAAAAGCCTATTTTTTATCCATGTGTGTTTGCGCAATTCCTAGAACAAGAGATATTGGTCTTGATGAGAATTATAAGCACTATAAGAATAACATGTTGAACTGAACTGCAGGGAAGAAGAGGAGAAGAGGTGAATCCATAAAATACAGTTTGCACCTTTCTGTCTGTACAGATTACTCAGTATTTCCTTCTTTATTATCTGTAATATAAATCTTAAAGAATCAGAAGCTTGTATCTTTCTTATCAGAGTGAAACACCAAGTCCCCTTCTAAAATACTTACAAGTATTTTGTTAATACTTGTAAAACAGGGTTTTAGAGGAAGTGTTTAGTCCTTTACATGGATGACTATGCATAACAGTCCAACAGCAAGTTTTCTCCTTACTTTCTTCTTTACCACTATCTCATTCCCCCCAGTTTTCAATAATTTACTAAATCTAAAATTTACCTAAAGAAATTCACATTATTTTTTCTAGTGGAAAAATGTTTGAAACCGTGTTAGATTGGTACCTAATGTCAATATAACTGAATATAAGATTTGTACTTCCTTGACATTACTAGCTGAAACATCACTATCTTATAACTATACAGGAAATGTAATGCATTTTCAGGTCAGGCTGGCATCATTACCTACTACTGAGATTACTAACACTTCAGTTGTTTATAACTTTGCCAGACATTAGCCTTTCCAACTGTCATTGCTCATGCTTACTGGCTATCTTTGATGAAATTCTTTCTGGAGGGAAATAAAAGGTTTAGAATAGATTCAGTTTGTGCACCAGGCTGTTGTGGAAAAAATGGGTTTTCACATTGTTCTGTTCATGTTTGTATAATAATGCATTGACAAAAAAGAAGTGTATCTATAATGCATCAGGTCAGTATCTCCTGGAACTTCTTAATTTATAATAATATCCTCAAAAATATAATTTATGTGGGCTTTTAGGTAAGTATGTAAGACGTATTTTTTTAGATGTATGAATGTGCCTATCTAGTTTTATATGCAGTGCTGGGATACCAACCCCACTCCCCTCCAAGGTGAACTGGATGTCCAGATGCTATCAAAGCCTGTATAAGTAGTCTTCATGAGGAAAACTGCTGTCGATGTTGAATTCTGATGGAATAAACGTTCATGTAGTCAATACTTGTTCACTCTTAAAATAGCTTCTCCTTTGTGTAAAATCTAAGTGTAAAACTTAGATCATGAATCTGGAACTGATCTTAGTAGAAATACTTTGATGATAAAAAAGTAAATTCCCTTAGAATGCCTCTGTGTTTCTTTGTCTTTTTTATCTGTGAAAGTTTCACCAGTTGTGACTTTTACTCAATAAAGTAACCCTTAAGTGATGAATGATTTCCTTAGCATTTCTTTTTCTTCCAATCGCTAGTGGAATACAAGTAGATATTTATAACAAAATTATGGTCTTTTTCTTTCCAAGTACACTAGCCCCTTTAATGCAAAAAATCATTCAAAAGTGCTTTTAAAAACTATAGTCTATTTTGTGTCATTTATTTTTGAGGTAGTTATTGATGCATTTTGCTAGTACACAAAAAAAATGCAAAAATAGGCTATGCTTTCAAAATAACATCAAGAGTAAATGACAGAATGATAGAAAGATTCTACTTTGCAATAATCAATTGAACTTTACACCTTATAGTAAACTGGCCTTTAAGGAGTAGCAGAACACCATACACACACACACACACAAAATTTGGATGAGTTAGAAATAAATTACATATCCATGTTGCTAAATAAATCAGGTCAAAAATAAACTTGGTCACTGGACTACTGATTGTCCCTACAGCTTGTTAAAACATTATCTAATATAGGTTTGATGCATAACTGTAGAAGCCAAAAAACAACTGAACATGGTTGAGAGGACAGCATGTATCAAGGAATTCTCCCAATACGCAGTGAATACAAAATTGGTCTGGTTTGACTTCCCCGTCTTCCAAAATCATACCATCATACTTAGTTTGCTCAGGCATCTCTACATGTTTTCATTCCATCCCAGGCTGTATCTTTTGTGTCACGCTATGAAATATCAGTCTGGCAAGATCCCACACAGTTCTTAAAATATTTCATTTATTTAAAACTGGAAAATAATATGTGTATGTGTACATGTATATGTGTGTATATATATGTGTATGTATATACAGGGATATTATATGAGATCCAGAGGAGACTCGGAACCAGTGATACGTCATGTGACTAGAGTCAAATCATTTCCCTTTGCCTCAAAGCTAAAGAACAAATACTGTCCCTCTTTTACTCAGCCGTATTGACATAATTCATTGTACTGCAAGCATTATTTGCCTAAGGAGGCTCATTGAAGTCAGTGGAACTGTTTGTATACTAACTGCCTGTGTGAGAGAAGATACAGGAAATTCGCAGAACCATTCCTGAATTTAGAACTGGTGAAAGTCTATGCCAGAAATAGACTCATTTGCATCAATACATTTCCCAGAATTGCTTTCTGAATCCTTTTATGTTTAAGGGATGCAAAACTATTTTACCATATTGATGAAACTTTCCTTTAACAAGAGGAAAAAGTCAGCTATTGAACCAAAGTAAACTAAGAACTATGTTTATTTTATTCTTTTGTTTTGAAAGAAATTTCATGTTATTCAGTTTACACAGGTTTAAATTACATCAAAGGCATGAGATAATGCCAAAACCAGTGAGCATAAGAGAGGAAGTCACTTTAAAAAAATGAAATAGCATTCCTGTTTTCAGAAGCCTGGAGGGAAACATCCTACTACAAAAATAAAGAAAAAGGCAGTGGAGGAAAACCAGTGCCCAGGAGCAGTGTATTGCTAATAAACATTTATTGTTTTTGTGACCAGACTGAATTCTGACTTTGAAAGGAGGGCAGTAAAGAGAGAGAAAAATGTGTTTTTGTAGAAAAAGGATGTGGTATGGATTGTTTTCTTGAAGTGTAATGATCTCTATTCTCATCCAGATGCTGAACTGAATTTACTGTAGACACAACTATATATCATGTCTATCATGTTCACAGATATCAAAAAGCAAGGTGTCTGCTCCTTTCTATTTCAAACAGAAAAATAATTCATATTAGATAATACATTAAACCTAACATTTACATATACGTACCAGCTCCTGCGAAAGTTTATATAGAAGTATGAAAAATTAGACCAAAAACATGTTCCTTTTTTTAAAATAAGCAATATTTTAGGTTATTTTACAACTTTGTATGTGTTATGGAAATTACACATGCCAGCATTACAGCGTTCGACTCTAGGTTTCTGCTGAATCAATAAACAGATAAATGGATTCCTCTGTAAAAGCACTTTTTATTAATAGTGCTACAGCTGGAGCTGGATGCCTCTGAGGAGGGACCCTGAACAAAGAAATCCCTGGGAAATTATATCCTTAAAATCTAAGTTCCCCACCTCTCACACAACAGTTTGGACTAATATTATTATTAGGGTCTGGGCTCTTCCCATTCTTCATTGTGTCCTCTCCTTGGCTCTAGATGAGCTCTTTCTTTTCTTATCTCTAAGGCTGCAGCTTCTGCTGACCTCAGCTTCTGGTTTGAACTGACTCTGAGGCCTTCTTTTACTCAACTAGGTGTCATGGTCCCTTCTTTCTTGGTCCCTTCTTTCTTGGTCCTTTCTTCTCTCCAGGGTCCACATCTGTGATCCTGTTTTTTGCCCTGATCCCTCCTTACGGGATCCTCAACTCTACCATCTCATGGTCACTGCAACCAAGACTGTCCCCAGTCTTCACATCTCTAGCCAGTTCATCCTTGTTTGTAAGTGTCATATCCTGCACATCCTCTGCCTTCATCAGCGCCTCGATCACTTGTGTCACAAAATTGTCATTGACGCTGCAGAAACCTCCTGGATCACTTGCAACCTGCTGTGTTCTGCCTCCAGCAGATACTGGGGTGGTTTAAGTCCTCCATGAGAACCAGAGAGTGCAAACATGAGTCTTCTTCCAGTTGTCTGAAGGCCTCATCTACTTCTCCTTCCTGATGAGGTGGTCAGTAACAGAAACTCACTATGTCACCCATGTTGCTGTGCTTGTTAATCCTGACCCCTTTGACATGACTTGAATATCTGCAGAGGTCTTTTTGGTTTAGAACATTATGAGAAAAGCTATGTCTGTAACTGTCTCTCCCATCAATTGTGTTTTCAAAGAAAACATCAGCCAGTACTTCATTTCCAAAGAGGTGATGTAAGCTTCTATGAGTAAGAAGAGATTTTGTGCTGTGAACTTCAGCGTCAGACAAACTCAGAAGTGCGGTGTCGTGGTTTAACCCCAGCTGGCAACAAAGTACCACACAGCTGCTCGCTGATTTCCCGCCAGTAGGATGGGGCACAGAATTGGAAGAGTAAAAGTGAGAAAACTCCTGGTTGAGGTAAAGACAGTTTAATAGGTAAAGCAAAAGCCGCGTGCACAAGCAAGGCAAAACAAGGAATTCATTCACTACTTCCCATTGACAGGCAGCTGTTCAGCCATCTCCAGGAAAGCAGGGCTCCACCGCGCTTAATGGTTACTTGGGAAGACAAACACCATAACTCCGAATGTCCCCTCCTTCCTTCTTCTTCTCCCAGGTTTATATTCTGAGCATGACGCCATACGGTGTGGGATATCCCTTTGGTCAGTTCAGGTCAGCTGTCCCAGCTGTGTACCCTCACAACTTCTTGTGCACTCCCAGCCTACTCACTGGCAGGGTGGTGTGAGAAGCAGAAAAGGCCTTGACTCTCTGTAAGCACTGCTCAGCAATAACGAAAACATCTCTGCATTATCAATACTCTTTTCAGCACAAATCCAAAACATAGCCCCAACCTAACTACTATGGAGAAAATTAACTCTACCCCAGCCAAAAGCAGCACATTATGCAAAAGTTCAGCATATCTAGGTGAAAGTTCACAGCTTGCAGCCTAAGGCTTCAGCAAATTTAGCTACTAATGATAAGCATGTTACACTAAACAATTTCTTTATCAGTAGTATACCAAATCACACAACATATGTTAAAAGGCTTTCTCTTTATTGTATAAAAATATACAATTTATCCATTGAAAGAAATATAAATAATACTTCACTTAATTTAATAAGTGATTAATGCTTTGACTAGCACCTGAGTATAAATCTTTAGACTGAGATCAGTCAGTTCAGTCATCTAATAAAGAACTTTATTGTATTTTCAAATCATTCCTTAACCTGGATGAATGGGTTTCTGCACAAAATATAACACAGTTTGTGAATATATAAGAACTCCTCAAAGCCCTTGAAATTATGTATGGTTTATACTGCTTTTGTCCTTTTTTCTTATGAAAATCTTCTACTCAGTAAAAAATGCCACATTAAATAAGGAATTGCTTGATCTAAAATAATAATAAAAAATCATAGTTTACAAAACCAGCTATTTGCACTAATTAATCCACCAGGGAAAAGACCTCATCTCTTACACATAAATAATATATAATTTAATGAAAGCACAGGGCACTGGAGAGAAGGAATTTCTTGTTTCTTTGTTTTGAGCACTTAGATTATTTACTGAATCTTGATGTTTAGTTTTAAAATAGGTTACCTTATCAGGCAATGTATTTTTCTTCTGGTTTACCTGCAAAGAGATCCAAAACCATAAAATTACAACCTGCAGACAATTCCCACTAAAACCAAACAGAATCTGAAATGTAATGGCAAGCAAGAAAAATAAAAATTAATATATGAAAACATAATATATGGTTACATGAAAACAAAAAAGAGCTAGAATACATTGTCAGATGTTTTTCTGACACTTCCCCATGTGTTCTTGGCATCACTGGAGTACAGCAGAACATAACTTTGTTCTATTACTAGTTGAGACATGAGCATGAAGATATAGGACACATTTAAATCAATGTCATTTAACAGAAAGGATTATAATGATTTGAATTGATTAGGTAAGAACAGACAAGATCAGGATCTTTCTGGTCTGCACTTTGCTTTTAATGACTTTATTAGACCTTGAATTAGAAAATGAGTGACTTTCATACAAATATTAGCTGTACACACTGCACAGTTAATTTTGGCTGCTGAAGAGGCTCCTGAGATGTCCTGCTCTTATCCCTCTGAGTGCTTTGAAGATTAAGCAAAGAAATTGCATTGCATCTAAGCTAGACATAAGAGCTCATTAGATTGAGAATAATATTGGGATGATGTATTGAGATTTATTGTTACGTAAAAAATTGCAAAATACTGTATCAGTTGGAAGCTTTTCTAAACTTGTTTATCTATGTTACTAAGTTCCATGTTACAAAATTTCCATCAGCATTTTCTCTTCCCTTCCCTTCCCTTCCCTTCCCTTCCCTTCCCTTCCCTTCCCTTCCCTTCCCTTCCCTTCCCTTCCCTTCCCTTCCCTTCCCTTCCCTTCCCTTCCCTTCCCTTCCCTTCCCTTCCCTTCCCTTCCCTTCCCTTCCCTTCCCTTCCCTTCCCAGTATTTGTAGCTTGAAGTAAAGAGAAAATTATCTCATTTCAGGAAAAAAAAAAAGAAGCCTTTACCCAAGAGAAAGAACAATCTCTTTTTCTGTATATTTCTTTCCATACAACCCTCTAATGTTGCCTGAAGAATGTTTTTCAGGAGTGGGAGCAGTTTCAGGACTTGTGCTTACAACCAACCTTTTCAATATATTTTTAAAGTTCTTGGAGCACAATACAGTCACTTTTATATCATTTACTTTCAAATTGTAGGACTCCACAGTTTTTCTTTTAAAGTCAGTCATTGAAACAGATAGAAAATACAATTTTTAAGTAAGCAATCAAAAAGTAAGTACACATTTTTACTGAGGGTATTTATTAGAGAGACACTGAAAGTTATGTAGAATTTATAAAGGCTATTTATACCACTGTCAATTTCCCTTAGCAATAGAGCTAACTGATTTATCACAGCTATGTCAGCATTCATCTATTTCCAGTTTTTCTAACACAGTCAGGAAAGACATACAAGGCTGAGTAGATCTTTGTTACAGAAGTTAGAGTACATATATTTTGTGACACCAGTGATTAATGTTCTCAGATTCACATTCACAGCACAATTCTACATCTGCAAAAATTCAAAGTATAGTAAAATATGTAGGATATTTGGCAGGCTTGCATTTATAAGCTAACATTTCTGAAAACTCACAGGCTTGGCCTTTTAATCCATTTCCTGCCTGGGAGTATGTGTCGTCTTCATGTGCACCTTCCTGAATTAAATTTTCCATGCTGTGAACAAGGTTAGAAGATGAAAAAGAAGAAGAAGGAAAGAAGAAGAAAAAAAATCAGATTCCATTTTTTCACACAGTACTGTCATTCTGTTATATATGATGTTGCTTCCAGGATCTGATTTAGCAGCCTTCAAGAATAGAATAGGCCATGAAACAAAGAATCTGCTCTGAAAATAAGAAATTAAAATAATAAAACAATAATCTTTATGAAGAAAATAAAAACAGGCATCAAAATGTACCTGGAAATATTATTTGAAATTTTCAACAACAACAACAGAATCTAACTAGCTGATAGTCTGGAATTTGTGACACTCTTGTAGGAAATACTATCCAGTCTCCATTCTGCCAGAATCACTTAGAGTATGCAGCTGACACCTGGCAGACCCCACTGAACCAGTAGGCAGGATTAAATTTTATTTTTAAAGTGGAATATTTCCAACAAAATTTTCAGAAAAGGAGAAGCTTGAAAATACCTTCTTCATCCTCACTGAGTGTCCTAAATATTAGCAGATTGGCTCCTCTTTTTTTGAATCTAAAACCTGACATGAACTGGGTAAATCTTCTTAACAAATATTTAAATGAGGGAAAAATATTTAAACTCTGACAGTACCTAACCAAGCAGCCAGCCATTCATGTTTTCTGCATGGAGTGCTATACTATTATAATGGATAAAGGAAGACTTATAATTCCAGGCACAGCAGTTACATATACGTTTATATATATCTATCTTTTCCCGATGTCTTCAGTAAAAAAACCAAAAGCTACCAAAAAAAAAGGGAAAAAAGGAAGGAAGGGCAATATTTAATGACTTTTTGATATTTTCCAAAGTATGTTTGAAATTAATTATTTTTTAGCTTAATATTTTCATTTAATGTTTTACGTGTGTGTGTGTGTATAAATAAGCTTGAGATTCAAATCCTATAGTCTTGATTCAGGTTTGTTTTAAATTCATTTACTTGTCACGTTGCATTTTCAGTCCCTGAATGAATTCTTATTTTAGGAGTTATTATTAAATAATCAATATTCCTGCTAGCAAGGGAACCATTCAGTACAGATAAATACTTCTATTTCAACTTTTCCTTATAAACTTCTAAACAGTGGCCTTGCATCTCAGGTCTGTTGCAATTATAACTGATATAGTGCACAAGTATTTTTTGCAGAAGTGAAAATTTCTTTCTTGATTTTCTTCATTCACAATGTTTTAAGAAGTATAAAAATATATTTTTTTTTTACTTTATTGAGTAAAGCTTTACTAGCTTTATTCAATTCCATTCAAATTCAATTCCACATTTTTTTAATTTGTTTTTCTATATCTCAATTATATGGGAAAAAAGCTTTTCATTATACAAAATATGGTCTTAAAACATGAAAACAGCTTTCAATGAATTTTCTTTTAAGTGTGTTTGCAGACAATATCAGAATTTCAGCTGAAATCCAGCAAAATATCTTTAAATACATTCTGTGCACTGCTGTAGTACTGCTTCTGTCTTTAAAGTTAAAAGTATAGGTAAGTGTGAATAGGCTCCAAACTTTACAGGAAGTTTTTTAAAAGTATCTTAAGTACATACAGTTTTTTTCAAATGTGTTTTATCTCTAAGGATTTCTTCAGCTCCATAAATACCTTTAAAATCTGACTCTAGTGGCTAAATTTTACTGGGCAAGTGGTATTTCTTTGTTTTTTTAATTGTTAAAAAGTAGATTTAGAGAGTTTTTTCTGATTTTAAACTTGATTTTGTGTTTAAAAAATTATTTCATAGACAAGAAATTTCACTTTGACACAGAAGCTATTAATAGTTTCCATTCTCTGAGCTTAGTTTAACTTATGAGCTTCGTTAGATGATTTTGTACTTTTGTTTCTCCTTTTACTATATATTTGGGGCTTTTGTACAAATAAGAAAGTGGTGGGGTTTTTTTTGTCAGATAAAAATTGTCTGTTCTTACATTTCCTATCAGAATACAGTCTGTAAGCATTACCACAAAGAACAATAATGACGCATTTTCCCATTTTTTAAATTAGAATCTATATAATATAAAAATATTTCCCAATTATTCCATAATTGTAAGCACCTTGTCTACAAATGGTCAGTTTAACACAGACTTTGGTCTCTTCAAGGATCATCTTGTAAGAATCCCATGGGAAACAGGACAGGACAAGGTTATAGTGAAGCTGGGTGAATCTCAAGATCACTTCCCCCAAGCTCAAGAATGGCAGTACTGATGAGGATAAAATAAAACAAAGATGGCAGGAGGCATGCATGGATAAAGAAGGAGCTCCTGACAAAGCTCAGACTGAAAATGGAAGCACACAGGAGGTGGAAGCAGTGACAGGTGGCCTGACAGGACCATAGAGACACTGCTGAAGCACGCAGGAATGCTTTGGAAAGCCAAAGCCCACCTAGCATTCAGCCTAGCAAGGGATATGAAGAACAACAAGAAAGGATTCTGCAAGTACAGCAGCAATTAAAGATGAAGGAAACTAAGACCCCATTACTGAACGGGGTAGGGGTTGTGGTGACAAAGGACATGGAAATGGAGAAATTAATCAATGCCTCCTTTCCATCAGTTTTTAATGGCAAAGGTAGTTGCTTCAGGTATCCCAGAGCCCTGAAAACAGAGTGAAAATGAGGAGTAAGAAAGACACATACCTGTGGGAGGAGGAGCAGGTTAGAAGACATTTAAACAACCTGAATATATACAAATTCATGGACCCTGATGGCATGTATCTAAAAGTGCTGAGGGAGACGACTGATGACTCTGCAAGGCCATCCTTGATCATCTTTGGGAGATCATGGTGACTGGAGGAGGAAGAATGACTGGAAGACTGGAAGAAAGCAGAAGTAACTCCTATCTTCAAGAAAGGCAAGAAAGAAGATCCAGAGAACCTCAGTCTCTGGGAAGGTGAAGAAGACAATAAACCTAGAAAACATTGCCAAGCACAGGAAGGAAAAGAAGGTGATTAGAAGTATCTATCATGTATTTGTGAAGAGGAAATTATGCTTAACCAACCTGACTACCTTCTACAATGAGATGATTGGTTTGGTAGATGAGGGGAGAGCAGTGGATGACGTTTATCTCAACTTCACTAATGCTTTTGACACTGTCATAACATCTACACTGACAAACTGATGAAGTAAGGACTTCATCATGTGAAGTGTATGGAAAACTGGCGCAACAGCTGGACTCAGACAGCTGTGATCAGTGTCACAAAGGCCAGTCACCAGTAGTGCACCCCCGGGATCGATACTGCAGCCAGTGTGGTTTAACACCTTCATTCATATCTTGGATAATGAGTCAGAGTGCACCTTCAGTAAATTTGGAGATAGTAGAAAACTAGGAAGAGTGGCTGATACACCTGATGGTTGTGCTGCTCTTCAGAGGGACCTTGACAGGCTGGAGAAATGTGCTGAGAGGCTGAAGTTCAAATTAGGGAAATGAAAAGTCCTTTAGCTGGGGAGGAATAATCCCATGCACCAGTATGCACTTGGGCTGACCAGCTAGAAAGCAGCTCTGTAGAGAAGGACATGGGTTTTCTGGTGGACAAGAAAGTGAACATAAGACAGCAGTACAGCCTTGCAGCAAAGGCCAACAGCATGCTGGGTGGCATCAGTAGTGTTGCCAGCAGGTTGATCGAGGTGATCCTTCCCATCTGCTCTGCCCTGTTGAGATCACACCTGGAGTGCTAGGTCAAATGCTGGGCTTCCCGTTACAAGAAAGACATGGAACATCCTGGACTGAGTCCAGTGGAAGGCCACAAAGGTGATCAAGGGATTGGAACATCTGACATATAAGACGACTCTGAGATTGCTGGAACTGTTAAGCCTGGAGAAGAGGAGGCTCAGGGGAATCTTGCCAATGTGTATAAATGCCTGATGGGGGGAATGAAGAAGAATGAGCCTGACTTTCCTCAGTGGTGCACAGTGAAAGGACAAGAGGCAACGGGCAGAAATGGAAATAGAGAGAATTCCACTTAAACATGAGAAAACACTTCTTTACTGTGAGAGAGATTGAATGTTGGAAGAGGTTGTACAGAGATGTTGTGAAGTCTCCATCCTTGGAGATATACAAAAGCGGACTTGCCATTGCACTGAAAAACCTGCTCTAGATGGCTCTGCTCTGAGCAGGGAGGAACAAACTAAGTGATCTCCAGCAGTCCCTTCTGGCCTCACTGATTCTGTGATTCTGTGAAAACTGAAGTGCTGTTCTGGTGATAGTTCACTTCAGAAACATAATGCAAAACAGATTGAAACAGGCTTGGGTCCTTTTGCCCTATTCAGTTTTCTAGCATTATTCCAGCAGGCCTCGTATTCTCAAACACCTCTGCATACCCTCATATGACACCAAGGACATGCTTACATGTGTTATCAGTATCATGAAATAATAATAATAAAAAAAATATTTTCTCACTTTCAATACAGTCTTCATGTAATTTCAATCACTGTCAAATGAAAAACTTCTCACAAAGCAATGACCTCAGATGATAGGAGCTTCAGACCAGGATAGACTCATACGGAAGACAGCATTCATGTAGTCAGCCTGCTGTAGCAGGAGCTAGCTCTGTGCACCATGGATGCAAACTAACTGAATACACAAACAGAGATAATTTTTCAACTTTTGTTTAGCTTATAGGCATAGCCAGTAGAATGAAGTATATAATCATGCACAGAACTGAATATAACTCAGTGAATATGACACACTCTTTAAGACTGGTTGTTAGGTAGATTTGAGTCTCCTGGAACTCCTATCATTCAACCCCTGATTGCTGATACTATTCAATCACTAGATTTTTCCCTAGTACAATTTTTGGCTGTTTTACCTGTTAAATTTCAAGGCAAGACCAGGACTTAAAGCAAAGATCAGCCAAAGACCTATCTGAAAAGATAGTAGGGTTAATACTTTGGTTTTGGCTCTTTTCACCTCCATAATCCTCCATATTAATACACTCAAGGCATGCAACACATTTTCACACACTGGCCAGTTCCAACACATACCTGTATTTCAGGCACACAGTGGCACAGTTTACAGTGACACTACATGGTACCCAGTAGAGATTCAGAGACGAGTGCTTTGCACCAGCGTGGATACAATTAATCTTAAAGAGGGCTCACCCTGAGCAACGTGTATCAATCAGTGCTGCAGGTAAGGACCTCTTCTTGGGCTGATGAGTGTAGAGGCCTTTGTGAAGGAGAAAAGCATAATTTTAGAGCTCAGTTACTGTTCTTCTAAACCATATTTATCATTCATTCGAGATGTTTCTTAGATAGATTTGCCAAGTGAACCACTAGTTAGACTTCTACCATCTATAACACTTTCCCTATTGATATTTAGGTAGATTTAAACAAACTCAAAGGGATATTCCTCCACACCTTTAATACAGAAGCACATTTAACCCTTGCACAAAGGATCAAATAAGATCCATGATTACTTCAAGGCTGCACTTCTCTTTCTGCACTAGTCCATTTTACTTCTCTCATCTGTTAAAATAAATAAAATTTTTCACTAGCTACTGAATGAGTCTTCACTACCTTTAAAGAGACTGATGATCTATTTGGAATTCAGAATGTGTGTTATAAGTGTACAGTGATATATATATAGGTATGAAGGGAACATGTTATGCCCTGAGGCACAAATGTCCAGTGAGATCACTTAAAAAGGGACAGCCCATCTCTAACATTATCTAACAGTGAACAGAAACCACTTTTCTTTTCTTAGATACAATCTTTAATAATCTTCAACAATTTTTGAGAAGCAGACAAGACAAGGCAACCATAACAAATATAAAAATCATGCGAAGGTGACTTTGCAAACTGCATCAGTCTTTCCTGCACTAGAAAGTGTAAGAAACTTGATTTTGTGCCATTCCATTTTCAGCGCTCCTTCTTTTTGTACCTTTTCTTGAAAGCAGGGGAAAGGATGAAGGTAAGCAGTGCAACTTTGCTAAATTAGCAAAAGAAAAAGCCCTTGTGTATTTACATTTATTTTGTCATATACTTCATTTAAAATCTAAAAGTGCAAATGACTCAAATTTTATACTTCAGTTGCTGTCACCTTGGGTATAGATTTGTCTGTATTGATCTTCAGGGCAATCAAGATTCATATTGAATATACTGTTCTGACTAGGTTAACAATTGACTTTGCTATCAATAGCAACAGCATATTATCTGCATACAACATGTTACCATTTACTGCCTCAACCTGTCTATTTTTGGACCTTCTTGACCATTTTCGTCAAGGGTTCCATTACTATATTAATAAGATAGGTGAAAACCAATCAGTCATTTACTGTTTTTTTTTACTGAGTGGAAGGAAATAGAGAGGGGGGTCTGAAGAAGAAGAAATTATGAGAATGATTATCCTTGCACCAACACTGCATGTATACTATGTACAATTTCATCATGTACCCCCTCCCCCCCGCCCAACTTCTTCATGGACATGTGGTATTTTACTAGAATTAGTAACTTCCATTATAAAACAAAAAGTTGTATTTGAAATATATGAATTACAGCTAATATCCCAGATAAGCTCCCATCAAGTCATAGTATGTGCATCCTAGTTTCTAATAAGACAACCTGCTCCATTTCTTTCTATGACTGTAAGCGCATTGAGTTAAATGCTGGAACATATTTGTAAAGTTAACTAAGGATAAACTGCAGAATACCAGAAAGGGAATCAGGAGAAAATAAAAATGCATATTTTTGCCTCCTGGGCTTAGTGCTTGAGGGGATATGTAGACATTTTTTGATGTTTAAAAGCTGAAGTGTCTTGTTTATCAAACATGTAAAATATACCCATGAAACTTTGTGGCATGTGATTACTTATCTGAAGTTGCTTATCACATACCTACAAAATTAAGGGCTAATAAAAAAGTTTACTTAAAGATATTTAAATCTGATACCTTCCACTGTCTTTGAGATGCCTGGAAATGTTCTTATACTAGGCAGTGTAAGAGTTAATCTTTTAAAGGGACTAAAATGAAATTATATCTTAAAAATTAATAAAGTATTGTTCAAAGCTTTATATCATAAGTTAACCAGTATGCACTGGTGTATGCCTTCACTGATTGCACAAAATTTTACTTGGGAAGTATTGTTTTGAAAAAACACCAGTTGCATACATCCAAAAAGCTGTATAAAGATTCATCTGGTTATATTTTCAACTCTGCCATGATATAGTGTTCATACAGTTTGAAAACGTTTAAATGTATGTGTATTTATATATATATGTGTATGCATATGCATATGTGCATGTGCATGTGCATGTGCATATGTATATTTGCATGTGTGCTTTTTATCATGTTTCAATGAATTTTAAAAATGAATTATGCACTTCCTATATGAGTATGACCATATTGTTTTCCTATTATGTAAGTGTAAAAAAAAAAAAAAGAAAATAAAAAGAAAACCATTTTTCTTCCATTTTTCCTCTTTTTCTGACATTCTCTGCTACCAGTAAACATTAGAGAGGCAATGATGGACTTGAGAGACAGAGAAAAAAATATGAAAAATCAGGCTGCAAAGGCTGAACATGGGGAAAAACATGTTTGCTGTTATGAAGATGTACACAAAAACAAAGAACAGGAAGTGGGGACAAAAATGAAGAGCAGAGGGCTAAAGAAGTAGTCAGAAATAGAAGAGTAAATATCAATTTCAGAGAAAACCTCAGGGCAGCTGGATGAAAAAAGACATATTTCAGATCAGATAGGGTGTTTTGAAAGATTGGGAAAGAATAGGGTTTGAACTAGTCTTTTGCTTAAGGAATGGATTTATTCATCCATAGTCTGTTGTTGATTTTGGAGGAGGGTATTACTTACTTGATCAAAAAATATATTTGAATGATGTAATGCCATGTAAGTTCATGCAATCAGTATTGGATACCTCTGATCCTTCTAAGTAAATATGAATAACAGAAAATGTTAGAAAGTTATTATATTTCCCTCTTCTGCCCCTAGAAGTTGGAAGGCATTATTTTAATACTTTTCAGATTCTCAGTAGGCCTTATAGCTTTTCTTTGGCATACAGATACTTTTATGATTGTAAACAACAGCACTTCCCCTCTCACCCCCCTACTCCCTCTTTCTAGAAATGCAAGAGACCAAACAGTGTCATAGCTGTGTGCTATTGTGGGGTCAGACTTGTGTGACAACTCTCTGTAAATAAAGTTTGTTATTTCATAAGCAGTAGTTTGATTTCTGGCAGATAACATGTTGTTGTTTCTGTCTTCACTGTCTGCTATATAAAATAGGTATCTGTACCCAAAGGTAGTGTAAATTATCACCCTCCTTGAATGAAGAATTATTTCTACTTATTGTATTTATCTCAAACGAAATAACAAAATTCCTGATGAAATTCAGTATGTTAAAATTTTAGAAGGAAGGAAACCAATCTGGAAACTACTATTATCCTTATATTTTCCTTTCAACACAACAAAATCCTTTTCAAAATCATTTTCTCTTGAAGTACATACTTATGAAAGTTATTGAGAGACTAAGGCTATCCTGATTCTTTATATTCTTCAGTCAGTTCTGCTTAACATTGATCATATCCAGTCTTTGCTAGCAATTTTAGTCTGTCTTCTTATAAGAAAGGCTTGATATGAAACTGAGCAACAGAGCAACCTGAGGAATGCTATTAGCCCTTAATAATTAATCAGATTTATTTCCAAGCAAAGTTGTTTTTTTTTTTTGTTTTTCTTGTTAAAACTGTTGTTAAACTGTTGTTATAGTGGTAAAATTCAGAATATTTTTGGCTTTTCTTTTTCCTTTATCTTATTTTAATCTGGGTAACAATGATGTAATCTATCCAATAAATGTTTACTTTCAACTACTAATCTGGTTGTGAAGGTCACACTTAGATACTTTGGGCTGAACTCAGTTGACCACAGCTGTAAAACGCCTTTTCAAGTCCCCCATGATATCCTGGCTTAAACTCTAGTGCCCCTCCCGAATGGTATGGTCTTACACTCCTTAGTCATAGCTGTCAGCCTCACAGAGTTGTCTTGACTGTCCCAGGACAAAGCCAGTGGCAGTAGGGGCATATTCATCAACAGCAAACTCTGGCCTTTTCACTAGTCTGACAGCAAAATATCATTCTAATGACACACAACAAAATAGCAATGATCACCTATGTACAGGCAATTCTTTGTCAATCTAATAGAAACCTGTTGGGTCCAGGATGACAAAGGACAGTGAAATGCCTTATCCTACATTTTACAAAATTTTTAATGCTGATGGAGAATCTGTCAGAGCTCTGAGTGTGCCAATAGTGTCTGATTGCCCTGACCAGGCTGTAAAGGTCTTTCTCTATAATCCTGTTCTGCAGATGCCACTCCCTGCCAGAGTTTGGGCTACCAGTGTTCAAGGTCAGCTCTGATGTAGTGCAACTGTGTAAGTTTGGATCAGACTGCTGAAAGAGTCATGACATTGTAAAAAAGAGCAGTGAGAAACCACATCTGGGATCTCCAGCCATCTGCCCTCTGCCCATTGCCAGAGGGGTTACATTTAACTCCAGGTCCTTAGTATTTGTCTGACCTTTGTCACCAAGAGGTTTTATCTGACTTTACACCTTGTCGATCCTGAAGCTATATCACGTTATTACATATGGTGGTGTGTTCTGGAGCACAGTTGTTGCTACAAGACTTAAGGATGAGCTTCTATAACTTTGCAAGGTGATTTTGATTTCTGGACAATGATTTTGATTGACAAAGAGTAATTATTCTAGGGGTCTTTATAAGTCTTTGTATTTCTATTCCTCTTTTTTTTTTTTTTTTTGGACTCTGGAAGGCTATATTTTTCTCCAAATATATACAAATATACATAAGGAATTAATTTTGTACTAATGAATAACTATTTATTTCTGTTAACATACATCAGGAATTCAATGGTTAATGAAGTGTCATTTTGGAAATATAAAATTATATAAAAACTAAAGTTAAACCAATCAATTATTTTCACCCTACTTACAGAGATAAATGTGCTTTCCCCATCATACAATCCACTCAGCAAGAAAGTACAGATTTAGTTCATGTGTGCAAATTATCAAAAAAACACCTGTTCAAAATTTTATTTATCTATCAAGGGGAACAATAATTTATATGGTGCATGATGGAATTTAAGAAGAAGTTATAAAAGAGATTTTACAGGAAGCCCTGGCATTGAACTACTTCATCTGACTGAGTCTTAGGGAGAAAAAAAAAAAAAAGGAAAAAGAAACCCAGATTTTGTAGTGGGGAAAAAAATATTCTACTGTAACTTTCATCAGAAACAGTCACTGAAATGTAATGAACTATTAATAAGTAATAAAAATAAATATCTCCCAAAGTGCATAACCCAACCGTGAGGAACATCATCATTCCCCCTTTTCATTCCTTTCATGTATTAAGTGCTTAATAGAGAGAATAATAGCAACTTCGTATTTAAGGCTGTACTTCAGTGTTCTCATAATGAAGATGACTTCCTACTCCACTCCCCCTTCATCCAGATAAAAATATGCAGACTTAATTTAGTTCAAAATTTGTATAAGCCACTGTTTTTAAAATTTTTCTATGAGAGATTATTAGAAGATGATTCTGCAACGACTACAGATGAAAAACTTAAACATAATGCTCTTCAAAAATCAGGTTTCTTTTTAGGATGAAGGAAAAAAAGGCACTTTATAGCAAGGAATATTAATTTTCAAATTCCAGATGTTTTTATGTCTTTAAATTCTGACATCAATGAAAAGGTGCTACTACTGGAACATCTCCTAAACATCATTATTTATAAGTAGCATTATTTACAAGAAAGTGTCTGGATATTTATATGAACTGAGCCCTACCTTACTTTATACCCCACCTATAAACCTGAGAGACATCTGTGCCAAGGATTTTACCATCCAAAAGGACAAGAACAATAAACATTTTTAGTCAAAGAGTATGTCTACATACTGGAGGCAAACTTCTTTAAATATTCTGATCGGTAATTCTAGATATGTATTTTCACCTTAATTTTTCTTTAGATTAAAAGTCTAGTGATTTGCCTTATCTAACCAGAAAGTTGGAGTCTTCCATTCCTGATTCTTAACCTAAGGGTTTTTTTGTAGTGTCTGTTTTTAATTTTTGGTATCAGCTTCATTCTGCCCAAACAAAAAGTTTAACTTTAAATATAGCTAACATTTTTTTTCTGTAGCCTGTTCTGCTGCTTAGAAACTACTACAGTATTTTCTTTTGGCCACAGGAAATCCAAGCATAGGAGCATAATTTGCCCCAAAGGAGACAACTTAAAAAACTATCAAAACCCTTGTGGGGTTTTGCTGGAGTCATGCAATATAAATACAAAATGCATGCCAAGAGTTAAAAAGAAAAAAAAATCTGAAAATCTTGCCCCTGAAGCAGCATTCAGACTATAGAAAGCAAAACAAACAGGAAAACAATAACAAAATTTAAACCATCTTTCTTTTTATATACTCATCCTCTCCATGTTAAATAAAAAGCCATGTTTAAACCCTTATGTACTGTTAGATACTGACATGATATGCAAGTCTCGGTGTCAATGCATTTTTCTTACAAATACTTCAATAAGTACCATTTCCTTTCTTAATCATGTAATTTACTTTCATATGACAAAAGAATTGCATAGTTCTCCACAGGATCTCACAGTATGTAAATGATGCAATTATCACTTCAGCTGCACATCATTCTTATTTTCATGATGGCTTCTATTTTACAGGAAGAAAATTAAAAATTTTAATGATTGTAATGTTTAACTGTTTGTGTGTTGTGACATTTTTAAAAAAATGGAAAAAAAGTTGCAAAGTCTTGATGTTTATATGTTTAGTTATTCCAAAGTTATAAAATTATGTGCAATGCACTCTTTTTGTATTTACTTCCCCTGAGTCAAACTAAAGGACAACAGACAAAATATCTTTGTCCACAGAAGGACAAAGCCTAGTACTCAGTCTGCTAGTGAGCTTAGTGTTCAGCTGTTTTTGTCAGACAGCATGGTTTCCTCAGGGTAAGTTGGCCTAACTGGGAAAAAACCCAACAACCCTGCTGTTGTATGCTTACGAAAAAATCAGCTTTTTCAGTGAGTCTGAAAATGTAGTGTAGATATATATTAATGCACAAAGTGTTAGTCCTTTCATAGCAAGATTTTCATTTGATGCAAATCAACATAAATCTATTGACTTTTTTTGAATTTTATGGGCCTTCTTCAGTTCAGAATGCACATCATATTAATTATAACATTACCCATTTGTTTGCATTAAAATGGAGAGTGTTTAGCTAACCATACAACATGTTCATTCTGTTGGTTACACTAATACAGTACTGCACATAATTTAATTGTTATAGTTTTAGATATAAAGCTGTTTAATATTCAGATGCATTAGTTCATCTATAAGTAATATGGAAGCACTTCTGGCATGGGTTGTATGACCTTTAAAGACTGCAAGTGAAGAGAAAAAACCCAATCTGCCCAGACCTGGATCCAGCACTCCATACATGGCCTCACCAGGGCAGAGTAGAGGGAAAAGGGATCACCTCCCTCAGCCTGCTGGCAATGGTCCTCCTCCTAATGCAGCCCAGGAGGCTGTTGGTATTCTTTATCCCAAGGATGTAATCCTGACACATAGTCAGCTTGTTGTACACAAGGACCCCTATGTCCTCTGCAGAGATGCTTTCCACCTGGTCAGCCCAAGTGTGTACTGGTCTGGGTGTTGTTCCTCCCCAGGTACAGGACTTTGCTTTTCCCCTTGTTGAACTTCATGAGGTTCCTGTCAGATCATTTCTCCAGCCTGTCAAGGTTCCTCTGAATGGAAGCACAACCATCTGGTTTATCAGCCACTCCTCCCAGTTTTATATTGTCTGAAAATCTGTTGAGGGTGTAGTCTATCCTACTGTCCAGGTCATCAGTGAAGAGGCTGAAAAGCATTGGCCCCAGTATTGACCCCTGGGGTACACCACTGGTGACTGGCCTCCAGCTAGAATCTGTGACGCTGATCACAACCCTCTGGGTCCAGCCATTCAGCCAGTTTTCAGTCCACCTCAATGTTCACTTGTCTAACCTATCCTTTGCCAGCTTGTGTGTAAGGATGTTGTGGGACAACAGTCAAAAGCCTTAGTGAAGTCGAGGTAAACAAAAACCACTGCTCTCCCCACATTCACCAAGGTAGTCACCTAATTGTAGAAGGTTCCAAGTTGGTTAAGCATGATTTCCTCTTTATAAATCCTTGCTGACTACTCGGAATCACTTCACTGTCCTTCATGTATTTGGAAATGTTTTCCCGGGTTAGTTGTTCCATCACTATCCTTGGGACTGAGCTGAGGCTGACTGCCCTGTTATTCTCTGGATATTCCTTTTTGCCCTTCATGAAGATAGGAAAGATATTTGCTTTCTTCCGGTCTTCAGGAACTTCTCCCCATTGCCATGACCTTACAAAGATAATTAAGAGTGGTCTTGCAATGACATCAATTATCAACCATCTCCCTCAGCACTTGTGGGTGCAACTCATCAGTTTGTTTAAGGAATTGGTCCTTCTATATAAAAGGTAAGTCTTCCTTGCTCTAGACTTTTCCTCTCGTCTCAGGGGCCTGGGATCCCTGAAGGCTGATATTACCAAAAAGTTGAGTCAAAGAAATCATTGAGTGCCTTGGCCTTTCCCATGTCCTTTGTCATTAGGGAACATTGGCCTGTTACTTGATGAGCATGGTCACCTCACAAAAAGGGACATAGACAAAGCAGAGACGTTTAATGCTTTCTTCACCTCGGTATTCAACATCTATAATGTGCTCTAGGGCCCCCAGAGCCCTGGGCTAGAGAACCATGACGGTGGGAATGATAAACTCCCAACCAACCTGGATCTTATGCAGGACTTGCTGCTCCAGCTAGAACCCTATAGGTTGATGGGGCCTGATGAGATTCTTCCAAGGGTACTTAAAGAGCTGGCTGGTGCAGCCTCACCTTGAGTACTATGTACAGTTTTTGGGTTCCACAGTATATTAAGGATACAAAACTACTAGAGAGTGTCCAGAGGAGGGCCATGAAGTTGGTGAAGGATTTAGAGGGGAAGCCGTATGAGGAGCAGCTAAAGTCACTTGGTTTATTCAGCCTAGAGAAGAGGAGACTGAAGGGAGACCTCATTGTGATCTGCAGCTTCCTCATAAAGGGAGGAGGAGAGGCAGGCGCTGACCTCTTCTCTCTAGCGACCAATGATAAGACCTGAGGGAATGTCAGGAAGATGTGCCAGGGGAGGTTTAGGTTGGATATCAGGAAAAGTTTCTTCACCCAGAGGGTGGTGGAGAGCTCAAATGGACTCCCCAGGGAGATAGTCATGGCACCAAGCCTGACAATATCCAAGAAGCATTTGGACAACGCCTTCAGACACATAGTGTGAATTTTGGGGTTGTCCTGTGCAGGGACAGGAGTTGGACTCAGTGATGCTTGTGGGTCCCTTCCAACTGAGAACATTCTATTATTCTATGATTAGGTTCCCTGTTCTATTCAGCAGTGGGCCCATATCTTCCCTAGTCTGTCTTTTGTTGCTTAAATACCTGTAGAATCCTTCCTTGTTTCCCTTCAAATGCCTTACCAGATTAAGTTCTACACGGGCCTTGGCTTTTCTAACTCCATCACTACACAATTGTGCAGTGTCTCTATATTCTTTCCAGGTTACCTCTCCCTGGTTATGCCTCCTGTGTGTATTATTTTTATGTTTGAATTTTGTCAGGAGTTCCTTGTTCATCCATGCAGGGCTCCTGCTACCTTTGCTTGTTTTCCTACTTGACCTTACTTGAGCTTGGAGGAGGTCATCCTTGAATATCAATCAGCTCTCCTGGACCCCTCTTCTCTCCAGCATCATTTTTCATGGGATTCTTCTAGAAGACCTCTGAAGAGGTTGAAGTGTGCTCTCTTGATATCTGGGGTTGTGGTTCTGTGTTTTGCATTGCTCCCTCCTCTCAGGATCATGAACTCCCACATCCCTCAGTCACTGCAGCCAAGGCTGCCCCTAGATTTCAGTCCACAACCAGTTCTTCCTTATTTGTAACAGATCCAGCAAAGAACCTTTCTTTGTTGGGTCCTTGATCATCTTTGTCAGGAAGTTGTCATCAATGCACTGCAGATGCAATGCATTCAGTGCAATGCATTCAGTGCAATGCATGTGTAGATTGCTTGTGCACTGATATGTAGTCCTTCCAGCAAATTTCAAGGTGGTGAAAATTCCCCATGAGGACCAGGACCTGTGAATGCGAGGCTTCTTTCTGTTGTTTAAAGAAGGGTTCATCTACTTCTTCCTAATCAGAAGCTATATTGCAGATACCCACTACACCACCACCCATATTCATTTGCCCACTAATCTTCACCCATAAGCTCTCAGCTGACTCCTGACCTGTCCCAAGGCAAAGCTGCATGCATTCACACGGCTCTCTCACATACAGGGCAACACTCCTCCTCCCTTACGCAACCGGATCTTCCTGAATCATAGAATCATAAAGTGTCCTGAGTTGGAAGGGATCCACAAGGATCATTTGGTCCAACTCCTGTCCCTGCACAGAACAACCACAAAATTCACACCATGTGCCTGCTGAAGAGCCTGTATACACCCATTGTAATTCTCCAGTGGTGTGAAGCATGACCATATTCAGTTATTTTGTTCCCTGAAGAAAAGGTCAAAATATACAGTGTCACGATTTGAACCCTAGAGGTGGAAAAAAAAAAAAAAAATCAGACCTACACTTCCTACACTTGACTTAAAATAAAAACTTCATCTTTAATAATAAAGATAAACATGACAATATTATTTATGATGGTCAAACAATTAACTCTACTCATGGTAGTTATATTAAATATACAAATAGATATTTGTGCACTCTGTTATGAATCACTGCTGTGCAAAATAACAAGCCTAAGAAAAGTTTCTATAAGATTAGAGAAACAGCAAATATTGCAGTTTTCTAATACCATCCTGAAATTTTTACATGCTCTGAAGTTAGAAAGTAAAATCTTATTTGAAGAATTGAAATCTATTTTATAAAAATAGCAAGCTATTAAAGCTACTGTAGGGAATAGAATTTTTATAATAGAGTCTGATTTTTTTTAAACTGTTAAATTAATTTCAAAGAATATGGTCAATTTTCTGAATGTACTGGAATACATACAATATTTGACGAGGAGAATCCAATTAAAATGAAAAAATAATTTGAATACTGTTTTAATCTTACTTATCTCAAATAGGTAATTATTAATATATCCTTTCACTTACATTTCATCCACTGATTTCATATGCAGTTTCTCACAACGAATAATGACATACTGACAGCAAGAGAATACAATTTTCCTGCATTCTTGCCTATTTTCTTCTCCATACTGGCAATGAGCATAAAGTCTTAATTTTTTGCATAGAGTGAGAGAGCAGAGATTTGAAATATCTATTAGGGTATATTTCACAGCAGTTTCTTCTGAACAATTCAAAAGTCCATTTGCTTGTTCCTTTCTTTTTAAAAATGAGTAATATTTTTCTCTCACTCCCTCTAATGTTACAGTGTTTGGTGTGGGTTAAGTAACCTCTCAGGATCTAAAGGAGTTATGACTAGTCTTATTATTTTTATACTATCAAAGATAATTGCTTTTTTATTATTTTGTTAGAATTTTTCTTTTGGGACAAGTATGGCTAGAATAAAGAGTTAGAAAATTAATTAGTTGATTTCAGTAAGAAAAATGTTAGAGTCGACTGGTGTTTTAAATGTAAATATTTAAATAAATATGATTTGGAATAAATATGATTTTTCCATTAGCAGTAAAAGGCCACAGGCTATTTATTGATCTGACAGTACACAGTGTCAGGACTTGTCTTGTTTTGACCTCAGCTGATTTTAGGGTTTTTTAGCTGTGATAGCAATTTTCTAGCAGTTAGGTGACTATTGCCTCAATTTTTGGAGCTCTGTGAATGTCACAGATAACAAAGGTCTAAGCAATGTACATCATCACTGAGTAACGAGCATTAGCTTTTTCTGTTCATTGTGGGGGTATTATGTAAATTTAACTACCAGTTCATGTGTGGAGACAGCCAAACTTTATCTGGGTACCAATGCAGAAAGTCTAAGTAAGCAGAATATGTTAGAAAATGTTCAAAAATAATAATCCAAAGCAGTTGCAAGACTGAAGAAGAGACTCCAACCACCAAAATCACACTCCACCCCAAAGAATAATTCTGGTCTCTGCTACCTTATTGTTACCTAAGCCCCACTCTATTTTACTCAACTACGGGTAGCACTAGTGAGCTTGGGAACCAAAAGAGCATTACAAGGGTGGTGAGCATAACAAGAGGGGAGAGGGTTAGACACTGGGAAACTTATGTGTGACAATTTTGATGGTATTATTAGTGGGACTTTTCTATTAAAATTAGATAAGTTGGGATATGACTGCAAATAACATTGTAACTAAACTAGTGAGTTTGTTGTAAATTTGTTTGTTAAAATATGAATTCAGTAGCCCAAATAGCTTTTGAAGGGTAAATGGACTTTGGGACACTAAAAGTTATTTTATTTGACAGATGTCTTGAGTTATGGTTTATTTCTGGAGAAGTTCAGGAAGGAAAGCAAAGATGTTTCTTGGCAACAGTAACTTGTGTGTGTATGCTGGGGGGAAATCCAAAGAATAATTTGTGTGCCTTCTCATTCAAGAGGAAAAAGAAACCCAAACCATAGTTCCTGCAATCCCAATGTCTGTCACAAACACAACTGAATAGTTTCTGCCCTGTTTTTGCTGTAAGGCTATGTCTTAGGCTTCAAGCCATTCAACCTCCTGAGTTCTCTTTACCCCAAAACATGCTTCTAAAGGTGAGTGCATCCTGGTTTAGAGTCTAACAGCAAGTCAGAAAAAGTTGGAAGATCTTTCTGGTTATGTAAACATATCCTAGCTCTTGAGTGTTAGAGACAGAAAGAGGGCTGCTCTATAAGTAGATGTATGGGCTAGATGCCTTGTGTAGATTATAAGATGTGAACAAAGGTATTGGAAAAACTGCAGCAAATATTGCAAATGCAGCTAGTTAGCCCTTGTTATAAACCTTTTTCAAATCTGTTTTGTTAATGAGGTGTGGATGTAACTTGATTAATGAAATGATTCAGGCAGGACCTTATGAAAATTATTATGGCTTTCCAGGCTGGGTGTGATAAAAATGCTTCAATGACAGCAACAGACACAAATAAAAGGCTAGAGACCTGTGGTCTGGACATACAGAAGATACGGTTTGGGTGACTTGGGCGCATTCTGACATTCCCATCTGGAGTTCCCTGAGAAGGGAAGTCCTCGGAAAGGGCTAGCACAGCAGCACAGGTGTAGATTTAGAGCCAGACCAACAAGCAGTTAGAAAATGTAGATATTTCCCAGTTTGGTTAGTAAGTACAGAATTTCTAAGCCACCGTTTTGAAATTAAAGTAAGAAACCTAAAACTTGCCAGCTTATTTACTGGTCTATGCCCCATTTTCATGTTCCTGATCTCAGTGATACCACTATCTCAGTCATACCACTTTTGATCACTTCCACAATCAAATTCATAGAACCATGGAATCATAAAATAGTCTGGATTGGAAGGGACCTTTAAAGGTCATCCAGTCCAACCCCTTTGCAATGAGCAAGGACATCTTCAACCAGACCAAGTTGCTCAGAGCCCGATCCAACCTGACCTTGAATGTTTCCAGGGGTGGGGCACCTACTACTTCTCTGGACAACCTCTTCCAGTGTTTCACCACCCTCATTGTAAAAAATTTCTTTCTAATATCTCATCTAAATCTACTCTCTTTTAGTTTAGAACCACTACCCCTTGTCCTATCAGTATAGGGCCTACTAAAAAGTCTGTCCCCATCTTTCTTATAACCCCCCTTTAAGTATTCAAAGGCCACAATACAGTAACTCAACCCTATCTGAGTTTTTGCATTTGATTCACAGGAATTCCTGAAACTCTCTCAGCTTTTACTAACTTTCTTTAAGGTGTAGCAACACATTGTTTCCTCACCAGTCACTTTTTTCCATTACAAAGACAACCAAAAGGGGTTTAGTTTTTTTGTTTCTTCGTAAGACTATCATCTCAACCCTGGGTTCTCAGCCTCAGCACCTGGAAAAGAGCCTAAACTACATTCAGTGAGTGGAAACTGCTGGACTACTCCATCAAGTCAACCTTACCTATGATAATATGATTTATAATTAAGCAGGTAATTATGTACTTTATCATAATCATGTTAGACTCCTTCATGTTAATGTCCTTATGTTTTAAAAAAACATGAGAATAGGCTGATAATTTCCTCAGACAGGAAATTTTAAGCCTTGTGGAACATTTTTTTTTAAGCAGAATAAAAAAGTTATTATTGCTTATTTTAAAATGTTCTTGAAAACTGACAGAGGCCATCATTAATCATGAATTAGTTTTTACAGGTAAAATATATTTATAATACACTTATTGAGAAACAGTGTTAGGTGTAGATATTTTAATCTTCTCTAAAACTTCAAGCAGATATTACAGAAAAAATGAATATTTTAATAACATGAATACTTAAAATGAGAAATGCATTAAGTAAAACTGTGAAAAGAGAAATAACTTCCAGAATCTAATACCCTTCAAAAGTTTCACAACAGGAGGAAAAAACAGAAAAATAAAACCAAACAAAACAAACTACTAAAGAGATGTGTTATTTGAACAAACATAGCTGAAGAAAGCTTTTTTCCATTTACAGTGGAAAATAAGAACTTCCGAACTCCAGAACTTCTGATCTCCAGAGAAAAAGAGTGTGAAGCAGTAAAGTTAGGGGGAAAAAAGGTTAAACTACTAGGTGAAACTTCATGAAGTTATGAGAAAAATACATCTGGAGGAGGAACTTTCACATAATCACAGAATGGTAGGGGTTGGAAGGGACCTCTCGAGATCATCTCGTCCAACCCCCCTGCTTGAGCAGGTACACCTAAAGCAGCGTGCACAGGACCACATCCAGTGGGTTTTGAATGTCTCCAGACAAGGAGACTCCACAACGTCTCTGGGCAGCCTGTTCCACTGCTCTGTCACCCTCACAGTAAAGAAGTTTTTCCTCATATTCAGGTGGAACTTCCTGGGTTCTAACTTGTGCCCATTGCCCCTTGTCCTGTCATTGGGCACCTCTGAAAAGTCTGGCCCCATCCTCTTGACACCCACCCTTCAGATATTTATAAGCATTGAGAGAGTCCCCCCTCATTCTTCTCTTCTCCAGGCTAAACAAAGCCAGGTGTCTCAGCCTTTCCTCATGACAGAGATCCTCCAGTCCCATGATCATCTTTATAGCTCTCCGTTGGACTCTGTCCAGTAGTTCCCTGTCTTTCTTGAACTGGGGAGCCCAGAACTGGATGCAGTACTCCAGATGTGGCCTCACTAGGGTGGAGTAGAGGGGGAGGATAACCTCCCTCAACCTGCTGGTAACACTCTTTTGAATGTATCCCAGGGTACCGTTGTCCTTCTTGGCCACAAGGGCACATTGCTGGCTCATGGTCAACCTGCTGTCCACCAGCACTCCCAGGTCCTTCTACTGGTGCATGGAGTTGTTCCTCCCCAGGTGCAGGACCTTACACTTGCTCTTGTTGAATTTCATTAGGTTCCCCTCGGCCCAGCACTCCAGCCTGTCCAGGTCTCACTGAAAGGCAGCACAGCCTTCTGGTGTATCAGCCACTCCTCCCAGTTTTGTATTGTCAGCAAACTTGCTGAGGGTACACTCTGACCCTTTGTCAGGTCATTGATGGATATGTTGAACGGGACTGGACCCAGCACAAACCCCTGGGGAACACCACTAGTTACAGGCCTCCAGCCAGACTCTGCCCCGTTGATCACGACCCTATGAGCTCTGCTGTTCAGCCAGTTCTCTATCCACCTCACTGACCACTCCCCTAACCCACAATTCCTAAGCTTACCTATGAGGGTGTTGTGGGAGACAGTGTCAAAAGCCTTGCTGAAGTCGAGGTAAACAACATCCACTGCTCTCCTTTCATCTACCCAACCAGTCATGCCATCATAGAAGGCTATCAGGTTGGTCAAGCACGATCTCCCCTTGGTGAATCCATGTTGACCAATTCTGTTAACCTTTTCCTCTACATGCCTGGAGATGACCTCCAGGATGAACTGTTCTATCACCTTTCCGGGGAAGGAGGTGAGGCTGACTGGCCTATAGTTTGCTGGGTCCTCCTTCTTGCCCCTCTTTGAAGACTGGAATGACATTGGCTACCCCCCAGTCCTTGGGCACCTCCCCTGTCCTCCATAGCCTTTCAAAGACAATGGAGAGTGGCTTAGCGAGAACATCTGCCAGCTCCCTCAGCACTCGTGGGTGCTCATGGATTTGTGAGGATCCAGTTTGCCTAAATGATCTCTATCCCAATCCTCCTCAGCCAGGGGGAAGCCTTCCTTTCTCCAGATTTTCTCTCTCACCTCTGGGGGCTGGGATGCCTGAGGGCCAGCCTTAGCAGTAAAGACTGAAGCAAAGAAGACATTCAGTAACTCTGCCTTCTCTGCATCCTGCCTCACCAGGGCCCCCACCCCGTTCAGCAGTGGGCCCACAGTTTCCTCAGTCTTTCTTTTACTACTGATGTATTTGAAGAAGCCCTTCTTGTTATCCTTGGCATCCCTTGACAGATTTAGTTCCAAGTGGGCCTTGGCCTTCCTTGTTGCACCTCTGCATACCCTGACAATGTTCCTATATTCCTCCCAAGTGGCCAGTCCCTTTTTCCACATACTGTAAACCTCCTTCTTCCATTTGAGTTTTTCTAGAAGCTCTTTGCTCATCCATGTGGGTCTCCTGGCTCCTTTGCTTGACTTCTTCCTCCTATGAATGCACCGATCTCGAGCTCTGAGGAAGTGGTACTTGAATGTTGACAAGCTCTCTTGGACCTCCCTACCTTCTAGAGCCCTAACACATGGGATCCCTCCAAGCAGGTCTTTGAAGAGGCCAAAGTTGGCTCCCTTGAAGTCCAAGGCTGTAATCCTACTTGTTGCCCTGCTTCTACTCTGCAGGATCCTGAACTCCACCGTCTCATGGTCACTGCAGCCAAAGCTACCCCCCAACACTCACATCCTCAACTACACCTTCTTTGTTTGCTAGTATAAGGTCCAGCAGCACATCTTGATTCATTGGCTCCTCCACCACCTGTGTCAAAAAGTTATACTTGATGATCTGCAGGAACCTCCTGGATTGTGCACGCCTCACCATGTTGCTTTCCCAGCAAATATCGGGGTGGTTGAAGTCCCCCGTGAGAACCAGGGCCTGTGATTGTGAGGTTACTTCCAGCTGTCTGTAGAAGGCCTTGTTGACTTCCTCTTCCTGACCAGGTGGCCCGTAGCAATCGCCCACAACAGTGTCACCCATATTTGCTTGCCCCTTAATTTTTACCCATAAGCTCTCAACTAGTTCTTCCTCCACCCCTAGGCAGAGTTCGATACATTCCAGTTGCTCTCTCACATAAAAAACAAGTCCCCCACCTTGCCTTGCTGGCCTGTCTTTCCTAAAAAGTATGTAGCCATCCATGACTGTATTCCAGTCATGAGAGCTATCCCACTATGTCTCTATAATTGCCATCAGATTGTGGCCCTGTGACCGCACACAGAACTCTAGTTCCTCCTGTTATTCCCCATGCTGTGTGCGTTGGTGTACAAGCATTTCAGAGAGGTAACTGAGCACGCAGGAAGGGTGCACAAGGATCCACTATAGCCATACACACCTTTAAGGCAGTTGGTTTTCTGATTGTCATCTCATGAGGCAACTAAGGCACTTTGTCACTGCTCTGGTTGGCCTGGCTTATTCCCCCATTGAGTGTGATGACATTAGCATTGCCAACTTTGGGCCCCACCCACTGAGTCCTTCAGTTTAAAGCCCACCTCTCCAAGTTGGCCAGCCTGCTGCTAAATATTCCCTTTCCCCTTCTAGACAGGTTGATTCCATCCCTCCCTAATAAGTTGTGGTTGATGGGGAAAGTCCCATTGTCAAAACCCTCATGACAGTACCAGCCACGTAGCCAAGAGTTGATTTGCATTATTTGTCCATTATTGGCTGCCCAATCTTCTCCAGCTAGTAAAATGGAGGAAAAGATGACTTGCACACCAATATTTTTCACTTGGTCCCCCAAGGCTTTATAGTTTTCCTTGGTTCTGCCCAGGCTCTGGCTTATAGCATCATTTGTGTGACATGGAAGAGTAACAGTGGATAGGAATCTGTGCTCTTGACATGTAGTGGCACCCTCTCAGTGATGTCCCAGATTATACCTTCCAGAAGGGAGCAAACCTCTCGTGACTCCCTGTCAGGTTGGCAGATGAGCGTCTCGGTGCCTTTTAACAGAGAGTCACCCACTACAAGCACTCATCTCTTCTCTAAGGGGTTATCTTCAAAGGTTATTCGTGGATTCAGGCATTCAGTAACCTCCCTGTGACTCTGGATGAAGTTCCCAGGATGTAACTATGTCACTGACTTCTTGTATTGAAAGGCTATAAAGGCTATTATCTGCTTCCAGTGGCAGTTCACCAATCAGTACAGTCATTGTTTGGTGTGCCTAATTTCTTCTGCACACTGTGTATTCCAGGAACTTGGTAGGGAATTAGAATTCTGCTCTGGGACTAAAAATAGTACTAGATATACAACACATTTCCTAAAAATGAAACTTCTATGCTATTTGCTGTATTAGAAAATTCTAGCTTGCAACTAATAAGACCTGGTACGATTTCAACTTTTTTGGAGAGGGGTTAATGAAAGAATTTATAATGTTAGTAATGAAAATAAATTCATTGATATTATATTAATTAAAATTAATTAAAAGTAACTAGCTGAAAGGATAAACAAAAATGGTTGCAACTTGATGACAACGTTATGTGCTATAAACAGAACAAGCTAGTGTGAAAGGTGTGCAAGGTCACAAAGCTTGCTGGAATAGTGATGGAAACATTGGATTGGACAGGGAGAGTAAGACTCGCTGAGGTCAAATTTACACATGACACCAAACTGAGGGGACCCCTTGATATAAAACAAGGGTGGCAACAGAAGCAGTGATAAATCCCTATTTCCAGCCATTTACATGTATCATGTATCAATTTTTTAACTGAATGTAAGGAGCAGTTTAAATATTTTCTACAAGTTGAGAAAAAAATTTTTAGGGTAAAATAAGAATTTCTAAATATACAAAAGAAAATGAAGCCCAAAAATTCCATAACAAAAAAAAAAAAAAAAACAAACAAAAAAAAAAAAAAAACCAAAAACAAAAACCCACACAAACAAACAAACAAACAAACAAACAAACAAAAAAAAACAAACAAAAAAAACCCCAACCAAACAGAAATACAATATATGCATTTCTTATAGATTTTTTAACTGTCTACATTCCTTTGTACTTATTTGGTCCATCATGGTGGGTATCTTGGGTTTTTTTTGTTTTTTTGTTTTGTTAATTTTGTTTATTCTGTTATTGTTCACTAGAGCAAAAACCACTGAAGTAAAAATAAAAGATTGACATCCTTTAGAACAAATATTATTTTCTCTTTCTCCAGTTTAGAAATGAGAAAACATTATAAAATTTTAGAAAGGCTGGAATCACAAATGATTATGAAACAGAAATCAAACTTCTTTTTCCTTTATTCTTCACTCTTAAAATTTGTATTTCTTCAGTACAATTGGATAAAATAAAGGACTAAAAAAGTTAGATATATAAAGACACAGCTTGATAATATTATGCTCATAGGCACATCAGATAGGTCTACTAATTACAAATTTTAATTATAGTATCCACCTTTCATTTTATTCCTTGAGATTTAAGTGACAACATTACATAAGCTCATCCATCATGTCATTCTGGCTCATCCTCCTTCCTGGTTTTTGTATATGAGAAGAAATTTCAGTTAAAAAAAAAAAAAATCTTTGACTAGAGACATTTTATGCACAACTAGAAAAACCATTAAAAAACTACCTGCTGAGCAAATTCCATCTAAGACAGGCAAACACCAAGAAAGAGTACAAGATAAAAAAAAAAAAAAAAAAACAACCCTGTAATAATGCTCATTATTGATACGGGGAATCTTATACAAGACAAAGGTTGCCAAATGTCAATAATGACTGAAAAAGGTTATTAAGTATTTGCAGTATCTCCACAAAAAACATTAATGATATGAATTCTTAAATATTACGATAACATCACCTTATTATTTGAAGCAAAACTAGAAAATTTTTGATTTTTGGTCTGAAACATAATTTATAAGTAGTCAAAGTAATGGCTGAAGAACACTCAGTAATTGTTACATAGAAGTTAAAACTGGATAAGAGAAATTACTGTCTAAACATTGAAGCTTTAATTCTGCTCTGAATCATTCCCACACCTATAGAAGCTTGCATTGATAGTGGTGAAAATATATAGTTTGAACTTTACCCTTCAATTTAGTGAGTTAGTGAAGACAGACTGATTGAAGAAAACTCATTGCTGGAGATATTCAAAACAAGACCCTAAGCATCTTGACCAAATCTTAAAGCTGATGCTGCTCTGAGTGGACAGTCGGAACAGACAACTTCCTGAGGTCCCTTCCAACATGAATTATTATGAGTCTATGATAACTGACACAATTATTGTATATAGATATCATTTAACAAACATGCAAAGAATATATTTAAAAGGTTAAGAATCTCCATGTATTTTGCGTACTGTCATACATATGCTCTCATTGTGCTTTAAGTTATGTTAGGGCTCTATTTAGAATGTCATTTTTGACAGTGGAAAAACTTTTATCATTTATTTATAGCTTTAAATACAGCAGTGTATTTAGACTGCAGAGATAGCACCAAACAAGATAGCACAGTACTGCACAAAGCAGAAATACTAGCTCAGGTCCTAGAAACTAGCTTATGATGTGCTATGTCCAGAAATATTGATCTGCATTGCTGCCGTGGTTTAGCCCCAGATGGCAACTAAACCCCACACAGCCACTCATTCACTCTCCCCTGGTGAAATGGGGGAGAGAATTGGAAGAGTAAAACTGAGAAAACTCATGGGCTGTGATAATAATTAATAAGTAAAGCAAAAGCCGTGCGCACAAGCAAAGCAAAACAATTAATTAATTTACTACTTCCGATTGTCAGGCAGGTGTTCAGCCATCTCCAGGAAAGCAGGGCTCCATGATGCATAATGGTTTCTTGGGAAGACAAACACCATAACTTGGAACATCTCCCCCTTCCTTCTTCTTCTCCCAGCTTTATATGCTGAGCATGATGTCATATGGTATGGAATATCTCTTTGGTTGGTTGGGGTCAGCTCCCTCCCTGCCCAGCTTCTCGTGCACCTGGCAGAGCATGAGAAGCTGAAAAAGTCCTTGACTTAGTGTAAGCACTACCTAGCAACAACTAAAACATCAGTGTGTTATCAACATTATTCTGATCCTAAATCCAGAAGACAGCACTATACTAGCTACTAGGAAGAAAATCATCTCTATCCCAGCTGAAACCAGGACAACAGCTTTCATGTATCCATCCTATTTCTGTCTGTGGAGTTTGTTCAGGTCACAGTTAGTTCAGTGTATGACACTGTTTCACAAAAGGTAGACATACCTTTTACAGGTTGTATATCTTGACCTTTTTTGCTCAGGAAACAAGACAACCTTACCCATCTTTGAATTCTTAATGAGTAAAACAATATAGAAGACATTATAATTGCTGTTATTGTTATAATAAAATTGATGATTAGAAGTTTTGCCATTGAATTATGCTTTAATGAGAAATGAAATTAATAATGGAAAAGGGGGGATGTGAAGGAGAGGGAAAAGGAAAATCTCTACAAAGAAGTCTCAAATTTTCTTTAAATTGTGTTTAAATTATATTTTGTGTTTAAATTATATTTTGTGTTTAAATTATATTTTTTGTTTAAATTATATCACTTCCTCTTTACTCTACATATGTGTAGCACCATGTGCAGGACCAGATCCACAGATCTAGATGCTGTGAAACAGAGAAGTGAAGCCATTTATAAAACAAAAGGGCAATGGTCTTCCCTGCGCCACACAACAATGTGGGATCCAGAGCACAGGAAAGAAAACCATTAAGAGACAACTTAAATGCTCTTAAGGGAGAGTTAATCTAGAAAAGGGGCAAATAGGGGTAATACAGTGGGATATATAAAATATGGAATGATATACTAAAAGAAGATCAAGAAAACAGGCTACTCATATACTTTTGGCTTCAGACATTAACGTAAAGAATAAACTCTCATTTAATTGTGTTTAATGTTCATAATATTTTTTAAGACAGAATGCCTGTTCAGATAAGCTTCCTGTTTTCTTTTATATTTAGTAAGATTTCTTAGAAATGTTCTAGAAATTCAAACATAACATTTTCTCTAGATTAGTTCTATTTCTGACAAAAACAGATTGGAACACAATTTTGTGAAATTATAAAGTACACTTGGTCTTGTGTGAAGACCAGATACCATTTTCTTTTCAGGGATAAATGCACTGCATTTTAAAAGTTCTGTAAGAATATGATTTCTTTTTTAATTGGAACCTCCATACTGACTTTAGTATCCATTTTATAACTATCTATTTTATAATAGGAGCTTGATGTCTCATTTTACTCTTATGTTTGAGTAGCTGTGGCTAAAAAACGCATTAAGACAAAAAATCTCATCTGAAGATTGATAATGATTACCAAACTTTTAATTCACCACGTGTTATATTGTTTATCCTAGTTAATGTTTAATGTGACAGCATCTTGGAATGCAGAAATTTCTTCAAGAAAAAAAAAAGTACTCAAGACTTTTCTTTTTTTTCCAATTTGGTATTGCGAGTATTCAGAGTTTGCCCTATGACTCAAAAGGATAATACAGTACAGTGTATTTTCCTATACCCAATAGTACATTCTCTTTAGCTGTACTGTTCAGTATCTCTTCTTTGACAAGCAATGTGCAGAGCTGTTTGTATCAGAAATTGTAGACAATATGTATGCTTTAGTTTTATTATAATAGCAATGCTAGTTAATATTGTTCGCTTAAATTCACCTTATGGTCATTGTAGAACTATATAAGTAATTTATTTCAAAATCTTCATTTTAACATTGCTTTGTTGTGAGCAATTATCTTTTCTTCTGATTATGTAATTCTTATGGTGATATTTAAAACAAAACCCAGTACTTTTAAAGAAGACAATACCTTTTAAGAATCTTATACTGTATTTCTTTTTCTTCCTTCAACAGATGCATGACAGTTTTTCATTATACTAGGACTGTGTATAAATTGTTACATTGTATAATATTTGGCAAGTATCACAAGATAGAACTTAAACATTTGAAATCATATCACAGTAATTCAGCATAATTTACACTGTTATTCAGAGACCTCTCTTCATAATAATATTTATCAACCAAACACTTGAAAAAAGTAATCACAAGATATACCTTATCAGTAAGGTTTATGCACAGGATAGATTATAGTAGGTGAGTCAGTCCTATGTGCATATCTACAACCTAATTTGTTAGGGTCTGCTCTCTGGCAATGTCTCAACAGGCCAACAGGCATGGAGTAGCTTGTGTCCATTCCATTAAATTCTCTTCTTCTCTCAGACAGTGTAACTGCATGTTGTGGTTTAGCCCCGGTCAGCAACTAAGCACCACACAGCCGCTCGCTCACTCCCCCACCCTTGTGGGATGGGGGAGAGAATCGGAAGGGCCAAAGTAAGAAAACTCGTGGGTTGAGATAAGAACAGTTTAATAATTAGAATAAAACAGCAATAATACTAATATAATGAAAAGGAAAATAATGAGCGAGAGAGAGATGAAACAGTAGAAGGAGAGGGAAAGGGAAAAAAAAACAAAACCAAAACTGAACAACAAGTGCTGCAACCGCTCACCACCCGCCGACCGACGCTGCCGGTCCCCGAGCCGCGATCGCTGCCTCCCCTGGCCAATTCCCTCCAGTTAATATACTGGGCATGACGTCACATGATATGGAATACCCTTTGGCCAATTCGAATCAGCTCTCCTGGTCGTATCCCCTCCCCTCCCGGCTTCTTGTGCACCTGGCAGAGCACGGGAAGCTGGAAAAGTCCTTGACTAGTGTAAGCACTACCCAGCAACAACTAAAACACCAGGGTGTTATCAACATTATTTACATACCAAGTCTAAAACACAGCACTATACTAGCTACAGTGAAGAAAATCAACTATCCCAGCTAAAACCATGACACTGCATCCAGATTGTCATCTGGGAATGGCAGCTCCCGAGCTGTACCTGAACATCATTTATTATAAATGCTCACTGACATCAGCCAAAACCTTGCCAACAGCTGTTCTGACAAACTAACATTTTAGGAAAATGTGTTGTAGAAAACTCTCAATGTCCCATTCTTGGGAGATCACCATGCAAGAACAACTTACAAGCTCACCAAATCTCTCTTCTGAATCTCCGACACTGGCACAAGCAACCATTTGAGGATGACGGGGGGCGGGGGAAGTTAGCATCTGAGAAATGTCATAACCTACTACAGAACTTAGATGACTCAGAAAAAGTCAGAAGTTGTTTGGTATTCCTTTAAATTCCTTACAAAAGTAAAGAAGCAAATAAACAAGGCCATACCTGTTATTCTAATATTGCAAATATCCAAATCTACCTGCAAAATACTAAAACCCTGAAGGACATCATTAGTTACTGAACTCTTAGAGATACTATGATTTTTTTTATTAATACTTTGGCTGGCATGAAATAGTAATTGCCTCTTTCAGAATTTTATAGAACACCCAGTGGTGGTTCTGGTAACTGGTTAGAACGTCACTCTGGGTACTTTTCAAAATGACTGATAAGTACATGATATCTGTAAGGATTTTGAGTAGAATGAGTCCTAAAGACTTTTTATCAAGGTATGATGGAATCAATGGCACATTAAATTAATTAAATTTAAATTAATTTAAATTAAATTAAATAAATTAAATAGGAATGTCAATGTCCTTGACAGGACAAGGGGTAACGGTTTTAAACTAAAGGAGGGTAGATTTAGACTGGATATAAGGAAGACATTTTTTCCAATGAGGGTGTTGAAACACTGGCACAGGTTGCCCAGAGAGGTTGTGGAGGCCCCATCCTAGAGACATTCAAGGTCAGGTTGGACAGGGCTCTGAGCAACGTGATCTAGTTGAAGATGTCCTTGCTCACTGCAGGGGGATTGGACTAGATGACCTCTAAAGGTCCCTTCCAACCCAAACCATTCTATGATTCTATGAAATAATGCATTGTGTGATTTATTTCACTTATATAAACTATGGATCACCTTATGTTGTCTTGAATGTTCAGTCTCTATCTGATTTTATGTTTGTGTAATGCATTTCTCTTTTCCTCGAAACAGAAATAATATGAGAATAGAAGTAAGCAATGACAAAAAAAAAATCTTTCCTAATCTACACTTGTGAAACTGAAGGTATTTTTGTGAATTCTTTTTCCATTTGTGTCATTTTTTATTAATTCAGAAAACAACATTCTTTGGATTTGTTACATACTATCAGAATTACAGTATAACTTATTTAGTGCCATCTCCAGTTACGGTTGACTTACAGAATGGAGGGATAGGGAAAACAAAAAATATTAGTGCTGTCACAAGGCAAAACACAAGAATAATGAAAAATATAAAGAAAACATCATTTAAATGCAATGTTTTGAAGGGAAAAAAGGTGATTGTTCTAAATTCTTGTTGTGGTTTAGCCCCGGTCAGCAACTAAGCACCACACAGCCGCTCGCTCACTCCCCCACCCTTGTGGGATGGGGGAGAGAATCGGAAGGGCCAAAGTAAGAAAACTCGTGGGTTGAGACAAGAACAGTTTAATAATTAAAATAAAACAACAAAAATAATAATACAATGAAAAGGAAAATAATGAGCGAGAGAGAGATGAAAACTTGGAAGAAGAGAAAAAAAAACAAAACTAAACAACAAGTGCTGCAACCACTCACCACCTGCCGACCGACGCTGCCGGTCCCCGAGCCGTGATCGCTGCTTCCCCCGGCCAACTACCTCCAGTTAATATACTGGGCATGACATCACATGATATAGAATACCCTTTGGCCAATTCAGATCAGCTCTCCTGGTTGTATCCCCTCCCCTCCCGGCTTCTTGTGCACCTGGCAGAGCATGGGAAGCTAGAAAGTCCTTGACTAGTGTAAAAACCACCCAGCAACAACTAAAACATTAGTGTGCCATCAACATTATTTACATACCAAGTCTAAAACACAGCACTATACTAGCTACAGTGAAGTAAATTAATTATCCCAGCCAAAACCGTGACAATTCTACAAGGCAAGCAAACAGTTGGGATTTTACCAGTAGTTCTGCAATTAATTAGCATACAAATATCAATATTTCACTGTGTCTAACATGGTATAGAGTGATGCATACATTTCATAAGTTACAAGAAATAACTCCGTCTTCTTTACACTTGGTATTGGGCTGTATGTGCGTTTAACATAATGCAACTTTTTGATTAAATACACTAACTACAAATTTGTGAAGTATTAATACTTCAACATGCATTTGATATAGCTATTTGCCATATGAGATGATTAGTGTCTTCATTTTTTATTATATTAAAATGGACTAAAGGTGCTCAGCACCTAACAGAATTAACTCCCTTGGAACTGTGTCCATATATTAATGAGGTTATCAGTTACCATCTATATATGTTAAAACTACTCAAAATAACAGATTAGTTACAGAACAGAAATACTATTTTGAACACCTTTCCTTCTGTGTAACACTGCTGATTAATGCTAATGTTTGTATCTAGTTCTGAGCTTTCTATTATGGCATGCATTCTTGTTAGGAATTAGAGACAGTTGCTGGCTTTTTATTAAAAAAAAAATAAAAACAGCTCAACTAAAAATAGAATTATTATTTTCAAAAAGACCACATCTGAACTTTTAAGATAGTGCTGCATATTAATTTTTCATAGATTAACAAAAGGTGTAATGTTTAATTGTATGAGGTTGAGAACATTAGAATGTCCATATACTGGGTCAGACCAAAGGAGGATCTTGTTCAGTATCTTGCTTGAAGGAGTAGCTGTACACAAAGGCATGGAGAACAGTAAGACAAAAGAAATTCCACAAGATACATCTCCAAATATCCTTTCTGCCTTCAGCTATTTTCAAAGACCTAGGGGAGCGGAACCCAAGTGGACTGTCAGTATTCATGATATTCTTTAGCACAGCTTTACACACGACAGCTACCTTCTGTGAACTACTACCTTCTCTTCTGGACTTGACTCCTATGAACTTCATTTGATGCTCTTTAGTTCTTGCACTGGAAGACAAAGCGAATGGTCCATCCCTGCCCACCTTCTCCATGGCACACATGAAAACATATTCCACACTATCCCAAGCCATCTGTCTTCTGGAATGAAGTCCCCTTGCTCATGTAGTCATTCCTTCTACAGAAAAAATTTCACATAGACTAGAGAAAGAAAGGTGATCCCTGGCCACCACTGCCTCTTGTTGTCACAACACTGAGGGACTGACAGTCATGGGGGGCTGCAATGGAGTCCTGGGCCCTGTGCTAGGTGGTGGGAGCTCTGGGTGGGTGGCCAGGGACAGTCAGGCCTGTGAGTGCCCTCAGAGCCCTGACACTTCCGAAAAGTTTATTGCACAATATCCTTAGTACTAGAAATCTTGACAAAATATGAAACATTTTTGAAATCCACATGGAGACGGAGGAGTTAGAAAAAGAGAATGCAATGAAATGCTGAACATATGACAGTCTGAACCCAATGACTTGGGACCCTTACCATATACTGAACTCCACTGAAATACTGATTAGCCATGACTTTAAAGAGTATGGTCATCAAATAGTTAATTCCTGAAATCATATATTCATGAATTTTTACTTCCATACATTCTTAGAGTTCAACAAAGACATTGTTTAATGATGATAATAACACTGCCACTAATGCAATGTAGCTGGAAGCTAAAATAAACAGTCTTACTTTTGAGAAAGTTAAAAAGATATAAGTGATTTTAATTAAATACTCCTACAGTTTTCTCAGATCTACTGTAAATACCTTCTGGGTTTGTTAGAAACAGTGATAACTTGTTTTTCTTTCTATTTAACAAGTTTTCATTTGTGCTAGTCACCTTTCTGTAATTTGCCCAAGTTAAGGTCAACTGTGTTGACCTGTGTGTGTTTTATCTGAGATTTCTCAAGAAGGGTGAAAGAACCATTTAATTTGTAAGCTTCTATTTTACAGTATAGATACTGTATTTTGTTAATCAAGTATAGCAAAACAAAACACATTGAATTACAAAAACAATTCAAAAGACTTAGTGTTTACCTTGTCCTGACTGGTCTAGTCTGGCTCAATGATTAACTCTAGAGGAAAGAGGAAATTTTCTTCTCCTCAAAGACAACTTATCATCTTCAGATTTGTGTATGTACAGGTGTGTGCTTGGGAAGACATGTCTGAAGTGCCAGAGAGAAAAAACTTGAAATGAAAGATATTGCCATGCAGTTTGGAAGAGCCTCAAAGGAGCAGGGGTCTGTCTGTAATTAGAGAACAGAGACAAACCTCAGAGGTAACGCAAGAGACTTTCCTACAAACCCAGAAAGGCAATTCTGTGAAGTCTATTCAGCCCAGCAAGATACTGGAAATTGCTGGACTGGAAGAAGCTATAGAAGAAAAAAAATTGCAAAGTCATTGCAATGGCATAGTGGGAAAAGGGAGGTTTCATATTTAATGACTTCCATGAAAGACTTATCCCTATTTTTCTCATTCTTTTTTTTATAGCATCTGTGCTCTGATCTAATGTTAACTGTAGAGACTGAAAGTATTTTGAGGCTTTTGCTGTTCTCAGTTCAAGAAAACAGGGTGGTGTGAATGTGTGTAAGTGTGTGTGCCTGAGAGAGATTCTAGACAATATTTTAAGACTATAAATAAGAAATATTTAGCTTAAATTATCTGCAGTGTTATCCTTCTCAGTGACATAGTCTACAGCTACTTTTGAAATCAATGTGGATGAAAAGGAGTTGACGTGTAGAGCAAAAAAATTGTTACAGAGGATATAATCATCACACTGTATACATCTCAAGGTGTTTTATTTCAGAGTAGCTTCAGTTTGGTCCTGTGGACTGAAAGCCCATTTGCAGCTGAAGCGCATTCAGTACATGCCTGCAACACATCTTCCACTTTGGTTTCCTCTGAAAGAAATCCAGTTCCTATGCAAACTGAAATAGTTTTAGTAGAGATCAACAATAAGGAGATTGCTTCAAAAGCTTCCTCCTGATCTAGACTAAAACTTTAATTCAGACATTCTTGTAGCAGATGGTGCCTATTCAGGATTTAAGTTTTAATTCTTTGCTCTTTTTACTGCTATACAACTCAGAAAGATCTGTGAGTAGTCTTTGCCCCTGTGAGTCAGTTTGATCATCAGCTGAGGATCCATTTTATTATCTGCATGCTATGTAAAGTGCTTCAGGACTGAGATATGAAAGATATTATTAAGGTCTAAGAATTGTTGTCAGTGGCAGTATATGTCTGCAAATGTATTATGCAGCATGTGTATACTCCTACTAACACTGCTATTACTTCTACAGATTTCCCATTGCTGGCTCAGGAGTTCAATATTTATCTGTTTATGTAATACTTTCAGGCATATAATCCACACACTTGATAGTCTTCATTCCAATGGTCTGGCTGTGATGGAGTTAATTTTCTTCATAGCAGCCCGTATGGTGCTGTGCTTTCAATTTGTGACTAAAACAGTGTTGATACAAAACAAGTGTTTTAGCTACTGCTGAGCAGTGCTTGCACAGTGTCAAACCCTTCTCTATTTGTCACACTGCCCACCACCAGCAAATAGAATAGGGATGGGCAAAAAGTTGTGAGGGGACACAGCCGGGAGAGTTGACCCGAACTGATCAAAGGGATATTCCATACCATATGACATCATGTTCAACAATAAAATTGGGGCATAGTTTTTCCAAAGGCGTCATTGCTCAAAGACTGACTGGGCATTGGTCTGTTTGTAGGAGGTGGTCAGTGAGTAATTTTGCATCATTTGTTTGTTATTTGTGTGGAGTTTTGGGGTGTTGGAGTTTTTTCCCTTTTTTCTTTTTTCTTTTCTTCAATTTTTAAACTGAGTTCATCTTGACTCACAAGTTTTTGGTACTTTTGCTCTTCTGATTCTCTCCTCTGTCCCACTCTGGGGGAGAGCAAGTGGCTGGCAGGTGCTCAGTTGCTGGCTGGGGTCAGCCCACTACACCTCAAAACTCCCAGTTTGAAAATAAGTCCTAGCACGGCCAACACAGAAGAAAAAAAAATCATGAAATGCTATTAAGATAAGAGAAACAAGTCTATAGGTAACATTAGCCAGCTGTTGGGAAAGAAGTAACATTTTGTGCATAACTGAAGGTGGAAGTCTACTGGGGGAAAGAGTTCTTATAATCTTTTCATGTTAACACCATAGGAATATAACTGGGATGTTGAGTCACAGAATATTTATTTTATTAACGTATGAATTGTCATTTATATGCCTGAAAAGACATTGAATGTAAAGGTGATATTTATTTCAGACTGCAAGCCCTGGGTTTTGTCCATCTACGTCATAAGGTGCAGGAACCATTAGAGGTTGATCTAAAAGTTTGCTGATGAGAAAGTTATTCAGGACTGAGAGAACACTACAGCTCACACTGGATTCTCATCCTTGGGTCCCTAAAGGAGTTAAGGGAACTAGGGAACTTTTTACCAAGAACTGCAATTGAACAACCATTGCAATTCACACAGAGGTAAAAGTTTTAGAACACAGAAAATGGCATGTGTGTATTTTCTAATGTAGATAATTAAAAGCATCTGGGATTTTCCACCCATTAAGTTTCAGGTTTAGAAATTCCAATTAATTAATGTATTCATTTCTACCTATAATGTAGTGAACTAATTGTGCTTTGCTTCATTATAAGAAATCATACTTATTGTTATTGGCAATGGGAACAGAAACCGTTATTCTTTGTTACTGCAGACTTCCAGATAGATTTTTTTTCCCCCAGATTAAAATGGAAAATTACAAATCTTTAAATCTTTAACCATTATCAGGGTTATTTGATCTGTCAGGAGTCATCTTCTCTGCAGAACAGCCCATCACGAGGGGTTTTCAGTGAATGTGCCCGAAAATATATCTTGAGCTCTAAGAGGCTCGGTTTCTATAGAAGCTACTGTTAGGGTAGAAGATAGATGATAGATAAACTTTCACTGATTTAGGATTTCTATAAACACTAACCTCAGCATGATTTCCTATTCATTGTGGTTGCTGAGATTCAATTTATTCTTACTACATCACCCTACCTGTAAGTGTTCAGCTTATTAAGAATGTAGATTTCAACACATTAAATTATGAGTCTAATTTTAAAAACTAATACCAATGATCTATAGACTAATGACATATGGTAATTCTGGTTTTATATAATTTAAGAAAGTTCTGAAACCATTTAATAGGCAATTAAGAAGATTAGAATAACCATGCGCACATTATTCAGCATTTCCTGGATTGGATTAGATTTCATCAAATGAAATGTTAATATTGAAAACAAAGGAAAAGTAATGATACATATGTTTATATAAGGTTTAAACAGCAGATGGTATTTTCAGAGAAATATTGAAAATTGAGCTGCTTAGTTTCTCACAGGTTGTCATGGTTTAATCTGCAGGAGTGAAATAAAACACTCTCATTAAAGAGAGACTTCAAAACAGAATCAGAGATAGTATCAACTTTAGATTTCAGCATGAATAAACATAAAAAACCCTTCTTTGAGAGATTTTCTTTTCTACTGGTTATAAAATATAACTTATGTTGTCAAATGTATAGTCTTTTGAAACAAACCGCTGTGGAGATTTAGCACTTTTTTTAGGCACACTCTTTATTTTTGTTTGGTTTTCCCCCACAAATTAATACTCCACAGAGTGAAAAAATGAAAAGTTTGAATTACTTTTTCTTCACTATGAAGTATGAAGTTTAACAACGGCAAGTGCAAAGTCCTACATCTGGTACAAAATGAGCCCAGTAAGCCAAAGAGCCCAATACAGGCAAGGATCCACGTGGCTGGGGAGTTACCTTGCTGAAAGGGACCTGGAGGTCCTAGTGGACATCAAAATGAACATGAGCTAGCAGTGTGTTGCTGCAGCAGGAAAGGCAAATTGAATCCTGGGCTGCACCTGCAGGGGCATTTCTAGCAGAGATAGAGACATTATCATCCCACTCTACCCAGCATTTCTCAGGCCACACCTGGAGTACTGTGTGCAGTTCTGGTCCCCATAATTCAAGAAAGATGTGGACAGACTGGAGAGGGTTCAAGGAGGGCCACAAAGATGATCAAAGAGCTAAAGGACCTGCCCTATGAGGAAAGACTGAAGAAATTAGGTCTTTTCTCCCTGGAGAAGAGGTTCTGGGGGACCTTATTCCGGTATTCCAGTACTTAAGGGTGGCTACAAAGGGAATGGAGACTTTCTCTTCACAAGGAGCCACATGACTCAGTTGTTCATTCTAGTGTATAGCTGACAGGATCTCATGTCCAAACTGACATCTTCCTCCACAAACAGTTTTATTTTTCTTTTTATATACAGGTACTTTTACTTGTAATATTCAACACGTAATATCAGACATCATCTTTCTGTTCTTCCACTTTTCTGACAAAATTTCCCTTGTGTTTATCCTTGTTATTGGAATCTCATCTTAAATTCAAAATTATTTTTAATCTTTGCAATGAAACATATATGTTAAGAGGTTATGAGTGACCAAGTCTTGAACCTCTATGACACTAGATAATCTGGAAATCAATCTGCTGGAATAAAACATTGATTTCTAAATGTAGTATGTGGAACATTTTTTTTTTTTTTTTCTATGTTAAATGTTCTCAAATATTTCTGAAATTTATTTCTTTTCTCTTAATTCAAATCTTCACAGAGTTTTCAGTGTGATTAAAGTCCACTCCCAGGTGAGCTTATAGAGAGCTTTAAATGTTTTGTTTATACCAAACCCCAGTGAAGATTTGTGTGACGGTCCTTCCACATCTTCAGGACTTTGTAACACCCTAAGCTATGCTATTCAAGAACTTAAAACTATTTTTTATTATTAACTTCCAGATTAATCTTGTCTTAAAAAATAAGTTAAATTAAGAACACTTAGAAGGTACTTCCTTGGGAAAATTAAGAAAATCTGAACTAAGAATGATACATTAGAAATTCCTGTTAGTGACTATTAATTGTGTTTTTTAACTTTCTGTAGAAAAATATTTTCCAGCCTACTTACTTAGCCTCAATACTTTTGCTTCATTAATTTTGGTAGTTTCTCTCCTCTCAAAAATGAATCTGTATTCATACTATTCCTTCTGTTAAGCTTTTGTAAACCTCAACTTCATGCCCCCGCTCCTTTTTTTTACTCTGTGGAAATGAATTACTTTCCCTTGGTATGAAGATCAGCTCATCAATTGAAAGTCTGACATAATTTTTTAATCTTCTATTTCTCAACTTTATACTTTCTTTTCTGTCATTCAAAAAAGCAAAAATAGTCCTAATAAATTACAATGAGTATCTCTGATGAGGAACTAGACTATCAAGTAAAGACCGCATTCTGTTCTCAGGGAAATGAGTATGAATTTTGTAATTGCATTTAGTGGCAGCAAAATTCTACCTTGTTTTTTTTAGAAAGTTATATGCATACATACAATAAAAATTGTTAAATACATGTTTATGAAGCTTTCTGTTGGTGTGTCATACCTGTTGTTTTTGAATATGAATATTTGATATTGCTTACCATAGGGAATTGTGCAAAAATGGAGGCAGCATTCACTATTCAAACAGTAAATAGGTGTCTTACATTCATATGGATAATAAAAGTAGATAACATTGTTGGTAAAAGCTATGTCTTTTCATGAATGCCTCTCTGCAAGAAGTCATTGCTCATTGGCCCCAAGGGACCTCTGGAGGTTGTCTGGTCAGCCCCTCCTGCTCAAGCAAGGACCCCTATAGCCAGTTGTCCAGGACCATGTCCAGATGGCTTTTCAATATCTCCAAGGATGGAGATCCACAGGCTCCCTGGGCAACCTGTGACAGTGCTCAGTCACCCTCGCAGTGAAAAAGTGTTTCCTGATGTTCAGACAGAACCTCCTGTGTTTCAGTTTGCGCTTGTTGCCTCTTGTCTTCTCATTGGGTACCACTGAAAAGAGCCTTGCTCCATCCTCTTTGCACTATCCCTTCAAGTATTTATACACATTAATAAGATCCCCCCTGCATCTTCTCTTCTCCAGCAAGAAGAATCTCAACTCTCTCAGCCTTTTCTCATAGCAGGAATACTTTAGTCCCTTCATCACTTTTGTGGACCATGATTGGACTTTCTCCAGTATGTCCATGTCTCTCTTCTTCTGAGGAGCCTGGAACTGGATACAGCATTCCAGGTGTGAACTCACCAGTGGTGATTACAGGGGAAGATACTATACTCAACATACATCAAAACTATTCTGCATTTATAACATGGGACTGTTGTTCCCAGGACTTAGAATCATAGAACCACAGAATAGTCTGGGTTGGAAGGGACCTTTAAAGGTCATCTAGTCCAACACCCCTGCAATAAACAAAGACATCTTCAACTAGACCAGGTTGCTCAGAGCCCCATCCAACCTGACCTTGAATGTTTCCAGGGATGGGGCATCTACCACTTCTCTGGGCAACCTGTTCCACTGTTTCACCACCCTCATCATAGAAAATTTCTTCTTTATATCTAGTCTAAACCTACCCTCTTTTTGTTTAAAACCGTTAGACCTTGTCCCATCAGAACAGGCCCTACTAAAAAGTTTGTCCCCATCGTTCTTATAGAACACTTTAAGTATTGAAAGGCAACAATAAAGTCTCCCCAGGGCCTTCTGTTCTCCAGGCTGAACAATCCCAACTCTCTCACCCCTTCTTCCCAGGAGAAGTGTTCCATCCCTCTGATCATTTTTGTGGCCCTCCTCTGGGCTTGGCTTATGTATCTTTGGCAGCATTTGGTTTACAGAGCAGACACGTTTCTGTTTGGGATCAGATGCATCCTAACTGCTGAAACAAAGGGTATTTCTGTTTAACTGTGGTGGATTGACTTCAGCCAGCAGGTAAATCCCCACCCAGTTGCACAGTCAGTCCACCTCAGTGGGATGGGGAGGAGATAATTCGAAGGTTAAAACCAAGAAAAACTCATAGGTCGAGAGTTCAGTAGTGAAGGAAAGCTGTGCACACAAGCAAAGCAAAATAGGATATTCATTCACTCTTTCCCATCAGTAGGGAAATTTTTAGGCTTTTCCAGGAAAGCAGGGCCTCAACATGCATCACAGTTACCTGGGAAGACAAACACCATAACTTGGAATGTCCTCCCTTCCTCCTCCTTTTCCCCAGCTTTTATTGCTGAACATGATGTCATTTGATACAGGATATCCCCTTGGTCAGTTAAGGTCAGCTGTCCTAGTTTTATCCTTTTCCAGCTTCTTGCTCACCCCCTTGCCCAGCCTTCTCCCTGGCAGGGCAGCATTAGAAACAGAGAAAGCCTTAACACTGTGCAATCACTGTTCAGCAATGGCTAAAAAAAATTGGTGTGTTATCAAAACTGTTGTAGTCACAAATCAAAAACATAGCATAAGGGCTGCTATCAAGAAAATTGACTCCATCTGAGACAGACTCAGTACTTCCAGTTGGAACACCAAACTGGTAAAGTAAAAGTAAATTTCTAATGAAGTGGAAATGTCTTTTATTTTCTTTTCTTGAAGTGAGGTAATGAAAGATTTAAACTTTTCCAATCTCTGAAAGTATGCCTTCAGGGGGTGTAATTACAGGGACTTGAACATTGTAACTATATGCAGAGAAAACACACACTGCTAGGCACAATTTAAATAAAGGGTTTGAATAGAAATCTACATTTCACTCACTTTTCAGTGCAGGTTCTTTCCCTCAGTCAGCCAGCTTCCAATGACTTCTTGGATTGATGAACCCTTCCAAACTCTCCCTGGATCCCTGTAGGACTTGTCTGTGAGTCTGTTGCAAGCTAGCCCTATATCCATTTGTCTGCCACTCTCTGCTTCTGTTATAGGCATCTCCTTTCTATGTCACTGTGTGCTTCTTCACTGTGTCATTCAAAAGCTTCTTTAAGCATATCGGTGAAGGTGTAGTGTTTTTTTCTTGTAAATGGACGATCCTGATCTGATGTGTATTACCAAAGACAAGGTGACCCCCCATTACCTAGCTTCACCCTTGTTGGGGTGAACCCATTAGGACAACTGGAATAAACAGGTTTAATAGCTCTACCATCCACCACATAGTGTATCAACTCTTGTTCTCAGAAGAAGGTGTTAAACTGCTCTGAGCTGTGGTGCAAATACTCTCTGACGAAACTGCTAATTTGCTTTGCATTCCTGGAACAATTTGTTTACAGCCAGTTCAGTCTGCAGTGTAGACATGTGCAAGGAATACAAACACTTCTGGGGAAATCTTGGAAGATTTTTAGGATCCAAAAGGATAACTATCTGTCCCACTTTTAAATTCAACCTCCACAGAATAAAGAAGAAAAACAAAAATGTGTTAGCAAAACTTCACTGTGAACAGAGTTCTTGCTTTAGGCAGGAGAGAGCTTCCCCACCCCCCCACCCCCCCATATACAATGTACATCTCAAGGTCTGTTCAGTGGCCCTATGGTATAGTACTAATTTTGTATGTCTTCTTTCATGTGTTTTATATGGTATTCTAAGAAAATAAGACTTAAATTATCACAGTAAGTTTCTCTTTCTGTCTCTGCTAATAATCCCTGATTTATTTTCCAGCTGACACCATTATTCTGTACTTCTTAAATGTATATTGTTTTTTTCCACAGTTTTATTGAAAATCTGCTTCCAGGCAGGAATGTAAGAGAGAGTGCCCCGTCTGTCTTTGCAGGAGGGAAGGTTCCACAGTGATGCTCTTTAAAAATCAGAATATCTAAGCATGAAAAGTAACTGTCTTAATTTATTGAGAGACACTATTCAAGTTTCACTATTTTAGTCTATCACAGAAACACTTGCAAATTGTAGAATAAAAATATTAAAGGTCTGAATTAACACAAATTAAATTATGCCTGATTTTCATATGTGAACCATTGGTTCATATTTTCTTACATCATAGTAACACTACAGTTATCTTGTACGAGGCCCAGGCTAGTCATGATGAGGATGCATCCGATTAGTACCACCTTACAGGGACGGATTTGAATAGAACAGTTTGCTTTGGACAGGTCTTAATAAGTTATTATATTAAATGAATGTCCTGCTTAAGATAAGAAAACACCTTACAAAAGAAAAAGTAATTTGACAAAATGATGTAGAGTTTAAAGTGAAGAAATTAAGAATTTACTTTCTGAAATTCTTCATCTTTGTGCTTTTTAGCATTTAAGTGGCAAAAATATTAACAATTTTTTTTTTCAAAAAATATTCTCATATACCTCTCTGTTAAACTCACAAATATAGTTCTGGTAAGCAGACAGCTGAGAGCAACTGAGTGTTCATTAGCTGTAGTATTATATTCCTCAGCTAGTTGCTCATGTTTCTCTGTTATTCCTGAATATAGTTGAAGTAAACATTGGTTAAAGAATTCCAGGAAAATGCCTGCAAAGGAATAGCACAAATGTTTGATCTGTATATATGCCTATTAGAAAAAAATGCAGTCAGCTTAATAGGTGGATATCTTGCGTCCATAATCTTGGAGACATATGCACATATGCTGATAAAAAACAGTGAACTAAAGAAAATATTTGTCATGACTATATCATAGTTAGCTCTTTCTTTTACTAAAGTAAATTATGTTGAACACTGTTGGTCACCTGCACAAATTCTTTTATTAGTATTTTGTCAAGAATGAGTGATATCAATTTGCAGTATTCTAAACTGAATTTTTAATGATAAGCCTGAGATAGAAGAAACTTCTGGATATTATGAGAGCTTTCTTAAATATGCATGATGCTTTTGTTTACAGTCTAAGTCCAGACGAAAAATGTAAAAACCTAGAGACAGGTTTTTAGAAACCTAGGAAAAAAAAAAACGTTAACCCTCAGAAACTGCTACTCCTGATCAAGTGTAAAGTTCTGTTTTCTTCTCTTATTCTACAGTTTCATCAGATTTACTCATTTCTTTTTATATACTATGAAACATTAAAAGCTTATAGCTATCAGTATCAGTATTTTTTTTCAAAACATTTATCAAAAAATATATCAAGATTATGTAAACCAAAATATTCATTAGAAAGTAATAAGCTGGTGAAGAACCATTGGAAATTGCTTTTTACTGTCTCTACTTAGTGCCAAAATTATGCATCAGCAGTTGCAGTTTCCTGGCTTAGAACACTTAAACAGCAAAATTTCTTCAGTTAAAACAAAATAAAAAATCTTAAGATCACATTGCAATAAAGTTAGGAAATATAGGAGGCTTAGACTTGCATGGTGTTTATGGTCAAAATCTACCTAAAAATCTTTAAGCAAATGCCATACTTAAGAATGAAATCTTAAATATAACACCTTAACTGACTACAGCACTCTATCATTCAGCACTTCACCTGGTTCAGCTCAAAAGAGCAGTTCTTAAATATATATGTTTTATTGCTAGTTTGCATGAGGATGCTTATCTCAAACATTCAGATTTTCAGAGCTGGCTGAGTGCTTGCCAAGCATATGTCAACTCCAATACCTTGCAGATACTGTCGATGTTGTTATTTGCATGTTATTGCTCTGTCTAGGTCACCTTTTGGTATCAGCTCTTTTAAAACGTGTTCTTAACTTGACAAAGACCTTGCAGATGAGTATCTACCTTATAAACCTTTTCTTCAAGGATAAATTAACCACAGTTTTTTTATTACTTCTTTAATATCACAGTCTCCTTTATAAGCTGGAGGGATACCAACTGACAATATGCATCTAGAAAGAAGTCTAGTTGACAAATAACCTCACAGTATGGTTTGTATACTAAAGATGCAAATGCAGTGGTTGGGGTTAATTTAGTTACTTAATTCTTATTTGGTTCTTCATAATGTTCTAAAACATAGTCTGGAAAATTATCAGCTTAGTAGCAGTGGCATGTCTTGAGCTGATTTACAACCAGGGAAACAAATCTCCAGAGAAAGCATGAATAGGGACGATTTTATGAGTCAGTTTTGTATAGAACACCTTTAGTGTCTGTCTCCCCTAAAAACAAAGGGATGGAGCATGGGCACACATGAACAGGGTGAAATACTGTTTTGCTCCTTCATTCATTCTCCTCCACAATTTGCAACTTAATTCAGCTTGTCAGTTAACAGTTCAGGTTTCTCCTCTGGATCAGCATATATTGGGCAAAGACTTCTGAGACTTCTGGGTTGGACTGTATGGTCTACAGAGGTCCCTTCCAACCTCAGTTATTCTCTGATTCTGTGCAGCATTACTAGCTTGTATATCAAAATGTAGTTAGATCTTGTTATAGTGGCAATGAGTATATTTTTCTATTTATATCTGATTGAAAGACTGTATTTCTTTAGAGAAGAACTACAGAATCATAAGTTCTGGGATATATCTTGCAGCCTAGAAGTTATAGAAAGAATAAATCATACCTCATTGTCAGCTAATGGAGTTCCTTTCTGTGATGCTTAGCTGGTATCAACCATAACAGAACCAGGATACTAGACCATCTGGGCCATTCCTGTAATTCAGTCTGCCAGCTCCTATGTTACTAAGAGCACCATTTACTGCAATTTTAGCTCAGGTTTAGTATAAAGTTTCTGTTCTCTACTAATCATACTTGTGGGTTGTTTGGGTATTTTTCTTTTCTTAAAACCATAACTGCATTTTGAATTTTTTTGTTTCTTTTTTATGTTCTATATTTTTTTAATTCAAGTTTTTATATCATCTTTTGGTTACTGAGACTTTTGTCTGTAAATTCAGCCTGTGGTCTGAAAAGTAGAAACTTATCATCACTAGTAAAATTTACATAACCTCAAGTGGTACTCCCAGGAAATCTGCAGATTTTCCCATGGAAGAGCCCTGTAGAAGGAGTTCAAGTACTGACTTACCCTATTCTTGTTTTAAAAGTAAATTCTTTTGTTGAATGGCTTGAGTAACTGATGCCAGTGACCATTTCTGAGTGCTTGTACCTAACCAAATAAAGACAATAAGCTCTTATTTAATCTCATGGTTCTTCTAGAAAACCAATTTCTTTTAAGAAATATTGCTAAAAATATGAAAAGTCTTAACAAATTAGATACAATTAGGTCCAAATATCAGTAGTACAGAAAATAATACAAAAGCATTGAAGTAACAAAACCAATAACAGTGCTTGATATTAGGAGGGTGGGTGCAACATAACAGAACTGTGAAATTGGCCAGTAGATTCCTGCTTCCTTTAAGTATTTCTGACAAGTGGTTATAAAGTTGTTGTTGTGGATCTGTAGAAGAATCTTACATGGGCAGTTTATTAGAAGCTTATGCAAAGCCATCTTGTAAATCCTTCTTTGCATACTATGGAGCTTAATCAAGAGGAGATTGTAAGCAGTAAGAATTATTCTGTGGCAGTTATTAAATGAACATATCTATCTGGAATAACTTTTCAAGCATCACTGCTGTGGAAGAACCAGCTGGCTCCAGAAGAATAAAGATTAGCTCAAGATCTTCTACAATGTGCTATGATAGATAGTATGGGTAATGACACTGACAGTTACAAATGCCTGACATTTTGCATTACAATTTTATTTCCAGCTGTTGCTTCTTCCCCTCCCCCCCCCGCCCCCCCCCCCCCCCCCGGTCTGCAAGTATTCTTCTTTGGATATTTTCACAGATCTGAGTTTTCTTGGAGACTTTAATCTGAAACCATTCAGTTGTTTCCCTGATGGCATTAAGGGAGCACTTCTTATTATTTCATTAAAAAAGAAAATAGCTTTTTTCTTTTTTAATGAGCTTCTCTGTTTGAAGAGCACATGTATGACATTTGGCTGATACTTTGCCAATATATCAAGGAAATGTATTTGCTATTCCATTTTTAAAAAGAAAAAAAATAAAAGGTAAGCTTGAGCTTACCTTACTAGAGATTAATTACAGCTTGGCATCACATTATCTGAAAATTTATAGTTCTCTGTTCATATTCAACAAAGGCCATATGGACTGAGCATGATTTTTTTACTGTAATTGTTACTCCATAATGAAGATGTTCATGATTTCCAGAACATCCAAGCAACTGGATATTACCTAACTGTTGCTGTATTCTTGCTTTACAGAACACATTCTCTTAATGTAGCATGGCTGTATATTTGCCTTTCTGTGGGGTTCTTCAGTTTGTTGTTCTTAATGCAAGTTGTCTGAAGGAAACACCAGGAATACTGGGAACTGAAGTGAAAGTACACCCACTTTGCATTATCCTGTTGTGAAATGCATCTGCACCATGTAGATGGCTAGAAAAGAACATCTAAAGTAAGGAGATCAGATGAAGTACAGTTACGTTCTGTGAGTAAAGTACCATTTACACTGTTTCATACATACCTCTTTGAGTGTATGTTCCTTACTGTTATGACTGCTGACTGTTTTCTAGTTTGGCAATTGTTGAGATAAACAGAGATCTATGCTGCTGTAGTATTAAATCACTTTTACAATTGTCCCTTTGCATGTTATCAGTGTGTCTTATTCAGGGCTGATAAATTGTGGTTCATATGAAGTTTTCTTTACAGAAAAAAAGGAAATGAAATGGAAAATACTGACAGCTATACAAATTTCAATACTGCTACTGATGTGACACTGCTACAATATGATAGTCCAGATGTTCATTATCTTCAAAAGCTAAAAATAACCTGCTTATTAATGTGTCATTGCTCTTTGCTTCACACAATGCTATTTTTCCTTGTAATAAAATGATCTTAAAAAAATTATAATCATACTGCATCAGAGAAATTGCTTGCAAACCTCATATATAAGTTGTCTGTTCAGAGTATTAGAATAGATAGATGTAATCGTTAATAATGTGATTTTAATTTTAAAAGTCTATTTGCAGTAAGTATATCATTATTACTTCACATCTTAAAATTAAAATGTATTTTATGTTATCTCTTGCTAATTTGCATTTAAAATTAGATAACATGCTATGCATAGTTAATATAGAGGAACATAATTAACCTCTATATGCTTAATGTCTTCTTCAGCATTTTAATCTAAACACATTCAAGCTATATAATTACATGTAATTATAAAATAACTAAATAGCTGGTTTTATTATATATTGATTACAATAGAAGTTTATATGGTTTATCAACAACTACAGAATTTATCTATTCCTAAGCGAGAATTCTCATGCTTGCTACTCTCTTATTCAAAGAGAGTAATGTAATAGAGAAACATCTGTTCAGCCTATTAATAAAAATAAAAAAATTAGAAATTATGCAAAAGAATTTTGGGGATTCTAAATTTAAATGGTCTTTTAAAATTTTGCTATTTCAAACAACAGAAAAATAGCTAGAGGAAATATATACAACATTACCATTTCAAAATGTTGTAAAGAATAAAATAAAACAGGAGGATGTAGTTATCCCATTAAAAATGTTCTTTATTTTTAACAAAAACATTTCACAGCTGTACTGTACTTTGATGTAGTAGAAGGTGGGGTTTTTTTGGGGGGATGTGTAGAATATGAATATGATTTATACAAATATACCACATTAAACTCTTATTTAACCCTATTGAAATCCATGGGATTTCATTAAAAATTACTCTGACCACACAGAATTTATAGATATTTAAAATATATTGGATGATTTTCTTTCATCAAGTTTTAAACAAGAATTTAGTGATGTTTACATGGTAAAGGGGATACACTTAACCAGTATTTTCTATTTGAAGGAAAAGACCTTATAATCTCAATGTATTTCTAACCCACCAACTCTGATTGTTAAAATGACCATCTTCTTAGGAGTCTGAGCCCTTCCTGATGGTCACTGCTGGTGGATTCTGCTCCTCAACAGAACCTTTCACACTCATTTCAGGCCATGCTGCAATCCAGTTGTTTCTCTCTCATTTATGGATCTACTGGAATAGGTCAGCAGTCACATAGATCACAATAACAGGCATTTTTGTTCCGATACAGGCACTAAAGATGGCTCATATCTGAGATGTAAATGTTTGCAAAAGAGACTCTCCATTCCAGTTTTCAGTGTCAAAAGTGTGACAGAAACATCGTGGTGCATAAGCCATACATTGGATAGACAAGCCAACACAGCACCTCTCTAAGCAAAATTCAGTCTTCCTTTATTAAGAAATAGAAACTTTTTTATGCTTTGATGTTGAGGTTTTTTTCTGCAGGAAAGGCAGAGTAATTGGAAAAAGGAAGGATAATCTACATGAGCTGGAGAGTGTGATCTGAAGAATCAAACTTATTGCATCTGCTGTCTGAATAGAGGGAATAAGACTCTGCTGCCCCTAGGAGAGGACCCTACCTTCCTCTCCAAGGGCAGACACTTTGTAACACATTAACACCTTTTGTTTGGTGGCAGCAAGGATTAATGAGGGAAACTTCCAATGAAGTTAAGGTACTCCTGAAATAGCAGTGAGAGAAGGAGCAAACCTAATATATAAGGCTTGTCTATTACATACAAACCCACCTAAAGATTTGGGGGGAAAATGTCATTTCAGTTGCATAATTAGGTTTTCTTATGAAACAAAAAGAGATATAACACAGAGACTTGTGTAATGACAACTTAAAAAGAGTGACATTTCCTATGTGGGTTTTTTTCAGCAGCTTCAGAAAGCATTAAGTAAAAGATGAACAAAGATATTATGATTTTCCTGAGACTGGAAAAAGTTACTGTTAAATCCAGGGGCATGTGGAAGTGACTATGTCCTCGGACAAAATCCAATCAACAGCAATCAATCCTTTCAGTTGTGTAATAAAGTCTTGAGAAGATGAAGCTTTGCCACCGAAATGTGACATTGTTTTCTGTTAAATAATGAAGCAGCTATTGCCACAGTAAACCAATGTCAAACAGCAGTGAGTAAGGACAATCCTTCACCTATCATTATCTAATGTTAGTGCATTTTACTGAAGTATGTGAAACACTGGACAACAGTATACATAAACCATAACAATTGGAATATTACAACAGATTTACTTTGGCAATAAAAAAATATTGACCTGGCTTACATACTTGTTTGCATTTTATTCTTCCATGAATAAGAATACGGTTACCAAAATACCTGCCTTTTATTTTTTTAAAGGCTGCTCTGAAAAGCAGGTAGAAATTGTGGATTATATATACTCCTCTCTACACTGAAACACATGAACAAATTAAAAAAATTAAAAACAACAGTGCCTGAAAAACTCTGAAAAAGGAGTAGGGGTAAGAGAACAAAACTTCAGTGAGATCCCTGAATTCTATAACAATGGATATAATTTATTTTTCATAGGCCTTTATCTTTCCATCTTCCCCTTTTAATCCCTACTGCCCCACAACTATTAATGGAATCACCTCACAAAACTCAGTATTCATTGTCATTGTCTCCATTTGCATACTTTTTTGTTTATTTCTTTATATAGTGGGTTTGAAAACTTGAGTGAATGTGCAAGCAGAAATAAAGGATTCCTCTTGTCTACCTTAAAACAACTTAAAGGATGAATATCTATGTCTCAACTAATCACTTAGTTCTGTTTATAACCTATAAAGAGAAATAGCCACTTTCAAGGCTTGATTCACCTGGCCTTTTTTAGGTGTTTGCTTCAGAATGAGATGAATCATCTCTTGCAAGCATTTATTCTCTCCATTAGTTATGAAGGGAGTTTAAATTATTAGCTCAGGTGTAGGCATCAACATTGTGAATGTCTAAATTTGGTCAGATTGAATATCTGTCACTGTGGTACAGATTTTCATTGCCATTGTGTCCATTTGCATGCTTTTTTGTTTATTTCTTTATATAGTGTCTTTGGAAACTTGAGTGAATGTGCAAGCTTACTTCTCTCTCTTACTCTCTCATGAGCTTATTCCCCTAAAGTATCATGCCTACTGATGGACTAGATGACCTTTAAAGGTCCCTTCCAACCCAAACTATTCTATGATTCTGTGATTCTATGATGTCTTAAAGATTCATTACAGTTACAGGTCTTGAATCAGACATCTTAATCTAATTCTTAATTACCAAGTAAAAACACCACAATGGGGACCTGAGGCAGAGACTAAAATCTAAATCAACAGTCACTTTCTCCTCTTATAGTCACTTTTGATCAGAAATAAAATCTGAGAGATTTCATATAAAAAGGAGAGGTTTAGAAAATTATTATTTTAAAATATAAATCCAGAGCAGAAAATTATCTTAGGTAACATAATAAATTCATGTTAGAAAGGAAGACTGTTTATTTAACATTTGTGATGCTTGTTATTGTAGAGGAAATTAGCAACCTAGTATTTTCTGAAGAAGTTAAAGCTTCTGTCTTTTATTAATATATTTTATAGTTTCTAGGACAATACTGACTGAAAATGGACCTACGGCTTTGTAAAGACATATCGATAACAACACTATGAAATAATCTGAGAGAAAACCTAATAGCAATAAAAAATTGGATACTAATGAAGTTTATTATTAAGAATTTGAGTGAGAAATTTTTACAGCATTTCATTAGTGAATGTGAAACATCTAACAAGAAGAAAATGAAGAAAATAAGAACTATGCCTGCCTTCTAGCAACAGAAATCAGAGACAAACTTTAAGAAAGACAATGATCACTTAAGAAATAAATGAAATGGAGAACACTGTAGCTATTTATATATCTTTCTTGTTACATATATCTTTTTAGTTATCATTTTATGACCAAAACAAATGATGTTTTAAGTACATATCTCTAATATGATTCTCTGTGACAAATGGCTGAAAGTGACAAAGAACTGTGATTTACTCCACTTGTTATCCACTGTATAACAAGGGATGCAAATATACAGTGACTGTGATTAAATGGTAATGTAAAACCTCTTATGAAACGGGAAGGATTTAGGTTAGGTTTTATTTTTGTATTTATTGGCTAAGAAATTATCAGTAACCTACTGAAAAAAAAAAGGAAAATATAAACAGGATGTCTATTTGTTACTGACAGGCTCTAGTTAATCCATTGCCCCCAAAGCAGATAATTAAAAGATTTTAGATGTGTTGCTGGTGAATTCAATTTGACACATTAGTGTTTATAATACCTGTGACCTCAATTATTGAGTATGAATGATGGCAAACACTACTAATCCAAATGCCTGGTGTCTTAATTTCTTTATAAAATCCAATACCTAAGTAACTAGCTGTGAATGAAGGTTATCTGAATTACAAAACACCACAATCTTTGTCTTTCAAATAGGAAATTAAAAAAGAAAAGCCCGTTGTCCTGCCTCTGAAGGTCACTGCTTTAAAAATGTGCATTGATTATGCTCTGAAATATACAGAAAAGAAGGTGCAAAAGGTTTTGTTCTTAAGCTTTATGTAAAAAAGGGGAAATTGATAAAACATTTTCATTTCAGAGAGATACTGACCCCTTATATTTTCTGTTTTGAAATCTTCAGTAAACCTATGCAAAATGTTTCTGTGTTACAGTAAAAGAATCTTTGTTAATTTTGAAGAAACATGTAAGAAAGCAGGAGTTGCTGGTCAAAACTGAGAGTCACACCCTGAAGCAGTAAAAGTTCTATATTTCAGTTAAAATAAATTTCCAATATATTTCAAATTACTTTCTTGAACTTGGTATTTTCAGACTTGAAAGTTATTCAAGAATATGGAATAGGTCCAGGTTGGGTGAATGCCTGAATTAATTTCTGCTTTCAAGGAGAAGAATGAAATTTGCTAGGATATTTTCTTTTCTTATAGATCATGAAGAGAAACATACTCTATTGAATTTACTGAATACCACACAGCATATGGCATATATTATATGAATTACTCACTAATCATGTTACTCCTTCTAGAATATGAATTGTTATAATTACTGATGCTAAAACGAGGGAAGGAATATGCTACAGCATTCTTTGTGACATGGTGAATTCTCTGCTTCTATGTTTTTTTTTACAGGTGGAGCTGCTGAACCACTCTTATCTTTGCTGTCATTTGCCACTTCATTATTGAGATTCAGGCTTTTTTGAGCATGTTTGCCTCTTTCTTTTGTACTGCATTGCAATAGCTGTCCTACAGCTCTCTGTGCCTTTCATGTAGGTCTTTTTTGCGTACACCATGCTTACCTCACCCTGCAGCTATACCAACACATCTTCATGAAAGTGTATTCATCATGTGAATCCTTAGCTATCATTTTGACACTCTGACATCGAGATGGCAGTTAACAATTTCACTGAAGCAATCTATCTCCTGCTGCTGTGGTTCATGTGACCCTTCCTCATAATGGGGACCCAAAGAGATGTAGATCAGGCTATGGACTCCAGGAATTAGTGTTCTTCATCAATTACCTGCAAAATGGACCTTAAAGGAAAGTATGGATGTCATAATTCCTGCTCTGGGTGCAGTAAGATCACCAAGTCCGATGTGAGAATTTACTTGAGAAATGGATTGTCCACATGTTAAAATAATGTATCTCAAAGGCAAGTAGGGATTACCTGGGTTTGAATAGATGAGGGAAGGGAGCTTTTTCGTCTTTTTGAATCCACAGTAGAAAGCCATAGAACAAAGATGATAAAAAATGTGGATTGTCACAAAAACACCTCTTATAGTCTTTGGCTGTGTCTGACTCTGGGACAGAGCCCAGGATGTCTTAATAGATTGACTTAACAGCCTCTATCCCAAATACGGCACTGCATAGGGTTAAAGGCTCTGTTGTGGTCTTGTGTAAAGGTCAGCAAGACATTGGCCCTGTGAAAAAAAAAAAGATTAGCAGACTATGCATATATATTTGGCATTGCATCAGTAGGGCAATACATATCACTGATCCCTTATGCAGACATCTTTGTCATTTTTTATTTTAAGCAGTATTGCTCAACTCTTTCCCAAAATCAACCTTGGCAGTTCATCAGCTTTGTTATAAAAGCAAAGGCTCTGGGACATTGTGGTGGTGCAGTGCACCCCCACCCCACCTCCCTGGGCCACTCTGAGCTCTCAGGATAAGCCCTGTTGTGCTGTTATCCTGGTCACAAGTGCAGTGACTTGGGCATCAGGCACTCTCTGGCCACATCTGGGCTGTTGCCTGCCTGAATTGTGTACCAGAATGACTCAGCACGAATTGTGGCCAGAATGGGAAATACTGATCAAAGCCAATCACCTTGAGATCCTATAAATAGCAATCCAAAAGTGAGAATTTTTGAGCTTTCCAGGACTGCAGCTGGCTGTGTGACCTAGTATCTCCTCCTGTGCTGGATGCCTTTCAGGGTAGATTTCACAAGGATTGAAGGATCGTCTGTCAACAATTTTGTGGTGACTCAAAGGCCTTCTTTTTGTGAGGTTCACTGACCGTCCGTTGATGAATGTCAGCATATAAAAGTGAGTAATTCATGAAAATCATGAAAAGGGACATTTTAATCACAGGTTAACATCTTTGTGTGTGTATGTGTGCAATTTGATTTAGAGCTTTTTGCAGTCTGTCTGTGCATGTGTGTGATTTGATTTAAACCCCATCTGTGTGTGCAACTCTGCTGTAAGTTTTGGGTGACCATTGCCATTCTCAAGTCTTTAACTAAGTCACTATTTTGACTGTAACAAATTCCATTGAATCACTCTGTTAAATTGGCTGATGCTTAAGTGTTTTTAAGAATTTTACAACCTAATTTTGTGACCTATGTCAAAAATATTAATAAATCCTAAATTGCCTGTAAACCAAAGCTGTGTAAAAAAGTCTTATTCTGCAACAGGCATGTCATGGCAAATGAAGACCTGATCACCGCAAGCTTTCATGTCACCTTCCTCACCTCTAAACAACTGCCTGTTAACATCCAGTTACAATAAGATGCTATGTTTTTTCATGTGACATAAGATTATAGTAAGTACAATTTGTGTCAAAGTTGTCCCTCTGGAACAGGGGCTTGACATGATATATGAGTGCAATTCTTTATGTAGGATACCTTCAAATATTGCAGTTGCAGAAAGTGGTGTCTTTTGTATGCATACTGTGCAAGCCCTTACACAGACTACTTTTGATCTCTGTCAAGGAACCAGCCATCTACTGGTCTGCAAAATAATGTTATCTGCATACTTATTAATAAGTATTGAAGCCTGAAGGCAAGATGGAAGCAAAGAACATAGATGCAATAAGTAAGTAACTTTGCAATCTACAAACCAAAATACTTTTACCAGAATATATCTACAAACGCGTATGTTAGCAAAAAACTTTTCCTCTCTTCTTAAGCAAAATGTCTCTCACTCATAATACACTACATATAAAGGAAAATCTCATGCTCTCAAAAGACTGTTATTGGCTATTTATCTGAAACTGTTGTTGTTTGAAATCAATTATGCAAAAAGTAGGTCTATTTCTGCTATACCTAAATCATAATCTCATCACACATTCTAAGTTTCTGCACTTTGAAGTAAGTGACGTGGTTTCTTTGTGTCTGACAGGCATCCACATTTATGCTTTCATACATGGTTCTATTGATGCTGATGATTGCACTGATACACAGAGACTGAAACAGTCTTCTAACAATTTCACTTAAAAGACAGCTGTTTTTTTTGACTTCTTTCATCATCCTTCAGCTACTGCAGTCAACACAGGTAAACAATTATAAAACAACATGTCAGAAATTAATGCTCACATGAATGTCATTGTGAGTAGAAATCCATCTTCCACCACACTGATTGAGTATTGCTATGCAGCACTAAAAAGCAGGGTTGTCTATTGCACTAAGCTACTAAATTCCAAGCAAGGAAGAAGCAAGAACAGCTGGAACAGAATACTAGTTCATTAAAAGTCCCTTTAAATCAATGAGGAGTTTTTGAATGATGCCTGAATGAGGCCTAAATACCATGTTGGCTTCAACTTAATAAACAAGTAATAGTAATAACAATACTGTCACTTCAACAAAGTATCTCTGGTCCACTGTGATTATATTTATTTTATTTATTTAGTGAACTTCTAAGCTGAATTATGAAAGACTGTTTTCCATGCTGTTAGAAACATACTGAAAAATTAAGAATTTTTGCTTAGATATTATTAGTCCTTGTTAAAAAAAACAAAGCTATTAGTAGTAGTAGTAGTAGCACTAGTATTGTTACTATTGGTATTATTATCCTTCATGAATTCATTGTGTATGCCATTTTCTTTTTACAGTTTGTGTATCCTACCTTTTGAATACTTCTAGAATCAGATTCCTTAGGCAGCCAAAAGTGATCTTTCATCTCCCTGCTAAGAGTAAGTAGGGTGTTAGTCAAATGACAGAAAAAATCAACACCACAAGCACTTTGGACTTGAATAAGTACATAAGAAAAAGATGATACTATATTTTCTATGTAGGTAAGGTTTTTGTTAACAGGATGGCAGGGTTGATTCTCAGGTCACATAGATCACCCCTACAACATAAAGCTGTCTGTTGACCTTGACTGGCTACTGAGCTGTAGGTTTGTTCTTTTTATTATGTAATGCATAAATAATGTATTTCTGCAAGAAAAAATTTAGTAAAGCATTTATATTTGATAATATTTTTAGAATATTTGGATGGATTTTTATACATATTTATAGATCGTATAAATCTAAAGACTTCATAAAGACCACTATCAAATGAGATACTGTCATTTACATCCTTTCACTAACATGTGTATGATCACATAAAATTAAAATCAGAACAGAATTTGACCACAACATTTGATTATAACAGTACAACATATTCTAAATAGAAGTATTACATCTTTACATAAAGACACACCATTGAAATAAATAAGCCTTTTAAAGTGTTAGGATAAAAGTGTTGAAATCATCCTGAAATAGTGCTTAAAGATAATTTTCAGGTAGAAATGAAAAAGCAGTTTGTAAGAAGTAAATGATACTTCTGGACTTTTATTTCCTTTTGTTTGAGCAGCTGCACACTGCAAATAAGAAAGGTAAATTGATTTTTTTTAATATAACTTTGGTTTTGAAAATAATATTGAAGTTCGTAAATATATATGGTTTACAAATATTTGCATTCTATAATTGCTTTTACAAAGGACTGGAAAGGTTGAAATAGACTAATTCATTTTTCCTTCTGCAAAGAGCAGCAGAATTTTAACTAGCTTCTTTTCCTACTGTTCAGCATCTGATATGTGATCCTTGATCACACTTCCAATCCCCCCCTCAAAAAAGCTCACATATAAAATGACAAAAAATAAATAACTACTATATTTAGATAATAGGAATTTCTGAAAGTATTATGTGCAGTGCAAGGTTCTGCATGCATGCCATAATGGATTGTTAAGCAGGGTTTGATTTCATCATATTTCAATGTTGGATTTAGAAGAGTAGTTATAAAGTTACTTTGGTGTTATTTAAAATAAATTGAATTGATTTAGGAAAACTCAAGATTTGGTCTTTTGTTTGGTGCTACACAGGATCTGCTTGTGTGCAAAATGCATATTTATATGTTTAAATGGATGTATAGTAAATTACTAAAAATTTGGTTCATTATACAAAAAGTTGTGTGATTCATTTACCATGAACAACTCTCAAAATCATCATAAGTTCAAAATAAACTGTCTAAAGTTGAGTAAGAAAAATTTGTGCAAAGATTGGTTTTACAGCAGATTCCATATTGATTTATGAAGGCATTAATTTGCCATTTAGCTCCTAAATTTGACTATTAATAATTCTTGACATTCAAAAGATAAATTTTTTTGCTATTAAAACAAGTCTTGTGACTCTCTTAAAAATATGACTTTGTACACGTGTGCATTTCTTTAAAGAGCAAGAAATTTTTAACAGTTTTTAAACAAAAAGGACTTGAAATTAGTTTAGATAAGCTTTTCTTTTCTTTTCTTTTTTTTAATTTATGGATTTTTTATTTCAAATAACTTCCTAATGTCAAAGTTACCAGTCCACTGAAACATTCTAAAAGTAGTGTTCATTAAGTTGTCAAGTTATTATTAAAATACCAGTTTACAGAGTCATTGAAAAAATATTGCCATATATTTTGGCTACCATATAACTGAGTAATTTATTTGTATAAGAATCAAAATGTACTAATCATCATAAAGACATTGCATATTTTCCATCATTTAGTTGATATGTCATATGCAAAATTACATATTTTCCTAGAAACAGCTTTAAAAGAATTGTTTAATTTATAGGGTACTTAATTGTTATTTAAGGACAAAGGAAAGTACATTTCAGTTTAGAACTTGATCACAGAAAATAAGCAGAAGTAATCACATAATTGAGCAATACGATGATAAAGATAACTGTGTAAATGAAATGCTTTGGGCTGTTGTTGGCAGCCAAAGAACAAATAGAATCACTTGGTAGTTTAACAGCAAATATTTTGTCTACAGATGTCTTTGGGAAAAGAAACATTACATCCTCTTTAATACTTTTATATAGCATTATTTTCTAAGAGCCCTAATGCTGTTTCATTCTAACCAAATGTATCTCATAATACCCCAATAAGACAAATAAAGAAGGAATAGATTCTATGTATATGTCATGGACTAGAATAAAATGAAAAAAGACTGCAAATAACAACATCAACAACAAAAAACAACAGATAAATATCACACAGGAGAATTAACTGCTCTAACTTTGGAAAAGGTGTGAGAGCACTACTGTAAACAATGCTGGTTGACACCCGAGGCCCAAAATAACACTCAGAGCACCCATCAGAAAGAAAAGTGGGTGACAAGGTAGGTTAAGAGTTAAATGAAAGAAAAAAGGAGAAAACCATGTAAATAAATATGGGAATACTGGTATACGACATTGCCAAAAAATATTAAATCTGAAGAGGGTTTCTTTTCTACTTCTCAGATTAAACATCTACATTGGGAACTCAAGAAGACATTACATAGTAGGCATAAACTAAATAATTTTAAAAATATGGGGTTCAAATACAGGGTGAAAACTGGTGGATTCTGAATAAAACTTTGTTTTAATACCAAAAATGAAGAAATCAGACTTCCAGTTCTTAGCTGTTCTCTCACTATCTTTAAAACATTTCAAAAAATTGTCTTCCACATATAATTGATGAGTAGAGACACAGGAAAAAAATCTTAGCATGAGAAATACTGAAGAATCTTTGACAGAATTTCATCTTTATTTATTGGAGGTTATGCTAAAGAACAAACTCAGAGAGAAAAAAGGACTGATTTTAAAAATGTTTTATATGCACACACGCAGAGTGCAGGAGCAGACAAAAACAATGACAGAAAATTGGCAAAAGAGCACAGAAATATACTGCTTAATGGTAAAATAACTAGTGAAAATGAAATCCTATTTCTAATTAGGAAAGCTTTGAAGCCTCCAGCATTCCGTAACATTTCAGTTCCAGATTTGTCAGTTACAGAAGGGTTGGATGGCATCTGTCATAAAAACTGAATTTCTAATTTAGTTTAATAGAAAAATGAGTTGCAAGAATGTCATCTCCTGCTCTTTAAATACTGTGTCGTGAGTGGAGTTGACATGAATCTTTCTAATATAGGACTAACCAGACTTCCTGTGAACACCTCTTGTAACCAACAGTAGAGGATGGGGTTAAGAAAACTAAAATTTTTCAGTGATAACTCTGATAACTCAAACAGAAATGGTGATATTGAAAGTCCAATATTGCCTAGAAAGCACATTAATATGTTTGACCCTTTGCCCTGAGGATGCTCTAAGTTGATAGACAGTGAAGACTATGACAACACCAGAATATTTAATTCTAATTTAAAACAAACAAAAAAAAAAAAAAAAAAAGGCTTTGTGCTCAGAGCTCAGGTCTAAGACAACAGCAGGTCATCTGCATTGTAGTGGATAAATAACATAACAAATATCAGCGTATCATGACTGATACTACTATTACAGTTAAAAATGAGCTCCTTTTCTAAAAGGAACTTGAATGCACCTGGAAAAATAGTTGTTTTCCAAAGGTACAGTTTGATATTAAAATATATACAAACCTAGAAATATAAAAAGAAGAAAATAAAAATAATGTATGTTAGTGCTTGTCCACTGCTATGATCTATATTAAAACCTATTTTCTATCAATCAATGTCCAACATGTTTCAGGACAGCAAAGAACTGTCCTTTGATAATTCTAAACTGCAAAAGTATAAATGATAAATGGGAAGGTTTTATTTCTTCCTGGAAATCTACAGAGGTGATAGCATTTTGCATTTCTGTAGTACAATGAACGAAAGTGAGTTATCAATCAGGTACAAAATGCAACATGATAGTTTTGGTGCGGTTTTTTTTTTTTTTTGGTTTTGGGCTTTTTCAGAATAAGGGAAGAAGAAATATTTAAGACATATTTTAACCTTAATCTTAATTAATTTTATAGGATGTTCAGAACACAAACATTTTTCTCCCTTTCTCCCTCAAAGCGCAAAGTAAAATTTTAGAAGGTTTGCCAGAAGGCAAAGATTCCATAGAAATGCTACACCCCCCCATCCAAAAATAAAAGGTGAGAAAATGAAAATTTTACCAGAAGTTAAAACATGAACAAGAAAATTTAACTTCTTTACATGCAACAATATGGGGTATAATTTAAGAAGAACACAGTTTTGCAGAAGTTTAAGGGGCTTCTGTTTAATTTCTACCAATATTTTTTTTTTTTGAGGGTTTTTCAATGTATTTAAATGAAAGAAAATGAAGTTCCAGTGTGTGGGAGGGAAATTAATTACTTATTGAGATGAATTTATGAACAGTGTCAGGACCTTGGGGGCACTACTCTCCTTACTGTCCCTGCTCAGCCTCCCTGGGGCCTCTCCCCAACCTGTTCACAGCCCAGGACCTCATTTCAAACCCCAGGACTGTCAGCTCCTGCCCTAGTGATGCCACAGCAAGGCCAGTCTCCAGCTCCCCACTGTCCTCCCCTGCCAGCCATGGGCCTCCCCAAGCTGTGGCCATGTCCCATCCAAGCCTGGGCTTGCCCATCCCCATGGATGTGCCCAATGTCCAGACCTGTGTCTGCCCTGGTGGCCCCGGGTGCCCTGCCCTGCCCTTGGACAGTGAGACAGGTCTTGGCTGCCAGGCCCTGCCCTGGTGGACCTTGGGGAGATACTGCCCTGCTACCAACACTCCAGATCCTTGGGAGCAGCAGGTTAAGAAATAGCACTTATCAGGCTTAATTCAGAGGGACTAGATATCGTGGAAAGATGCAAAAAACCTGTTTCAGTGTAGGAAGAAATTAATAAAGACATCAGGGAGATAAAATAAAATCTTATCACTTTGTTAAAAATTAAAGTTGTCTTACATGGTGAAAAATTATTTGAATGATAACTGTCCAATGGTTGGGGAAAAATGAAAAGTCAAAACACTAGGACAGAAAGTTGTCAAAATGCATGGCAAGTTAGTCATGTAGTTTTTGTATTATATTTTAGTAAAGAAACCAAAAATCTAGGTGATAATTCCATTTCAGCTAAAATTTAATTACTTTTTCTCTCAAAACTTTTGTTTTTCACACAGTCATGTGGAACCAATACATTAATCTCTCATATTTTCTTCTTTTTTCTTTTTATTTTTGTTGTCAGAAAAGTGTTGACCACCTTAAAGTTATTGTGGGAAAAGGAGGTTAACAAAGAAATTTCCTTCCTTCCTTCCTTCCTTCCTTCCTTCCTTCCTTCCTTCCTTTCTTTCTTTCTTTCTTTCTTTCTTTCTTTCTTTCTTTCTTTCTTTCTTTCTTTCTTTCTTTCTTTCTTTCTTTCTTTCTTTCTTTCTTTTGCTTGAAACATATAGACATCATTTGATCATGCAAGGTATTACTCTGGGACCCTATGATCCATGTAACATCAGCAAATTAAGTTCTGTGGCACAACATTGATCAGGACAAAAAGTTAAATGGAAAAAGGTGGTGTCAAGGAAGGATTTAAGAAGCAGAACATTACTTCCTTTAACTTACTAGTGTAGATACACACTCTTCAGCACTGTGGCTCCTTTAAAATGTAAAACAGGTACTTGGTTCAGTGCACAATAGTATAGAAATTCTGTTATATTACCCAGTATTTCAGCATGGAAGCACTTCAGACTAAAACACAATGTTTGGCTCATTTCTGAAACCTCTCATATTTTTGGGGGAAATTAAAGCCCTAGAGTGTAATGACAGCAGGAGTAAAGGGTTGAGAAGGTGAAGGAAGTGCCCAAAACTCTGCTTCAATAATTACAGATTTTCTTTTTTAACCTGGCAGACAGCTAAACTTCACACAGCTGTTTGCTCACTCCCCAGCAGTGGGATGGGAGAGAGAATCAGGGAAAAAAAAGGTAGAATTCATGGGTTGAGATAAAGACAGTTTATTAGGGCAAAAAAGGAAGGGAAAATAACAGTAATAATAATGATAAAAGAATGCACTAAGTAAGTGATGCACAATGTAATTGCTCACCACCCACTGACTGATGCCCAGCCAGTTCCCAAGCAGCGGTCCACCCCCCAGCCAACTCCCTCTAGTTTACATACTGAGCATGATATCCTATGGTATGGAATATCCCTTTGGCCAGTTTGGGTCAGCTGTCCTGTCTGTGCCCCCTCCAGACTTCTCTCTGGCAGGGCATGGGAAGCTGAAAAGTCCTTGACTAGTGTAAGCACTACCTAGCAACAACTAAAACATCAGTGTGTTATCAACATTATTCTCATCCTAAATCCAAAACACAGCACTATACCAGTTACTAGGAAGAAAATTAACTCTATCCCAGCTGAAACTAGGAAAACAGAGAAGGGTAAGTGCACCTCAAGAACTGTTAAATGAAGCTCTGGAAAAACATCATTTTTCTTGGATTGGTTCAATTTTTGTCTGCTGAAAATCGGGACAGACCAGATGTGGTTGGTAAGTAAGAACTGAAGAAATCAGAGAGGCTCAGATCTTTCCCCTGCCCCCAGTAGTATGAAGATATTAGAGGGACAAGGTAGGAACACACAAGCATCTTCCTTCTCTCTAATTCCTCTGTCTCCTAAAAATTCAGTTAGATTTGTGATGTTGATACTACAAAAATGGCTTCCTGAGAGGAATAAAAAAATAAATAATGATGTATATTTAGTTATGTTACACTGAACAAATGGGAATCATCATATATGTTGGTAAAAATAAAACAAAAAAATGCAAAATCAAAGCAATATGATTGTTATTGATTGAACAATGAATCCAAATTTTTTAAGTAAAAAAAAGACATTTTCATTATATTTCATTATGTACTTGGATGGACTATACTAACAATAGTCACAACAGCAAGAATATAACTTTCAGAGAATAGAAGATGGATTTCAGTACATGTATAATTTGCTTTGCGGATTTTGTTTCAAAGTTGTTTTACAATACTGTTTGTTCTCTTTCATGAATATGATGTTTGAAGTTGGAGTAGATGATAAAATGTCCCCTTCCGAAGAAGGTGAAGAATGAAGAGCATTTGATCAATGACTTACCTTTAAGCTTAAATAGTTGTTAATTTCTTCAAGTCTGACTATTAAGTTTTCTGGGAATCTCAGTATGGTTCTTCAGAAACAACTTATAAACCCACAGAGAAAATTCAGAAGTTTGTATTTCTAGGAAACATTCATTCTTTGGAAAATAACAAAATCTGCTTAACTTCTCCAAGTACCAAGATGCCCTTATATCTTTGGGCTAAGGTACAGACCTACTAATCTAATTGAGCTAATGATCTGTTTCAAATATCAGGTTTTCATATTTTAATTTATTTTAGTTCTCTAAGGTAATGGTTGATAATGATGTGTGTGAAATTATGTTATTTTTCTGGTAGTAACGTTGACCCTCACAAGGGATAAAAAGGTCTGCAAGTTATAGAAGATTTACATCTTTCCTCTAACTTAAAAGATACAAAATTTTAAGGCTATGAGTGATATCTTGGCTCCATAGGCATTTGTGGGAGCTTTGTAGTAATTTCAAAGGACCCAGATTTTCACCCTAATTCTGTGCCCAAAGACACATTAGTGGTTTACTTTTGAGCAAGACAGGAAATTTACTATCAAGCAAGTTGCTGGTTCAGATCTTTAACTTTTTTAAATGTTTACAATCTTGTAAAACTATGTTGATATAAACTGTAGAGGATCTGGACTGCTGTCTGTACAAAAGTAACCAGGAATCAGTTTATATTTATCACTCCTCTAAGAAATATATATTATTATGGATCTTTTAGTTATTTTTGCCATAGTAATTGTTAAAACTTAATTGGAAAGACTGCAGTCCATGTAAAATGTCCATGCCAGAAGATATAAAAGGTTTTTATGGTCACAAAGTACTCTAGTATGTGTATTATCTATTATTATTTTTATCATATTATAACAATACAGCAATAATAGTGAACATCTGTAATAGTGTTTTTAAGTTTTCACGTTCCCTGCCACCATCATGTGAACTTCAAAAGGTGTATATACATTTGATTGTTTTCTTACCTTCCTTCACATTTTGGAAGGGGCAGAAACTAATGCATTATTATAACAGCACTGCAGAGACCACAAAGAATGATCATTCTGTGTCTTCCTCTCACGTTATTGGGAGAAGTCATGAAATAGGATGGCTGCAATGCATACTGAACGCACCCTGCTCTGTTTTATTCTCAGGAGATATGAACAGTACTTTTACTCAGATGTCACTTTGTACAAGAGTGATAAGCATAGAGATGAAATGCAGTTGGCTCAAATTTAACTGAGACACAAATGAAATAGCACCAGCAGGATTTGAAAAAATACACTGACAACATGGTGAGAGCATTAAATTATTCTATTGACAGTATGTATCCTAAAATCCTCAGTGCAATGTATGTTAGAGCCTTTTTGCTTTTGGACTAAGTTTTCTAGCAAGGAAAAAAAATGCTGCCTTTTTTTTTCTATTCCAACAAAAAGCTTGACAGTTCCAAACAGATGACAACAAAATCACTGAGCTCTCATCACCTTTTAGCTTGAACCTCTACCAAGGGAAGAAGATAAAATATAATCCAAATATCTACTTAGTTTCTACAACAAAATAAACTGATAAAAGAAGGACACTACAACAATATTTCTATAGTTTGCTGTACAAAGCCTTACCCATGACATCCTGTGGATTAGGACATCATTAGCTTACTTGCTTCCCTCTTTTTGACCCATGCAGAAAAATCAACCAAGACCAGAGTGAGAGACTTATGAAGCCTAACCAGTAGAGCTGAACAACCAATATAGCTGTTTATTTGAATTTACATCCTCTATAATTACATAGATAAAATAATACCGGTGTTGTTTGAATAAATTTAGAATTATCTGTATCAATTTCACAATCCCCCCCCCCTCAAATATTATAATATAAAGAAAGGTTAAAAAAAAAAAAAAAAAAGAATAAAACATAAATACTGTATGAAACAGAGATCATAATGGTTTTTCATGGAGGTTAAAAAATTTCCTTCCACCTGCAAAATTAGAAACAACTGACATTTTACTGTCTCTAAATATGGAGCTCTCAAAGATTTAAACTCATTCCACCAGAAAACAAGCTTAAAGATATTAATAAAGTATTACAGTAGGATTCTCTGCTTATGAGGTAGCAGAATCTCAAGCTCTTGCACAGTTCTGAAGATTTGGAATAAAATGCTGTGAAAGACATAATCATAAAATCATGTAGATTGGAGGACACCTCTGGAGGTCATTTTGTCCATCTTCCTTCTTATGGTTGGAGAGTTAGATCAAATTGCTCAGGACTTCCTCTGCTCAAGTTTTGAATATTTTCTAGGATGGAGATTCCATAACCTTCCTGGGAAAACTGTTGCAGCGTTTGACCATCTCCTGTTATTATTTCTTTTTTTTTTTTTTTTTTTTTAATATAAGATTGGAATTTCCTATGTTCTAGCTTTTGTCCATTGCCTCTTGTCTTTCTGATGTGAACGTCTATAAACAGTCTGGCTCCATTTTCTCTACAACTGCCCAATAGGTGTCTGAAGAAAGCAATAAGACCTTCTCCCTAGCCTTTTCCTGTTACGGATAAACAAACACCATTCTCTCAGCCTCTCTTCTCCAGCCCCTTAGTCATCTTGGTCAACCTTGGCTGAACTTGCTTGAATTTATTAATATCTTTCTTGTGCTGAGGATCTCTACACTAGGCACAATACTCTAGATATAGTCTTACAAGTGCCAGCTACAGTGAAGAAAATTAATTATCCCAGCTAAAACCATGATAAAGGGAAGAATCTTTTCTCTTTACCAGCTGGCTCTACTGTTACTAATACAGTTCAATTGGTAGTTGGCCTTTATCTGCTGCAAGGTCATCCTGCTGACAAGTTCAACATGTCTGTCAGGGCCCCAGAACCTTTTCTGGAAAGCTGCTTTCAGTTTAGTTGTCCTCCAGCTTATAGTGTTGCATGGGGTTATCATGTCCCAGGTGTAGAATTTTGTATTTTCCTTTATTGAACTTCTTGAGATCCCTGTTGGTCCATTCCTCTAGTATGTAGAGGATCTTCTGAATAGCAGACCTATCTTTGAGTGTATCAGTGCTTCCTTTGGTGTCCTCTGCAGACTTGCGGAAAATGTACTGTATCCCCACATGCAGGCTGTTATTAAAGACATAAAACAGTCCTCAGTATTGATCTCTGAGGGATGCCACTAGTAATGGGCTGCCAGTTGAACTTTTTTAACCACTGATCACTTGCCTTTGAGCCCAACAGTCCAGCCAGTTTTCCATACACATTATTAGCTACTCAAGTCCATATGTCTCCAAGTTGCTACACTGTGAGGGAACTGTGTTAAAAACCTTTAACTTCTAAAGTGAAGGTATACAGTAGCTACTGCTCTCGCCTTATCCACACAGACAGTCATCTCATTGCAGAAGGCAATCAGCTTAACAGGGTATGATTTGCCATTTATAAACCCATGCTGACTGTTCGCAATCACCTTCTGGTCCTTCACATACTTGGAAATGGCTTCACGACCTTCCCAGGAACTGATGTTAAGCTGACTGATCTGTAGTTCCCCAGACCCTTCTTCTGGCCCCACTTAAAAGATGAACATTACATCAGAATTATTCTGATCACCATGACCTGTAAAAGATGATAGAAAGCAGCTGTACACTGTCATTAACCAGCTCCCTCAGCAGCTTTGGATGCACTTACTTGGTCCCATGGACTCCTGTATGTCCAATTAGCTTGAGAGGTTCCCAAATTTAATCTCCCTGTGCTATGGGTAATGACTTGTTCCTACAGACTCTGCTTAAAGGCTTGGTGGCCTGGGATGCCCAAAGACAAATGTTATCAGTGAAAACTGAGACGAGAAAGACATTGGAATATCTGAACTTTTCCCAAGTCCTTTTTTTTTCAGTTGATACTCTACCCCACTGAGCAACAGACCACATTCTCCTCATTCTTTCTTGACTAGCAATGTATTTCCAGAAGCTCTTCTTGTTGCACTTCACAATCTTTCCTACTTTAAGTTCCAGCTGAGTTTCACTTCCTCCTTCCTTGCATGCTCTGGCACTGTCTATATATTGCTCCCAAGCAGAACTTCCTCATTTTCACCTTCTTTATAGTTTATTTTTCTTTTGATATGTTCCACTATTGTGGTACAGCACAGGGCTTTGTTGTGAATTCATGGCTCAGTTTGACTCCATATGCAATTCAAAACAGTCAAAATCATAGAATGTCCTGAGTTGGAAGGGACCCACAAGGACCATTGAGTCCAACTTCTGTCCCTGCCTAGGACAACCCCAAAATTCACAGCATGTGTCTGAAGGCATTGTCCAAATACTTCTTGAATATTGTCAGGCTTGGTGCCGTGACTGCCTCCCTGGGGAGCCCATTCCAGTGCTCTACCACCCTCTAGGTGAAGAACATTTTTTACCTCATTGCAGGATACCCATTCCACATAAAGATGCTAACAGGACTTTCACAATAAAATTAGAACTTGCAAAAGCTTGCAAAACACAGTCTTAAAGCAAATAAACAAACAGACCATGGCTGGTATAAATGCAAGGTTTTGGCAGTGAAGTGGGATTTGCACAAGTAATGCCTGTGAGAAGAGGCCAAAGGATGCACTGTGCCAGACACAGCCTGTTCAGCCAGCTCCAACAGACTCACTGCAGGACATATTTGAGCCTGCCAGTGGAGTTGGTGGCACCTCTGTAATAAATATTTAAGGAGGTTAATCACCAAAAGAAAAAAGAATAACAAGGTCATAGCAGTAGGAGGTCCCCTATGGTGGAGCTGGTAATACTCCTGAAGTGATTGCAGCCAGTTAATAACCCACACTGCCACAGGCAAACCCCTGAAGGGACCGCAACCTGTAGATAAGCACATGCTGGAGCACGTACTCCCTGAAAAGACTGCAGCCCATGGATAAGTCCACACCAGAGCAGAGGAAACATGTGGGAAGTAGTAGAGTAGAAAGAGAAAAAAGTAAGGAATAATGAGCAGCAGAAAGAAATCACTACAGCCTGACCCTAACCTCCTGCTAAGTCCATTGCCTCACTGAAGGGATTGAGCACAACCTGCATTGATACAGGGGAGTGGAAATTTGGAAGGAGGATTGAGAGGTGTCTGGAGTGAAGATGAACATGGGAAAGGGGGAGAAAATATATTTTCCCTAAGTGTTTAAATATTTGTTTTCTTTGTTTCTCAATATCCAAATCAGTAATTAAATGGTTATGCTAACTTGCAATAAAGTAAGTTAAATTTTCCAAGTCGAGTCAGTAAGTGGTGAGTAATTTCCCTGATGAGTTTTTATGCTCTTGTTCTTCCTAATTTCTCCCTTGTCCCACTGGCAGGGGGAAGTGTGTGGCAGTGTACTCCCCCTCATCTGATCTTTTGCCTCTGGCTCTGCTCAAGTAATAAGTACCAGTGACAGTCCTGATAAGATGCACCTGGTCATGATGACTGTATCTGGCTCAAAGTGGAGTCCCAGGAAACAGATAACCACACAATAGCTGAGAGCTAATTTATGGATGTGTGTCCTTGTCCACCTAACCAAAGTGCTAATTAATATCTGACTCAGACCGCACTTGGCAGAAACTAACATCTGCAGCTGGTATGTAGGTATGACTATGAGCCAATCATCTTACCCCCATAAATAGTGAGCTGCCCAAGAGCCCTTTGAGCTCTCCTGCACAGCAGTGGGCTCCATGACAGGATCTCCCCTTCAGTAAGAATGCCTCTCAAGATTACTCCTCAAGGTTGAGAGATTCCTTGCTACAACAGACACTTGGTAAGTAGCTAACAGCAAGCTGAACTTTGAAATCTTAGCTAAGTGATATAAATAATTGGTTGTGTACACAAAATCCTTTAGATATAATCCACTGAACAAGTCTGGGACTAGGATTGGATCCAGCTGCCCCTAGACTCCTCTCTGAGAAGGAGTTTAGGAAACAAGGGGGTCCTTTCTGAATCTTGTGACTCAACAGGAGGGTCTCCTTGACAGTTTGTCTGACCCTGTCCTCTGTGCAGTAAATAAACAAGTGAACCTTGCCATCAAATCTTGTCAAACCACTGTCATATTTACTAACAAATTTTGTTAACTCATTGTAATATATCAATAAAATATATACTTTTGCTTCTCTCTTACAAGTGAAGTGTGCTCTCACTCTCTCTTCCATGACAAATTGATGTAGTTGGCAGGATCCACAAATCTGTATTTGCGACACAGTGAGTCAGTGGCAGTGTGGGTGCTTGGCTGCCAGCTGCGGCAAATGCACCACACAGACAAAAACCAGTTGCTGCTTAAACCTTAGGGCATATAGAAATCCCTGGATATCTTCAACATTATGAAAGTTTACAAAGTGTTTGCAGCTGAATTTCTTATTAAGTGTGAATATGTCAGTCAATCAGCCCTAGGAACTAAATGGGGTAGCATATATGTCCCATGAAAGATTCAATAAGAGAGAGGGAGAAAGAGGGAAGCAGGGTAGGGAGAGAGAAAGACCTTCCCAGACTTTAGGTAACACAAACTGTAAAGATCAGAAAATACTGTTACAGCAGCTTTCGTTAATATAGAGAGAGAGGGGAAGGCAGTTGTCACCTATCCTAAATGAACTTATTCAAAAAACATGACACACAGGTCCCAGTCTCCTTTATTATAAAAGAAGGTTCAAAGCCATTCCTACTATTTCCAGGAAACTTCTACTGTTTATCACCTCCTTTAGTAATAGTTGTCTCAGGCATCTAACTCTTCACAGGATGTCAGTTTTCAGATGTCTAACTACATCCTAATACATTTTGATTTCTGATTGGGGAGCTAAGCTTCTAGAGATCAAGCTTGCTTCACAAATGTCTGTCTTTTAGGATACATAACCCAAAGTCTGCATCCATATTACAGTTTGAGCATAGGTTCAAGCCGGTCATCCTGTATAAACTTGATTCATGTCCATCTTATGAGAAAGGTTTCTTGTTGCTCAGTGCCTTAGATGCATTAGTCTTTATTTTAGCAAGGGTCTTCCATTTTTAGTTCTGTAAAAATAAAAATTTCTGCATGTTTAAGCCTGTCTTAGTATTCTCAGTGCAATAGGTTGCCTTAGAAATTTCTAGCGGTTAAACTTATGGTCTATGTGATCTCTTGGTGTGGACCCTGATTTGCACTTTATTGAACTGGTAGTCCAAATTCTATCTCCTCATTAGGTAATATGAGTATGTAGGTAACAGGATTTTACCTTGAGAAGGGTCCAGTATTGCTTACCTCAAGAATGAGTTATGTAGGTAGATAAGATCTCCGTGGTCTATAGACCTGTTACAGGAGACTAAACAGATTTGTAGAACAATATAAATTATATCTTAACTAGTTCACTAAATTATTTAGTTAATTAGTTAGTCTGAATCTTTACATGCAGGCCAAAAAGTTAGGAAACCTACTTAAATTAACCTCCTTTCCTTGGCGTATCCTCTGTGCAGTATATATTCCAGGAACAAGCTGGTCATTTCCCACAGGAAAGAGAGAAAAAGCTTGTGAAAGTGGATATGACTGTGGAACCAAACAAAGGCCTGTCTCTGTCTTCAAAATGGAAGCACACTAAGCAGGACTAATTAATATTAGCTTGTTTTAAACTGAAACATGTCATGGTTTTAGCTGGGATAGTTGATTTTCTTCACTGTAGCTAGCATAGTGCTGTGTTTTAGACTTGGTATGTAAATAATGTTGATAACACCCTGGTGTTTTAGTTGTTGCTGGGTAGTGTTTACACTGGTCAAGGACTTTCTAGCTTCCCATGCTCTGCCAGGTGCACAAGAAGCCGGGAGGGGAGGGGATACAACCAGAAGAGCTGATTCGAATTGGCCAAAGGGTATTCCATATCATGTGACGTCATGCCCAGTATATTAACTGGGGGAATTGGCTGGGGGAGGCAGCGATCGCGGCTCGGGGACCGGCAGCGTTGGTTGGCGGGTGGTGAGCGGTTGCAGCACTTGTTGTTTAGTTTTGGTTTTGTTTTTTTTTTTTTTCCCTCTCTTCTTCCAGTGTTTCATCTCTCTCTCGCTCATTATTTTCCTTTTCATTATGTTAGTATTATTGCTGTTTTATTCTAATTATTAAACTGTTCTTGTCTCAACCCACGAGTTTTCTTACTTTGGCCCTTCCGATTCTCTCCCCCATCCCACAAGGGTGGGGGAGTGAGCGAGCGGCTGTGTGGTGCTTAGTTGCTGACCAGGGCTAAACCACAACAGTCCTTTTTGGCGCCCAACGTGGGGCACAAAGGGTTTGAGATAATAACAGTTGCTGGTCACAGCATTGATTCATCTGTTCTCGATATTAGTAGTCAGACCTACACCATGCTGATTTTGAAGTACATGTTAAAGATTGGCATTGGGTTTTGTAGTTTGCTGTGCTCTGCAGTGGTTAGAGATGTTTTGCCTAGGAGATTTGTTATTAAAACTCTGGCCTTGAGTTTTATCGGTTATTTGGGTCTTGCATGGAAGCCGTTACTGTACTTCGGCTACCACCTCATGGAGACAATTAGCAATTATACCTCCTCTTCTGAGAGGTTCTTTATGGAGGAAATACAGAATGGCACCTTAGCTACCATCTTCTGTAATGTCTCCTCCTTCATTACAACAACTTTTCAGTCTCTTGAACATCCTTGGGTAGTTAAGATACATCTGTTGATATTCCTATGGCAGATTGTTTCGGTTTTGTCTAAGGTTAATAAGCAATTCAAGAATATCATCCAGAGATCTGCCCCAAGGCTTGATAATAATGGGTGGCAGAGTATGTGGGATAGTATGGGCAAATGCCTGAGACGGTGGGCACCTCCAGTGTTTTGGGACTTCACCCCTGAACAAGTGCAGAATCCTGAAAAATTAGTAGAATATTTGGAGGAAGTATGCTGTCACCCTAGCAATTCCAGAGAGATACAAATCATTGCAATGTGTTGGGGCCTGGCCCATGCCTACCGAGCCCTATTCAACAGTATTCAGTACCACCAAGGGAAAACGACAGGCCCTGCGGCTACTCCAAGCCCAACAACAGGCACTGTGGCCCCTCAAACCCCCACAACAGTCGCTGCAGCAGCTCCAAGCCCGACAACGGGCACTGTGACCGCTCAAACACCCATGACGGACACTCCAGCTGAATCAGAGAATCAACCCGTGCCAGTATCAGTTGCCCCTATACAAAAGAAGAAATCTTCGAAGAGAATGTCAACTCGTTTAGAAAAGGATGACGGAGAAGCAGTGCCGTTACTAAGAGAGGAGAAGGAAGAGGAAGAACTTGTACAAGAGACGGAAACTACCCGATCCCTATCCTTAAGAGAGCTACGAGATATACGAAAAGATTTCGGCCGTCGTGTAGGTGAGCATGTTGTCACCTGGCTGCTCCGATGCTGGGATAACGGGGCCAGTAGCCTGGAATTAGAGGGTAAGGAAGCCAAACAACTGGGATCCCTTTCTAGGGATGGGGGCATTGACAAAGCAATTGGAAAAGGGACACAAGGCCTCAGCCTCTGGAGGCGACTCCTGTCTGCTGTGAAAGAAAGGTATCCCTTTAAGGAAGATGTTATATATCGCCCTGGAAAATGGACCACCATGGAGAAAGGTATCCAGTACCTGAGAGAATTAGCTGTGCTTGAGGTGATTTATGGTGACCTGGGTAGTCAAGAGAAAAGATACACACCACGGGGCACCCTATGGTTTTACCTGCGTGACCATGGAGAGGACATGAGGAAGTGGGATGGAAAACCTACCTTAACCCTGGAGGCACGGGTACGTGAGTTGCAAGGAAAAACAACCACTCAAGGGGGGACCTCCAGGAGAGTTGCTGCTCCAGTTTCCAGTAGGCAGTTCCCCAGACAGAGGAGTAGAAGCGCTGATTCTATCTGTGATCTTAATAGAGAGACTTTTGATTCCCGTTCACAAGATCTGGAGTGGGAAACCCGCAATTGGAATTAGAGGGGCCCTGCCTCCAGCCAGGTGGAGGAAAGGGACAACTGGGTTTACTGGACTGTGTGGATCCGATGGCCTGGCACATCTGATCCACAGGAGTATAAGGCTCTAGTGGACACCGGTGCACAGTGCACCCTAATGCCATCAAACTATGTAGGGGCAGAACCCATTGGTATTGCTGGAGTGACAGGGGGATCCCAAGAGCTAACTGTTTTGGAGGCTGAAGTGAGCCTAACTGGGAATGAGTGGCAAAAGCACCCCATTGTGACTGGCCCAGAGGCTCCGTGCATCCTTGGCATAGACTACCTCAGGAGAGGGTATTTCAAGGACCCAAAAGGGTACAGGTGGGCTTTTGGTATAGCTGCCTTGGAGACGGAGGAAATTAAACAGCTGTCTACTTTGCCCGGTCTTTCGAAGGACCCTTCTGTTGTGGGGTTGCTGAGGGTCAAAGAACAACAGGTTCCAATTGCCACCACAACAGTGCACCGGCGGCAATACCGCACCAACCGAGACTCCCTGATTCCCATCCATGAGCTCATTCGGCGACTGGAGAGCCAAGGAGTGATCAGTAAGACCCGTTCACCCTTTAACAGTCCCATATGGCCAGTGCGGAAGTCTAATGGGGAGTGGAGACTAACAGTAGACTATCGTGGCCTGAACGAAGTCACTCCGCCACTGAGTGCTGCCGTGCCGGACACGCTAGAACTTCAATACGAACTGGAGTCAAAGGCAGCCAAGTGGTATGCCACAGTTGATATCGCTAATGCATTCTTCTCAATCCCTTTGGCAGCAGAGTGCAGGCCACAGTTTGCTTTCACTTGGAGGGGTGTCCAGTACACCTGGAATCGACTGCCCCAGGGCTGGAAACACAGCCCTACCATTTGCCATGGACTGATCCATACTGCACTGGAACAGGGTGGAGCTCCGGAACACCTTCAGTACATTGATGACATCATCGTGTGGGGCAACACAGCAGAAGATGTTTTCGAGAAAGGGAAGAAAATAGTCCAAATCCTTCTGAAGGCTGGTTTTGCCATAAAACAAAGTAAAGTGAAGGGACCTGCACAGGAGATTCAGTTTTTGGGAATAAAATGGCAAGATGGACGTCGGCAGATCCCAATGGATGTGATCAACAAAATAACCGCCATGTCTCCACCAACTAGCAAAAAGGAAACACAAGCTTTTTTAGGCGTTGTGGGTTTTTGGAGAATGCATATTCCAAATTACAGTCTGATTGTAAGCCCTCTCTATCAAGTGACCCGGAAGAAGAATGATTTCAAATGGGGCCCTGAGCAACGACAGGCCTTTGAACAGATCAAGCAGGAGATAGTTCATGCAGTAGCCCTTGGGCCAGTCCGGGCAGGACAAGATGTAAAAAACGTGCTCTACACTGCAGCCGGGGAGAATGGCCCTACCTGGAGCCTCTGGCAGAAAGCACCAGGGGAGACCCGAGGTCGGCCCCTAGGGTTCTGGAGTCGGGGATACAGAGGGTCCGAAGCACACCACACTCCAACTGAAAAAGAGATATTGGCAGCATATGAAGGGATTCTAGCTGCTTCAGAAGTGATCGGTACTGAAGCACAGCTCCTCCTGGCACCTCGACTGCCGGTGCTGGGCTGGATGTTCAAAGGGAGGGTCCCCTCTACACATCATGCAACTGATGCTATGTGGAGTAAGTGGGTCGCACTGATCACCTAACAGGCTCGAATAGGAAACCCCAGTCACCCAGGAATCTTGGAAGTGATCATGGACTGGCCAGAAGGCAAAGATTTTGGAATGTCACCAGAGGAGGAGGTGACACGTGCTGAAGAGGCCCCACTGTATAACAAACTGCCAGAAAATGAGAAGCAATATGCCCTGTTCACTGATGGGTCTTGTCGTCTGGTGGGAAAGCATCGGAGATGGAAGGCTGCTGTATGGAGTCCTATACGGCAAGTTGCAGAAACTGCTGAAGGAGAAGGTGAATCAAGTCAGTTTGCAGAAGTAAAGGCCATCCAGCTGGCTTTAGACATTGCTGAACGAGAAAAATGGCCAGTGCTCTATCTTTATACTGACTCATGGATGGTGGCAAATGCCCTGTGGGGGTGGTTACAGCAATGGAAGCAGAACAACTGGCAGCGCAGAGGCAAACCCATCTGGGCTGCTGCATTGTGGTAAGATATTGCTGCCCGGGTGGAGAACCTGGTTGTGAAGGTACGTCATGTGGATGCTCATGTTCCCAAGAGTCGGGCCACTGAAGAACATCAGAATAACCAACAGGTGGATCAGGCTGCTAAGATTGAAGTGGCTCAAGTAGATCTAGACTGGCAACATAAAGGTGAACTATTTATAGCTCGGTGGGCCCATGACACCTCCGGCCATCAAGGAAGAGATGCAACATACAGATGGGCTCGCGACCGAGGGGTGGACTTGACCATGGACACTATTGCACAGGTCATCCATGAATGTGAAACATGCACTGCAATCAAGCAAGCCAAGCGGGTAAAACCTCTGTGGTATGGAGGACGATAGCTGAAGTATAAATATGGGGAGGCCTGGCAGATTGATTATATCACACTGCCACAAACCCGCCAAGGCAAACGCCATGTACTTACAATGGTGGAAGCAACCACCGGATGGCTGGAAACATATCCCGTGCCCCATGCCACCGCCCGGAACACTATCCTGGGCCTTGAAAAACAAGTTTTATGGCGACATGGCACCCCAGAAAGAATTGAGTCAGACAACGGGACTCATTTCCGAAATAACCTCATAGACACCTGGGCCAAAGAGCATGGCATTGAGTGGGTGTATCACATCCCCTATCATGCACCAGCCTCTGGGAAAATTGAGCGATACAATGGACTGTTAAAGACTACACTGAGAGCAATGGGGGGTGGGACATTCAAACACTGGGATACACATTTAGCAAAAGCCACCTGGTGAGTCAACACTAGGGGCTCTGCCAATCGAGCTGGCCCTGCCCAGTCAGAACTCTTACGTACTGTGGAAGGTGATAAAGTCCCTGTAGTGCATGTAAAAAATATGCTGGGGAAAACCGTCTGGGTTATTCCTGTCTCAGGCAAAGGCAAACCCATTCGTGGGATTGCTTTTGCTCGAGGACCTGGGTGCACTTGGTGGGTGATGCGGGAGGATGGAGGAGTTCGATGTGTGCCTCAAGGGGATTTGATTTTGGGTGAAAACAGCTAATGAACTGAATGGTATGCTGTTAATTGCTATATGATATTGTATGTCATCACTCCTATGGTTGCTATATGCCGTAACAATGGTATCATAGTAAGAATTTCCAAAATTAATGAAGAATGAACTTTGATTGAACCAAGCAACGTGTAGCAGTGATGGAACAAAGACTGGCTTCAGCATGCAACAATCCAACACCACACAGACCATCTCTCCTGCCCTGAAAGACTGTTACGATAGATGGAGACCAAAGTTATGGACTGAATGAACTCAATGGACATTTGTGGACCCTCAACAGACATTTTACAGGGGTGGTCCATAGACTAAGGGGATGATAAATGAAATCTGCGTATGTTATCAAAGGATGGGAAGGCAGGTGGTGGTTACTGAGCTCGTATTGGATAGTATGAGACCTGAGCATGACATAAATGGTATGGAATAAGGGGTGGATACTGTCATGGTTTTAGCTGGGATAGTTGATTTTCTTCACTGTAGCTGGCATAGTGCTGTGTTTTAGACTTGGTATGTAAATAATGTTGATAACACCCTGGTGTTTTAGTTGTTGCTAGGTAGTGTTTACACTAGTCAAGGACTTTCTAGCTTCCCATGCTCTGCCAGGTGCACAAGAAGCCGGGAGGGGAGGGGATACAACCAGGAGAGCTGATTCGAACTGGCCAAAGGGTATTCCATATTATGTGACGTCATGCCCAGTATATTAACTGGGGGAAATTGGCCGGGGGCGGCAGTGATCGCGGCTCGGGGACCGGCAGCGTCGGTCGGCGGGTGGTGAGCGGTTGCAGCACTTGTTGTTTAGTTTTGGTTTTGGTTTTTTTTTTTTTCCCCCTTTTCTTCCAGTGTTTCATCTCTCTCTCTCGCTCATTATTTTCCTTTTCATTATATTAGTTTTATTGCTGTTTTATTCTAATTATTAAACTGTTCTTATCTCAACCCATGAGTTTTCTTACTTTGGCCCTTCCGATTCTCTCCCCCATCCCACAAGGGTGGGGGAGTGAGCGAGCGGCTGTATGGTGCTTAGTTGCTGACCAGGGCTAAACCACAACACACATTAACACACTGATATAAATAGCTGGGAAACAATACATTTCTGCACATTGTGGCCCAGGCAAAATAGCATTACCATCACTGAGAACAGGTTTTGAGCCCTTATGCTAACACTGCTATAGCCCATGCTGAACTCTTAGGGTTGTTATCTATTGTCTTGAAACTTGCTGTGTGAAGCAGAGCTTAGCTGAGTATACAGAAACCCAAATATTTTATAAAAGGAGATCTTGAATTGCAAGTGGAGGGACAATGGGGAAAAAAGCACACATTTTTCTTCTGGCATTCCTTATGGAAGAGCTCTTAAGCCAGATTACCTAATTTTTGTATCTAAAATGATTAAGGACAATAACCGTCTGTGCTAATGCACAACATCAGCTATTCTTACATATGAATGCTTATATAGGTACATGTGAATGTTACTTTCAATCAATTTGGAATATGATTGTTAGACAACTGCTTTCTATATGTAGTGATAATGATTGATATGCTAAGAACTAATCAATAGCAAAGTATATTGTTGCTGAATGTCCATGTTGTAAAGTTTAGTTTTAAGTTTAACTAGCCTAATTTATGAGTCTTCTAAACACTCCCATTGTGATTAGCTCTGATACCCTTACAGACACACACACATACTCAACAGGATGATCTTTAGCTGTTTTTCTTTTTTTTTTCCTTACTGTGTCATGTTTACCAGGAAAACCCTGGTACGCCAAAGTGTTGTGGTTTAGCCCCGGTCAGCAACTAAGCACCACACAGCCGCTCGCTCACTCCCCCACCCTTGTGGGATGGGGGAGAGAATCGGAAGGGCCAAAGTAAGAAAACTCGTGGGTTGAGATAAGAACAGTTTAATAATTAGAATAAAACAGCAATAATACTAATATAATGAAAAGGAAAATAATGAGCGAGAGAGAGATGAAACAGTAGAAGGAGAGGGAAAGGGAAAAAAAAACAAAACCAAAACTGAACAACAAGTGCTGCAACCGCTCACCACCCGCCGACCGACGCTGCCGGTCCCCGAGCCGCGATCGCTGCCTCCCCCAGCCAATTCCCCCAGTTAATATACTGGGCATGACGTCACATGATATGGAATACCCTTTGGCCAATTCGAATCAGCTCTCCTGGTTGCATCCCCTGCCCTCCCGGCTTCTTGTGCACCTGGCAGAGCATGGGAAGCTAGAAAGTCCTTGACCAGTGTAAACACTACCCAGCAACAACTAAAACACCAGGGTGTTATCAACATTATTTACATACCAAGTCTAAAACACAGCACTATGCTAGCTACAGTGAAGAAAATCAACTATCCCAGCTAACACCATGACAGTATCCACCCCTTATTCCATACCATTTACGTCATGCTCAGGTCTCATACTATCCAATATGACCTCAATAACCACCACCCGCCTCCCCATCCTTTGATGACATACGTAGATATCATTTATCATTCCCGTAGTCTATGGACCATCCCTGTAGAACATCTGTAGAGGGTCCACACATGTCCATTGAGTTCATTCAGTCCATAACTTTGGGCTCCATCTACCGTAATAGTCCTTCAAGGCTGGAGAGATGGTCTGCGTGGTGTTGGATTGTTGCATGCTGAAGCCAGTCTTTGTCCCACCACCGCTACACGTTGCTTGGTTCAATCAAAGTTCATTCTTCATTAATTTTGGAAATTCTTACTATGATACCATTGATACAGCATATAGCAACCATAGGAGTGATGACATACAATATCATATAGCAATTAACAGCATACCGTTCAGTTCATTGGCTATTTTCACCCAAAATCAAATCCCCTTGAGGCACACATCGAACTCCTCCATCCTCCCGCATTACCCACCAAGTGCACCCAGGTCCTCGAGCAAAAGCAATCCCACGAATGGGTTTGCCTTTGCCTGAGACAGGAATAACCCAGACGGTTTTCCCCAGCATATTTTTTACGTGCACTACAGGGACTTTACCCCCTTCCACAGTACGTAAGAGTTCTGACTGGGCAGGCCCAGCTCGATTGGCAGATCCCCTAGTGTTGACTAACCAGGTGGCTTTTGCTAAATGTGTATCCCAGTGTTTGAATGTCCCACCCCCCATTGCTCTCAGTGTAGTCTTTAACAGTCCATTGTATCGCTCAATTTTCCCAGAGGCTGGTGCATGATAGGGGATGTGATACACCCACTCAATGCCATGCTCTTTGGCCCAGGTGTCTATGAGGTTATTTCGGAAATGAGTCCCGTTGTCTGACTCAATTCTTTCTGGGGTGCCATGTCGCCATAAAACTTGTTTTTCAAGGCCCAGGATAGTGTTCCGGGCGGTGGCATGGGGCACGGGATATGTTTCCAGCCATCCGGTGGTTGCTTCCACCATTGTAAGCACATGGCGTTTGCCTTGGCGGGTTTGTGGCAGTGTGATATAATCAATCTGCCAGGCCTCCCCATATTTATACTTCAGCCATCGTCCTCCATACCACAGAGGTTTTACCCGCTTGGCTTGCTTGATTGCAGCGCATGTTTCACATTCATGGATGACCTGTGCAATAGTGTCCATGGTCAAGTCCACCCCTCGGTCACGAGCCCATCTGTATGTTGCATCTCTTCCTTGATGGCCGGAGGTGTCGTGGGCCCACCGAGCTATAAATAGTTCACCTTTATGTTGCCAGTCTAGATCTACTTGAGCCACTTCAATCTTAGCAGCCTGATCCACCTGTTGGTTATTCTGATGTTCTTCAGTGGCCCGACTCTTGGGAACATGAGCATCCACATGACGTACCTTCACAACCAGGTTCTCCACCCGGGCAGCAATATCTTGCCACAATGCAGCAGCCCAGATGGGTTTGCCTCTGCGCTGCCAGTTGTTCTGCTTCCACTGCTGTAACCACCCCCACAGGGCATTTGCCACCATCCATGAGTCAGTATAAAGATAGAGCACTGGCCATTTTTCTCGTTCAGCAATGTCTAAAGCCAGCTGGATGGCCTTTACTTCTGCAAACTGACTTGATTCACCTTCTCCTTCAGCAGTTTCTGCGACTTGCCGTATAGGACTCCATACAGCAGCCTTCCATCTCCGATGCTTTCCCACCAGACGACAAGACCCATCAGTGAACAGGGCATATTGCTTCTCATTTTCTGGCAGTTTATTATACAGTGGGGCCTCTTCAGCACGTGTCACCTCCTCCTCTGGTGACATTCCAAAATCTTTGCCTTCTCGCCAGTCCATGATTACTTCCAAGATTCCTGGGTGACTGGGGTTTCCTATTCGAGCCCGTTGGCTGATCAGTGCGACCCACTTACTCCATGTAGCATCAGTTGCGTGATGTGTAGAGGGGACCCTCCCTTTGAACATCCAGCCCAGCACCGGCAGTCGAGGTGCCAGGAGGAGCTGTGCTTCAGTACCGATCACTTCTGAAGCAGCTAGAACCCCTTCATATGCTGCCAATATCTCTTTTTCAGTTGGAGTGTAGCGCGCTTCGGACCCTCTGTATCCCCGACTCCAGAACCCTAGGGGCCGACCTCGGGTCTCCCCTGGTGCTTTCTGCCAGAGGCTCCAGGTAGGGCCATTCTCCCCGGCTGCAGTGTAGAGCACGTTTTTTACGTCTTGTCCTGCCCGGACTGGCCCAAGGGCTACTGCATGAACTATCTCCTGCTTGATCTGTTCAAAGGCCTGTCGTTGCTCAGGGCCCCATTTGAAATCATTCTTCTTCCGGGTCACTTGATAGAGAGGGCTTACAATCAGACTGTAATTTGGAATATGCATTCTCCAAAAACCCACAACGCCTAAAAAAGCTTGTGTTTCCTTTTTGCTAGTTGGTGGAGACATGGCTGCTATTTTGTTGATCACATCCATTGGGATCTGCCAACGTCCATCTTGCCATTTTATTCCCAAAAACTGAATCTCCTGTGCAGGTCCCTTCACTTTACTTTGTTTTATGGCAAAACCAGCCTTCAGAAGGATTTGGACTATTTTCTTCCCTTTCTCGAAAACATCTTCTGCTGTGTTGCCCCACACGATGATGTCATCAATGTACTGAAGGTGTTCCGGAGCTCCACCCTGTTCCAGTGCAGTATGGATCAGTCCATGGCAAATGGTAGGGCTGTGTTTCCAGCCCTGGGGCAGTCGATTCCAGGTGTACTGGACACCCCTCCAAGTGAAAGCAAACTGTGGCCTGCACTCTGCTGCCAAAGGGATTGAGAAGAATGCATTAGCGATATCAATTGTGGCATACCACTTGGCTGCCTTTGACTCCAGTTCGTATTGAAGTTCTAGCGTGTCCGGCACGGCAGCACTCAGTGGCGGAGTGACTTCATTCAGGCCACGATAGTCTACTGTTAGTCTCCACTCCCCATTAGACTTCCGCACTGGCCATATGGGACTGTTAAAGGGTGAACGGGTCTTACTGATCACTCCTTGGCTCTCCAGTCGCCGAATGAGCTCATGGATGGGAATCAGGGAGTCTCGGTTGGTGCGGTATTGCCGCCGGTGCACTGTTGTGGTGGCAATTGGCACCTGTTGTTCTTTGACCTTCAGCAACCCCACAACAGAAGGGTCCTTCGAAAGACCGGGCAAAGTAGACAGCTGTTTAATTTCCTCCGTCTCCAAGGCAGCTATACCGAAAGCCCACCTGTACCCTTTTGGGTCCTTGAAATACCCTCTCCTGAGGTAGTCTATGCCAAGGATGCACGGAGCCTCTGGGCCAGTCACAATGGGGTGCTTTTGCCACTCATTCCCAGTTAGGCTCACTTCAGCCTCCAAAACAGTTAGCTCTTGGGATCCCCCTGTCACTCCAGCAATACAAATGGGTTCCGCCCCTACATAGTTTGATGGCATTAGGGTGCACTGTGCACCAGTGTCCACTAGAGCCTTATACTCCTGTGGATCAGATGTGCCAGGCCATCGGATCCACACAGTCCAGTAAACCCGGTTGTCCCTTTCCTCCACCTGGCTGGAGGCAGGGCCCCTCTAATTCCAATTGCGGGTTTCCCACTCCAGATCTTGTGAACGGGAATCAAAAGTCTCTCTATTAAGATCACAGATAGAATCAGCGCTTCTACTCCTCTGTCTGGGGAACTGCCTACTGGAAACTGGAGCAGCAACTCTCCTGGAGGTCCCCCCTTGAGTGGTTGTTTTTCCTTGCAACTCACGTACCCGTGCCTCCAGGGTCGACGTAGGTTTTCCATCCCACTTCTTCATGTCCTCTCCATGGTCACGCAGGTAAAACCATAGGGTGCCCCGTGGTGTGTATCTTCTCTCTTGAGCAGAAGGACGCTTACTCCTAATGGCCGAGATACTGGTCCGTACAGGTAGGGAGTAGGACATATCTTCTTTGAATTGCTGGAACTCCCGGGACAATTTCTCCACAGCTGAGACGAGGGAGGAAGAGACATGTGCTTCATAATCCCGGAGTTTATCAATCACATCCTCTACCGTTGGTGCCTCTTCATCTTTCCAGGACATTACTGCCAGGGAGTTTACATGGGATGATGGTGCGCTCCGTACAAACTTCCGCCACATGGGTCGTGTGCACTGTGCTTCATCTGGATCTTTGGATGACTGTACACTACCCAGGTCACCATAAATCACCTCAAGCACAGCTAATTCTCTCAGGTACTGGATACCTTTCTCCATAGTGGTCCATTTTCCAGGGCGATATATAACATCTTCCTTGAAGGGATACCTTTCTTTCACAGCAGACAGGAGTCGCCTCCAGAGGCTGAGGCCTTGTGTCCCTTTTCCAATTGCTTTGTCAATGCCCCCATCCCTAGAAAGGGATCCCAGTTGTTTGGCTTCCTTACCCTCTAATTCCAGGCTACTGGCCCCGTTATCCCAGCATCGGAGCAGCCAGGTGACAACATGCTCACCTACACGACGGCCGAAATCTTTTCGTATATCTCGTAGCTCACTTAAGGATAGGGATCGGGTAGTTTCCGTCTCTTGTACAAGTTCTTCCTCTTCCTTCTCCTCTCTTAGTAACGGCGCTGCTTCTCCATCATCCTTTTCTATACGAGTTGACTTTCTCTTTAAAGATTTCTTCTTTTGTATAGGGGCAACTGATACTGGCACGCGTTGATTCTCTGATTCAGCTTCAGTGTCCGTCATGGGTGTTTGAGTGGTCACAGTGCCTGTCATTGGGCTTGGAGCAGCCGCAGTGCCTGTTGTGGGGGTTTGAGTGGCCACAGTGCCTGTCGTCGGGCTTGGAGCTGCTGCAGCGCCTGTTGTGGGGGTTTGAGGGGCCACAGTGCCTGTCGTCGGGCTTGGAGCTGCTGCAGCGCCTGTTGTGGGGGTTTGAGTGGCCACAGTGCTTGTCGTTGGGCTTGGAGTATCCGCAGGGCCTGTCGTTTTCCCTTGGTGGTACTGAATACTGTTAAACAGGGCTCGGTAGGCATGGGCCAGGCCCCAACACATTGCAATGATTTGTATCTCTCTGGAATTGCTAGGGTGACAACATACTTCCTCCAAATATTCTACTAATTTTTCAGGATTCTGCACTTGTTCAGGGGTAAAGTCCCAAAACACTGGGGGTGCCCACCGTCTCAGGCATTTGCCCATACTCTCCCACATACCCTGCCACCCATAATTATCGAGCCTTGGGGCAGATCTCTGGATGATATTCTTGAATTGCTTATTAACCTTAGACAAAACCGAAACAATCTGCCATAGGAATATCAACAGATGTATCTTAACTACCCAAGGATGTTCAAGAGACTGAAAAGTTGTTGTAATGAAGGAGGAGACATTACAGAAGATGGTAGCTAAGGTGCCATTCTGTATTTCCTCCATAAAGAACCTCTCAGAGGAGGAGGTATAATTGCTAATTGTCTCCATGAGGTGGTAGCCGAAGTACAGTAACGGCTTCCATGCAAAACCCAAATAACCGATAAAACTCAAGGCCAGTGTTTTAATAACAAATCTCCTAGGCAAAACATCTCTAACCACTGCAGAGCACAGCAAACTACAAAACCCAATGCCAATCTTTAACATGTACTTCAAAATCAGCATGGTGTAGGTCTGACTACTAATATCGAGAACAGATGAATCAATGCTGTGACCAGCAACTGTTATTATCTCAAACCCTTTGTGCCCCACGTTGGGCGCCAAAAAGGACTGTTGTGGTTTAGCCCTGGTCAGCAACTAAGCACCACACAGCCGCTCGCTCACTCCCCCACCCTTGTGGGATGGGGGAGAGAATCGGAAGGGCCAAAGTAAGAAAACTCGTGGGTTGAGACAAGAACAGTTTAATAATTAGAATAAAACAGCAATAATACTAATATAATGAAAAGGAAAATAATGAGCGAGAGAGAGATGAAACAGTAGAAGGAGAGAGAAAGGGAAAAAAAAACAAAACCAAAACTGAACAACAAGTGCTGCAACCGCTCACCACCCGCCGACCGACGCTGCCGGTCCCCGAGCCGCGATCGCTGCCTCCCCCAGCCAATTCCCCCAGTTAATATACTGGGCATGACGTCACATGATATGGAATACCCTTTGGCCAATTCGAATCAGCTCTCCTGGTTGCATCCCCTCCCCTCCCGGCTTCTTGTGCATCTGGCAGAGCATGGGAAGCTAGAAAGTCCTTGACCAGTGTAAACACTACCCAGCAACAACTAAAACACCAGGGTGTTATCAACATTATTTACATACCAAGTCTAAAACACAGCACTATGCTAGCTACAGTGAAGAAAATCAACTATCCCAGCTAACACCATGACACAAAGTTATATTTCTTTGCAACATAATTTTGATCTCTATGTTGTATCAGAGGAATTTAATATAAAAATAATATAATTTCAATTGCTTTTGTTTTAAGTGAGTATTTTCCTTGGCTTATTTGTTGTTCTTTATATTGATGATGAACAGAATCCAGATAAAAAGAATATTCCTTTGTTGTATAATCTGCATAACCTAGTAGAGAATAGCTCTCAACATTTTTTTTTTTTCCAGCACAAGAAAATAAACTACTACTTTGATAAAGAAAAATCTGTGGTCAGCAGAATTGCTCTTAGGTATCATCATATGTAAACAGGATAAACTGTTTGAAATATTCCCTACTTGTTATATTACTTTTATATGTTATCTGTATTAACCAAGGCAGCTTGGAAAGCAAGAAAACAATTTATTGTAGATAGTTGTTCCATGCTTGGAGATTTCTGCATTAATCCTAACTATTCAGCATGCCTTTGTTTATCCCTCCTTGTCAGACAGTTTCTTTAATATGCAAGTTTGGTGGTTTTGCACAGAATGGTGAAATAAATTTCTGGTCTATTTTTGTTTTCCTTCTATTTGTTGGTACACTTAAAAATTAGCCTTTTTTGTCCTTAAAATAAAATTAGCTTGTAATGTTATTTATCACTTTGGCACATACTTTTAATAAAGTCTGTAATGATCCATAGGAGATATTTATTTACCTTGAAATTTCATTTTCATCAGAAGTATTTTTACTGTGCACAAACAAAATAAAGTACTCCCCAGTGCAATGAATGCCATCAAACACCATATAAATCAAATTGGTTCAAAAGTAAGATAATTGAAAGGTTTTAAATTAATATGAGTAAGGAGCTGTAGATCTGAAATTCATAGGAAGAAAAACCTTGACCAACAGTTTTTGTATATGCAGACTCTAGGTTCAATTCTATTTTCAGTAACATGTCATTGCAGGAAGGTATTTCTCCTGGGGGGGGGAGGGGGGGGAATTGAAAAAAACCCTTAAAACTATCCCTCAAAACCAGAATAGAAATTATGTTTATGTTCTTATGGAAAACCTTAATTTCCTGAATCGGTTGTTTTTCATAGCAAAGACGAAAGACATATTTCCATGTTATAGCTTGTTTTCCAGAGTAATTTATGGAACATACTATCAACCTCACCCTTTCATGTGTGCTAGGCATGAAATCTCCTTGATTCCCTCAGACCTTATCTTCTATAAGGCTTCATATTGATCCAGATTTACTACTTAATGAATGTAATTTTACAGAAAATATTGACTTAACTATAAGGAAGGAATGAAGAACATTATATTTTTATAGAAATGAAACAGGAGACTGAAAAGTGATAGTTCATAAGGGTAATAGGAACCCAAATGTACTTTTATTTTTATTTTAAGTATGTTTCCAAACATTATTTTACTTAATACATAATGCATGACTATTTGCTGTTTGATTATGTTTTGGATTAACTAATATAGTTTACAATTATCAAAGATACTTAGTCCTGACACGATGATCTACACCAAAAAGGAATTGTAATGCCTCAACCAGAGGGAGGTGGGACTGTATAGAGTCTCAGGAATATAAGCAATGTAGTGTTACTTTATTCCTGATTTTAGATCTTCAAATCTTCTGACCTTGACAACAAGAAATTTGCAAATTTTCCACAGTTTCTTAAATGCCTGCAGTTCTGCTTTTGGGATATTCAGTGCTACCTAAAATAGTACAACATCAAACCACAGAAATCTGTTCTGTGCCAAAGATCCAGTGGCATTTACAAAAAAGATCCTCTGTTTCACAGGGATGATGCATTCAGCACAAATCCAGCTCACAGAAAATGTCTAAGAGAAATATCTTTGTTTTCAGGAACTTGTTATCAAATCATGCTGCAGAACACCTAGTTTAGTCCCAAATCTACTCCTAACATCACAGAAGACAAATGTATGTTTTTAAGACTTGCACTCAATCCATACAGCTTCAGGAACTCTGTTGGTTTGGGGGTTTTGGTTGGAGTTTTTTTGGTGGGTTGGGTTTTTGTTTGTTTGTTTTGGTCTTTTTAGTCAGTGTAGAAATACTGTTACCTCCATAAGGGGATTTTAATGAATGATCTCCACTGATTATGAATAAAGATTTCTTTTCTTTTTAAGTACTGATGTGAGTGTGTTTATGGAATTCAGTTCTTCCTTACTGGAAGGGTACTTTAGTTCACAATCTTTATTACAGCAAAGAGTTATTTTCCATCTCCAGTTCAGATACCATTCAACTTTGCATAAAATTATAGTGAAAACATAACTGGGTCAAAGAACAAAATACAGTGAATGGATTATGGCCTTTCAGGTGGTATGGAGAAAGTCTGATTTTAGTTCTTTTGCAATGTCTTCACTAAAGTATTTTTATTGTATATATTAAAAAAATTACCTTCAACCTCCTTGTTGATAGGATTGGCATAAGTTTATAGCATTTTTAAGGGGTGGTTTTTTTCAATTAACATTTATGTTTACATTTTTCAACAACATAATAACATATTTGATAAGAAAAGTAATCTTAGTTCTGGCATAGTCAAAGGTGATACCACTAGTATTTTTTTATTTATTTCACACCATTTTGAAATGTGCATATTTTGGAATTTCATAGGGTTAATGAGTTTCCAGGAATGGACCACAGTGGTAGTTTCTTCCTGTCTTATAGTAAGAAGGGGAAAAAGAAAAAAAAGTAAGAATTTTAAAACAGGAGTTAAAATAAGACCCAAAATTACTGCTGCTTGGAAAAAAAATTAGTTTCTAACACACTTCTAGAATATCAGCCCAAAGATCCAAACTAGTGTATTGTTGACAGTTTCTGGACAGCTCTAGCAATTACTGGAAAGTAAAACACGAAGAAAAACAGATTAAGAAGTCTTTTGAAAGAAATTAATGTAAACAACAGGCAGTACAACAGTCCTGGAAAGAGGAAAAAAAAAAAGGCGGGGGACTGACGCTATTTAAAAAGCACAAGTATTCATTTGTTATGGTTGAGTAAAAGGGCCTTTGGGATACTTCTGCATGAGAAATCCTCACTATTCATTCTTGGTGGCAAAGAAGATTTGCTCTTCTCATGGTGGACAGGGGAAGCTGTTATGCATAAGAAAGGAGATATATTATACTATTGAAGTGAAAATGTCTTTCAACTCATGTAAAAGTGTAATATCAAAAATTTTCTGCTGCTGCTACTAGAGTAGAAATGTTTTCCAAATCATGTTACATTATCTTGGAAGTATCTATTATCTCTGCTATTCTTTTCTGTACAATATGAAATACAGGTTTCCAGGGAACAGTTTGCAAAGAAACTAGGGGTTTTTTGTTTCTTGTAGCCTGTCCTCCTCTTATATAAGCAAAACAATGTGTTTTTAAGCAGAAACAGGGAACTTTGTTTGAGAAGAGAAAGTAAAAAGATAAATATAATATGTTTTCCGTTATATTTGTTCAGATTATGACTGAAGTTACTGTTTTTCTTTTGCAAAGTATCCTTATTAACATGTTGTAACAGAGGGGTTTAAATGAACATTTTTTAGTATTATGACCAGAGTTTTAGCCATACAAATCAAATTAGCTTAATAGCATACAACAGCAAAACTAAATCTCTTTGCACCCTGCTGAACGCCTATCTTGAAGAACAACATGTAAGATCAAAAAAAAAAAAAACCTTGCAAAGCAAGAAAGACATTTTAGACTAGAGTGCAGAATAGTAAATGTTTTGTAAATGTTTCATAAATATTTCAGTGTTTCTGAAAATATATGGATTTTTTTGAAACTTGAAAATGGCTTGTCAAATTTTGGGTTAAATAATACCTTCCCAGTTAAACTGAATTAGTATCTTTCACTGCTTCTCTGTTTTTTTCTCCTTTATTGACAGAAATCTAATGAAAAACGCTTATTGATTTTGGAGTTAACTTAACTTAGTTAGGTTCTCATGTTGCTGAGAATACATACCTTAAAACTGAACTATTTCTACTCAAAAACACTGTGAAGAAATCTAGATTTCACCTTTAGACAGAGAAGGGTTAAGAATTGAAACTTACACAGCTTGTAAAGGTCAATGTACTTGCATTTAATGGTACTATGTTTTGAATGGAAAGATATTTAATTTGGTAACAGTAATGACTAGATTTCCATCACAATGCACAGGGAATTACTGTCATCTTTGCTTATGTTGATCAGAATTTCACAGACTTTCTGAATATAACCCTGATTCACAGTCTGCACAATCCTTTTTGAAGTGCTCTCTAAATTTAAATCATTTGGTCTTTATTCTTTTCCTTTTTTTGGTTTCTCATCTAAAAATGAATGACTGTTTACATACAGAGGTGTCTCTTCTGTCTATATGTGCACATAACTCCCACTGACATTAAGACAGGTTAAGCATAAATGTTGAAAAAAGAATATATCTCAGGATTTTGAAGATATGCATTGCTGCCTCCAAGTCTTCTTTTCTTTTCAATTTCCTTTGATAACTCATTATCAATTACACTAACAAATAAAGTCAAGTCCTTATAGACCTTGTACTTTCAGTAGATATTCCTCACAACATAACAGTCCCTGGAGTATAATAACCCAGAGATGCTCTCATTTTCTTTGTTAAAAAAGGCTTGTGTGTTTTTTACAACAGAATACATACCAATTTTATTTGACATAATACAGTAATTGTCCCTGCAACCTGATGAACACCAGTCCACTTCTTATGTTTCTCATGGAAGTTTGATGTGAGGTTTGCATATTTTACTTTCTCAATAAGCCTTTTTACTAGTGGTAATTGCCCTGAATGGCTGTACATAGCCTTAGTCCTTCTTTTTTTATATTGCAGTACACAAAAGAAAGCTGATGGTAAACTAATTAAGACATGTTCTCAAAGTATAAATCTGAGCTTCAATCTGCTCTTGCGTGAAAGAGGGGCTTTATTGATCAAGTTATAAAATTAATGTGTTGGTCATTTAGTGGAGGGAGAATAAGACAAAAATTGTTATATTAGTCTCATTGCTTTTTTTAATGCCAAGAGAAGTTGATATGTCTTCTCCATGCTATCATCCCTATGCTATCTATAAATGTCAGAAAATTCAAGGCGGATCTGCTTTTTGAAGCTGGCACATAAGAAGACATTTCTTTTCAAGAAGAGCATGCAATCAATAAATACAAGGAAAAATCTTGGGGATAGAAGAGTTACAGCATCTGAGAATATCACTCCCTAATGAGCTCGTGTATGTGCTCATTTAGGGAACTGAACTACTTTATTTCTGTCATGTGAGCTATTTCCCTCTGTGCTTCTCTGTGTGACTAAAGAGCAGCTGCTGCTGGTCTACTGGCTTACTGCATATGCAGATAAACAGAAAATGGCAGGCAGATGAAGGGTTGTCTTTTTTTTTTTTAATTTTCCCTATGTGCTAGAATGAAATTATGCAGAATTCACCATGAACAGTGTCAACTGGAAATGAAAATAATTTCTTTCCCAGGTTGAAAAGGAACTGAGAATGGAATTCCACTGTAAGCAATATACTACATCATAGATCAATTTCATTTTTGTTCCCAGAATATTCCAGTCCATGTAATTTAAACCTTTGATTCCTTTTGTTATTTATCCAAAAATGACTGAGGGTGAAATGCAGCCATTTTTTTTCAGGAAGCTGAGTAAGGCACTCCATTTCTGTTTCCTTTCATCTGCATGAGAAATCGAGACAGAAGTGTCTGATTTTTTCTTCTTGCTGCATTGTCATGTGGTTCTAAGATCATACACAGATTCATGATGTTGTTGAAAAACAAACTCTCTCTGGGTATTCAGCAGCTTGCTCTTGGAAGGGGAAAGTTAGAAGCTCAGTCTCTCTGAAGCCAAATAGTTTTTAGAGCATACAGTTAGACTTTTACAAGAAGTTTATCACTTCCATGATATTCTGGTCATTTTCATGCACACAGAACATTTATTTAGCTTCCTTAGAGGACTTAAATGGAGCTCAAATGCCTGTCTTCCTATTCCATGTTTATAGACTACTTGGCAGGAAAAAGTCACTCTTTCCCTTTAACAGGTATTTTTGAGAATACATCTGAAGTTAAAGTTAAAAACCAGGAAACTTTTAGAATAAACATGACCTTAAATGACTTTAAACACTTCTGGAGAAGTTGCGTCTATTCCCTCACAGTATACAGACAGAAAAGCGGTATTTTATGTGCTTGGAACTGTTGAAAGAGATAAAGACCATCTAGTCAAAAAACAGGTAACATTCATTACCTATTCCAAGAATTTCTTTCTTTTTTTTATATTTGGATCCTAACGAGAATAACAAATATCTCAGTCATCTCAGGATGCACACTGTTGTATATCTGTATCTGGAAAAAGCTGAACCAATGTGAACAAATCTTTGAAATAAAATAAAAGATGTTTTCTTTCTTTGTCTTAATATGGATACTGTTTATTTTAGTGGTGGTAGATCCTGTACGATTTAGCAGTAAATACAGATTAAGTTTTGTGCTTTCAGTTTTTCCTAAAATAAGGTGAAAGGCAAGGTCAGAGAAATAGACAATATGTTGGCTATTTGTTAGATGTTTAGAAAATTGCATTCACACTCTAATTACTCCATATTGACATGGCAGAAGTATTTTCATTATAGTCCTGGTGTTCTAGATGGCTAAAGGGAGGATGCTGACCTCTATGCTGGCTACCATAAGTTTATCTCTGTCAATAAATATAGCTATGGAATACAAAATACAAACGAGAAGCTCTGAATTGTATACAGAAATTGTGGCAAAACAGTTTATCCTGAATTTCTTCCAGTGTTACAAGTAAGTCAATATGATGAAAGGTATCATTGATATACTTTCCTTTTCTTTCATATATCCCCATAAGAAGCAAAACCAGGGAAAAAACCCTCAAACTTTCAAGTATTTCTATTTCTTCATCTCATTGAACCAAATCTGAGGCTGTTCCCATTCATTTCCATGTTTAATGAAGTAAGTAGCAAATCCTGCTGATGAGAGCATATAATAATGAAGTGTAATCCCAGTATATATATAATCTCTGCTACAGCTCACACAGAACAAATTAGACAATGTACGCAGTTCATCATAGAATGCAAGGCTTTCTAGAAATTATGTAGGCCACATTTTTTCTACAGTTAAAATTGTCTTTTATATCTTTTTGTATGCTTTGTTGATGGTAATAGCTCATGAGAAATTCAACTAGAAACCAAAATAAAAAATAAAATAAAAAAATAAAAATTCAATGGCTTCAGTGAGAAGTTAGAATTTCACTGAAAATCTATATTGAGAAGTGACTCATGTTTTGAATGGCATGTGGAACCACGGTTATTTATTCATGCTGTGATACACTGGAGATATTCATCCTGTCTTAGAGTGGGAGATTACTTGTTATTTTAAACATATTTATTATTCATATTGTTATCTCACACCTAAGTTTTTTTAATAATGGAAAGTTATAAATTTTTCACCTACTATATGCTTTCCCAAAGATTACTTCAGAGACTACCAGGTAAACATCTCACCTAAGAACCTAAGACTCTCTGAAAGAATCACTTTACAGTGGATTTGTGTAATTAATTTTTAACTAAATTTAAAGTTCTAGATGGTGCTGTGTGTTAGCGACTTCATCCTTCAATTATGGAGACATCAGTTCATGCTAGACTTAAGTAACTTTAAGTACAACAAATGTCTTTCTCTATGATAATAGTAACCTGCATGCTGTTCTTCTGTCCTCTGCCCCTTATTAAAGCTTAGGTCTTATTTGTGTCCAAATGCTGATTTTGAGATAATACCCTTTTTATCAACAGATATTAAAAAGTAATCATTTCAAAAAAAAACTTTATTGGTCTCAATTCTTAATTTGCATCCAAGTGTCACAGTATCGTGGAAATACAGGTCGCCGTTCTCCAAAGCCCAGTCCTTATTATCACTCTTCATCCTAATCTTGTCAAGCAGAAATATGATCTCAAAAGCATAGAGTAGAAATCTGCATGACCTATTAAGCAACCAAAGCCAGACTTTGCATCCGTCATGGAATCTGTGATAAGAGCCTGGAGTAGCAATTTAGGCTTCTACCAACAAAGAAAATTGGGTGTGGCAATGCTCAGCTCTGCTTTCAGAATTGCACTTACATTCTTCATTAGTGTGACTGATAAAATAAATACACTGCCTTCGGAAAAGTGCCACAAATGATGTTATATCTTGTCTCAAGAGAGCTGTATTGTCAGGGTTAGAATCATTTTTTTTCTTGACGATTTCCTTTGCCACCAGGAAGATTTCATGCTTTTTGGCACATAGCCTGAAGCAGAAACTGAAGCATTACTCCAAGCACAGACTCACTTTTTCTTATTTTTGTCTCTTGGAAAATGGAAGAAGTAAGTTTAAGCTCTACCAGGAGGAAGAAGGTACAGAAAGTGGAAGTTAAATTCATCTCACGTAACTTCAGATATCTGCAGCACAGACCTCTACATTTGACCTATTCAGGCTCCTCTTATAATTGATGTAGCTTTATACATGTGGTCAGATGAGTCCTATTTCAGATCTTATGCTTCTAAATGTTAGGCTGTCATCTAAAAGGTGATTATCTCTTCCTTCTTTTCTATCACTTCTGATTTTGAATGAAAAATCTGTGCAATATTCAGTGTGTCACTTGCTTAAAGCCAGCTACTAAACAGGACTATCTTGGCCTGTAATCCTCTGAAGACAACAAAAGAGAGAATTTTTGTCTCATTGTGAATTAGTGATGGAATTCAGCTCCAGCCCATACACACTTTAGTTTAGTGTAGGTATTTATATATGAGCTAGTTGGTTTAGCTTCCATTAGGTAAGTGGATACCCAATCAACACATTGGTGGAGAGTAGAGATCTTTTCAGCCGGTCAGTTTAATGAAGGTACCAACATCAGGGAAGACGAACAGTGGTCTAAACTCCATTGTCTGTATTGACTAGATCTCCACTGTCCGGAGTGGGAACTAATCGTGTCATATGTAGGCACTGGTGAGTGGACAACTAAATTTAAACATCTACAATATGGAGCTGCACACCATGGCTGGCATCTAAAGTGCATTGAGATAAAAGGCCCAGAAAAGAGTTCAGCATCAGTTGAGATGCTGTAGGGCACTTGAGACATCCACACGGCTGTAGCGGATATAGTGCAGGGCCTGTGAGAAAAATACAGCCTTGTGGGACATAAATCTGGAGGGATACACTAAAAAATTTCAAATTGCACTAGATATCTGTTTTCAGGCAGTTGAATTCCTCACAAATTGTCTTCTGGACATGCATCTCTCTCCCACCACAATAGAGAAAGACTAGACTGAATGCCTGCTTCTGGCAATACATTAAAGCTGATATGAAACAATAAATATGAATTAGATATTTGCATCCCTTTGACTACAAAGCAAACACTATATGAATCAATGCATTGATCTAATTACAATTAACAGTACCTCAATGTCCCAATGGGTGGAAAGATACCAAAATCCTCAAATATTACAGTATTCTTTCAGAGCTCCTGGAAGTGGATAATTGGAAGATGAACTCAAAAAAAAAAAAAAAAAAAAAAAAAAAAAATTGAAAGGTATATCATAGTTACTTTTAAAGGAAGAAATGTATTCTGAGGACTGGTGTGCCCCCATTAATTTATCTGCTCAATGAAGGAAACAGCAAATACTACTGAGAGTATGACAAGATTAAAATGATACATGTTTTTAGCTATCTTAAGTATTGAAATTGAAATAAAGGAGACTAAGTTTTTTACTTACCTAGTAAGATACAAATCTTTGTTTCCTTTCTGAAAATAGTGTACACATTTGTCTCTCATATTTTTGTTTATATTCAACCCAAGTGAGTTTTATGACGTCATCTTTTGCTGAGCTTTTTGAATATCACAAGCTATAAGTACCAGTGAAGAGCAAAATCTTAGCAGAAATTCCATTCTAGATGGTATTATATTTTAATCTAAAATCATTTTTAATAAAAACTACACACCAGTTTACTAAAAGTTTGATCTTAAATAGCAGTATGTCATGTGAGACTATTTCTTTCAAGCTATTGTTTCTCACTAATTTAAGCAGAAGCAAAAAAGCTGTTGTTTTGATCTTCTGCTCCAGCATGCACACAACATGCAATAACAGCAAAAATACTTTAAGCAGCTGTACATGGAAAATATATCAGCATGAAACTTCTTTAGCATTGCACTACTATACATACCTACATGCTGTGCCTCAATCTTTCTTACTGAATTTTTCCTCTATTGTATCTTGCCAACATATGTTTATCTATTAAGTTAAGGTTGTTTTCAGGCAAGTGGAAGGTGCAAAACATTCAAAGGATTCAAAATATTAGGAGACTAGAGATTTTTACTTAGGGCTTTCTCTGTGTGAAAAAAGTAGAAAATAAAGTTGGATAGCTGCAACAGTACTAGCAATTTATTATTAAGTATTCAAGTAGCTGTGTTTGCACTGTATATAAACAAGAGCCATACTCAAGAAAGAAGATTCAAAAGATGAATACATGTTTTCATCTTCTTGCAATAGTTTTTCCCAAAGATGACGAGGTACGATGCAATCATAAAGACAGAAGGTAAAAGCCTGAACAATCAGCTTTTTTTTTAGATCACTGTATATTAAATATTACAACTCAAACTGGAAAATAGCAAATGTTACACTATGCTTTGTCTCAGAACAATCCTTAATTAAAACTTTTTTAAGTAACATCTCTAACAGCTTATGCCTCAGACCGCCTACATGTCTTCTGAGAAAAGTATCAGGGGAGAGCTCACTTAAATGTTATATATACATGTATATACATATATATATGCAAAAAAAATCTACGTATATATACAGATTTTCTGGGGAAAACAGAAGGATGGAGATCAGTTATAACTAATGGCAATAGTGGTACCCCTGATACACAACTGTCCAGAGATTAAGTCTTTGCCAAAAAAAAAATTGGAAATGTAGGTTTGAAGTCAGTTCCAGACTTAAGATGTTTGAATCTACATTTTCCACATGTCAGGACTTCATTAGGGAGCAAAGAATATAAGAAGCATAAAGGCAAAAGAAGAACAAGTTAGAGGAAGTGTGGCTTTGGTTTAGTAGTTGTGACTGTCAGGTTCAGGAAAGTTTTTAATCCTTGCAAAGAAACACACATTGCCACACTGTTTTCTAGTGTAATGGAACTGAGCAGGTCCCAGGTGTATTTAGCTAGCTCTCCTTAAGTTCCAAAATTAAATGTAGCTCTCTCTCTGTGTGTGTGTGTGTGTGTGTGTGTACATGCACATTTGCGATGATCATGTGAGTTTATGTTTAAATATTAGAATCCAAAAAATGAACTATGTTCTGGGGCATATTTATTGACATGGCTCTACTTCTATTGTCGAGTTGTGGAAAATATAAAGGTTGGTTGTTTTTTTTACTGCTGTCTCTCCTTGACATCATTAACCCTGATGGGTAAGAATCATTTTATCTTTACCTCTTAGGATACATTTACTGTTCTGCTCTTCCTGTAATAGTGCTGGAGATGTTGTGTATACTTTTTTTTTTCTTTCCCTTGCTTGACCTGACAGATGCTGAATCAAAGAGAGAGAGACAGGAGAAGAGAGAAAAAATGTTTTTAACAGGAATTCACATGCACACGTGTAATTTCTGAAGGTTTTGGGTTTTTTGGTCAATTGCTTCTGGTTTTCTGTTAAGTAGCAAATAACTGCCTTTCAACAGTATGTGTAATGCTGATTATGTTCATAAGATGCTGTTCCAAAGGGATGCAAAAGGTACTTAAAAATATGAAGAGATTCTCTGTGTTTTCGCAATCAGAAGAATGTTGATTCACATGGGACCTTCACCTTCATTTAGTGAAGTCTTTATGGCTTCTGGTTTTGTTTGTTTGTTTGTTTGTTTTTTGTTTTTTAAATGAAGTCTATTTTAGACAATAACATGAGACAGACCTATTCTCTGTTACACAAGGAATAATGATCACAATCTATCCTTCCCACTGCTATGAAAATATTGGCATTTCTGGATTAAAGAGACATGCTTCTTGCTCACTGACTGATTTCATAAATCTATGTACTAGATTCTTTGCAAAATCTATGCAGTAGCCTAGATTTTTCAGAAGGTTAGAAAAGAACCTTGTTTAAGCCTTATATAGAAGGTGTGGGTTAAAGCCTTCTCCTCACAATTTCGATTTGTAATTTGTCAAACTGAAGAATAGTTTATATGTGTTCATCTCCTTTCTTAAGGAAGTGTTCCATCCACTAAAGCATTATGTAAAATCAGGAATAATTTCCTACTCCATTGGTATGATCTGAGCTGATCTAATATGTAAATTTATTCAGGGGAGAGCTTATTGCGAGAATCATAAAATCTTGAGAGGGAAAAACTTCTGTGCCAGAGTGTTTGTGGAGTAATGGAACAAGGGGCGTCCCCAAAATGTTTTCTCATGAAAGCTGGAATACCTATACTGACTGATATGACTAAGGAGATTCCCACTTGAATTACTTTGATAAAGTTAAACACCAAGGAAAACTTAGACACCTTTTTGACATTTTATGAATGAGTTAAGTGATGTTAGGAGCGTGGCTGCCTCGTCCAGCCTCCCCGGCTGAGGACCCTCCTGCCCAGCCACTGAAGCCCATACTGGTGCCAATGATCCCGGGGTCTCTGCCCAGGCTGAGGGATGCAACTTCCTGTTTGCAAGTTCAACCTGTAGTGAAGCTGAGCACGTATCCCAGACGCGCACAGGCACGCTCAGGGGACACTGACACAGCCAGGTCTGTGGCTACAACAGATGGCCACACACAAGGCACTGCCTTCAACAGCACCCACATACAGGACTCAGATTTAGTAAGATTTAATAAGAAGATATAAGAAGATAGGACTGAATGCAGTGATCAAGCATAAGGCTCAGCCAGGCAAATGTACTGACTGGCCCTGTTTTACACATGACCAGCCCCTTTTATACCAGTTTCTGTCTAGACCCATCCTTTGTTCCTCTCTGCTCCCCCTTCTCCTGCACATCCCCCAGGGGTCTGTACAGCTCTATCAATTCCCCCACCCCTCCTAGTCCAAGGTCCCCCTGGTTTACAGTCCTATCACAGTTGCAAAGTCCAGGCTGATCTTCCTGGAAGTGGTGCCTATAGTTTCTGGATAGACCATCAATGAGTATGACTGGCAAGGTTTGTGTCTTGACGTTGTCTCCATGAGTGTTTTCTCAGGTCTGTGTCTCTGTATATTTTGTTTCTGCTTTCCACCTTTACTCTTATTTTCCCAATTGACAAGATCCTCGATCAGATAACCTTGCTGGAATAAACATTCTCACACTCCCACATGCCCTCATCAATTACTGCAGCTGACCAGGTTTGGTTCTCTTCACTGTCTCCCCTATCATTTGTCAGCCAGGTTTGTGTCCCTGTATGTTCTTTTTAGGGCTTCATCCTTTTCTCTTTATCCCTTGTTGCAGCAAAAAAGGCCTTGAACAGATACCCCAGAAGAGGCATTACAAGTTACTCTTACCATTACAAGTTCCATGAAATGTGGGAAGTTAGGACCCAACTTGGATTTAGGAATTTTACTAGGTAACTTGAAGTTAGATACAAAACACTCAGCCAGATCCCACTTTGTGGTTATAGCTTGAATCTGATTGTATTTCAGTGTTTTAGAACTGACATATAGCTTTGTTCCTCTGCGACAATAATACTTTGCATTTATAGAATGCCTTTCATCCGAAGATCTCAAAGGGCTTTACCAGCAACAGTAAAGCTTGAACTATTCAGTAACGTCCTCTTTTCATTTTGGGTATTGTTTTCTCACTTCTCTATCTCACTCAGGCTATTAGATTTATGTATGTAATTTCATTTTCCTTTACAAGCTGCATAGACCTTATCTACCTGACTTAGTTTATTTTTCTTTTCAGTATTAACCTTTCAGTATTAACTTTAACTACATGCACACAAATGCACACATACAATCTAAAATACTATCTCACTCTATTGGACTCTTTCCATCTCAAATCAATAATCTCAACTAGATAATAATAAGAATGAAATGCAAACCCAAAGAAATATTTTAGCAAATACAAAAAGAGTACAAAGAGTGTCAGCATGCATATTCTGTTAAGACCAAGGAAAGGCAAAGGTAATCAGACTGCTGACTACAGTCTAGCCAGGGGTAATAATCCCCATTTCATCAGGTACATTTAAAAAACTGTGTTTCACATTCCTCTAAAGCAGCTTTGCACATGTCACAGCACAAATTAGTGAAGTTTAAATTTCAGCTAAAGGCTCCATGCGTCATTTAATAGCAGACACTTGCTAACTGTAGCTAAAAAGTAGGCTCCCATCAGGGACCCTGAAACTCTTCATTTGCATAAGAATAGGAAGTTAATTGTGCTATAGATATTCTGGTTTCCCCAAGGAATTCATTAAGCATGCTGAACTTGTTGAGAATACAACTTAACTGACATTTCTAGGAAATCAGGGAAATTCAACTTTAGAAACACCACCAACAGAAGTAAAAGAAATTTTTTAACAATAATTTGATTCAAACCTTTCTGAACTGTGTCTGGAATACCTACTACACTCTCATTTCTGGAGTTATTTTCTAAATATATGTAGTTACTTATAGTAACTACTTCTCTTTCCAGTGCAGGATCCTGAGCTGGTTTTGTTATTTGGCATGAGGATTTATGCTTATGTTTATCCATGAGGGATATATATATATATATATATATATATATATATATATATATATATATATATATATATAAAAAAGTCGGGTAACATTTTGCTCTAATATACACATTGTTATAAGTAAGCAAATACTCAGAGTTTTTATAGAAAAGTGCAAACAGTTATTCAAGACATTTATTTTAGTCTTAAGTAACTATATGAGTTAGTAAAAGTATAACACTGAAAATGCTCTTATAGATAACATCCAATCTCAACAATAGGTTGTAGCAGTTCTTATATCAAAAAAGAGTTATTGTGAAGACACTGTTCTCATGAACCACCCTACAAGGGCTGTGAACAATTGAAATAACAAGAACAGATTCCAGTGTAATAACTTATTTTTCCTCATAAAGAACTTTTTTTTTTTCCCCCTCACAAAACCTAATTCTTTTCTTTGTGAATTTGTATTAGACAGAAAAAAAATATTTATCCAGCTCAGGGGAGGGGTCTGCTTATAAGTTACAGCATTTTAGTTAATTCAAGAAACACTACATTTTTAGAGTTTTTAAAGTTTTGATTTTTTTTTTTTTGGATAATGGAGAAACTTTGAAAACATGCTATTAATTATCTCTTCTGACAGAGAGACAAATGAAGAAGGCAGTTGTTAACATCACATCATGTGAATTGTGGGATTACAAGGATGATCAAACCATTACACATTGTCTTCATTTGCCAGTGTACAGATAACTCTGGAGCTATTCAGCTAGCTCAGGGCTAGCACATTCAAAACGAGCATATTGGAGGAACCTCCTCCAGTTCTAGATTTGATTACATTTAAGCTGGGGATGTCATAGGGCATTACTGAGTTCTAGTCTTTCTATTAAGAAAAAAAAAAAACTAAACACAAAAAAAATATTAAAACCCCCTAAAAACTTATTCTATAACATAATTTGCATCATGTTTCCAAATAAACTTTAAACAATCTTGTTATAAAACTGACACAAAAGATAAATCTAATATTAGGAGAACAAAATTTCAAAATGATCACCCTTTCCAAGCTTTGCTCCAAATTTTGAATACATAAATGTTATTTGTTTAAGCCAATGGGCTTAAATACATCATCAATCCTTCAACATAGATGACATTATTTAAATTGTAAATCAAATGTTAACTAAATGGCAGTAGCATTTTTGGAAAGTTATTTCGTGTTCCTTTGTAGAAACAGTTAATGTTCATATTTAACCTCAGTTATTTATATTATGTAATAAACTGAAGTACTTGCTATACCTGTTTAGTCTGAAATGGGTTTGGCAGTACAAGTTAGACCCCAGTGGATCTACGTTAGCAGCATGTGTGTCCAGTCAAGTTCAATTCAATGCAAGTCCTCTCTCTCCTCAGAAAAAGCAATATATTCTTAGCAAATAAATGCCAGGATGATATGCCATGAATGCAGTGTGCATTATTTCTTAGTTAAATTCAAAGTAAAATTACTTTGCAACATAACATTTATCACATCCAAGACGAGCTAATGCATTTTTCTCTCATTGTGCTTATTTATATATGCACTATATCAAAAATATTTATATTTACCTACATCAAAGACTTTTTATCTATCATCATTTAGCTTTATTTTATGTATGCTCATTCACTGATGAAAGTTTCTAATCAGCTAAAGTTTTTCCTATGCAGTACTATGAAGACAATAATAGCATTTTGTTCCTGCTATTCCATGCAATAAGATTTGACTTTTTTTAACAACAGATGAGACATCAGCTTATCCATTTATTGCCTAAAATTTCTGACTATATTGTAAACAAATATGTCTTATAACCCACACCACAGTTTGCAAACAAATAGAATAGTTCAATATAAGAATAATATTTATTGTAATATTACATTTCTGAACTAGAGCTTTTTGGGAAAATCGTATGATAGCGATAAACCAAGTGTACCATATACTTTTTAATATTTTAAATACATTCACAACTTATATCTATAAACCTAAATAGGGGCAGCTGCAGTAGAAAAATAGTACTATCCTTAATTTAGGGAGCAAGGGGTATGGATTGAAGGATAGTAAAAAGACAATATTCAATACAATTCTGAAAAGGTCAGGAGGGAAATAAACAGCACAATACCAATAAATAACACAGGCAAAATTAGACTGCCTGCAATGCCAGTTGACCAGCATGAACAATATTAAGTGGCAGAACAGAGGGAAGTCTTATGAGTCCTTTTCACAAAAGTTTAAATCCTAAAAAATAAGATGGGTAACCACAGTGTTTGGCATCAGTAAACAACTCTGAGAAAACAGGTACCTTGTAAGCCTGCTAGAATGAAGAAAATGGGTTACAGTATTGCCAGGCTGTCAACTTTGTAGGACTGATACAATAGGGATTACAGGTTGGGGAGTGGCACTGTATGTGAAGGTTTATATAAAGTGGAATAGCACAAAAATATTACAGGAAAAGAGAAGCTCTTTGGAATCTTTGTGGGTGGCATTTAAAAATGAAGTGGAGTATTAGGATTGGGCTATTAACACCCAAAGCAGGGTGATGATTATGCTCAGGAAATGTTAAGTGAGATTAAGGAAACTACAAAATTAGTATGGGCAGAAGCAGTAAGAATTCTAGCTAGCCACACATAGGCTGGATTAATGCCTTGCCAGCATGAGACACAGAGATAAAAGTTCTGGAGGAAACAAATGGCTGCTTTCTATAACTAGTCTTAGAACCCACAAGTAAAGATAACATTCTGATCTGGTTTTGGGTTATAACATGCACAGTTCAATCTAAAAGACATTAGTGGAATACCAATGTAACAACAAATACAATAAAACTAACCTTAAAATTGTAGCAGGAGAAAGTAGGCAAACTAAATTGAGAAAGTTTATACTTAATTTCAAGAAAGGGAACTATATGAGTATTAGGAATCTAAAGAAAAAAAAAAAAAGAAAAAAAAAAAGAACAAGGAGCTCAAAGGACCACTCTAAAAGTCTAAATAGCAAGTATTCTACAAGGAGACAGCAGGCTGTTTTTGTAGAACCAGGTAAAAATATGTACCACAACTCAAGAAGAAAGTGGAATCTCCCATTCCACCCCTTGCAAAGCAACACCCTATCACCCAAATAAAAACCCTCATAGTGGCAGAAGAAGGTCTGCCCCAGCACATTCCTACACAGTGGATGTCCTGGCATTGTAGAGAAGTATCTGAGGGAAGATGTGGATGGATGTGAAAGGTGTGAAACTGGTGTTAGATGAAGAGCATTAACCCCCTTCCACCTGCTGGTAACTCGGGAATCATGTAGATACCCAGAGTAGCTGTAAACAGAAAAAGTCCAGTGTTTTCTTCTGCAGGTAACCAGGCCTTTCAGGTGTCCAAAGTCTGTCAGGCTTTTTGAGGAATGGGCAAAAGCTGCTGAACTAACATCAACAAATGGGCAAGTCTAGTGGGTGGGTAAGGATGTGCAGAGTGCCATTACCAACTGGGAGTAGGACATAAATGCCTCAATCCAAAAACCATGAGTGTATCAAGGAGGCATCATTTGTTAAGTTATTAATTTCCAGTTTTCCCCTGTATCTTGGGGTTGCTACCACAGCCATTCCTTCACTCTTTCCAATGCCTGTACAAAAGCCTTGGAAATGTGAGGGGGCAACCAGAAGGCAACAGATGCCATGACACCTGGTCCAGAGGAAAAAAAAAGAAAACTACAGATGGAGGGGACAACACTGGGATGACCCTGTTGGTTGAGTCTGCAATTATCTGGGTGCACACACTGAGGACTGTGCTCTTAGAAAAAATGGGAAGGAAGGCCCTTGTCTGGGGCCTGGGGCTGATGGCCAAGGTTTTGGTTTTTTTTTTTCAGGATGGCTTCTGCTCTTGGTCTTTCTGCCAGGTGAAGAATTGGTGGTGAGTCACCAGGTCATGGCAGTGGAGCCTTCTCTTGTACTGCTTACAATGGGAGAGACACTAGCAGAGGCACAGGGGTCAAATAGTTTCTTTCCTTAGATTCCCTCCCCTTTTTGCATACATAAGAATGTAGTAGTATGTTTCTAAATGCAGAGGGCTTTTTTTTTCCTTTTCTTTCCTTTTTTTTTTTTTTTTTTTTTTTTTTTTTTTTTTTTTTTTTTTGGTCACAATGCTGCAGATTCTGGGAATCGAATAATTCCTGGAGGAAGAAGCTGGCTAGGAACAAGGTGGGAGTGAAAGCAAGCCTGTGGTCTGACTCAGTAGAATAGCTCTTGAATTCTTAGGTGATAGTTGAGGGAAGAGAGAGATAAAAAGAGTTGGCACTGAAAAAACAAAGAGAAAGACTTTGGGTGCTAGCGTTGGCACTGAAAAAAGAAAGAGAAGAACTTTGGGTGCTAGCTGAGAATTAATTTATTGAAACCAAAACCAAATAGAAAACAGTTGAGAGAGACTTTTTTCTAACCCAGAACTATAAGCCTTAATTGAAGTGGGGCTCTATACTGTAAAATACTGCTAGTATTGTTTCATATAGAAGAAGGAATTACTGGAAAAATCTTGGTATTTTAAAAAAATAATAATAAGATTTTTGTTCATTTGGGCTTAATTCAGGCAGAAAATATAGTATGAGAAAAAGGTGAGCTCAAAATAAAGGACAGTCCATCTACTCCTTAAAGCAGACATTGAAGTTATTGAAAACTTCCTGAACTTCACTTTAAGAAGGTGTGGAGAGCCACAACAGTGCGTGTTCCATTCTTCTTTCTACTTATATTTAGTTTATCTATATTTAGATATAAATAGAGTTGATCCTTCTGTAGTTAAAAGAAGAGAGTCGCTTCACTGTCTTCCAATATCTTCAGACAGTTACACAGCAAAATCTAAACCCTAGACACTAATCCAGACACTTTAAAATAGAAACTGCAAAATATTGAAGCACTTTTCCATATAGTGACATAAAACTCTGATATATTTTCTGAGTGTGAAGTTATGAGGTTTAATTAGTTTTACATTTTATGCATTATGTATTTATTTAGGAAAACTATGCAAAAGGAAGTAATCAGCATTTCTTACAAATTAAACAAAAAATAACAGTTTATTTCATATTGAAGTGGTTTACTGACACTTTTTTTGAAATAACCTTTCAATCAAATTTGAAACAAGACCATTGACAACCCCCAAAACTGAACTTTTCTTTAGTCATACAAAGGCAGGGCAAATTATTGTTGTTATTCTACAAGTAGACATGCTGTTTTGATGACAGATGACTCGTATTTAACTTGAAAGAATAGATCTAAGCAATTTTTAAACACCCTATACTTATTTTTTTATTTTCCTCATGAAATAGTTCTTTGTGTAAGAACATTGTTAGACGCCTGTGCAAATTCTATATATAGAAGTCTCAAAGGCATTACTTATTTGCCTTTGTATTGATGCTGCACTGGAAATTCTACATTTGTGTACACAACTACATAATTACAGAGCTTTATCTGAAAAATAACAATAAAATTATATACACAAGGCATTTCTTCTGTGCACACAAGATGACTTCCACTCAGCTACTGCTGAAACGGGTAAAAATAAGTCACTAATTTATACTCCAAATTATCCCTCTGGTACCACCTTTACCAGGACTATTGATGAAAAAAGGTGAAGAAGATAAAAGAATTCTTAAACAGTAGTCACTGTAAGTGATTTTTTTTTTTTTTCCTGTGACTATACCCTTCTTGGATCCATGTTTTTTATTATACCATACATATTATTCTTGTGGTTAGATTCCTTCACTGACTTTTTTGTATTAATTTTTACACGTTGTGCAACAGCTTGATCTCTGAAGAGCTCTAATTTTTTCAGTTGTATTCCTCATATACTTCTAATGTCAAAACCATTTCACCTCTATACCAGTTCTCTGAAGGAGTGACCACATTCCTGTAATCCCTCCTCCTTTATGTCGGTCAGCATAAGTAGGTTCTGACAACTAGTGTTTGGATTAAGCACTAAAATCTGGAATAAAATACACTCCTTATTTTGTATTTATACATTTCGACCAGTAAAGTTCCTTATATTTACTAGATACATGGAAGTAATTCTCATTATAAAAATAAGTAAGCATAAATATGTGAAAAGACTCTCAATTTAGGTAAACCTTAGAATAGAGCTGTTGTAAATCTGTCCCATAAATTTATTTTCTTGTGTTTATTTTACACCAGAAAACACATCTGTAGCTCTTAATCTCTAAAGCTATGTTTGATTTGTACACAAAAATAATAAGCCAAGATAGGATAATTCTGTAAATAAAGAGAGCTCAAATCTTCTGGCTAAGAAATACTAAATAAATCTCCTCCTTGTTTAATGTCCTTGAAAATTAGATCTTTCTGTCTTGTTCTACTTTCCTGACCAGAAACTGTCCTATACTGAAACTTCCCTATTTTGAACAAAATCTCCAAAATCCTGGGTGCATCACTAGACTCCTTACTTTCCATGCTGCTTAATTCTTAACTCATGTCCTAATTCTGGTTTGGCTTAATACAACTATCTTTTTGCCCAACAATTCTTCTGTAAAAACAGTCTTTAAGGTTAATGGATATAGGAAGATCTGTACCATCAGCTTTGGAGTACCCTTCCATCTTTGTCCCAACTTTTATTTAATAACAAAGGCCAAATGAGAAAGTTATTGGAAAAAATCCCGATATTCAGTGATTGAGTGGGAATGAAATATGATCTTTTCAAACTATGCTATCCTTAATTAAAAATCAAAATGAATATATTAGAAATGTGTAAGGAAAACACTAGAGAGAAAGTAAAGTCAATTGACAATTAGAAGAGAAATATGATCTTCCAATCAACACTCTAATTTATAATTGAAAAGTAATTAATATAAAGTACTGTGAGCATCTGTGAAAACAATGCTGATTACTCATTCAAATAAAATGAATATAAATTTGTTTTACAAAACTATGTAAACCATCAGACTGCACGATTGTACTGAAAAAGACTAAAGAAAGAGTCCAAATAGATTTAATCAGAAAATTTCAGTCTCTCTTCAATAAAGAATCATTTAATAAGATGCCAAATGTGCAGGAAATCAGGTAACAGAAAAAATAAATGCCACTTCATGTTTGAGATACTCTTTTAACTAAATGAACAAGTAATGATGATGCATCTATAGAAACGCTATGCCAAAAAAGAGAACTTAATGTGTAACTTACAGAACTAGTTCATTATCACGATTTTTTTCAAGAAAATAAGGGGGAGGGGAGCATTAGAAAGATTACTCCAGATATTAAACTTACGTCCTATTTTGGAATAAAGATACTCATGTTAGTGGATGTTAGTGAATCTCTAGGGGCGAATGAGCAAGCGGCTGTGTGGTACTTAGTTGCCGGCTGGGGTTAAACTACGACACCGCACTTCTGAGTTTGTCTGATGCTGAAGTTCACAGCACAAAACCTCTTCTTACTCATAGAATCTTACATCACCTCTTTGGAAATGAAGTACTGGCTGATGTTTTCTTTGAAAACACAATTGATGGGAGAGACAGTTACAGACATAGCTTTTCTCATAATGTTCTAAACCAAAAAGACCTCTGCAGATATTCAAGTCATGTCAAAGGGGTCAGGATTAACAAGCACAGCAACATGGGTGACATAGTGAGTTTCTGTTACTGACCACCTCATCAGGAAGGAGTAGTAGATGAGACCTTCAGACAACTGGAAGAAGACTCATGTTTGCACTCTCTGGTTCTCATGGAGGACTTAAACCACCCCAGTATCTGCTGGAGGCAGAACACAGCAGGTTGCAAGTGATCCAGGAGGTTTCTGCAGCGTTGATGACAACTTTGTGACAGAAGCGATCGAGATGTTGATGAAGGCAGAGGCTATGCAGGATCTGACACTTACAAACAAGGATGAACTGGCTAGAGATGTGAAGGCTGGGGACAGCCTTTGTTTCAGTGACCATGAGATGGTAGAGTTGAGGATCCCGTAAGGAGGGATCAGGGCAAAAAACAGGATCACAGATGTGGACCCTGGAGGCAAGAAAGGACCAAGAGAGATACTTGACATTCAAAGACTCCCTACTCCAAGTGAAGAAATGGTCCATCCCAACAAGAAGGGAAATTAAGCAAAAATGGTAGAAGGCCTGTGTAGATGAAAAGTGTTTTCCTGGTAAAATTCAAATGTAAAAAGGCAGCATGAAAGAGGTGAAAGCAGGCACAACTGACCTGGGAAGAATAGAGACACCCTGTCTGCCTCTATGTGGGCTAAGAAAGCTGAACCTCATCTGGAGTTGAATCTGGCAAGGGACATGAAGGGCAACAATCACGAGGGCAAGTGCTGGATTTTGCACCTGGGACACAGCAACCCTGGAGGTACATACAGACTAGTAAATAAGAGGCTGGAGAGCAGCCCTGTGGAGAGGGATCTGGGGGTTCTGGTCAACAGCAAGTTGAACATGAGCCAACAGTGTGCCCTGGCAGCCAAGAGGACCAACCGAGTCCTGGGATGTATCAAGCACTGTATTGCTAATCGGTTGAGGGAGGTAATTGTCCCACTCTGCTCTGCACTGGTGTGGCCTCACCTTGAGTACTGTGTGCAGTTTTGGGTGCCACAGTATATTAAGGATACAAAGATACTAGAGAGTGTCCAGAGGAGGGCCACAAAGTTGATGAAGGATTTAGAGGGGAAGCCGTACGAGAAGCAGCTAAAGTCACTGGTTTATTCAGCATGGAGAGACTGAGGGGAGACCTCATCACAGTCTACAGTTTCCTTGCAATGGGAAGAGGAGGAGCAGGCACTCATCTCTTCTTTCTGGCAACCAATGATAAGACCCTAGGGAATGGCAAAAAGATGTGCCAGTGTGGTTTAGGTTGGATATAGGAAAAGGTTCTTCACCCAGAGGGTGTTGGAGCACTGGAACAGGCTCCCCAGAGATATAGTCACGGCACCAAGCCTGACAATATTCAAGAAGCATTTGGACAACACATTCAGACACATGGTGTGAATTTTGGGGTTGTCCTATGCAGGGACAAGAGTTGGACTTGATGATCCTTGTGGGTCCCTTCTAATTGAGGACATTCTATGATTCTATGATTCTATGAATAAGGGCCTCTACAGATACATCAGCAGCAAAAGGAAGACTAAGGAGTACATAGGCCAGCAGAAGAATGGGGCAGGAAACCTAGTGACAAAGGACATGGAGGACCAAGGTACTCAGTGCTTCATTCATCTTAGTCCTTAGTGATACAACCAGCCTTCAGGAATTCCAGGCCTCTGAAATCACTGGGAAACACCGCGGTGGAAGAGGATCAGGTTAGGGAATTTGTGCAAACTGGACATGAACAGGACCATGACAAATGATGGGATGCATGAGTGCTGAGGGAGCTGGCTAGTGTCATTGCAAGTATATTCTTTATCCTTGGAAGTGTCATGGTAATTCAGGGAAGTTTCTTAAGACTGGAAAAAAGCATTTGTCTCTCCTACTTTCAAGAATGGTGAGAAGAAGGATCCAGAGAACTAAAGGATCCAGAGAACTAAAAGGCTGGTCAACCTCACCTCAGTTCCTGGGACAATAATGGAGCAAATAATCTTGGAAACCATTTACAAATACATGAAGGACAAGAAAGTGATTGGCAGCAGTCAGTGTGGATTTATGAAGGGTAAATAGAGCTTAAGCAACCTGATAGCCTTCTATGATGTGACTGGCTTGATGGTAAGGGAACAGTGAATGTTGTTTATCTTGGCTTTAACAAGGCTTTTGACACTGTTTCCCATAACATCTCATAGGCAGACTGATGAAGTATGAACTAGATGAATGGACACTGAGGTAGAGTGAAACCTCACTGAGCTGCCAGGCTTGGAGTCTTTTGACCAACAGCCCAAAATCCTGTTGAAAGCCAGTCATTATTGGTGTGGCCCAGGAATCACTACTGGGGGCAATACTATTTAATATCTTCATTAACAATTTGGATGATGGGTCAAATGCATTCTCAGAAAATTTGGAGGTGATTCAAAACTGGGAAGAGTGTCGGTCATAGTGAAAGAATTGGGAAGAATTGAGAAAGCTCGGGGGCATTTTATCAGTGTTTATAAATATCAAATGGGAAGGTGTGAAGAAGAGGGAGCCAAGCTGTTCCCAGTGGTGCTCTGTGACAGGACAAGAGACAGTGAGCACAGACTGAAACACAGGAAGTTCTGACTGAACTTGAGAAAACACTTTTTCACTGTGAGGATTGCTGAATGCTGGAACAAGTTGCCCAAAGAAGTTGTGTAATCTCCATCTTTGGAGGAACTGAAAACTTCTCTGAATGTAGTCCTGGGTAACTTTCGCTAGCTCACCCTTCTTGAACAGGGTTGTTGGGCTAGGTGATTTCCTGAGATCCCCTCCAACCTCCATTTTTCTGTGATTCTGTCTACAACTTCCAAAAAATGTGAATCACCTAGTCAAAGATTAGGCTAAGGAAAGTCTCCTCTGCCCCTCCCTATATTCTTGTTGCCTTTGGGCTATTCTAATGAAAAACATGTGTGAATCTTACCTCTGGAGTCAAAATGAAGCAAAAGGAACATGACTTTCTTTAGAAGGAGTATAAACAGTGTCCAATTCACAGCACTGCTTATGCATCATATTCAATGATTATAAACAGAAACCAGAACTTGGCACTCTTTCCCTCTCTCATTCCTTGACTGCACAGTGTAATTCCTTTTCATGTTCTGCTCTACCATCTCAGTGAGTCTTGAATTACTATCTTTGCAATAACATGTTTCCAACAGTATGGGAAAAGAGCAATAGATCTCATACATTATCTCTCTATGATGCTCATACACATGTATAAAACAACTTGCATTGACACTTCCTTCTCAATAGATGATATGACCTTGGTCTTCAGCCTGGAACTGGACACTTAAAACCCTGACACACTGTTTTCCTATCATTTTTTTTTAGTCATAATATAGTAAGTGAAATGGGAGCAGACGCTCATCTCCCAAGTGTAGTTATGAAAGAAATTACCTATTATTTCTGTTATATGTAATAAAATCAATATTGTTATTTTTTGATATGTAAGTACTGAAAGATTTAACACTCCATTTGAATTTAATATATGAACATTTAGCTTATAAAATTCATATGGTCTTAGATGTGACAAAAGATACTTTATAATTCAGGAGATATATTCACTAAAATATTTTTACTTTTTATGGTTTTTTATTATTCTCTAAAACAAATTTTAGGTAGGTAATGGAATTTCTGGTGTCTTAAAGATTAGTGGACATTTTAATGGGTCAACATCACAGACTCTGTATAAATTCTCTTTAAGATACATTGATGAAAACATGCACTTTAAAAAAAGTGTGATTTCTCTCTCTTAATTTATATTTATTTTCTCAAACATGGGACTGTGAATTCTCTTACTGTAATCTGCATTTTTTGAGAATTCAAAATATCTTATGAAAAAGTTTGATCATTATTCTATGAATTGAAAGAAAAAAATGAAAAAAATTAAATTAAAAGAAGTCAGCACCTATATTGTAAATACATGACTTCGATGTTTAGATTTTATCCATTTTGAGATATATTCTCATAGAAATACAGAAAAAATAACATACAAAACAGGAAAAAACATGGAATACAGCTCACTAACAATGCAATGTAAATTGTTTGGGTGAAAACACACTTTAATATGAAAATAAACTTAGGAGAATTCTCTTGCTCTACTGGTTGATGGATTATAAGAATACCTAGAAACTACATGGGGAGTAAGACTCATGCTGTGCCACTCCATGCAAAATTAATATGGCTGTTGTATTACTATGCCACTTACATCTTTCAAATACCTGCTGGGAATTAGAAAGGATAACCATATCATCAATAAGAATGTTTTCATATTAGGTAACACTTGCTTTGGTCAGACATTTATTTCAATAACTGTATTTCTTCCCCTTTTTACAGTCAGTGGCTTCAGAAACAACAAAAAAATATGATTTTTTGACCAGGCTAACAGGATACATCATTCTGAATTCACATATTTCAGTAAGCTAAACCCATCATAAATATCAAAATAATCTAAGTAAGAGGTGGAATCACCTCAAAAGAAGATTTTATATATTTACATTTTTTTTTTTTTTTTACTTGGCAAAAAATGTGAAGATCTTGTTGCCTGGGTATTGTCTGAGAAAAGAGGTTTAATTATGATTATATAAATTATGAGGGTTCAAACTGACAAATGAAAAGAGAAGGAAAAACCTGACAGTTAACTAAGCTACAGCATCTGCCCAGTTGCATATTTGTGACTTCCTGAAATCCTGGGTTGCAAACAGACTTTGAGAAGAACCCCTAAATAATGTAGAATACTGAGAAGATTGAGCTCCACTCTTGTCTTCACATAGTTTATTCTTTCCACCATAATTTGAACCTTATCAAAGCATCCATGTTTTCTGTCTGCATTAAACCATCTTACAGGCTTCACAGAAGAGTCCAGAAATTTAAACGAGGCAGTACTGAATCAAATTATACTGGTTTTATCATTGCTTCCTCCATTGGATTTTGGTTGAAAGACTCCCACCAGAAGATGTTTCTGGTTCACTCTGTTTCTAGCTGATTATTTCAGCCTAAATACATTACATATTTCATGTATATGAGACTGTTAAAGAAAAACAGCACTACAGTCCTGTCTCAACCAGCTAATTTCACTTATGTTACTACACTCTATTGAATGGCACACACACATGCAGAGAGAAAAAATTCCTTCTGAAATACCGCCTTAGAGTCAAGTTATACTTCTTTCCCAACTTGTTATGTTCAAAATTTTGTTATAGGCAAAAAGACAACACAACTTCTGGATCCAGTAATTTACTTGTTATCCAATTAAAGCAAAAACTACTGCTAGTTCAGTTAAAATGAAAGTTATACATCAGAAATCCATAATCCTCCATTAAATTAAATAATAAAAAAATTGAATTAATAGTGCAATTAAAATTGTAATATACAGGCTGTATTATCTTAATGCTGTTCAATTTTTCTGACTTTCTTTTTGGTTCTTCCAATTGTTGAAGAATCCCTGAGCAGTCTTTCTTCGGCAAAGGCGGGGACAGAAGCTTTGATGGCTGGATGTTAACATCCCAAGTTCCTGGCAAGGCGTCAATGCCAATGGTATCAGTGACTTCATCTTGTTTTCTTCAGTTTTGAGATCACATAAGATTATTCTTTTATCATTACTTGTCAGTTTGACAGCTTCTCTCCCATTGCTCAGCAGTACTATATTATGTTAGTTTTTTTGCTTACTCCTGGTTGTTTCCTGGACTTAATAAGTCTAAGATTTACTGCCTGTGGTAAGGATAAGCACTAGATCACACATTTAAGAAAAGAAATTCTCAGCAAGTTCAAAAAAAGTTCCAGTAAATTCAAGGTTTAGCAGTAACAAACAAGGCCTGTAAGCAAGACTGTATTTATTGTACTACAAGACTATATATTAATTGATGAAATGTTATTATTGTATTAAATTGGGAAAAAGAAAAGCACACGTGCAACATAACTTACTTCAGTGATGAGTTGGCTCAAAATGTGAGAAAGATTTATATTCACCAAGATGAAAAATTGATGAAAATTTATACAGCTTATATTCACTAGTTTTGGTTTGGTTTGGTTTTGGTGAATGTTTGACCAATATATTGCTAGCAAATAAATAGCCATTGAATTGGGCTTCTTTAAAATGGCTGAACAGGCTTGCACTGACACACACTGTAAGTAATCAACTACTCATTATCATACCATACTATTCCTTAGTGTTTATGATTCACATCAAAGAAAAGGATAATGATGATCTACCTTATTAGAGCCTACACTCTTTGCCAAATGACTGCACACTTTTAGGAACATATTGGGTAATGCTTTCTGTCATACTAGCACTCTGAGGAGTTTAAGAATGGCTTAAGGAGTGTGGAGGAAGGCAAATATGACTGTAGCTTTGTCTTTAAATAGCAACAATTCTCAGACCTGTTCAGTGCCTGACTTCAAGCAGGATTTTTCTGTAGCAGTTATAGTTTATGCATGAATGATATGCTGTTGGTATAATATTGATTTCATATTGTAGCTCTCTTCTGTGACTTAAATGAAGTTGAGTATGTAAGGCTACTGTGTTCTCTGGGTCTCAGAATGGTCAGATCATCACAGGCTGTGCAAATGAAACCTAGCAATATTTACAATTATCAGATTATGGATTCAAAAAAACTAGAAGCCTGGAATAAAATTTTGTGTGTTATTTATTCTCTATTTAGGCTGGAATTCCAGCAAACCATTTTTGGTCTGTCCAGTTTGTTCCATTGTTCCTTACACCAAATCATGTAGCAGACATGGTCATAAGTAGTTCCTTATTAGTCTCAGTACTCTTTATTTGAATGTCTCCTTTTTTTTATGTTGTTTTTTTTTTTTTTCTCCAATCAGAAACTTTGCATATGTATATAAAACTTTTCATGTAATAAGTTGAGTTAGATTTTCAGTTTCTGGAGTAATCTAACATATATGGATGTTCATATTTATGAGTCACCACAAGAATGAGATTCTGGAAAATAAAAACCAAGGTTTAATACAGATTTGGATACCTCTATGAGAGTGAACGTTTGAAGTTGTTAATTAGATGGCATGCAACTGGTCTGCCTCCTCTCCAAATGCAGGGTAAATTTATTCTCCTCCAGAGGGCAGGCAGTGAGTGTACTGTTTGCATCTAAAACGACCTTCATGTTTAGGAATATAATTTTTTTTTGTGTAAATAGGTATTTCACTCAATGACTCAGCTCTGGACTCAAAACTGAATTTCATTGTACCCAAAAAGACAGTGTGAGAATGATATAGTTTATTTAAAATGATATTTAGGGAAAATATAACTACATTTATCTTAACCAGATGCAAAATAAAGCAGTAGTAAATAACACAGGACTTTATAATTGGTTTGACTGAAAAAATATATAGCATGTAATCACTGTACACATTTTTAATTATGTTAGCTTTTAATATGCTTTTCAAAAGGTTTTCATACCATCAGCTGTTAAGAATTCATAAATAATTAATTTTCTAAGGAAATAGGTACAGTCCCTAAATATTTCACAAACATGAACATAAAAGCATTTTAAATAACACCTTCATCGCTATATTCTGCAAATGAATGGCACTACCTGAAACTGTCATGTCACAAGTTGGTTTTACCATTTTCCATCAAATTCTTATGTGTGACTATGTCATGGTTTTAGCTGGGATAGTTAATTTTCTTCACTGTAGCTGGTACAGTGCCGTGTTTTGGACTTAGTATGAAAATAATGTTGATAACACACTGATGTTTTAGTTGTTGCTAGGTAATGCTTACACTAGTCAAGGACTTTTCCAGCTTCCTATGCTCTGCCAGGTGCACAAGAAGACGGAAGGGGAGAGGATACAACCAGGAGAACTGATCCAAATTGGCCAAAGGGATATTCCATATCATGTGACGTCATGCCCAATATATGAACTGAGATGAGTTGGCCAGGGGAGGCAGCGATTGCACTCGGGGGCTGGCGATGTCAGTCAGCGGGTGGTGAGCGGTTGCAGCACTTGTGTTTGTTTTTTTTTTTTCTTTTCCCTCTTTTCCCCAGGTTTCATTTCTCTTTCTCATTATTTTTTATTATTATTATATTATCATTATCATTATTATCATTATCATAATCATTATTTTTATCGTTACCATTACTACTATTACTTTTTTATTTTAATTATAAAACTTTTCTTATTTCAACCCACGAGTTTTCTTGCTTTTGCTCTTCTGATTCTCCCCCTTTCCACTGGTGTGGGGGAGTGAGCGAGCGGCTGTGTGGTGCTTAGTTGCTGGCTGGGACTAAACCATGACAGATTAATACTTTGTGAACAAGCCAGTGCAAAGGGAATGTCTGTTTGCCTTTGTTTGGGTCAAACCCCCTATGGGGCTGGGTGAGATCCACCCGAGAGTATTGAAGGAACTGGCAGAAGTGCTCACCAAGCCACTTTCAATCCTTTTCCAGCAGTCCTGGATAATCAGGGAGGTCCCAGTTGACTGGAGTTTAGCAAACGTAACGCCTGTCTACAAGAAGGGTTGGAAGGAGGATCCAGGGAACTATAGGCCTGTCAGGCTGACCTCAGTGCTGGGAAGGCTGTGGGGCTGATCATCCTGAGTGCCATCACACGACATGTACAGGACAACCAGGTGATCAGGCCCAGTCAGCACAGGTTTATGAAAGGCAGGTCCTGCTTAACTAACCTGATCTCCTTCTATGGCAAGGTAGTAGAGCTAGTAGATGAAAGAAAGGCTATAGATATTGTCTACCTAGACTTCAGTAAAGCCTTTGACATCATTTCCTGAAGCATTCCCCTGGAAAAACTGGCTGCTCATGGCTTGGATGGATGAATTTTTCGTTGGGTAAAAAACTGGCTGGATGCCATTCCCAAAGAGTGGTGGTGAGTGGAGTTAAATATAGTTGGTGGTTGGTCAGAAGTGGTGTTGCCCAGGACTCAGGGCCAATTTTGTTTAATAACTTTATCAGTGATCTGGATGATGGGACTGAGTGCACCCTCAGTAAGTTTGCAGACCACACCAAGTTGAGCAGGAGTGTTGATCTGCTCGAGGGAAGGAAGGCTCTACAGAGGGATCTGGACAGGCTGGATCGGTGGGCTGAGGCCAACTGTATAGGGTTCAACAATGCTAAGTGCTGGGTCCTGCACTTGCGTCACAACAACCCCATGCAACGCTACAGGCTTGGGGAAGAGTGGCTGGAAAGCTGCCTGGTGGAAAAGGACCTGGGGGTGTTGGTCGATAGCCAACCAAATAGGAGCTGGCAGTGTGCCCAGGTGGCCAAGAAGGCCAACAGCATCCTGGCTTGTATCAGAAATAAGGTGACCAGCAGGACTGAGGAGGTGATCATCCCCCGTACTCGACGCTGGTGAGGCTGCACCTTGACTATTGTGTTCAGTTTTGGGTCCCTCAGTACAAGAAAGATACTGAGTTGCTGGAGCATGTCCAGAGAAGGGCAATGAAGCTGGTGAGGGGTCTGGAGAACAAGTCTTATGAGGAGCCGCTGAGAGAACTGGGATTGTTGAATAGGCTCAGGAGAGACCTTATCACTCTCTACAGCTACCTGAAAGGAAGTTGTAGTGAGGTAGGTGCCAGTCTCTTTTCCCAAGTAGCAGGTGATAGGATAATAAGAAATGGCCTTAATCTGTGCCATGTGCAGTTTAGACTGGATATTAGGAAATATTACTTCACTGAAAGGGTTGTCAAGCATTGGAACAGGCTGCCCAGTGAAGTGGTTGAGTCACCATCCCCGGAAGTATTTAAAAGCCATGTATATGTGGTGCTTAGGGACATGGTTTAGTGGTGAACTGGCAGTGCTAGGTTTACAGTTGGACTTGATGATCTTAAAGGTCTTTTCCAACCTATAGGATTCTGTGTAAGTTATAAGATGTTGCCAGCACCTTCCTGGCTTGGCTCCACATAATCAGAGACAAGAAATTATGGGAATTATGCAAAGTATATCTACATATGGTTTTCAACTGCTGCTTCTTGTGAAGGGTGACTATGCTTACATGTGAACACTGCAAGCTCTTCAGTGCTGGAAATACTAGCACTGAATACCATTCCTTTACATTTAGTGTTAATTCAAGACTGGAGGAGAAGGAGTAGAACCCAGTTTCTGATGGTCGCTGAGCTCTGGAGTAGTTTACAACTGTGCACGACAAAGGAATGCTCCACTTCAAGTAAAGGTCTAAAATAACTCCTACAGGCTTCAGACTCCTAATTTTCTAGAATAAGAAAAGGCTTTTCACTTACTGACCATGGATACATATGTTTTTTTCCAACTGGAGATAGAAAGATATGTATACATACATATACATGTGAACACACACACACACACGCACATATAATTTTCTGCTGGAGAAAGCACTGTATCAATTTGTATAAGTGAAAAAGAATTGACTTAGAATTTGACAGAGTAGAATTCTTAGGTCAGACTGTAAGATCTGCAGTTCCCTTTGTCATTACAGGAGATACCACAAAGAAAAAAGGAAAGAACCAATAGCCTGAAAATATAGAAGAGTGAACTTCACTATATGAAAAGGTTAAAACAAAAAAAAAAGGAAGAAAAAGCTGGCCTTAGATCCTTTTGAGAGACTATGATCAAAGAGGTATTTTTCAGACAAATTTCCAGATTTACTTAAGTTTTTCCTAATCAAATTGCTTTTAAGATCCTCCTATGATAAATTTTTACAGCAAAATCTAGAAGGACTTCATAGATCTCAGAAGTGCTTCATTTATGTGTACATAATGGAATCTTAGCTACTGGGAATTGTTGATAACTTTATGTTAATTTGCAATATGTTTCTCAATATTTTTTTCAATGCTAGTGACTGCTAAATGAAAATTAACTTATAATATTGAAAGTTGAGTATAAAATTAGCTATGTGTTTCCTAATAGTTTATATAAGCTTTTTATTTTTTTAGAAAATATGACTACTAGCCATAATTTCTGTGTATGAGTTTTCTGTATATTAGCTGTGTATTAGGTTTCACTTTTGATTGGATAGGTTTAAATTTAAGCACACAATTCTTAGTCTGATTTTTCTTAGAATGAATGTACCTTAATATTTCTAGAGCAGGCACCTCATTTGCTTACCTATGTTGATTTTCAAAGTTATCTATACCTAATGGTAGGTTGCACTACATTAACAGTTATGTCCTAAGGCTAATAATATGATTGTATCTGTTTGTATTTGGGGGGACTGAACAAAAAGTTATACATACACAATGCTTGCAAGACTTTAGAGCAAAACTAATGCTTTGTAGATCAGACACAACTAAATACTTCTTGTTCTTCATACTATAATTTAATGTTGTGTAATGGAAACTTGTTCTTCCTCAGTCCTACAAACCACATATTTGTTTCTGCAACAGACACTATTACTGATCCAAATGCTTGAATTTGTACCCAGACTTCAGTATAGGCATGCATTAAAGCCAACATGAAGGAACATGCAAGTAAATTTTTAAGTTGCAGGAAAAGTCAAGATGGAATTTAGTCAAAAAAAGAAAACTTTAACATTTTTATGAATAGGCATACATTGTGATTGGTATCGAAACCCAGTGGGACAATTTTTTGAATGGAATATTGATATTACCAGTTACAATTCCAAAGTAGGAAAATGACACAAAAGGAAGATATATTGTTAGAGAAAAAACTGGGTGGAGTTTTCAATATATATCAAAATACACAAATTTTAAACTATTTGGGTTCCTACAATATAAACATCTACATCTGAGTTTTTTAGTTGCTATGTGCATAAAGTCTCTAAGGTCCCATTATTCTCAGTTCAGTCAATGGGTTCAATATTTATAGACATGTAATGCATTTAATATCCTATCGCATCTACACCTACTACCCTAGGGTGTTTTTCCTGGCCTGCAACTATGACTCCAAAAGAACAAAAGTATACCATCTGCATCATAATTGCCAGTCCTGTTGGACATTTCTCAGATAATCTACGACACTGATATTTAATGAACTAATCATGTCTTAAGTGTCTAAAACTTTTAAAAACAAATATCTAATAAGTTTAGATAAAAATATATTATCCTATAGGACCTAGGGAACCATAGGCTGGTTGGCCTCACCTTGATCCCTAGGAGGGTGGTGGAGCAACTAATCCTGGAAACCAATTTCCCAGCACATGAATGACAAGAAAGTCATCAAGGGTAGTCAGCATGGCTTCACTGGAAGAAATCATGTTTGACTAACCTGATAAACTTCTATGATGAATTGACTGGCCTGGTACTTGAGGAAAGAACAGTGGATATTCTCTGTATGGACTTCAGGAAGGTCTTTGTCACTCTCTTCAATTAGATTTTCATAGACAAGATGTTGATGTATGGGCTGGATGAACAGACAGTGAGCTTGACTGAAAACTGGCAGAATGACCAGGTCCAGAGTGTGGTGACCAGTAGCATGAAGTCTAGTTGAAGGCCAGCACAGTACAACTAGAGCTGTACCCTGGAGGTCAAAACTGGATCCAGTCCTGTTTAACATCTTCATTAATGGTCTGGATGTTGGGGCAGAGTGTACCCTTAGCAAATTTGCTAATGACATGAAACTGGGAGTGGATGATACACCAGAAGGTCGTGCTGCCATGACCAGAGGGATCTCAACAGGGTAAAGAAATGGGCTGATGGGAATCTCATGAAATTAAACAAGGGGAAGTGCAAAGTTCTACGCATGGAGAGGAACAACCCTAGTCACCAATATATGCTGGGGGCTACCTAGCTGGAAAGCAAGTTGGTAGACAAGGACCTGGGGGTCTTGGTGGAAACCAAGTTGAACATGAGCTAACAATGTGCCTTTGCTGCAGAGAAAGCTAATAGTGTGCTGGGCTGCATTAGGCAAAGTATTGCCAGCAAGTTGAGGGAAGTGATCCTTCCCCTCTACTCAGCCCTGGCGAGGACACATCTGGAGTGCTGTGTCCAGTTCTGGGTTTCCCAGTACAAGAGAGACATGGACATACTGGAGAAAACCCAGCAAAGAGCCAGGAAGATGATAAAAGGACTGGAACATCTTTCTTATGAGGAAAGGCTCAGAATGTTTGGCCTAGAGAAAAGAAGGCATAGGGAGGATCTTATTAATATGTATAAATACCTGCAGGGAGAGTGCAAAGAGCCAGGATCTTTTCAGTGATGCCCAGTGATAGGACAAGGAGCAATGAACACAAACTGGAGCAGAGAAGGTTCTGTCTGAACATCAGGAAACAGTTTTTCACGGTGAGGGTGACTGAGCACTGGCACAGGTTGCCCAGGGAAGTTGTGGATCTCCATCGTTTGAGAAATTCAAAAGCCGTCTGGACAAGGTCCTGGGCCACCAGCTTTAGGTGGCCCTGCTTGAGCAGGGGGGTTGAACAAGATGATGTCCAGTGTCCTCAACCACTCTATGATTCTGTGAATAATATATTACTGTAAGTAAGTGACAATTGGTCAATATTTGAATTTTCTAATTACACTTTTTGACTTTGAGCAATAAAAAATAATCACGAGACTAAACATTTTGATTCAAAATATTTAAAACAAACCTAAAAATCTATGATGTGCTATTAGAATACTGCAAAAGAGATAAGGTTATAGACAGTGTTCTTATCTCTGTATAATGACTGGGAATTTTTAAGGTGAAAATAATGGGATGGATTAGGAAACCAGCTATGTATTGTGGTATGGAGAAAGTAAACAAAGATTCTACAAACATGTAACAGTCTTTTTATACTGTAGAAGGATGTGTATATATAGAAAATAATTTTTAAAATATTTTAAAATTTAAGTATTTTTTACGGGGTCAAAATGGAGTTGCAAGTCTATGTGATACTGAAGAGGTTGTCACTCTTAAGGGAGGAAAAAACTTGGTCATTCATATTTATTAAAACTAAGGGTTTTCACTTAACTGAATGACATTTAGCTCTTGCATCTTAGAATATTATCCTGTTGTTAATCACATCAGCTGGCACTTTCTTCCATGAGTACCAAAATCTTGTGTGAGTAAAGGTGTCCATCTAGGTCTTCCTACTACATTTTTGCATAAAATTCTGCTTTATGTGTTAGTGGCTGTGATAAAGGTTCACTATCATTACTTGTTTTCACCTTTTTATACAAAGACATTATCTAAAACACTTTTTTTTTTTTTTTTAGACTTATTACATAAAAATCGAATACAGTCTTTTAGTTTCAAAAGTAACAGGACTGGTCACTTCCTAGTTAATTTGACATTTCTAATGCCACAATATGCTTGCTTCTTTTCACAGCATAAATTCTAATGTCTTGAGATTTCCAAGGCCTTTTCAATATGCTATATCATATGCATATGTCAGGCTCCAGCAGCTGTTTTTACCCGTAAAGCAAAATGATGATGATAACGTAAGTAAATAAACTCAATTTCATCCCAGCTCAGAGTATCATTAACAGCTGATAATTTGTTTTGATGGTTGGCATACATTCTTTAGAATATCAGACATTATGAATTTTCCCATTAAAAGGCTTTTGAAAATTAAAAAAACCTATTGAAGACAGATGTTTTAGACGTCTTTTTGTTTATCATAATTAATTCTTGATTTATACTTTGGCAATGCAATGACTGAAAAATGAGTTACTGCACTCAGGTATACTTTTCAGTACTTTTCAGGACCTAGTAGCATTCTTACCATTCACGTAACAGCTTTCTGAATGACAAGCAGGAGGTTGGTTGCTGGGGCAACTCTGCCTTAAGAGAAGTAAGGTAATTATTATTTATTTATTAATAATTAATAAATACTAACTTTATTATTAATAAAACAGTAATGATGTAGTAGTTTTATTCATCATATAATAGTAATATTCTATATGAATATATTGTATTAATAAATACCTTTAGCTAATAATACTATTTGAAGGTTATTCATAATAACCTTTGAAATGTTTTTAGGTTTGACCATGAAAATATCTTCAGAAGTACTACACCCTATGTGTTAGGAGTGATTACATTCTCTATGAAGCTTTTGAAATGGAGAAAGGCTTTAGACTCATATAAAGTTCAGATGCCTGATTATCTTCCCATAATTTCCCTCTAATCTACAGAATATTTATATAATACTTCTAAGCTAAAGTATACTAGCACTACAGTTTATGTTTCTATGCTTCTATACTCTGTATTTTATATGCTGTCTAAAAAGAAACAAATTGAATTGGAAATTGGGTATTTTAAAATGTGGAAGTTTCCATAACATTCATGTGAATGTAAGGCCTCTTCTGCAAAACAGAAAAAGAAATCCATCTCCTTATACTTTCCAAAGATACAATTAAATATAATTTAAGTAAGTTTATTAAGAACATAATGTATAAAACTATGGGTCTATGAAAATAGATAGGAAAAAATATTTCTGACTTCAACAGAGCTGTGATATTCCCCTTTTTACAGAAACTTCAGTGTGATATAGACAAGACGGTATGGACTGTGAAGGTAGATGAAATGATAAAATTTTGTACATTTTATTTTGATCTGTAATGTCTGTTGAGGTAATACAGAAAGTGTGAGTATATGCAAAAATCATTCTATACTATACTGACATAGCAAAAAACTATTTAGCCTGTGGATCCCTACTACCACCTACTAATCCACTGACATTTATTCTTGTGTAAATGTCACACACCTGTACAATTCTTGAGAAAAAAGATAGGATGATTTTCACAGCCTCACATTTTCTTCAAAGTTATGAAGGGTTCCTTCAAGCTTCAGCTGAGCTGATCTAAATCTGTCTTTAAGTGCAAATCAAATACCCTAGTGCCATGCATAATCTGCATGCTATAGTGCCAGGTGATGTCAGGCAAATTCTTGAATAAGGATCCTTGGTGGTATAGAGGAGGAAAACCTCTCCCTGTTCCTAGAAGGAGCTAAATTAGGTGAAATATCCAGGTAAGTTTGTGCTGTTCTAATAGTACAATTGGGATCATTATCTTCTTGTACGGTGGTGGAGAGTTACAGGTCCAAGAAAAAATCAAAATCATTAACAGAGCCGATTGCTCTTCAGGATCTTGATCTGTTTTTCCTCCATGTCATAGTGATCCACCCATTGTTTAGAAAGCAATATCCTTAAATGTTTCCACTGGGGAAATCAAAGGCTCCACTCCAACCCCTGAATTTTATACAGAATATCATTCAAAGTCAATGGCCCAGTTGAAAACCCATAGGTCCAGGAGGATGAATCATTCATCATTAATGACTTTTGATTGTTCCATCACCTTTTTTCAGTCTTTTTATTCATTGCCAAACTTATACTACAAAATTGTTGTACCAAAGCCCAAAGGTAATTTTAGCTTGATATAGAAATAACAAAGGAATGTTGCAACGAAATATACAGCCTCTGAAATAAGATGGAATTCACAATCTGACAAATAATATTCCTAAACTCTTCATCTTTTCATGTTTTTTAAGCTATGTTTTCCTTGAATTCCCTGTTTCATTTTAAATCCTTTTTTCATATGTTTTCCCAGAGCAGAAAGTGTAATTTGTAATACTCAAATCTGAACTGAACTTCTGAACCCTGTTACCAAAATGTTAGCATTTTGAAGGTATAAAAATTAATTCCTAGTTGACTTATGTAATATTAGTATTATACTAATTAAAATAATAAATAAAACTAAATAAATAAAATTAGTATTATAATATTAGTAGTACAACAATATAGAAAATTCAGATAAGATAATACAATATTGATGGCATGAATTACTTTTCTTAAAATATGATTTCAGAAAGAACAATTTTTATTTCACTTAGTTTTGATTGGAAGCAGCAAAATTTTGCATAAATTTACAATATTGTTCCTCTTGAAGAGCTTTATCATGTCAAAGAGAATTTAAAAAAGTCAAGATTCATTCTAGGATGGAAAACATTGCTCAGTAATGATTTTAACAGGCATACATTTGATAAAAACAGAATGAAATTAGCCCTTATTTACATAGAATTTTTTAGTATCACAGAAATATATACCATTATGGTGTATATGGAGGACTGTACCTGCATTGTCTGTGAATTAATGTCACAGAGCTTGAAAACTGGTTTGTCAACTAAAGTATGCATTCATATTTCATACACCTGTGAGCATCGTATAATTTACTTAAAAGATTATCTGACATCACAAATTAAAAAAAAATATAGATCTTAGTTCCTTTCCTTAGACACCTTTGGTAGTTTTCAACACCAGTGTAAAATTAATGTAAAGATCTACATAAACCTGATCATGGTTGCCTCTCCTTCACATCCACTTTCTATCAATGAAAAGCTTTGCACGGTATATCTTACTATTCATGTCACTGTACAATATATTAGATCTTTAAAATTATTGGTGGTAGCATAAATTTGGATAGATAGTCTTCTGCTTTAAAATTTAAAAAAAAAAAACCAAACATGATATACTTAATGTTCAGCTTTCAAGCTGTAACCTTTTTCAAAAAAATATAACGTGTTGGTATTTGGGAACAACATTATAATTACCTCGTTCACTGTATGACAGCAATATTATCTCACTAGCATAGTTTCAACACAGAACATTTTTAGGTGTGTATTGAAAGAAAAATTTTTTTTGGATTTTTAGTAAATGATTTGTTAAAGGTGTTAGAATACTCTGGAAGAAATAAACTTAATGATAATTAATAGCTGGGTCTAAGGGAGATTGCAATAGAGGAAAAATTGATACTAACTTTTTTTTTTCTTCCTAGATCTTAAATATTAATTGTTTCCTTTTTATCTCATAGTTACACACAAACCACTGGCACTAGCCACTGCTTGTTAAACACGCTTGGGTCTTGTTTGACATTTTTCTTAGCTGACATAATGTTGCAGATCATTGCTTTTGAATAGACAATTCTTAAATAATTTGCATCACTTTGCAAAAAAAAAAAAAAGCAGATTCAGGTTAATATCTATACTTCATCAATCATCTGAAAGAGCTTCTCAAGCTCACTACAAATGCTTTTTCATTGCCAAGGTAGAAGAATTGTGTTTTATATTAAAGAATGGAAAGTTCCATAAACCAATTAAACTCTCTCCAAATTTTGCTGGGGCTCACTAACAAAATCTGTAAGTATACCAATTACTTGATGAAATAAACAAGCCTGAAATGACTAAAAATGTATTTCATGCATGTAACTTGAATTATGTGAGGTTTTTAACACTTTTATGGGAAACACTTTGTAACTTATTATCACAGCAACCAAAGAGAATGATAAATTACATGAAACTTCTAGAAAGGACTGTAAATAAGAACAAATTTTCTATGAAGCAAAGATCCTAATTCTCCTCTCCCATCCAATATACACAATGAATTATTCCATGCATTTCAGTTGAGTTACTTCAGTGTAAAAAAAAAAAAAAAAAAGAAAAAAAAAAGGACAAAAATAAAAAAATAAAAAGGGATAAAAAGGAAGAAAAAAGGGAAAGGCAAGGCAAGGCAAGATAAAGGAAGGGAAGGGAAGGGAAGGGAAGGGAAGGGAAGGGAAGGGAAGGGAAGGGAAGGGAAGGGAAGGGAAGGGAAGGGAAGGGAAGGGAAGGGAAGGGAAGGGAAGGGTTATTATTAGTGTTGATATCTTATCAGTACCAGCTTCATTGAAAACTATTGCTATATACAAGAAAGACACAGTTTCCCAAAGCTATACCCAACCTGCCATTTCTGTACAAAACTATTCTGTCCAGAGAAGAGAGATTCTTATAATAGGACTCAACCCAGCACTAGACAAGTTTTGTCTAAAAAAGCATGGTAAGAAGGGAGAAGAAGGAGGAGAGAGTGAAAAAGTAATACGTCCTGTGAGACATATGGAGAAGCATTGCACTTATCTTAATCCTGTAGTGGTTGGATTTCCAACACCTAACAGACTGACTGAGTTAATGATTCAGATTTTATTAAAAATGAAGGTATCTCACCCCATTCTAAACAAATTGATACTGCATTCATCTAGATTAAGGTCATCATGAGAAAAGTTTTTCTTATTAAACTGCATACTGGAACCTAATGAGTATGCATCAAGGGATTAAGAAAATAAAATTAAATTAAAAAATCACTGTCCTGGAATAAAAGACTAATACCACATACAGAGAAAAAGAATTCCTGAGCACTCAGATTGATCCATGCAGAATGTTTGGGCTTTTCAAATGCCTCATGATTCTACTTTTCTAAAACCAAAACAAAACACTTTGATGTGGTTTTTAGTGATTTTACAAGTTTCGTGATGAAATTATCTTGAAGCTATTTGAAGCACTTTGCTCTGAATAACTGTAAATTGAAATGGAATTAGATCTCTCATCTTAAATAGTATAAATAAAGCAATTAGAAACTCTTTATGAAACAAAATAAGGCATGGCTACAAATGACTGGTGATGCCTGGAATATATTTTAAAAACAAACAAGCAAACAAACAAATCAACTGAGAACCTTTCCTTTTGCTGTCAGACCTCTCCTCACCATTTGTAGACCAATGTGCAGAAATTTATGTGTAAATGCACCAGAACATTTCCTGGATTATGAAAAAAAAACCATGCTATCACTATCAAGAATATATTTAGTAGTGTTTTTAAAATGGGGACTGAAGGCAAGCCCTTTTCTATAGCTGTACCACAGCACTTGGGAGAAATATGGACAGCAATCAAGCTGTGTAACTGTTTATGTGAAGAAATAATGAAATTTAAATATACAGCCTCAAGTTTCTAAACACAAAAGCCACCTCAACTCTTTTCATGGTTATCCAAACTCAAGACTTCAAGACAAAAATTGAGTATCACTTGCTGCATCTACTGTCATGAAAAAGAGACAAAGCTTTTCCATTAATTTTGAAGTCTTGGGGAATTAAATATCCTGGAAATATATTCAGATTTAAGCCATGAAGTAGGAAACTTTATGTTAATTTAAAACCTCAACAGTATGTTAATATTTCCTTTTTGCTGTGTGAACTATTGCCTGGTGTTGTACTCAGAAAGTGTAACTGGTCTTAAAATCATCATCCTACACTGTAATTGTTATCAAGATGAGAAAGAATTCCTAGTTCTACAGAAGTGTCTCATTCTGTCCAAATAAATGTTTGGTGATTTTTTTTTCAGATCATTTACCTCTAATAAATTCAAAAGGCAACATTCCCATTCATGTCTCCTTAGATACATTTTCTAATCAACCATGTAAAATAGGCATATCTGAAATATGGTACAGGTCATAGGTGGGCTGAATGATCCTATGTGCATTTCTGCCTCTCTCCATAGACTACAGAGAATGCTCAGGGCAACATTTGCAGCTAGACAGAATATATCTAGGGCCAAATAATGGATTTTTGTAATCCACACAGATAAGTGGACACTCTCTCTATGCAGAATAAATGGGAAATCAGTTTTCTAAATTCTGCTTTCAGTTCTGAATGTTTCACATTTGTGAGAAACCTGACTCCGTAGCCCTGCAATGAAGGTGTTCTGTGGGAAAATGGGTTCACATGGATTCTCCTCCATTATTTATTCCTGTTTACTGTGCAGGATTTTTCTGGAGTCCTGAGATCACTTTCATCTATTGAATCCCCATTGGCAAAAGAAAATCATTATATCTTTAATAAAAAAGGTTACAAAGTTGGAAACAAACCCCATTTCATTTTTTCTTAATGCCTCCACAGACCTCTCAGAAATCAGTGCATTGTGGCACATCTTGAAATAGGAGTCTAATGATTTCCTGCCCAATCCATAAGGAACAAGTGACTGTGTTCCAGTTTGCCTCAGTTCAAGGTTCTGAGTGAAGTAAGAGCCTATACTGCTCTTCTTTTAATAGAGGAAGCTTCCTGACAGAAGTGTATAAATTTAAGGGAACCAGGTTTCACTCTGGAATAATTATGGGTGCTAAAGGACTAGGACTATTCTTGCCATAAAGCAGAAAGTGAAGTGTGTGAGACAGAATCCCATCTTCAGTGCCTTATTCAATGCTATGATTTCCACAGAGCTGGGAATTGAAATGATAGTAACATTGTAATACTTGTGATTGTTCTTCTAATACCTGCCTAAAGCCTAGATTTCATTGAATTTTCATGAGAAGATTTGGAACCTTGAATTGTTGAGGTGGTTTTGCTTAATGCTTTATATAGAATAAAATCCAGATAAGTATGTATTTTACTAATTCCCATTTGATGCTTAAAATCCCACTGAAATGCCTGTCAAAGTTACATTCTAAAAATTTAATCTAGAATATTGACCTATCCTAAGGAAAATAATTTATGATATTCTGATTAGAGACTGAAATAATATCAAAATTGGAAACAGAAGCAATAAACTTATGATTTCATAGAAGTGTGAAAAATGGAAACAAATGTTGTCCACAATTTTATATCTACTAAGTCATTGATCATTTTTTACTTAGTGCTCTAAGACTTTTTGTCAGCAAGCATACCTCTACATGCATAAATATTCATGAACTAATTGACATTCTAGACTGCAATGAAAAAGTTCACAAAGGAATAGCCTTGTCATAGTATTTTATCTGCATGATCAAAATCACTAGCTATTGTGTTTAGAAAAGAAATATCAAATGGGAAAGCTTCTTTTTCTGATAATGAAAACCAATTCCTTCAAGAGTTTTTGAGCTCTTTTGAAATATGAAAATTATTGAAAAAATATTTTGATTATGAAGCTACTCTTTCAAGAGAATGAATCTGAAGCTTTGACAGAAACTTCAAAACGTTTTTTCAAAGACAGGAGTTAACTTTGAATTTTTGGTGAAAAACTTACTGAATTTGAACTCTGTAAAGCTTCTTCTTAGTGGCAAAACAGAAATTTTTAGCAGACAAAAATAATCCCCCCATGCCATATGAGGAAGTGAGCATGAGCAACCAATTCTATGGAATATAGGAAATAACACATTTCTTCCTTTGACTCTTCTTGGTGCTTTGCCTTCCTGATTTTGAACATCCCTCTGTTGCATCATCTCAGAAATGTACACTGTCTTTTATAATAGGTCTGAATTGGTGACTTGACCCATAATAGCATTGTGGCAAGCACAGCAAAAGAAAATCAGTAGATGTGTCTATCTTAAATTTTTAAAATATATTGGAGGAAAGATCAAATAACACATGTGAACAAAAACTTCTTGATGTGTATCTGCAGCTGTATGTATCATCAGAATCACCAGATTGCTTCATTAAATCACTTAGAGTCAGGATTTTTACATTACTGGTTGAAAATGGACTGATATAAAAATACATTTCAAACTATTTAACACTGATTATTAACAGAGAAGGAAGTTCAGAGCAAGATTTTCAGGAAAAAATATAGGTCTTTTTGCCTTCACTCTGTAAGTCAATTCCCTGTCCTGCCCAGTTTTTCTCTGTAATTTACTTAGATTAGAAACTAGTGGCCAGGAAATTTTTTAACAACAGATCTTTGAATACTCCTTAATGGAAATAGCCTTAATCTAAATTACTGTTTCAGGTACCACTGAAATGTAATTTCTTTAGTCTCTGAATACGTATCCTCAAAACTATTTCTTTTAGAAGAATACTATTTTGTGCATGATACTGTTTTGTTGCATGATATTGGAGGAGCTAATTTTTCTTGGCTAACCATTTTTAATACAGTGTATTCTGTAATTTTCAAGATTCCACTTCTTATTTCCTACTAGGACAAATTCAAAATACAAATAAAGTTGTTTTTTTTTTTTTCAGAAGTCCTAGCTGCTACATGGCAGTCCTCTGACCCATTCAAATTAGACTTTCAACTGGTGATGTGGCTGTGATTCAATAACAATTTAACTTTGCCTTCATAATTACTGAAATAAGAGCTGAAATAATAAGCTGAGCTGTTTCTGAAATACTATTCTAAATAAAGCTGCCATGCCATTCTGAATTGAAATAATATTCACATATATATCTGGTTTGTTTAAAATTCCCAGGGTGTGTGTTCACCCACCCACATATTTATTCATCTGCAATTTTTAGATGTGCTATTCTACCTAATAAGCATCACACATAAACTAGCAAATTCACTTGTTTCATTTATTTTACCTATATATTTTCTGATTTTCTTTAGGGAAAGGATGTTCTGGGCTCTACTTTTGAACAGAGTAAACATAATTATTAAAAATAATATTTTTCTTACCATCTTTGTTTTCGAGGATACTAAACTCATAACATCTAAAGAATTAAAGAATAGCGAAAAGTATGCTGATCAGAAATATTGTTGCAGAATATGTCTGTTCCCTCTAAACAGTCCTTCTTCTCCCTTTTGGTTGCTTTTTACCTCTGATTATTCAAGCATATAATTCCTTTCTTTTTCTTCTCTCTAGTGGTATTTTGTATAAGATCAAACAAGAGTGCAGCAGTTTAGAAACACGCAAAGAGTACACAACAGATAAAAATAGCCTGTGTTAACCCTAGAGGAAACGAAACAGCCAGCTAAAAAAAAAAATAAGATCTGTATGCTGATACATTATTTTTTCACACTGATCTTCTCCCTGTTTTTTTGTTTGGTTTGGTTTGTACGTTTGGGGTTTTTTACCATGTTTTTATCATAGAACTGTTTAGGGTAATTTCAAAAAATATACTTAATTTATCATCGTGTATGCCAATATATTACTTCCTTTTAATACCTTCATTACATTGGTGGTGAACAAATGCATTTCAAAATATTGTAGCTTTTAATGAAAACTTGATTTCCTTTTTATTAAAAACAACAACAGACCTTCAATGTTTGTTTGGTTGTACAATTTTTTTCTAAATACCCATCACTTCTTGAATACTTATCAAGCTTTTATGAACAACTTGATGGAAACAAAGACTTAAAATGAAAAAGACAGTCTGTATTTCTTTCTCTTTTTTACCCTTATAAAGTATGATGGAGAATGATGTACAAAAATATTAAATATTCAATGCTCATTATTCACAATACATTGAAAATTAGAATCCATAAATCTCTAGCACACAGCTGTTCTAAGTATTTAAAAATACAAACCTGAAATGAAATGTGTGTCAGCTTAATGATTGGTCTGAAGCAGAATGATCTTAAAAACACTCTTTGTGATTTTCACCCTGACAGTTTACCATGATTTATACGGAATATGTTAGGTCTTATTTCCATGAATTTGAACAAAGATAAATAGTATGTCCTTGTGCTCTCCTTCAACAAATGGAACATTGTTGGACCAAAAAACTTGAAATCAATCATAAAATGAATCTCCATTAACAGACATTCCCTCAACATATTCAGTTCTTGTTCCTGTCTGTCAAATGTTGTTCCCAGATTTCTTAATTTAGCCACTATTTTATTAAAAATAATCTTACTTCAGAAAACCATCCCTACTCCTCGATGAACCTGGATTCTTAGCATAAATCATGTGGTTAATTGTCACTGACTTCTGTGGAACTTAAACATGTTTTTATATTTAAGCTGTTGGATAAATGTTTCAGTGAATCAAGAATGATTGAATAATTTGTTGAACTAAGATCCTTAAATAATATTTTGATAGCTTGCAAAACACTTTTGGTTTGTACTGTTCTTCATGTTTATTCTACTGTCCTTTGTCGGAGTCGGGGCGGCGGTCCGAAGTACTGATGACAATCTCAATATGAGTACCAGCATCAGCCTTGTTTATTATACTACATGGCGGGTTATATAGCGTTCTAAATATACACGTGCTTAAACAATGCATAGGATTGGTTATTAGTTCCAGTTCACGCGCCCCTAGTCCATACCCGATTTGTCTGCCTTGGTTAGTCACGATACGGAAGGGGCCGCCTAGATCCGACTTCAGAATGGTAAACACCACCGCTCTGCTCCTCCTCTTCCGCTTGCTCAATTGCTCAACTTCCTCCTTGAATCCCTCAAGGCTACTTCACTGACAGCAGGCACTTAATCCCCCACAGCATAGCTTGGGTTGCTCATATAGATGTCGTGGCCTCTGTCAGCTAGCCATCCTTCCACAGTCCTTTGTATTGTTATTGCTATTACCAAATACATCTATGACAGAAGGAGTAGTTCAATAGCAGCATTATTGCCTTTCTGTTCAAGGTGCCCCTTAAGAACTTCACAAAGCTCATAGTTTAAATATTTAAAACAAGTTGTTGACATATTTGCTGGCTGTAAAGCACTGAAGTTCATGGTCCATTCTTCTTTCTTACAATTCCAGGCAAACAAGAAAAACATTTATTCACTGTGTATGTAACTATAAACAGAGATAAATAGACATAAAAAAATATTGGTTTGGAATTCATTCTTCCTTCTGTCAAATACAAGGTGTGGAGCACAGCTGAGCAAAACTCAGTCTTTAAATTTCATTGGAAATTTCTATGTTAGCAGATACATTTCTTTTCAAATATGATACTTGCTTCCCCCTTCCCCTTCTTATTTTTCTCGCTGTGGCAAGAGAGGGAAAAAATCTAGTTAGAGTCCACACGCTGAAACCTTCTCATCTTGAAATTGAATGTATTTGTCAATACATGGTCTGAGAAACTATTCCATCAATTATCATAGTCAGATTGCATCCTAGCCTGTATATGTAGAGAAAAAAACTTTTCTCCATTATTGAACTTCTGAATCATTAACACTGCTAGCTAGTCCAAAAGAAATGGCAGAACAAGTGTGCCAGACCAAGAATAAAGTCTAGCTCACAACCGCTTTTACCCTAAGCCATAGAGAAGTGGCTTACACCTCCAATATGCTTCACCCTCTAATGATTGTACTTTTCCTGGTCATGCTATTTTTGGGTCTTGCCCCTGCCACACACACCTCTGTTAGGCCAGGTGTCTGCATCTTACCCTGCCATAGTGATTTATGCCTTCATCATGTCCAGGTCAAAGTACTATGTGTGAATGATACACCTCATAGCATACTTCAGCCACCACAAATGTCAATGTTCGCACTTGAGCAGTCTTCGACACAATCTCAAGATTCACTATTTATGGGATGAAATTAAAGTCCTTATCATTATCTACATATTTATGAAAGGATTTCCTTCTTGTACATCCTTATTACATTCCCACCTACCACCTAATTCAAAATGCAGTGACACAGTTATATTCTGAATTTAAATATTGAATATTAGATGCTTTTGTTTAAAAGCAAAACTAAAAATTAAATATTAAAAAATTGCTGATTTTAATTTTATTTATTCCCTTTTCCTTCCCATTTTTAATTAAAAAAATTAAAAAATGTCATGTTTAGTCCAATCTGAAATGCTTTGTTTAATCTAAAACATTAAAATAAAATAAAATAAAATCTTACTTAATATTCAAGCATTTTAATTGCTTAAGATATGACAGCTTCAAAATGCAAACCATATCAGAATAAATAATTTTTAAAATATACAAGCTTTTCAACATCTTAAACTCTTTTTTTTTGTTATTTTTTATTATTATTCTGCCAGTTCTACTCTAAAGTAATAAATATTTTGTTATATCTTTGAGGGCATTTTGGCATGAGTTTTAGCATAGGCAAAATCCTATCTCATGAAAAGACTTATTCATTTCTGTAAAACATAGGAGATTAAAAAGATAGGAGAGAAAACATTTATTTTAAGTGTATACTTTTACATTAAAACCACACTGAAATAATTTAATTTCTTATGTAATATGTTGCTTTATCAATGTCTTATATACATCATTTTCCTTCATATATCACAATCCCTGGAATTAAATTTCTTGTCAGTTCAATGCCACAATGTTAATGTCTCCTTTATGTTCACTCTTCATCATGAATCTAGCTGGCATAGTAAGGCTGTGAATTTCAAGAAGCTTACTTGTCTGTTTTTGCCAGTTGGAAGAGAACTTTGCCACAGTTCTGTGTATATTCAAATACTCTAATATGTGCCATTTATTTTCTCAAGTATTATGGTGTGTATTGATTCAAACCATCTCCATCAAGTAGAATATCCTGGTATTTCAAAAGAACCCCCCAAGTCCCATAATGCATCTTGCCGATCCTGCACTGCTATGCTACAGGGAAAAAAATCTTTCCTCAACAATGAAGCTATACCCAGAAGCTTCAAATGTGATTGCTCTTATTTTAGTATGTATGACTGACTATTGTTAGTCATAAAACTGGTAGTCTGTTTTTCAAATCCTGTTACCATTTTTCAGTGTGTGCCTTAGTGAACTCACTACATGCTTGTGAATAAACATTTCCATTGCTGCCTTCAAAATGTACATATTATTGATTTATTCTGAGTGGTTTTGCTGCTTTTTTTCCATACATTTCTTTTTTTTATGAGAAATTGTTTTTATGAACTACTGGCAAAACATGTCTTTTCAAAACCCCTACATAAAACCAGAGTTTAATTATCTTATGAACTGTTAACATGACTTTTACATTATTCTATTCTTTCAGTCTAAAAAAAAATAAAAAACAATAAGTTCTTTCCTTTTACGCTGTTGCTGAAATGCTGTATAGTTACTTTGCATCCTGTGTTAGTGTATATTTCTGCATTGGTGCAAGTCTGTGAGAACAGACTGAAGTCTGTTTTTCATGTATATTCCCTGAATTTGTGTCGTGCACTTATGAAAGCTCTTTATCAATAATAGTGTTGTGGTCCAGTTTAATTTTATCATTTAGCAGCTTTTGAGCATCTGCGGATGTCAATAATGTATGCTACGGTACCTGTCTTTATCTGGTGGGGTACTAGTCAAAGTGTATATACTTGGGTGTATGATAACACACCAGAAAAAAATTTATACTTCCCCACCTTACACCATTTTTGTCCTACACATATATTTGAATGTTCATTCAGGCAGACATCAAATTCCTGCTCTTTTGCAGATTATAATTTAAAAATGAAAGCTAAAATGAACTGACAAAGGACATTGAACCTGGTAGGAGGAAGCACACTTTTAAATCCTTAATAAATCTAAATCTTTGCTCCTATTTACACATACTATGACTTCCCATCCAACAAAAAATGTCTACTGAAAAACAAGCAGTGTAAGTGAATAGTGACTAACTGAATAAAGTAAGTCCTTTAGGAACAGCAATATACAACAATTATTATCTGAAAAATCTCATACCTTTGCAGTCTATAGAAAGCCTATAAAATTTCACTGTGTATTCATGAAACCAACACTGCAATTCATCAAACAATTAACGGCTTTGTTAGTATGATTTGGTCTACTGAATGTGCTGCAACTGCAACACTTACATGGATGTGACTTGTTTGGAAAATAAACACAAAAAAACCCCAAACAACAACAACATGAATAACCCCGCTTTCCAAAAAAACCATAACACGAAACCCCACAAAACTAGATATGAGCAAGCAGATTATTTTTAACCAAGGATTTTATCTTTAGTTCCTAAAGCTACAGTTCTGAAGAACTCCAAAATGCATATCTCTTCTTGTCCTCCAAATAAAGTGCAAGCATCCCAAGAAGAGATGAATAAATCTCACTAAGTGGATAGAAATCACTGAAATGCAAATTCTGAGTCCATTAAAACATCACAGATAGAAAAGGTAAATCTTGTGGTTGCTTCTGCAAGCACTGTCTGCAGAGCATTTACTGATTCCCAATGTTTAATGACATCTGCTTTGATTGTGTGTTTTCCTACCATGCTCAGCAGACACAAATTTAAAGACTGCATACAATAAACATCTCTCATTAAACCAAAATTACATTTAGGCCTGCTCTTGCTTGATGGAGCTAAGATGTCATATTTAAGATTAAATGGAAATATTGAGCTGGATGCACAAAAAATCAGACAGGAGTCTAAATAACATCTTCATTATATAAATTTCTGATTATTTAATTTGAAAATTCTGGGACCTCCTGTAATTTAACTTCCTGAATTTTTTTAAAATATTATTGTATTTAAGAAAGCATTATTAGATTTGATGGGATGGTATGTGGAATAAGGAGCACAGAGAGCTCACAGAAATCCAGAAATTGATAATATTTAAAATTCAGTCTCAGTGTCATTTAAATACTCTCTTTTTAGAGAGAGAAAAAAAGTTCCTTTTTATTACTTTATGATGCAATCCATTCATAAGAAGAAAATTAAAAGGTGAAAAGATATAATATTTAAAGATAAAAAAGCTATCAACCTGTTCTTTGTTTAGAATTAAGATCATTATCTGAAGAGATAAATAAATGTAGTACATAAATTTCTATGTGATACTTTTATTCAGTTTATTGTGTCTTATTTAATAGACAGGCAGAAAACTATTTCTGCTCTTATAATTTTTCAAAATAACTTTCCACTTTCTGTTCTCATTTTATAAGTTAAACATGCAAAGTTTACTGGAGCTTATTTTATTTAAAAATTCTTCGTGTTCTGCAATCTAAAAGATTTAGATCTAAAGGCTCTAAAAAACTGGAAACAGCTGAAGGTTTTCTGTCAGTGTATTTTATTTATTTATTTGTTCCTTTTTTTTTTCCTTGTGGTCTCAGAAATATTTCTTGCATGTGCAGGACTGAATCTGTACAGAGTTTTTCTGTTGTTCATGTCCCGCCTGGACATTGCATTTGCATTTAATTGTGTATTCCATCTATATACATGCCAAGCAGAATTGCATTCCTTTCACATACTTACAGTGATAAATATGCTCTCATTTCACTTCCCAATAACAAATGAAGAAATGAAAGAAATAACATAGGTCCTGCACAAATTCTGCTGTCTCCTTTGAAGAACAAGAATGTGAATATGTGGATTTTATCCCTCTTTTTCAACAGTACACTGATGCAAATATTCAGAGAGGATGTGGGAGAACAGAATTAAATTTATTGCTCTTTCTGAGGAGGTTCAAGCTTGTCTGGGACAGAAGGAGAATATGTTTATCTGTAATGGTTAAAGTGTTCCACAGAAAGAGGTGGTCTTGCAATAAGTGTTTCCTGAACTTCTCCAATGTGGGACATTCCCACAGGCTGCAATTCTTCACGAACTGCTCCAGCATGGTCCTTTCAACATGGTACAGTCCTTTAGGAATAGATTGCTCCAGCATGGGTCCCCCATGGGCCACAGGTCCTGCCAGAAAACGTGCTCCTGTGTAGGCTCCTTTCCACAGGCTGCATCTTCTTCCAGAAACCTGCTCCTGCATGGGCTCTTCATGGGCTGCAGCTTCCTTCGGGGCATGTCCACCTGGTCCAGCATGGGGTTCTCCACGGGCTGCAGTGTGGATATCTGCTCCACCATGAGCAGTAGGGAGCAGATTATCGTTTGCTTGCTTTAACTTAGCAGGAGCTATGGAAGCGGCAGCTTCTCTCAGTGCAAAATGTCAGGATCTATATGGACTTGCCTTGGCCTGAGCTGGCTTTAGGTTCTTGTAGCAGTTACCGAATAGTTTAATGATACTGTGGACTTCATAGTCTTCTAATGAAGACCTCAGGAGCCTGAAAATTTGTCTTCAACTTCCCTCATTCTTCTTGAGGAGGAGTGAAACCAGTCAAAGGACCCATAGAAGCACTGGAAGGGTGAGTATAGCGCCATAGAAAATTATTAGATAGTAGCAAGATTTTTCAGCCTAACATTTTGAACTGTATTATTTGTGAGGCTTTTATGTATTAATTAGATAAATTGGACTGTTAGACTATTAGAATGTTACTTGGATTAAAAATAAATGTTTGCTTTCACATTTATGGTGCATTCTCTTTTGCCAGAAACATGATTCTGAGTGCAAACATTGTGATATTACAGGGACTTTCCTGTTTAATATTAATAAAACCCTTTGATTTGCAAATAGAAAAGATATGCCCATGAACAGAATACAAACTTCTAAAATATAAGCTTAACAAATTCACATTTTAAGAAATAATTTATATTCTAGATCCAATACATTATATCAGAACATGACAAACAGTTATAATAAAAAAGTTAAGTCTGTTATATTATTGTGGATTTCTGCATATTCTCCCTTGCATTGTTTTAATTCAGGACTATTGCCAATGGAGTCAATGTAATGGGAGTGTAACTAGACCAGATTACATAAGTTATTGAATCCTTATTTTTAAAATAGACTGGTTCTTTTTAGATCATTTTTCAGTAGCATTTGTTGAGAATTATCTAGAATGTAATTCTTTTGAGTATTAGCAGACATTTTAAAACCAGTTTGTTCTAGAAGGTAGAAACACAGCAGAGCATTTGTCCCCCTTATCATGTCCTGCACATTAATCTTTCCCATTTATAACTATCATCCTCTTGTTTAACAAAGGATATACAGCTTCAGTAAAGGGTATGTAAAGATTCCTTAAAACGTTGTGTTTAGTTTAAGTCATTAATGTTGTTCTGGAAGTCAGAAGATGTGAGTTTGAACTCCATACTGATAAGGGTAGAGAGAACAAGGGTCTCACCTCCTGACAATGCTTTAGATGCTAAAATACATAGAAACTTGTTAATTATTCCCATCTTTATTGTTCATCTGCGTTTTAATAAGAAAAGATAAGTCCTACTCTGTTCTTTCGAAAAACAATTGCAGAGGCTTACCCTGAAAAGAATTTTATGCTTCTGATCCTAAGCACTTGGACAGCACTTGCCTCTAGTTATAACTTTGAGGACTAAGGGTCATAGAGGTGTAGGACTTAGGATACACCTCTGTTCTCAGTGTTTCCTGTTAGATAAATACAGGCAGATCCTGCAGGAGGTTGTGTTGGGTTTTTTGCAAGGGTGTTGGATAATTTTTTTGTAAAGTACTCATCTCTGCCAAACCGGTATATGTGGAGAACACTTTCTGTTTAGGGACCCTGCTCTGGGAGCAAGAGGTTAAATATTATCTAAAATTTGACAAAATTATTTTTCATGAGTTGTTCTTTTTAGATTCCTTGCATGTGCACGATAATTTCTTTATTGGATCAGCAATCAAATAAGTGTTAATAGCATAACACTCTACAATTTCTAAATTTTGACACTAATGAATTTTATATGACAGCAAAATATTACCTTGAAAATGTACTTTTAGATGTAGTTTAAACACATATTTGTCTGAACATTAAATTACAGAAATTTATACTAATATTAAAGTAACTATTATTTTCCTGTTTTTCATAAAATTATAGACAGCTGAGAAACTCAGAATACCACTTTTTTTCACCTGTTTATGAACAAAAAGCATTAATTAATTTATATGTTATATATCGCTCATTTCCTTCTTATGCAACTTTTGTAATCACTGCACTGCATTCTTGCTATGGCTAGACTGAAATACTGTGTCTTTCATTGATTATATGGCTTGCAGTATTCAGAAATTAATAGTTTTAGTGGTCTGAGGGAGAAGCAAGATTCTGTATGCTCTTTCTACTTAGATGAACAGTTTTTCTTCAGGGACAGTAAAGCAATCCTTAAGTAGCCTTCTTTCTTATCAGAAATTGATTATCTAAAGATGAATCTTTTTTTCCTGAGATTCCTTGGGCACAGCAATTACATGGGGGCCAATCTAATGATTTAGAAATGGAGAAAAATCAAATTAATCATATATATTATATTTTAGACTTCACACAGTAAAATAAAATCCATTTAATTGCCAAAATTGAGCCAGTATGAATCCTTTAGCACTCCATATTGGTGAATTATAATACTACCCTTTGCTCTTAATAAAACTAACTTTGAGACAAATGGTAGCAATTAAAAGGTCAATCTACATGACTCACTAGATTACTCTAAAGTTAGTAGTCACATACTTATGTAAATGGGTGGGATGTTGCAAAAGAGACAATTAAAAAGTAAGAAAAATACTGAGAATTATTTTTACGTATTTTATTAAGTGTACATCTCTCCACGTATATTCTAGAGTTCACATTTATTCCTGATCACTTATAGTAATGAACATTTACCTATACATCATCATATGAGAAATATATTCACACAGAGTATTTTCACCCAGATTTCTCTGCTTGGGAATGGAGGATGGAAAGAAGGATCTTTGATAGTGAATGCTCAAAAGTTGACATTAAAAAAAGAAAATAATTTGTGGCTCTGTCCTAGGAACATAAAGGTTTAGAAATTGAGGTATAGACTATTGTGGATTTCAGATGGGTTTCTGTAAGATCTTATATGTAGGGTCAGGGGAAGCTGAAAAAGAAAAAAAGGAAAAAAAGGAAAAAAAAAAGAAAACAAGAATATTGCATCTGTTAATAAAATGTCCATCCCAGACATCAAATTAGGAAGGCCAAACCTTGGCTGAAGGTGAAACTGATAAGAGAGATCTAGTACAACAGAACCTTTAATAAATGTATCAATAACAAAAAGTAGATCAAGAATAGTGCTGAACTGCTGCTAAATGAGGCTGATGATCTAGTGACAAGTAAACCAGAAAATAAGACCTACAAAATGTCTTCTTCACATGAGCATTTGCTGGCAAGGTCTACTCCAAGATTTCCCAGATCTGGAAATTTGGAGGAAAGAAAGGCAATCCAGAGTAGAGTACAATCAAATTAATGACTACTTAGGTACTATACAAGTCAATGTAACCAGATGAGAGGCATCCAAATGTGCTGACTGAGTTGGCAGATATCATTGTAAGGACTTTTATCTTGTTTGAAATGTTGTTGGTGGTTGGGGAAGTCCTTAATGGCTGGAAAAAGACAAACATCACTCCTAATTTCAAGAGAAAGGATCCACAGAATTGTAGGTCAGATCCTATAGCTTCACCTTAGTCTTTGGAACATTAGAATGCCACACCCGTAAACAAGAAAGGCCCAAAAGAGGACCCAGAAAACTACAGACCCATTAGCCTTACTTCAGTCCCTGGTAAAGTAATGGAACAAGTCTTTTTACAAACTATTACAAGTCAAATGAAGCAAATGATTGGGAGAAGCCAGCAGAGATTTACCAAAGACAAATCATGTCTGACTAACCTGATAATCTTCTACAACAAAGTGACACTTTCTGTCTGCATGGGGAGACCAGTGGATTTTGTTTACCTGGACTTCAGCAAAGTATTCAACACCATTTTCCCCAGCTTGCTTCTTCCTAGGCAAATTGGTAAGATATAGATTGGATGGGTAGTCTGTGAGATGGGTGGAAAATTGGGTAACAGGTCACACTCAGAGGGTGGTAATAAATAGTTTTTACTTAGATTGGCAGCCTGTCATAAGTGGTCCCCAGGAATCGATACTGGGCCCCACGCTGTTCAACATCTTCTTAAATGATCTGGATGATGGGATTGAAAACACCCTCACCAAGTTTTCTGGTGGTGGGGTGAACATGTCAGAAGGGAGAGACATCTTACAGAGAGACCTGGACAGGCTGGAAGAGTAGACTAGCAAGAACAGTACGGAATTTAACAAAGACAAGTGTGAGGTTCTGCACCTGGGATGACATAACCAAAGAGCCCAATACAGGCTAGGATCTGTGTGGCTGGTGAACAAGCTTGCTGAAAGGGACCTGGGGTTCCTGGTGGGCAATCTGAACAGCAGTGCACCACTGTAGCAACAAAGGCAAATCAGATCCTGGGCTGCATCCACAAGGGCATTACTAGCAGAGATAGAGACATTATCATCCCACTCTACTCAGCACTTGTCAGGCCACACCTGGAGTACTGTGTGAAGATCTGATCTCCACAATTCAAGAAAGATGCGGACAGAGAGGAGAGGGACCAAAGGAGGGCAACAAAGTTGATTAAAGGGCTGGAGAACCTGCCCTATGAGGAAGAACTGAAGGAGTTAGGTCTTTTCTCCCTAGAGAAGAGAAAGTTCAGGGGGAACCTCATCAATATTCCAGTACTTAAAGGGTGGCTACAGAGGGGATGAAAGATCCTTCACAAGGAGCTACATGGAGAAGACAAGTGGCAGCACGTACAAGTGGCACCAGGGGAAGTTTCATCTCAACATAAGAAATTTTTTTACAGTGAGAACAATCAATCACTGGAACAACCTCCTCAGGGATGTGGTAGAGTCCCCATCACTGTAGGTTTTCAAGATGCAATTGGACAGGGTGCTAGGTAATCTCATCTAGGCTCCCCTTCCCATGAAATGTTGGACCAGATGATCTGTCAAGGTCCCTTCCAACCTAGGCTGTTCTATGATTACAGAGCAAATCTTCATGGAAGACATTTCCAGGCACAGGATAAAATTAAATAGGTGATTTGCTGTGGCCAGGGGCATTACTAAGGGTATCTCATGATTCCCCAAAGTGATGGTATGCTGTGAGGAAATAACTGGCTTTCTGGGCAAGGAGGGAGAATTAGCTCTCATTTACCTTGACCTTGGCAAGGGCTTTGCTACAGTCTGCCACCACTGTCCTTATAGCCAAAGTGGTGGAGTACAGACCTGAAAGCTGAAAAGTGGAGTATGGACATTTTGATCTGATAAGGCTGTAGTTAATTGTTCCAAGTATATTTGGCAGCTGATTATAAAGGATCATTACTGGAGTCAATATTATTTAATATCTTTAATAAAGACCTGGATGATGGGGTACAGTGAGCAGAGGCTGAGAGAACTTGGACTCTGGTCTGGCGAAGAGAAGGCTCACTGGGGATTTTATCAATGTATTTAAACACTTGAAGAGAAGGAATGAAAAAGAAGGAGCCAGGCTGTTCTCAGTAGTGCTCACTACTAGGACAAGAAACAACAGTCACAAAACACATGAAATTCCATCTGAACACAAGGAAATGCTTTTTTACCGTGAGGGTCATCAAACAGCAGAACAGGTTGCACAGAGAGGTTGTAGAATCTCCATTTGTGGAGGTACTCAAAGCCCAACTGGACACAGTCCTGGGCAACCTGCTCTTTGCTTCAGCAGGGGGGTTAGACCGGGTGATCTGCCTGCCAGTGTTCCCCGTTGCTGAACAGTGCTTACACAGTGTCAAGACTTTCTCTTTCTCCTCACTCTGTGTCGCACAGTGAGTAGGCTGGGGAGGGGCACTACTGGGTCAGCTGACCTAAATTTATCAAAGGGATATTCCATACCATATGATGTCATGCTCAGCAATAAAATTCAAGGAAAGGAGGAGGAAACAGGGACATTAATGGTTGTGGTGTTTGTCTCCCCAAGAAACTGTTACACGTGCTATGTCTTGCTTTCCAAGAAGTTATTAAACATCTTCCTGTCAATGGGAAGCAGTGAGTAAATAATTTTTTTATTTTTCTTTGTTTGTTCGTGCAGCTTTTGTTTCACTTATTATACTGCTGTTATCTCAAGATAAGAGTCTTTTTAACTTCCTTCAGTTTTATTCCTGTCCTATGGGAGAAGAGAGCAAGTGAGCAGCTGTGTGGGTGTATGGCTGTTGGCTATGGTCAACCCAATGTCCATTTTTTGGCACCCAATATGGGGCTTAAGGGGCTCCAGATAATGATAACCTCAATTGGAGCATGCTAGACTACATTTAGAGTTACCGTTGCTCAGTTATCAATTGGGAGGGTCCTGGGTTAGCCACAGGGCTTGCTTGCTTTGCTGTGTATTGGAATCCAAGGCTTGTCAGTGGCTGCTGTCAGTTGTACAAACATAAGTGTACTACTGCCATTTGAAATGTTCTATTGTATTCTAGGTGGCCTTTAGCTGCCAGTTCAGAGAGGTGCAGGTTTTCTCTAAAAGCTATTTCTAATTTGTCATACTCCACATATGTCTCAAATGTTGTGTGGTATCTCAAATGGGATAAGACAGTTTCATGTAGACAGATTAAGGCATAAATCCTGAATTTAATTTGTATTTATTATACATTTTTTAAAATTGTCAAGACTATAATCTTTCTTATGAAACTAATATTAGTATACCACAAGTCATGTTTTTGTGTTTCAGTTAAATGTTATGTCCTAGATTCACTTTTTTTCTAACTTCTGCTAAATAAAAGTTAAGTGTTGTGGATAAACTAGTCATCTAAGCTCTCTTTATGATCCATGAAAAGAAATAGGCATTTCCAGAGGCAGTTCATGACCTTTTAAGATTGATATCATACACATAAGTGAATTGCCCTGTGGAAGAGAGCATTTCTGTCCATGAATGATAAAAAAAGTCTAGCAGACTATTTGCACTAGAGATCTTGTGTTTTAGAAGCCAGAAGACAGGCAAGATGAATCACCACACATCTTGCACCTACCCACTTAACCTCTCTTTCCTTTAGTTTGCCATTGGTAATATGGGCATACTTTGATTGACCTGCTTATTACAAATCTTGAGGTGATTTGAAACTTGCATGAAGGAAAAATATTCATAGAAAATCCTTCTTTAAAATATATGAAGAATGATTTTAACTAAAAAGAGCAACCGAATGACAAAAAAAAAACCATACTACCACCAAAACTAGTTTTTTCCAGAGGGGACAATTTATTTTGCATCATTAAGTTCAGCAGCTGCCAGTGGACCACAGAAAGAATAGTCAGCTCTCAGCAGTAATATTGTGTAGGATAAAATATAGAACAATTACTCCATCCACCGCTGATGGTCCTTAATCATGTATAGTCATTAGAATCTCTAGTATCTAGTTGGTAGAGAAAGTACATGATTCAAAAAATTGATTTTTTAAAAATCTTGTTAAGATTCCTTTTCAAGATGGGATAAATATCACTTGAGAGAAACTGATTTCTTTACAGTGTTCAAAGAAGGCTGAGTAACCTACAGAAAACTTAATTAAATAGATCCCACCTGAAGTACTCATAACAAATATGTAACAAAAAAAAAAAAAAATAAAAACAGAACAAAAAAAGCAGAGAAGTGACATGGAGGTTTTTTTGTTACATGTATAGTTTTCTACATTCTATCTGTAACAATATTGGATTTTGATGTCAGTATTTTATAGTAATAAACAATGGTGGAAAAAGCAAGACATGTTGAGTGATCCATTTATGTCCTGAAATGAGTGACGTAAATACTAATAAGTTATAATTCAGAGATGTACTAGCCAATTATTATCCATGTTTTTGTTGGTCCCAGTGAAGCCTTATGGAAGCAGCAGTAATGGAAATGTCCTCCTGAGAATGTCTGTCATTTTTCACTATGGAGTCTTATTGTAGATGACATTCTAGTGACTTAGCCTAACTGTTATGCCTACATGAAAATCAAAAAAAAGACATAATTTCACTGCCAATTATTTGCATAAAATTTCTCAAACTTCAACAGAGTGGCAGCTACTTCAATAAAATATTCTTCCCCATTTTTAAAACCTGTGGTAGTTTAATATTTAAATGCTCTATTTTATAATTTATTCATATATGCTACCAGACCTTCAGTTTTCAAATTTGTTTATACTGCACACATATCAAAGAGGCATCTTTTCTGGTTTTTAATGCTACAGGATGGTTTGTGATTAGACTTAACATACATACAACTCAAGAAAACACAAGTAAGATTATTTCCAATACTGTGGTTTAATTGGAAGAAGAATTTGACCTTTCAACTTTTTAATCCACAGTGCCTCTTTGTAGGGAGAGGGAAGTTACCTGACTAGAATGGTTTAGACTTGATGTGGTTAATAACACTTTCTGATTTGCTCAATTGATTTTATTTTAAACTCTGTCAATAGTTTAACTGAAGCAAGCAACTTTGCTGCAGCTTTATTTTTCGTGGTTCTTTAAGAAGCTTGTTCTCTCTAGTAGTTTCACATGCTTTCCAGCAGAAAAAAAAGTGTTAGCAGTTTAAAGAGATGTGAACTCGAGCAATCAGAAAAATATATTAGATGATGTGGGTGCCATTATGGAGAGTCAGTGAAGGATAAGGGTAATGAATCAATCTGATAAATTGTGATTGGCCCTTAAAAAGACAAGGTAAAGAAGTAAATCCAAATTGATTATGGTATGTTCATAGTACCAAATAATAATACATTGAGGCTTCCCCTGCACACCATTCTATAGAGCTGATCTTATAGGCAGAGTATCATCAGTAAAAACATAAATAAAACCATAGATTAAAATGAAACCTCAAAAAAACCACACAAACAAAAACAGCCTCTACAACTCTGAAAATAATGCACTGGTTCTAGTGGAGAACAGCAGCACACAACATCTTTCACCTTTAAGTGTTTCATGTATATCCAAGTCATAAATCTGTGCAGGAAAATTGAAATCTAATTGAAGATGGCTAGGAAAATGTCTGTGGCTAGGGCTTTTGGATCACATTAGTAGGAAGGCTATAAACCATGAGGGAGCCAGAATGTTGTAGCCAAGTAAATGTCACTGATTAGATGGAAAATGGAATGTCCTCCAATTCACCTGAGCATAAAACATGAAGGGACATTTCTGTTAATCAGAGGGAAAACCATGAAACTCCTAAGGGTCCAGGAATTTACATTGTCCTGGCTTAAATGTTTCCTGGCTTAAATAAGATGATCTATTTTTATCCTCTTTTCTGGACTAGGCTGTGCATTCTCCTGACATCCCGCATTCTCTTCAAGTCTTCTTTGCCTCCATTTCACTTTGAAGGAAGTCAAATGAAGAATAATTCTTTTTTATTTTTTCTGCTTTTCTGTTTTTACATCAGAAAATGTTAATATAAGGCTCAATGTATAAAGGTAAAGTATAAAGAGCTGCTTTCTCTACACTGTCCATTGTGACTGTTGCAGTTTTTAACAGCAATGGGGCCTGGATAAAATTCAAGAGCTCTTCCTTAAAAATACATAACAAAACATTATTCCGCATCTCTGCCCAGAAAACTGTGAAATTAATTAAATTAAGCTATCCAAATACACAACTAATATAAGGAAAGAAACATAGAAGGAAAAAAAAAAAAAAACAAACATGATAAGCTTGATTTAGTTGCCTAAACCTGAAAACATAAGAACTTAATGCTGTTTACATATCACAGGTATTCAAGATTTCTGTATGGGGAAGGCTACTATAGCATGCTTATGCTATAGGCATAGGGAGATTTGCAGGGGACCCATGCCCTATCCGATGTGTCAGTTGGTTGCTAGGCTACATAACCTTTGATGTTTGAAAAGGCATTAGACAACTATGGTAAAGCAAATGAATCTAGCCGATTGAATAGGATTACATTTGATAGTAAGTCATTTAAATCTAGATATCTATATGAAGGTTCTGCCTGTCAGCTAGGTGTCTTAATTCCCATTATAGTGAATGAACATGAGACTTCATTTGGTCTTAGGTTAAAACAGATATTTTCTGTCATTTGAGATACCACAGGATAACCTAGCTGGCATCTAGATACCTCTCTAGTACATGAAAGTACATGAAAGCAACATACTTGAAAGTGTGTGGATTCTATGTCATACCTGCCAGCTTCATTCAGAAATCTCAGATCTGAGACATTAAAGATCTGCTTCAGGATGAGTTAAATTCCTCCCCCTGGCTTCACTGAATATATCAACTAGGAGATAAACATGGGTATCTAATGCCACCTGAAATGCTCTGGGATACTGGAGACAGCCACAAGAGGCAGTTAAATAGGACAGAGGAGACCTATGACCTAAGTAGCAGCAAGAAGGTTAGTAAAAGATTGTAAGGCATCTCAAAGAGTGCTAAATGCCTGTTTAAGTAATACAGTCAATGCCTGTTTAAATAACTCAATCAAAGCCTATGTCTTCTGTGATTTTAAAGCTTTCAGAAGCTCTTAGCTTCTGCTTAGACACCTATATGTAGACAGTTCAATTCTGTTGTCTTAATCTGGAGCTGAACTCAGTTCAGTAATACCATTAATAGGTCTCAAAAAACAGCCATTCATCTCATAGTGTACACTGGTGGTAATCAAAGTCTACTTCCTTAACCTCTAGTTAAGTGACTGAGAAAATAACTTGTCTTTACCTCTTCATTTGATAGTATTGATTCTTTTTTCTTAAAACAGTGCTGAATTTTCAGGTTTGTCCAACCTCTCCCTGTTGGAGGTAAATTGGATAGTGAGGCTTCACACGAACTACTGCTGATCTTCATGATAATAATTTTTTTTTGCCAGTAGCCACTCCTCCTAAATGTACACATTGCTGACCATGCTAGCTGTGGTCTCATTAATCACCATTAGCTGGTGTGCCATTAGGTGCTTTTGCTAATTGTATTCTCATTTTAGCAGTTCCCACTAAGCTGTTTAGTGCTAGCTGTCACCATAGTAGTTTACATAATCCCCATGTATACATTTGGCTAACTGATTTGTTCTAATTTGTAAACTCCCAGGTAAAAGTAGCACTGGGCTCCTCATGTGATCTGCTGGTCTATCTTTTATAGTCACTCCCTGTAATATTTTAGAATTAAGTGAAAACACAAATCAGTTCATGTTTCCTCTCATAACTGCCAGATTTCCCAAGCCTCTCCACTAAAAAACAAAACAAGAAACCCCAACCCAAATCAAAGCAAAAAACACCCCAAACCCTGCCAGAAAGTCCAAAATTTCAGAATCTTCAGTGCTGCAAATTGTGGTGATTCCCTTACCCTTAGAAAGCTGGGCACAGCTGTCACCCATGCTGTGAGAAAAATAAGTTCAACAAACAAAGCTTTCTCAGCTTAACAAAATATGTTTTTTTTAACAGAAACCTCTCTAAGCTATTACCATGTAATTGACAATTAACCTTATCCATTTCATTATAGCCAGTGCCCCAACTTTTCACTGGAGGCAAAAATGCTTTTAACCTAGTGGGATGTTTTCTCAGTCTTCATCTGTAAGTGGCAAAACACTAGGTTTATACTACTTCATATATCTTCATTTGCAGGTAGAATAAGTTTTAAAGTAAATGCCCCTGAGAAAATAATTTTGGAATATGCAGTATAGGTAAAATTAGTTTGCAGGATGTATTGGGCGCAGGTGACAAAGTGTTGGCAGTGGGGTGTTGCAGGGGTGGCCTCTGTGAGGTGAACCATGGAGGACCCACACCAGAAGAGATTAATATTTCCTGAAGGACTGCAGCCTGTGGGAAGGACTCACAGTGGAGCAGGGCAAAAGTGTGAGGAGGAAGGAGTGGCAGAGACAAACTGTTATGGACTGACCACAACTGCCCATTCCCCATGACACCTGCACCGCTCGGAGATGAGGAGGAGGTAGAGGACTCTGGAATGAAAGAGTGATATTAAGCTTGGGGAAAAAGGAGGTGGGAGAGAGGAGAGGGGATGAGATGTTTTAGCTTTTGTCTTTGTTTCTTTCTATCCAAATCTATTTTGTTTGGCAGTACATTAAATTAATTTTCCTCAAGTTGAGTCCATTTTGCCTGTGATGGTAATTGGTAACTGATCTCCCTGTCTTTATCTCAACCCACAAGCTTTTTCATCTTATTTTCTCCCCCTGTCCTATTAAGGTGAAGGAGTGAGAGAGCAGCTGGGTGGCTGGCTGGAAGCCAACCAGGGCCAACTCACCCCACAGGAATAGAACATATTCTAGTCTACCAGTAACCTGACAAAACAAATATAAACTTGCTGAGACCTTGTAAGATGTAAGTATAATCATTTTAGATTAAAGATTATTATAATATCAAGAATTCTCAAAAATTGAAGAGAAGAACCTTTTACAACAACAGTGATTCAGGGATCTATAAACAAGAATCACTACCTCCTGAAACCCAGATCTTGTCTTTAATTGTTATATTATTGTTACAACTGTAATACACATTGAGTTTTTTGACATTTCTGTAATGATATTAAACAACATGTGACAAGGTTAGCATGATCTGACTTTGTTTTTCTCTTAGGTCCTGTAAAGGCAAATCATTCTTTTCTTTCTGTAAACATGTGGCACTTTCACATCTTGATATAAAATTTATTTCAGAAACAAATGGCCACTGATATCTGAATTTGCTGCCTGCATCTTAACCAGCCTACAATCAAATTTGCTTTATTTTATTATTTATTAATGAATTAATTTGTACATTTTTTTACTTAAATAAGTTTTCTGGAGTATTCAGAATCATATTGTGATTCTGAAAGAATGGATAAAACTAAATGAAACTTAAATTTTTGTAATGGAATGACCAAGTATAGCATTTAATAACCATATAAAATTCCAATATCTTGTTGGATCATTACTTCAGAATGTGCTCATAGATGAAGATACAAAGAGATGCACTTAAACTGATTCAAAACTATATTGTTTTCCGTAACTAATTTATATTCATCAGACCAGGTATTTAAACAGTAAAGAAACTAATGAAGCACTGGTGACTGAACACCTATTGGTATGTTTCTTATTATTTTTCTATTTAAATCTTAATGAGGTGTAATTACAGTTTCTCATATTTTGTCTGGAACATGCATTATTCTAAGAGAGAGTAGTGACAAGTAGCTGTGTCTGACTTCATGAGCAGCAAACTTACTGCAAATATGTAAATGAGGAACAACAAAGAAGAGCCTGGAGATATTAACATCTGTGTGAATGAAGCAACCATTTCACAACTCAGTGGACCTTAAACAAAGCAGACATTGAAATCTGTTCAGTACATGGGGTGGATTTTTAAATATGTTCAATTACTGCTTGTCGCACAGCTGTCACTAGAGCACAGTTTCAGTCACACCAGGGATTCTGCTTTGACATTACCAGCATATAAAAATGGTGTTCATGATAAATAGTTTTCCAGCATAGTAATATAAACATTTTTCACCCATGTCTATGAGTTAGAGATCCACTAATACTTCCATATCTCTGGCAATTTAGATGAGTAGAGATGGAGAGGCTTCTGCTAGGAGCAAAACAGCTATTTTACCAATCGACCTAGTAACTACCTGGCTAACTATCTCATTTCTGGGTAATATTTAGGCAAATATTTTGCTTTTGAGGAGAATATGACTTTTGAATGAAAGATAATTCATCCCTATATGAGGAAGGGAAGGAGAAAACTACTCTTCTACTCTCTGGAAAAGTAGATTTCTCTCATCAACTTTTTCCATAGAGTGAAGCAGAAGGTATTATAAGAACTGGTTTGTGTCTTAGAATATTTTCCTTTAAAATAAGTAGAAACACATGCTACATGTTGGTTGGAGAAGGAGCTTGAAGATTCAGTTAAATAATCTTTTCAAATAATTATAACCTTTACATAGTACTCAACTGTATTATTAATTTAACTAATATTGTCTGTAATACTTATTATTTATTACTGTTACTGGTGACAATACTGTTATTCACCACAGGAAATTACATAAATTGTATTTTATGTATGAATGCCACATATAAAATTTGTTAATATAATTTATTAGAATATTTCCAGTGTTATGTCATTTAATTAGAATAACTGAGAGGCAAACAGTATTTTTGGTAATATTTTGGTAACCCTTACGTTCACTGAATTATCTCCTTTAAGGACCATTCTTAGATATTGGACAAGCAGTTTGAACATGTATTACTAAGAATTCCTGATTTAGACTAGCTAAATCTAGGCATAATTTATTTATATTTCTGTCTGACTGTTTTACTCACTGTTTTACTGACTTACTCCTAAGTATCTATATCTTCATCCACTAAGTACTTCAATGTCACATCATTGCAATGCCTGTCACTTCAACATCCAATACTAAAATCAGCCTTGACTAAAATGTCTAAAATCCGAATACAATGCATGGAGAGAATTAGGCACCTCACACAGAATCACAGAAGCTATCACCCCAAGGGAGGAGCTGCTTAGGGAAACAAGGAGATGCACACACAGAATTTGTGGAGATGAATCTCAGTACATAGCTACGGTACTCTTTCTTTTTTCTCTCTTTGACCCAATGAAGCAACAGTACTCTGCTTGAGTACCTTTTTAGCTTTGAAAGAATGTTCCTGTGTATCACGAAATACCACATCAAAAGATCGTGATCCACCACTCATCCAGCCAAATTCATTATGTGTTTATAATCAGTTAGTTGAGTCAGATGGGATAGTTTCTGTTCTATTTATGTCTAAAGCAGGAGGAACATAGTTAGAAACAGTAAATAATCCTAAAATATAGTGGCATTATTTTGGTTTGTGAATTAGTTTGTCATTTGCAAATTTATACATATAACCACCTTAACTGTAATTCAGATTCCATAAATAAATGTTTGCAAATGCAGGACTAGAACCTGTAGTTCTCTGGGGTCACATATGCCTTTTCAATTTTTGATCACCACTGTACACATTTTCACTCTGGGAGACCTTTAGTGATGCAAGCCTGGATTCAGTCTTTCCTGTACTGAAATCTGCCTGAATGCCGCACAAAGTGGAGGAGGAGAGATGTAATAAAAGAAATTCCATACAATTCTGGAAGATATCCTACTCTTCTTGTGTAGGTCAAACTCTCCTTTGTTTAACTTCATCTTTAAATTGCTGTAGATTCTTTTGACAGATACTGAGAAAATTATATCTTTTTCCCTGCCAGTGACTGAAAATTAAACAAATACCAGGCTATGATCTAGAACCAAAGCCCTCTCATCAAAAGAAGGGCCCTTTTTAAAACCAGAGTCATGCAATCTATGCTTCTCGTAAATGTAATTCAGATAAAAAAGAGCCTATAAATAGTCCCTCTCTTCTCAAATTTTAAATAACAGATGAGGTGAAATAGAAAAAAAAAATGTTTTGATCTGGTATAACTATATTTCTTCAACTGCTTATTATGATCCAAAGTGTGTCAATGCTGCAATTCACAAAGTAATTGAAAACACAACTTCTTGATGCTTTCCCTTATTTTATGGCACTTGCTAGAGCTGGAGAAGTAGACTTTGGCAATATTATCAAAACATATATTCAAAGGTTTGAAAATAGGCAGCTTATAATTAATTTTCCTTTTTATAAAAAATGAAAATTATTAGTTGATATCTCAATGGACTATCAAGTTAGATTACATTCTAAAGAACTTTTAGTAGACCATGTTTTACAATGTCTGTGACACATTGGATTTTTAAATTTCCAAATTATTTATTTTAAATATGGAATGCAACAGCTTTGGGAAAATTGTATCTCATTTTAAAATGTGCTTCACTTAATTCTGAAATCCATATTTAAATCTGGGACAGGAAATACCAGAAAACTGGAATAATTCTGAACATGACTCCAAAGCGGTATAAATCAATCATTAAGTACAATATTGAATGCAAATGTAGCCTGTCTTGTCTTTATAATAGTCACTTCTAAACGGAGTCCGATAAATTCTACTGTAGATAACCTAATCAGATATAGTAAGCTAATCTCTCTTGAAAGACCTTGCAAAAAGTTATGTACTTCTAGATAAAGATAATTTCTCTTTCTTTTGTTTATGAAGCAGTGTCAGATGACTAAGTCACAGTAATTAACTTTAAGATGTTGGTAATAGAAGAGATAACATTGATCTAAACACCTGAAAATGTACTCACAAAATAACTTCCAATGCACGGTTTGGTTACCAGAACATTTTTTCCGCTGTAATGTATTGAAGCCATTAATGATTGTCACGGTTTTAGCTGGGATAGTTGATTTTCTTCACTGTAGCTAGTACAGTGCTGTGTTTTAGACTTGATATGTAAATAATGTTGATAACACCCTGGTGTTTTAGTTGTTGCTGGGTAGTGTTTACACTAGTCAAGGACTTTCCAGCTTCCCATGCTCTGCCAGGTGCACAAGAAGCCGGGAGGGGAGGGGATACAACCAGGAGAGCTGATTCAAATTGGCCAAAGGGATATTCCATATCATGTGACGTCATGCCCAGTATATGAACTGGGGGGAATTGGCCGGGGGCGGCAGCGATCGCGGCTCGGGGACCGGCAGTGTCAATTGGTGGGTGGTGAGCGGTTGCAGCACTTGTTGTTTGGGTTTTTTTTCTTTCTTCCAAGGTTTCATCTCTCTCTCTCATATTATTTTCTTGTTAATTATATTATTATTATTATTGTTGTTTTATTTTAATTATTAAACTGTTCTTATCTCAACCCATGAGTTTTCTTACTTGGGCCCTTCTGATTTTCTCCCCCATCCCACAGGGGTGGGGGGAGTGAGCGAGCGGCTGTGTGGTGCTTGGCTGCTGACCGGGGCTAAACCACAGCAAAGATCATATTGTTAAAAAGTTGTCTTAAAGTTGTAAGAACTATCTGTGCAGCTTTACAATGTTCACATATTTTCTTTCATATATGTTAATCTGAATCCTTCACTGAATAACTCTTCTCCCCTCACCTTTCCTTTCTTCCCTTTTCCTTTCCTCTGCTCCCCTTTCCTTTCTATTTCTAGCTGGACTAATGAATTAATGAAATTTGGGTGACAAACAAGGACTAAAATATCCACCTTTTATGACAAAATTTTTAAATAGATAATCTGTTTGAGGCTAAGTTTGTTAGAAGGTTTAGTATTTTGAGCTTCAGTCTTCATATGGGGACTTTAGGGCCTATAGTAACACAAGAATAAATAAGTAAAAAAACGTAATCGCAAATCATGAACTGGAGAGATTCTAAAATTAATGTATATAATTTCTTAATTGTCATGATTTTTGGTTACAGTAGACAGATATTTTGATTCCTGTGATGTGAAATGTTTTTATTTTCAGCTTATTGTGGATTGTTAAATTAAATAAATTGTTTAGTGGAAAATTATTTAGAGTTAATCAGTTGAGTAAACCTTTGGGGAGGATGTGTACATAGTGCTGGACTTGAAGGGGGTTCTATTGATCATAGTCTGAGAGCTGCAGCTGACTATGTGTGCTGTATGATACAACTGATGAACTGCTGATTTGTGAGACGAGGCAAAGGTGTAATAGAGAAGTACTATTCAGCTAACAATGAAAGTAGTACCAAAAAAAACATAAGACCCATTAGAAGTAGTCCCTGAAATACTTGTGCTTGTTGTACAGTTTCAGAAGGAAATAGTACTTTCTTATAAATTTTAATAAAAGTTTTTCAAATTTTTCAGTTTGTAAGGGGCCAATCAGGAGCTCTGAAAATGTTTAATGTGCTCAGTATATTACACAAAAGTTACTAGCAACCTGCAGTACTTCGTATTCAGATGCAAATACATACAAACTAATTCTGTAATATTTACATTAAAAATATCTAAAAATATTCTGTTGAAATGTGTTTTATATTAAATAGTTTCAGGAAATTTAAGATAATGAACAACAGCTCTTTATGTCTACCGAAGGTGGAGGAGCCTGTTCTGAATTTTTCAAACCTTAGCTGGCAACCAATGAAATAAAAATAGCCTATATTAGGAAAACATATAAAAAGAAACCCCTAGTAGACATGAAAAGTGGGGCTACAGTGGGCCAAAGAGAAAGAAAACTTCAATATCTTGCTCAGCAAAGAGAAGGAAAAAGCCACCACTGTGAACATCATACTTCTCCTAGTGAAAACCTAGTTCTTCGTCACTCCTTGAAGAAAGCTGAAGTTCAATCCTAGGACACAGAGGAACACTGGAAGAGTGAACATAACACTGAAGAAAGGGGTAGATATTAGGAAAGAGTTGGTTTGGGTTTTGTTTCTTTTTCCTATGTAACAGTTTTCATGTATTTATTGAGACTTCTATGTAGTAATTTGGAAAATAGGTTATACTATTTTAAGTAGAACAATATGTTAACTGGACTATCACAGCTCAGAGCAAACCAGCGAAACAGAAAATTTAGCAGAGTGTGGAATTTTCTCGCATTAAGTAGGAAATATTTTGAAGCAGAGATTGAGGAAGCAGTATAAATTTCACATCACACATCGTGAAGAGTGTTGTACTGGCATTGGCATGTTCCTTTATTATTTTTCACCAGCAGACATTAAACAAAAATTACAGGATTTAGTGTTGTTAGTGTCAAATATGACAACTATTGTCAGAGCAAGAAATAATGCAGTGGACAGTTCTTTTCTAATTCAATCTCTGACTTCTTTTATGATACTGTCCTCAAGAGTTTTATGAAGGGACTAGTCAGTAAGAACCTCATGAAAAAAACAATGGTGTCAAGGTGGGTGGTTTTCAGGTTCTGCTAGGGGAAAAAAAATATTTCTCTTAATTGTGTGAGCAAAGAGGTAAGTCTTGCATTTGGCCAGACATGAGAACAGATTAAAGTAATCTACTGAAAGAGACCTCTGCTTTTTAATGATGACACATCTACTCATAATTTAACAAAAGAAAGGGGAAAAAAGCTTCTTTGAAGATTCTCCCAGAAGTCTCTCATTTGAGTTTATTTTGTTGTTTTTTTTTTTTTTTTTGTTAGTTTGGTTTTGGGGTGTTTGTTTACTTGTTTGCTTTAGTATCATACTTAAGGTTTAAGAGAATTTTTTAGATACACACACACACACACACACACAGAGGAAGGCAGAGCCCCTACTTTAGATGGTAAAAAATACATATTTCCAATATAAAATTTTGGAATTTCGAAGTACTCTATTTCTTCTAAAACCACAAAAATCAAATACTCTTCTTTTTGTGGGTATCAGAGGAATTTACAGAAAGCCAGCCTTTATCATATCATTGAAGTAGTTGGCTCAGAGGTCTAAATATAACAAGATTCTCATAGGTAAAACAAAAATAAGATAGGAGGTAATATGTCTATTATGTTATGCCTCTAATTAGCTGATATTAAACCTCCAATATCTAGGACATGGTAATAAGATGTTAAAAACTGTGTCTGATAGATGCTGTGGTATAAGAATGAATTAATATTAAAAAAAAAAAGAATGAGAAGATAACAGATTAGATTATCGGTCTTACCTACATTCATTACTCCATCTCAGACAAATTTTAAGTGTCTGAATAAGCCATGAAACCCAAAGATTAAGGTTTTAAGTATTGTGAGAACAACTTACTGGAGTGAACATTACTCATGAAAATTAAATTACTCCTTACTGGAAAAAGAAATGTTCTGTTAAGCAGGAAAGGATTTACTGACGGGACGCTCACCTATCTGGGTGTTAGCCTTTTCAGTGACTTGTATTTTTCGCTCATTTCTTCACTCTAGATTGAAGAGCATGGGAAATAATCTTGTGCCATGTGCCTTACATCCTTATATTAATCTAATGTTTATGATTGTTCCTGTTCTGTAAGCAAACATCACAAGTAGGCAATATATTTTAATCCACAGAATTTTATTAGCTTTTCAATTATCCCAAAATGTCTATCACACAGGTTCCAAATAAGCAATGGTTTAATCTTTATTTGTTCATGTAAGACTGAATAAAAGAGAATCCCATTATCTTTTTACTCTAAAACATTTGTGAAAATAACTTCTATGTTAATAATGAGGTGTCTGGGAAGTACAAAACTATTATTTCATAAATTATATGAAAGTCAAGAAGGAATTTAGAAAAGGTGCTTTGGGTTTACCTTTTTGTTTTTGTTTTTTTTTTTTTTAAATATTATTTGCTTCTTAGTTTTCAAACAAAAGGTCTTTTAGAGGGATAGTGACAGCTGCATATATATCACTTAGGAATCCATATCTATTACACATATGAATATTGACATCAGTGTTCCGTCAGTGTTGAGAAAGAAATGTTTTCTTATGCATTTTAAATTGAAGGAGTTTATTCCTACCTGGTCTTGGTTTGTGTTTCATCTTTACATCAAAATATACAAGGCAAGCTCTTCCTGTCTTCAGAGCATAGCTTGCTGTTGTGTTAAAAGGAACAGCAACTCTGATGCTTACAGAAATCTTCCTCTCTTTATTCCTCCATTTCCTGGTGCAGCATGGACAGCAGGAACAGCAGGCAGGGTGGAATAGGGGAAAATCTTGTAAAGCAATATAGTAGGTGACACATTTTATCTTTTGGTCTGACATTTTGGAAAGGTAGTATTCTTTAATAAGGGTCAATAACTCTCTCCCATACTTTGGTAATGAGCCTCCACCTCAGCCCATAATCTCTGGTGCACCTAACAAGGGCAACTTATTAGTTCATTCTGCAGTCTCTGCTGTGATTAGATAACTAGTTATAGGCTTCTATATAGGTGTGGAGTCTGCTGCATTTTTATTTGCTTTTGAAATGTAAGAATGACTGAATATTATCATTGAGTTTTGTGCTGTAATATAATAGATGACACAGTTATTTTTTCCATGCATCACTCAACAATGTTCCTGGCAAATTATACTTTTTAGCCTGTGGTTTGGCATAGATTTACCTGGTAGCTACTTCTTGCCTAAAACTGATGATATAAGTTGTTTGCAGCATTGTATTTCTATTACCGAAACCCTCTGGTAAAGTAGGAGAGGGTTTGCACAGAGGCAAAATTGTTCTCATATCCATTATGGTCCTTTAATTTGGATTTTTTTTTTTTTTTTTTTTTTTTTTTTATTTATTTATAAGAATGTAGAACAGTGTATGTTGCTAACCTAAAATAATCCTGAGTATCTGTGGAGAGAGTGTGAGAGACTGGCAACAGTAACCCTAAATGGACAAAATCTAATTCACATGCATCTTCAATTGCAGAGACACTGCAAGTTGATTGCTATATATGAAGGTTAAATCATAGGTAACACTCTGTTATCCATTCATGCTCTGTGCAACACCTGTTGCACCTCCTATGGATGTTGGCAGCTTATCTGAAAAGAGTTGCAAGTACAGCCAGCAGACCACCAGTCTGCATTCTATTCTCAGCTACCATAGTAATCAAGAAAACCTCAGGTGGTACCATGTATGCTTTTTCTTTAACAGAATGAGGAAAAGTAGGGAGAGGAGACATGTAAAGGGTGTATTGGAAAAAGAAAAAGCACACATGCATGCTCTCTTTTGTATGCACACATACTTAATCAGAAAGTAAGACAGTAGGAGAGAGATAATAGGAAGAAGAGGAAAAAGGAAAGACAAAACAAGACCAAGACACAAGAGAGATGGATATGGAAAATATGTATAAAAGTAAAAGAAAGCCTGGATTTATCAAATCTACTTAGAAAAAAATTATGTGCTGGAAATATTTTATGAGATGTTTCAAAATTCGCTTTTGTAATTGTAGTCTTTGATATCACTGGTTTGTCAAGTGATGGAAGCCACTGAGGGTTCCAGAGCGGAGGGTCACGCCGGAGGATTCTTCCTAAAGCAGCAAAACCGCAGCAAAACCACAGCAAAAGTGTGAAGGCAGAAGCACAGGGAGAGAGAGGGTAGCCCAGCCCCCACCCAAAGTGGGAAGGAGTGCGCTCCTGACATGGGACAGCTCTGACTCGGTGTGGGTGGGAACAAGAGTGAAGCTGGTCAAACCCCCTCATGTACAAAAGCAGCCCCCAGGGAGCATGAGCGACCAGGAGCACAGCGAAGAGGGCGGGTAAACAGGGTGTGGTGTGTCAGAAGCATGTGGCATGGCAGTTCGTGTGGGCAGGGCAAGCAGCGAGGGCGAAGTGTCTCTCCCAGCTCAAGAGGTAAGATCAACAAGTTCAGCTGGTGAGAAGGAGTGTAGTCATGGCAGAAGGCTCTATCCTCTGCACTAGCCAGAAAGAATGTGTCAACCCAGACTGAGCTCCCAAGAAAATACCCAGCCGTCCAGGTCTCTGGCTGCAGGGAGTGCCACCAGCTTGTACTGGAAACAGATGGCAGTAGAGGAAACAAGTGTGTAAGGTGTGATCAGGTGGACTGTCTACTTGGCCTGGTGGCAGAGCTAAAAGACGAAGTAGATAGGCTAAGGTGCATCAGGGACAGAGCAAGAGATAGACTGGTGGAACCATGCTCTGACTTCCCAGAAACCTGAACAGGGTCAGCTACCAGAAAGACCCTGTTATCAAAGAGAACCAGTATCATCCCCCCATCAGGATGTAAGCAGGGTCTTAAAGGGAAACAACGAGTGGAAACAAGTCCACAAATGGGGCAGCAAGAGAACCCTTCCCTTGTCCACCACATCTGCACTATAGGTATGAGGCTCTAGATGTGGATGACCAGTAATGGATGATGTGGGTGTTGATCCATCTACACCAGAGGAGTCACCAAGATCAGAAAAACCTACCCCCTATATTATCACCACCTCCACGAGGAAAAAAAGACCGGTCATAGTTGTAGGAGACTCCCCTCTGAGGGGAACAGAGGGTCTAATATGCTGGGGTGACCCTCCTCATAGGGAAGTCTGCTGCCTCACAGGAGCCCAGGTTAGAGATATCACTAGGAAACTTCCTAGCCTGGTACAGCCCTCGGACTACTACCCATTATTGCTCTTCCATGTGGGTAGTGATGAAGTTGCAGTATGTAGCCCAAGGGTGATTAAAAGAGACTTCAGGTCCTTGGGATAGTTAGTGAGGGAATCTGGAGCACAGGTTATCTTTTCTTCCCTCCTTCTGGTTGTGGGCAGTGACATCGAAAGGAACAAGCAGACCCAATCTATCAACACATGGCTCCGTGGCTGGTGTCACTGACACAACTTCGGGTTTTTTGACAGTGGGATGGCCTACACGGCACCAGGATTGCTGGCGTCTAATGCAAGCCACCTTTCTCAAAAGGGAAAGGGAAAAGAGGGTCTTTGTTCAGGAGCTTGCGGGGCTCATTGACAGGGCTTTAAACTAGAGGCAAAGGGGGAGGGGGAACATATCAGGCTTGCCTGAGACAAGCTGTGGGACAATACACAATGGTTAGAGGGATGGGCTGCTGGTATGAGCCCTCACCCTGTTGCCCAGAGGCGTGCTGGGGACACTGCGGTACAGTTGAAGTCTTGTGGAGATGAGCTGGGGGCTTCTGAAGTAGTAGGAACCAACAAGGAAACTCACATGAAACACCTCAAGGGAATCAAGGGGTGTTCCGCTAAGAAGGAGACACAGCCCACAGCCTGGATGAAATGCCTCTACGCTAACACACGTGGCATGGGAAACAAACAAGAGGAGTTGGAAACTACCGTGCTGCTAGTAGGCTATGACCTGATTGCCATTACTGAAACATGGTGGGACGAATCCCATGACTGGAATGTGGCTACCAATGGCTACAAGCTGTTAAGAAGGGACAGGTGGTGGTGGTGGGGGGGGGGCGTTGCTTTCTAGATCAAGAAATCAATACAGTTTGAAGAGCTGTCCCTGAAGAATAACCACGAGCAGGTCGAAAGCTTATGGGTAAGAACCAGAGACAGAAGCAACAAAGGGAACCTTCTGGCTGGTGTCTGCTACAGGCTGCCTGATCAAGGGGAGCATACTGATGAAGCATCCGAGTCCTGAGGGAATTGGCTGGTGCAATTGCCAAGCCACTCTCCATGATATTTGAAAAATCATGGCAGGCAGGTGAAGTCCCTGGGGACTGGAAGAAGGGAAACATTGTGCCCATCTTTATAAAGGGTAGAAAGGAGGACCCGGGAAACTACCGTCCCACCAGCCTCACCTCTGTGCCTGGGAAGATCATGGAACAGACCCTCCTAGAAGCTATGCTAAGGCACATAGAGGACAGGGAGGTGATTTGAGGCAGCCAGCATGGCTTCACCAAGGGCAAGTCCTGCCTGACCAACCTAGTGGCCTTCTATGATGGAATGACTACATGAATGGACAGGGGGAGAGTTATGGACATGATCTATCTGGACTTCTGTAAGGCCTTTGACATGGTCTGCCACAGCATCCTTCTCTCTAAACTGAGGAGGGTGATTGATTTGATGGGTGGACTGGTCAGTGGATAAGGAATTGGTTGGATGGTCGCATCCAGAGGGTAGTGGTCAATTTCTCGATGTCCAGATGGAGACCAGTGACGAGTGGTGTCCCTCAAGGGTCCGTACTGGGACCAGTACTCTTTAATATCTTCATCAGTGACATAGACAGTGGGATGGAGTGCACCTCAGCAAGTTTGCAGATGACACCAAGCTGAGCAGTGCAGTTGACTCACCAGAAGGACAGGATGTCATCCAAAGAAACCTAGATAGGCTGGAGAGGTGGGCCTGGCAGAACCTCATGAGGTTCAACAAGGCCAAGTGCAAGGTCCTGCACCTGGGTCAAGGCAACCCCCAATATCAATACAGGCTGGGGGATGAAGGGATTGAGAGCAGCCCTGTGGAGAAGGACTTGGGGGTACTGGTGGATGAAAAGCTGGACATGAGCCAGCAATGTGTGCTTGCAGCCCAGGAGGCCAACCGTATCCTGAGCTGCATCAAAAGAAGCATGGCCAGCAGGTCAAGGGAGGTGATTCTGCCCCTCTACTGTGCTCTGGTGAGACCCCACCTGGAGTACTGCGTCCAGCTCCGGAGCACTCAACACAGGAATGACATGGAACTGTTGGAGCAGGTCCAGAGGAGGGCCACAAAAATGATCCGAGGGCTGGAGCACCTCTCCTACGAGGACAGGCTGAGAGAGTTGGGGTTGTTCATCCTGGAGAAGAGAAGGCTGCAGGGAGACCTTACTGAGGCCTTTCAGTACTTAAAGGGGCACTATAGGAAGGGTGCGGACAATCTCTTTAGCAAGGCCTGTTGTGACAGGACAAGGGGTAATGGTTTTAAACTAAAGGAGGGTAGATTTAGACTGGATATAAGGAAAAAAAAATTCACAATGAGGGTGGCGAAACACTGGAACAGGTTGCCCAGAGAGACAGTGGATGCCCCATCCCTAGAGGCATTCAAGGTCAGGTTGGACGGGGCTCTGAGCAACCTGATGTAGTTAAAGATGTCCCTTCTCACTGTGGGGGGGATGGACTAGATGACCTCTAAAGCTCCCTTCCAACCCAAACCATTCTATGATTCTATGATTCTATTTTCACCCTGCAGGATTAAAATCAGGCCTTTTAGAGGTAACTAGTTTAACTTCTTCAGCTGACATTGTTGACAACACAGAGTGCACTTTGAAGTTCCTGATGTAAGACTTCTGATGTTTTGCTAAGAGATTGTGCTGTGATGTCATTAATTCATCAGCTCTGACATAATCAGCTGGAGAAAAACCACATATCTCAGTTTGCTGCTATAGATCTGCTGTACACTGGAAATCTGACCAGAATCGGGCTTTTAGGTATCCCCTCTAGCTTACTAAGAAGACTCCTAAATTCACTCATAGAGAAATACTAGTAGATTGGTTGAAATACAAAAATACATAGAATTCCATATTGTCAAATTGGGGGAGAGGGGGGAATAAAAATAATTTAAAAAAATGAAATTTGTCATTAAATGCTTTTGAAGAACTACATTAATGATGGCAAGTCCTGGTTTTTCATTATAGGCAAAAGCCTATATATCTTGGATTATCTTGCGTTATTGATAATTTTAGCACATTTTGTGATGTAAAGAAGCAGATCTCCGCTGAGATTACTAAAACATTTTTTTTTAAATTATTATTTCTAGTTAATTGTAAAGTGAAATTGTAAAGTGAAAGCATTGATAAGATTACTGGTTTCCAGAGAATATTTCTGTAATCACTAGAAAAAAATATTTAACACTTTTGACGTTTTCTGGACTAATTTTAAAGACAGTGATCCTTTAGTCATTTCTTCATGTCTGAAAATGTTCAGTAGATTGTTTTCTTCAAAATTATTACTTCTCCCTGTATACTTTTTTGGAGCATATGTAAAATTGCAAACCTTCTTTAAATTCCTAATTCAGCATTTCTAATGCACAATACTGTGGAAGAAACAAAGAAACCAGTCTTCTACTTTAAATCACAAATAGAAAAATTAGATGTCTAACCTGAGTTAGATGTCAAGTTAAAGTCATGTACGATCTTGCAATATCTGGAAGAAAAAACTCAGTTGTTTATGTCATTTGAAGGTAGGTATCTAAAATACGAAAACAAAAAAAAAAAAAACAAACCACAAACAAAAAAGGATTTTCCTTTCTTCCACTGTTTATAAAAGGAATATAGGGTAAATCACTGCAAATTAGACTTACATAACTTTAAGTTCCTATGGTAAGTCAAAGAATACCACTCTAAACTTCAATTTCTCATTTTCTGTATCTGGTATGCTGGGTTCATACAAAGGGATCAAGAGACTACTGAGCAAAACTAACTCCTAGACTACTAGTGGGAAGGTGGGAAGAGTTTTACTCAAGTCATTGACATCCCTTCTTCAGTGCTCTGCCTGATAAAGCCAATGGCTTTGTTACATTGAAAGTTGGGACCCAGTTAAAACTGAAAATTCTGCAATTAAAAGAAAATATAATTTCTTAATTGCTTCACAGGGAAGAGAACTCTAAATCATTTTCCTGTCCTTTAAGGGTCTGAAAGCTGTTTTATTGATAATTTGTTTCATCCATAAGATCTGTGGTATCAGGAGAGCAGTTTGCAGCTTTTGCATGTCTTCCAGCACTCTGGTGTAAAGTGAAGAAACAGAAGGCATAAAAGTAGCTGGAATATTCTGAGTTTGAGAATATATTTTGTTCATTTACTTTAACAGTTGCATTCCAACAGATTTATGGATATACAGTAATTACAGTACTAGGCGAGACACAGAAACCACATAGTCAATATTCGATCTAAAATAAAGGCCAATAGCAATTGTTTTAGAAAAATGAAGAACTCTACAGTGGAAAGATATGGGATAATCTGAATTCCATATTAAGTCTCATCATGATTTCTACTTCTGATATAATATTTTAACCTCTGAAGTATGAAATTTAATAATCTTTCCACTTTTTAATTATTAATTAAAACTGAATATTCTTGCATATAAATTTGCAGTGATGTTGGTTAGAAGAAAATTATCACCTCTTGAGTTCAAAATTTTTCTCAATCTCAGGTTCATTTAACTCTGTTGATCTTTGCCAGAGTAAAGTATATCCAAATTATTTATTTCTTAAACTATACAGAGGAAATTTTAAGATAAACCACATTAAAATGTAAACATAAACCAAGCTCAGAACTTTTTTATGGAACTCGTAATATTCAGCCCAATATCCATTCTAAACACACACCTTTCCCTATAGTCTGCACTTTCATGTGTATGGAAGTTTGTATGTAAATAAAATTTCATCTCCACATTTTTAATGAATACGGAACTATCTTTCCTAATCTAATATCTTTTGGGCACTTTTGCAGATAATTATTTGAGTTTCACCCAGTGTGCTTTTCTTCATTTTTATTGATACTAAGATTCATTAGTCATCCTTTTATCCATTTAACTGCTGCCTTAAATATTTCAAGTTTCTCGCAGCTGTAACTCATCTTAAGTAACTAAATTTTGTGTCTTTTGTAAAACTTGCTGAGTAGTCTCCTAACTTCCAGACTCTTAAAAAATGTATTGTCAAAAAAAGGTATAACATTGAAACTCAGTATAACTTGCTTTTAACTTTTTACAGTGTTGAAAATGGATGGTTCACACTCCATCCTGATTTTTGAAATTTAGAGCATCTTACTCTATAATACTCTTCCTGCCGCCTGTGATTCTGCTTTCATTAAAATAGCAAGGCTTCCAAACTTGGAAGAATTGCTCAAGCCCTAGCATTTGTTGTTTTGTTCATTTATATTATCTCATAATATGTTACAACATACTAATAAATATGTTTACTGAAAGTCATTGAGTTTTACAAATAAAATATGTTAATAAAATACAAGAATCACTTTACAGACTAACCATGATTTTATGAAAAATCCAATGTGTAGAGTATCAGTGTTCTACTACACTAGTAAAATTGTACATTTTCTATTTCTGAATGAAATCCACTAGGAACTTCAAAGTGATATATCAGCTGAGAAAGAAATCAGAAGAAAATAGAAAAGCCCTATAAAACTATAAGTAGGTTATCTAGTTAACAAGTCTGTACTATACTGACATGCTGTTAAGAGGTTGTTATGTTTTATTATTTTTAAATAAGCTTACTAGTTATGTCATAAACATTAAGAAATATTAATATAGCTATTTATTTTTACAGTATCTCCCTCTTTTAAACCATCACCACGTTAGATAGGGAATTATTGCAAAGTATGTGCTATTTAATTACAAAGCAATAGGAGTCTTACTGGATTAGCTAAGCAGGAGGGGTTTTAAAAGTTGTATCTTATGAATACAATGACTGGGGCCATTTTAAGATTAACATTTGCTGACTCTGATAATGTGATGTACTGTAAGTCAATTGCATCATCAGTCTTTAGCGATGTGTAATAATTACTAACTCTATGTTAAACCACATTCTGAGCTATCTAATGTATGAGGACCTTCATTAGGTGATGCCCTCAAGAACACCTATGGACTGTTTGAAGATTATGGCTTGAAGGTAAACATTTTCTGCTCAAATGAAAATGCATTGGGATATTTTACACCAATGCAGTTTTGTACATACGTAGATCACAAACTTTGTTGTGACTATTCATTAGTTATGTATCTTAATATTTCTACTAGGTACAGAGAGCAATTGACTTTAAAAAATCAATTTAGTACATTAATATCACACTAAATATTACATTAAATAATTTTTACTTTGTTGTGGTACTTCTCTAAGCACTTTCAGTTCTTTTCGGATTTTATCTGTATGTTTAAAAAAAAATTGTGACTGTATTTAAAACCAAAAGGTAACATAGAAGAAATGAGAAAATGAGCAATACTGAGTTTAAAAAAAAAAAAAAGATAATGTATAAAAGAATTTACATGTTACAGTGTCTTTGCTGTTCTACATCCAAGAGCTTTTTTAAATGCAGTAAAGTGTTAAAAGTTTGTCATATATTTTTCAGAAATTACACATCATCAGAAATAGAAACAATATGTTAGAAACACAGACCTTACTAGTAGAGATTCTATATAAACAGTAAAACCTTTCTAAAATTACATACACCTAATAGTACCTTCTCAAACAGATTTTTAAATATTGGAAGCAGTTTGTTGAAAATTGAAAGCATTTCCTATGATTTACAAAAATCATAGGAATGTCATTAAATTTTTATAAGTTATTGAATATTTATATAGAGTGGAAACTAACTGTATCAGAAAGGATGCTTTACTACTTATAGGCACTTAGGCACTGAAATACATATACTTTATGTTTAGCAATATTTTTTTCAAACGGGTTCCAGTCCATCAGTTTCTTGAATGTTTTCACAGTCCATTTTTCAGGACAGAGAGCTTAATTTCTGAGCTTCCCTATGAAAGCCTTGGCACGCAGCTGACCCTTTGGTAGTTGCATCACTCTGCTACACTGAGCTGCCTGATAAGGAGCGAAAGGAACTGAAGACTTGACAAGACTTTACTTTTGTATGACAAAAGACTGTATAATGTTAAAGCTGTCACAAAGCTGAAGATTAAGTCAATCTATATATGCTACAGTAGCTGAAGTTGCAGGCAGTCTTTCTCCATATATATACACCAATGAGTATACACACATACACTAAAAACTTCATCATATACTTCTGGTCCTTCAGGAAAAGCACAAAAATTACATAAATCCAATACATAACCTCTGGAACTGGATAAATAAATAAAAAATATGAAACAGATAAACAAACAAAACCAAATTTTCTGTGAAAAGTTCATCTTGACAAAATAAGTATCCTCATCTCTTTTTTGATGTCTTGGTATCAAACCTAGAGAATTTAGGAGTCATAGAATCTAAGCCCCACTAGATGAAATCCATAAATAATTAAAATGTGTAACATCAATATTGATTCAATTTGCACCTTCTTTACTTTTGTTATATTTTTTCTCTATTTATTTTTTAAAAATTATATTTTTGCCAGTTTTATTGTAAGATAGAATGATACATTAGCTATAATACCAAGAATCTTTTAGTAGGTCTGATGATGAATGACAAAATTAAAAATCAAAGGAGAAATATTCAAATATTCAAAATCTATGATCTTTGAATAGTGCAAAATATGGTAATGAATGGTTATTAATTCCATCCACAAGCATATAATAAATATCCAATAAAATGTAAGAATATATTTGTAGAGGGCAGTATACTTTCTTAAAAATGTGTGTTCCTTTATGAAGAAAAGGGGTTTCTCTCCCCAGACAAAATGTTATTCTATTTTATGTTGCTGTACAATATAAACAATGCATTATTCTATCAATTCATCAGCAAATAGTTTTCTAAATGTCTTATATTTGGTTGTTTTTTTTCTTTTAACAGTGTTCAACAAGTTGATGTCCATATTGCTAAGTGAAAGGACCATTCCTTGCATTATCGCTTGCACTTTGACTAAGTATTATTAGTTGTTTTCTTTCCATGGTGCTTAAGAGTTAGCTCCTTCTAAAGCAAATTCATTTTGGCATCAGAACTAGTTGAAACACTACCAAAAAGGGCCATCAAAAGATTTAAAATTAAATAGAATGCATGACCAAACACTTCCTGCCCCTCCTGTGGTTTAACCTGGTAGACGTATCCATGTTTAGTTATTTTTCACTTTTGTTAGTATGCTGCTTTTACATTGGTAGGTTTACAGTCTTCCTCCATAGCAACTGGTCACAAATTCCTAATCCATGTTACACTTTGGTCAGTGACTGAGTTCACAACATGAGATGGGTGAGAAAACAAAATTGGGATTTGCACTTTTTTAGAAATCTGGAAGTTGCTTTTTCAGTGCAAGCTACTTGTTGTCAGGATAGTCAGAGTCATTCTTTTTAGCTGTCTATTAAGTCACTAATTAGTGTCCCGTCAGTTTTGTAATTCTATATACCCCTATACTGGTATATTTGCTATTCAGAAATTTTAATGCTTATCTAACTTTATAACACACAACTTCATGCTTGAGTAGCAGATACTGATAACAGAGGTCTATAACATATCCTCCTGATAATCCAGACAATGTCTTAATGCATATATTGCCATAAAAAGTCCTTGGCAAAAAAACACATTTCTGATTTAAACAGAATTTGAGTGGTTCCTTTTATGCAGAGGTCAAAAAAGTTACATACTGGGATACACCTGGATCATTAAATGTATGTTTCCATTCCATTCCAGCCATTGGGCAGTCATACTAACTTTTAATAAATAACAATTGCTTGAAGAATACAGTAAAGATTTTGCCCTATAATTACCAATAAATTTTATTACATTTTACAGTATATTTTTTAGTGAAAAACAAAACCAAAACCTAAACAAAGAAACAAACAAACAAAAAAACCCATAAAGAATAAGGAAATGAACAACCAGATCAAAAATTATATAAACTAATTGGTAAGCAACTTTCTGAACTCATTTTGTCCTGCGAGATGCTAAGTATCAGTATCTGTTTCCCTGGGTGGAGTAGAAAGTTCTCAGACTAAGACCTTGAGAGAAATAAGCCATGGCTCAGTTAATAATGTAATTAATGACCTAGGTTATTTAGCATTTTATATTTGAGATTCTTCATATGGGATGAAAGGAATATTAATCTATTTTGTGAGCACATAATGAGATTGTTTATTTGTTTCATTCACTGTAAAGTTGGGAGATATCATAGAGTTGTATATTGTTCTTAAATGTTTTATTAGGACTAGTATGTGCATTTGCATTTTGGTGAACCAATGCAAATATTACTCCAGAAAGAATATTTATTTTAGTTATCAATAACTTACAAGTAAAACAAGGGTAATTGAAATGGTAAAATTCCAACATCAAGCCCACTTGTAAACTTTGTCAATGAATTTTGATTCTATTTTGTGAAGAATAACTGACTTTTTTTTAAGGTTTTCATATCTTGCTCTCTAGAAGTAGGGACAAAGAAAATAGAAATTTTTTAGTACAAGCAAAGTAATACAGTGTAGACAAAAGTTTATCAACATATTATGTCAGTACAAAACTCAATTGTAGTGGAATGTCTTAAAAAATTCCTGTATAAACGCATTTTGAAGCATTGCCTGGAGGTCAACAAAGTAGGTTTCAGCTGGATAATCTGGAGAATCATCCAGAGGGGGACTTGTCATTGCAAAATTCCTGATTCCAATTGCTAGGCCAGAACAGGAGCAAAGATCCTATGACAGATGGAGTTTGCATTGTATCTGGGGCTGATGGTCTGTGAAAGAGCAGTAGGACATACTATAATTTAAGAAATACTGTATCGACAGCTATTTTTTCATTCACTAAAAATATGTGGTGATCTTCAACTCTAGCTTACTAAATCATACCTCCAAGAAACAATAGAGTAGCAGAGCCAACATGCACCTGAAGTTTTACCCTTTGCTTCTTCTTTACCAACAAGAAGTGTAAGAGGACAAATTTTGCTGGTTTTTAGGACACTTTGAAACCAGAGGATAGGAGGGACATGATTTCTTAGAAACCCATAGAGTAGCGAGTTATATCTATTCTCTTCCATCCATGTAAGCAATAGTATTTTAGTCATGTATTCGGTATGTTATTCTATTCAAGCAGCATATATGTATGTTATGTTAAGTATATGTCACAGCTACAAATTCTTAACTGTCATGCAATGTATTGTGGCTGTGGATACATACACCCCTAATCAGTTATCATAAAGATGAAAAATATCAGTATTGAAGTCTCACACTTCCGCTCCTTGAATAGTACAATCCTGAATAGCTTCATGGTTAGCACTTTTCAGTGTCCTAATATTTAGGGGTTCCTGTCAAGTATCAGGATTTCAGCATTCTAAGAGCAGAATATAAAAACAGGAAAGAAAGATCACATTAAAAGAACAATAAAGATTCTTTTGAACTGAAACAAATTGATATTATGTCAAACATCTTGGCAATATACAGCCCTATTAAAAAATACATGTTCAAATGTAATATATTATCATTGCATGTAACACCGAAATATTTTAGTAGGTAGTGAATAAACTGAGAGCATTGATCATTCTTTTTTTGTTAATGTTTGATATCCAGTAATACGGTAAAATTAATTTTAAGTATTTGGTAAAGGAATGTCCAAGTCTCTTGGATCAGTTTAGACTAGCAAACTTTTTCAGAGTATGTGCAATGAAACCCAGTGTAACTTTTTTTGATGTTCTTTGTTTTTTCTCAACTTTCCTTTACAGCAATGCTATGGCTTTGAGTTGCGACTTTGGTAGGCAGTACGTGGTCATTTGAAAAGTTCTATCAGCGATCATAGGGGTTAGAATTACAAAATACACAAACATTGTTATAAATACGAACAACTCTTTGTAATGCAGAAAAGAGGAAACAGTCTGGGAGGTTCCTGGAGAGCGTGAAAGATAACTTCCTGACACAGCTGGTGAGTGAGCCAACTAGGGAAGGCAACCAACTGGACCTGTTCTTTGTGAACAGAGAAGGACTTGTGGGTGATGTGATGGTTGGAGGCTGTCTTGGGCATAGTGATCATAAAACAATAGTTTTTGATTCTCAGAGAAGTAAGGAGCGGGGTCAGCAGAACTGCTACCTTGGACTTCCAAAGGGCAGACGTTGGTCTGTTTAGGAGCCTGGTTGTCAGAGTCCCTTGGGAGGCAGTCCTGAAGGGCAAAGGAGTCCAGGAAGGCTGGGTATCCTTCAAGAAGGAAATATTCAAGGCACAGGAGCAGGCCATTTCCATGTGCCAAAAGATGAGCCGGCGGGGAAGAAGTCCAGCCTGGCTGAACAGAGAGGTGGAACTCAGGGGAAAAAAGTTTGCAACCTTTGGAAGAAGGGGCAGGCAATTTGGAGGACTGAAAAGATGTCATGAGGTTATGCAGGGAGAAAATTAGAAGGGCCAAAGCCCAACTAGAATTAATCTGGCTACTGGCCATAAAAGACAATAAAAAGCATTTCTATAAATCCATTAGCAACAAAAGGAGGGCTAAGGAGAATCTCCATCCTTTTTTAGATGCAGGGGGGAAACATAGTGACAAAGCATGAGGAAAAGGCTGAGGTACTTAATGCCTTCTTCGGCTCAGTCGTTTATAGTAAGACCAGTTGTTCTCTTGGTACCAAGCCCCTGAGCTGGAAGACAGGGATAGGGAGCAGAATGAGGCCCCCATATTCCAAGGGGAAATGGTTAGCAACCTGCTACACCACTTAGACACACAAGTCTATGGGGCCAGAAGGGATCCACCCAAGGGTGCTGAGGGAACTGGTGGAAGTACTTATGAAGACACTTTCAATCCTTTTTCACCAGTCCTGGATAACCAGGGAGGTCCCAGTTGACTGGAGATTAGCAAATGTGATGCCCATCTACAAGAAGGATTGGAAGGAGGATCCAGGGAACTATAGACCTGTCAGGCCGACCTCGGTGCTGGGGAAGGTTATGGAGCCGATCATCTTGAGTGCCATCACATGACATGTACAGGACAACCAGGTGATCAGGCCCAGTCAGCACAGGTTTATGAAAGGCAGGTCCTGCTTAACTAACCTGATCTCCTTCTATGACAAGGTGACACACTTAGCCAATGAAGGAAAGGCTATGGATGTTGTCTACCTAGATTTTAGTAAAGCGTTTGGCAACATTTCCTGAAGCATTCTCCTGGAAAAACTGGCTGCTCATGGCTTGGATGGGTGAATTTTTCATTGGGTAAAAAACTGGCTGGATGGCCATGCCCAAAGAGTGGTGGTGAGTGGAGTTAAATCCAGTTGGCAGCCAGTCACAAATGGTGTTGCCCAGGACTCAGTGTTGGGGCCAATTTTGTTTAATAACTTTATCAGTGATCTGTATGAGGGGACTGAGTGCACCCTCAGTAAGTTTGCAGACCACACTAAGTTGAGCAGGAGTGTTGATCTGCTCGAGGGAAGGAAGGCTCTACAGAGGGATCTGGACAGGCTGGATCGGTGGGCTGAGGCCAACTGTATAGGGTTCAACAGGGCCAAGTGCTGAGTCCTGCACTTGCGTCACAACAACCCCATGCAACACTGCAGGCTTGGGGAAGAGTGGCTGGAAAGCTGCTTGGTGGAAAAGGACCTGGGGGTGTTGGTCAACAGCCGACTGAATATGAGCTGGCAGTGAGCCCAGATGGCCAAGAAGGCCAACAGCATCCTGGCTTGTATCAGGAATAGTGTGGCCATCAGGACTAAGGAAGTGATTTTCCCCCTGTACTCGACGCTGGTGAGGCTGCACCTTGAATATTGTGTTCAGTTTTGGGTCCCTCAGTACAAGAAGGACATTGAGGTGTTGGAGCATGTCCAGAGAAGGGCAACGAAGCTGGTGAGGGGTCTGGAGAACAAGTCTTATGAGGAGTGGCTGAGGGAACTGGGGTTATTTAGTCTGGAGAAGAGGGTCAAGGAAGACCTTATCACTCTCTATAACTACCTGAAAAGAAGTTGTAGCCAGGTGGGTGTCAGTCTCTTCTCCCAAGGAACAAGCAATAAGACAAAAGGAAATGGCCTCAAATTGCACCAGCTGAGGCTTAGCCTGGATATCAGGAAAAATTTCTTCACCAAAAGGGTTGTCAAGCATTGGAACAGGCTGCCCAGGAAAGTGATTTAGTCACTATCTTTGGAGGTATTTAAAAGATCTGTACATGTGGTGCTTAGGGACATGATTTAGTGGTGGACTTGTCAGTGTTAGGTTTATGGTTGGAGCTGATGATCTTAAAGGTTGTTTCCAACCTAAATGATTCTATGATTCTATGCAAGTTACATACACGCATATACACTGTAGGAATATACAGATGTGTGTATTTGTATCACACATACAGATGAAAGGCAATAGAATGGAACAAGGGAAGCAGCGGCTCTTAAACAAGAAAAATGAAAAACACTAATCTTGTGAAAGTGTTCAACTCTACCAGCCATGTTTATTGATGTCTCTGTAGGGAAAAGCTTTAATATTAACTATAATCCTGAGAAAGTGTTGATGTATTTTTATTTTCTTGTAACATTTTAAAAAAGCAAGTTCTCTTATCCTTAAATTTAGATGAATGCTAAAGCATACATCCCAATAATGTTCTTAAAATATGTGTATTCAGCTGTTAACAAATGCCCTGATCCCCAACATACTTACCCACAAAATTAAAAGGTTTCATTTAAGCTGTACAACTTCTCAAGTTAGCCATGTTGAGTGCTGCAGAAAACTGTCTTGTAGATCTGTTATGGTGTGCACATAAGAAGGTGTTCCACTGAGGAGGCTTTCTGATGGAACACATGAACACTTTCTATTCCTGAGCATAAATATGCCATCCAAAGAACCTTATACTTGTAGCACTTAAGTAAACAAGTAAGGTGAAAACTCGTGATTTAAAAATCAGTATTAATTTAAATCTATATCTTTCTTGAAAATTGATTTTTTTAATTTCTTTTTCTTTTTCCTTTTTTTTTTTTTTTTTTTTTTTTTTAACAAATAATAGAAAAAGATATATATAAGGCAGAGCAGAGATAACAAAAGGCAGTGTTTTCCCATGCCTTCTATGCAGGTATAAAAACTTCATTCTACTTGCAATGTTATGCAATGACCACAATAATTATCTTCCTTTGTTTGATGTTTGTGCAAGCAATTGCATATATGGAAATCAGAAGGTGGCTCAAAAAACACAAGGAAGGTACAGACAAGTTCTCACTGTCTTGTAAAGTAGATGAGGAATGGAAAATAAAATAGTGCTAAGAAATATGAAAAAAAAAATCTAAATTTTGTTTGAATTTATCATGGATACAGTTTAAAAGTGTCCTGCAGTACTGATCATCTCTTATTTTGTTGCCATATATTTCACTCGTTGCGATTATCTAAAGTACCCAGTGCAGGCATATATTCTTAACCTGTTTACACATTGTAGCACAATAGTCAGTATCAATTCCTTGTGAAATATTCAGGATTCCCACCTTAAATTAATTTTACTTCATTCAGAAATGCATGTAACAGTATAAAAAGATACACATGGCATTTAAATTTCCATTAGGAGCATTTATTCTAATTTCCCCAAACACCTATTATAAAAGGTGGTGAAGTCTGTAGCCTACATGCCACATGCAGTGCTTCTAATAGAAAGACTAGAAAACGACAAAATGAATTGGAAGATTTGAAGGTTATCCCAGCCAGTTCCAACTTTGGAAATTACAGTGGCAGCTGCTTTGCCTATAATCTCTGGCATCATTGAAACACAGTCTTATTACTCATTTTGCTTCATTAAATGTAGTTCTTTCAGGCAATAGGATACATGACTTTTTTTCCTATCTAAACATAAATTTAAAAAATATTTTCCAAGCTGGAAACTATATATTTAACTCAAAAATTATATAAACAACGAGAAGTTCTTTGGGTACCTGTGCTTTCTGTGTATTTCCTCTGAATAGCTGCCTGTTCTAGTAATTACAAATAATTAGGCTGATCCCTTTGGGAATACTCTCTCTGTTGTGCTATGCTCTTTACCTTGATTATGTCAATTTCTTAGGGGACATTCGATTTAGAAAGAAAAGAACCTTTAATTTGAATCATTTCCAGTGAACATGAACAACACCTATTAGGAATTTTATCTAGTATTGAGAAAGCACAGTTAATCAAAATCATTTATTAATTCCAGTGATGCATTTTAAGGGAATATTGATGCTGCTTGCATTTAAATAGTTATATAGTCTACTAAGAACAGTTTCAAAAAATGAGATGTTTAGAATATGTTTTTAAATTTGGTGAAGTTACCAGAGATACAATAAAAATTATATGGTACATATATGCCATAAATCATTAAATATGTGTATACACAGCAGCTTAGTATACATTATTTACACAGAATTTGTGTATGCCTCTATGTGCATGTATACCATAAGAATAACATATATAATACAATATATTATACATCTATGTCATTATATATAGCTAAAGAACAGCAGTATTATGTTCTCATGTGAGAATGTATATGTTCTTTAACAGTTAGTGCTATTAAATGGGAATAGTCTGTCACTATGTAGGAATATATTTTTATGTCATCCACTGGGATAACATGTGTTTTCTTTTTGCATTTTATTAATAGACATAAAGTTTAATGTTGACATTTATAGCTCAAATGGTTGTAAATATTCATAAAAACATCAAATCTCCAAGTTTTAAAACGGGAACTGTAAAATGAAAATTTACTCTCTCCTTGTGGATTTAGCCTGTAAAGAGTAATGTAGCAGTTAAAAAACATCTATTAGAAAACCAAATGTAAAAATTATTACTTGCTCCCAATAAGTAAGGAAGAAAGTCTACAGTTTGTAAGGCTTGGGTAATGATCGTGATGAGATTTTCAGAGTATATAGTAAAACTTAAATAAAGGGGGAAATATTAGTATTCCAGAATAAGTAAATAAACAATTTTTCTGTGGTTTTCTTTCTGAAGTATTAATTATTCCTGTTTTAAAAAATGCAGAAGAAAACACAAATATTCATAGATTTGGAAAATAAATTGTTCTCTCCACAACACCTTCAACACCTAAACACTGTAAGACTGGCCAGAAGGCCTAGCCTTCAAATCAGATTGGGCCCAATTTCTGGTTTTGAAGATAAGCCCAAGCATTGCTGTGTTGTATCCAGATGTGCTCTGTCACTATTGGTATGTGTACTTGTCATGGTTTTAGCTGGGATAGTTGATTTTCTTCCACTATAGCTAGCACAGTGCTGTGTTTTAGACTTGGTATGTAAATAATGTTGATAACACCCTGGTGTTTTAGTTGTTGCTGGGTAGTGTTTACACTAGTCAAGGACTTTCCAGCTTCCCATGCTCTGCCAGGTGCACAAGAAGCCGGGAGGGGAGGGGATACAACCAGGAGAGATGATCCGAATTGGCCAAAGGGATATTCCATATCATGTGACGTCATGCCCAGTATATTAACTGGGGGAAATTGGCCGGGCGCGGCAGCCATCGCGGCTCGGGGACCGGCAGCGTTGGTCGGTGGGTGGTGAGCGGTTGCAGCACTTGTTGTTTAGTATTGGTTTTGCTTTTTTTTTTTTTTTTTTTTTTTTTCCCTCTCCTCTTCCAAGTTTTCATCTCTCTCTTGCTCATTATTTTCCTTTTCATTATATTAGTATTATTGCTGTTTTATTCTAATTATTAAACTGTTCTTATCTCAACCCACGAGTTTTCTTACTTTGGCCCTTCCGATTCTCTCCCCCATCCCACAAGGGTGGGGGAGTGAGCGAGCAGCTGTGTGGTGCTTAGTTGCTGACTGGGGCTAAACCACAACAGTCCTTTTAAGCCATCCGGTGGTTGCTTCCACCATTGTAAGCACATGGCATTTGCCTTGGCGGGTTTGTGGCAGTGTGACATAATCAATCTGCCAGGCCTCCCCATATTTATACTTCAGCCATCGTCCTCCATACCACAGAGGTTTTACCCGCTTGGCTTGCTTGATTGCAGTGCATGTTTCACATTCATGGATGACCTGTGCAATAGCGTCCATGGTCAAGTCCACCCCTTGATCGCGAGCCCATCTGTATGTTGCATCTCTTCCTTGATGGCCTGAGGTGTCGTGGGCCCACCGAGCTATAAATAGTTCACCTTTATGTTGCCAGTCTAGACCTGCCTGAGCCACTTCAATCTTAACAGCCTGATCCACCTGTTGGTTGTTCTGATGTTCTTCAGTGGCCCGACTCTTGGGAACATGAGCATCCACATGACGTACCTTCACAACCAGGTTCTCCACCCGGGCAGCAATATCTTGCCACAATGCAGCAGCCCAGAGGGGTTTGCCTCTGCGCTGCCAGTTGTTCTGCTTCCATTGCTGTAACCACCCCCACAGGGCATTTGCCACCATCCAGGAGTCAGTATCAAGATAGAGCACTGGCCATTTTTCTCGTTCAGCAATGTCTAAAGCCAGCTGGATGGCTTTTACTTCTGCAAACTGACTTGATTCACCTTCTCCTTCAGCAGTTTCTGCGACTTGCCGTATAGGACTCCATACAGCAGCCTTCCATCTCCGATGCTTTCCCACCAGACGACAAGACCCATCAGTGAACAGGGCATATTGCTTCTCATTTTCTGGCAGTTTATTATACAGTGGGGCCTCTTCAGCACGTGTCACCTCCTCCTCTGGTGATATCCCAAAATCTTTGCCTTCTGGCCAGTCCATGATCACTTCCAAGATTCCTGGGTGACTGGGGTTTCCTATTCGAGCCCGTTGGGTGATCAGTGCGACCCACTTACTCCATGTAGCATCAGTTGCATGATGTGTAGAGGGGACCCTCCCTTTGAACATCCAGCCCAGCACCGGCAGTCGAGGTGCCAGGAGGAGCTGTGCTTCAGTTCCAATCACTTCTGAAGCAGCTCGAACCCCTTCATATGCTGCCAATATCTCTTTTTCAGTTGGAGTGTAGCGTGCTTCGGACCCTCTGTATCCCCGACTCCAAAACCCTAGGGGCCGACCTCGGGTCTCCCCTGGTGCTTTCTGCCAGAGGCTCCAGGTAGGGCCATTCTCCCCAGCTGCAGTGTAGAGCACGTTTTTTACATCTTGTCCTGCCTGGACTGGCCCAAGGGCTACTGCATGAACTGTCTCCTGCTTTATCTGTTCAAAGGCTTGTCGTTGCTCAGGGCCCCATTTAAAATCATTCTTCTTCCGGGTCACTTGATAGAGAGGGCTTACAATCAGACTGTAATTTGGAATATGCATTCTCCAAAACCCACAACGCCTAAAAAAGCTTGTGTTTCCTTTTTGCTAGTTGGTGGAGACATGGCGGTTATTTTGTTGATCTCATCCATTGGGATCTGCCAACGTCCATCTTGCCATTTTATTCCCAAAAACTGAATCTCCTGTGCAGGTCCCTTCACTTTACTTTGTTTTATGGCAAAACCAGCCTTCAGAAGGATTTAGACTATTTTCTTCCCTTTCTCAAAAACGTCTTCTGCTGTGTTGCCCCACACGATGATGTCATCAATGTACTGAAGGTGTTCCAGAGCTCCACCCTGTTCCAGCGCAGTATGGATCAGTCCATGGCAAATGGTAGGGCTGTGTTTCCAGCCCTGGGGCAGTCGATTCCAGGTGTACTGGACACCCCTCCAAGTGAAAGCAAACTGTGGCCTGCACTCTGCTGCCAAAGGGATTGAGAAGAATGCATTAGCGATATCAATTGTGGCATACCACTTGGCTACCTTTGACTCCAGTTCGTATTGAAGTTCTAGCATGTCCGGCATGGCAGCACTCAGTGGCGGATTGACTTCATTCAGGCCACGATAGTCTACTGTTAGTCTCCACTCTCCATTAGACTTCCGCACTGGCCATATGGGACTGTTAAAGGGTGAACGGGTCTTACTGATCACTCCTTGGCTCTCCAGTCGCCGAATGAGCTCATGGATGGGAATCAGGGAGTCTCGGTTGGTGTGGTATTGCCGCCGGTGCACTGTTGTGGTGGCAATTGGAACCTGTTGTTCTTTGACCCTCAGCAACCCCACAACAGAAGGGTCCTTCGAAAGACCGGGCAAAGTAGACAGCTGTTTAATTTCCTCCGTCTCCAAGGCAGCTATACCAAAAGCCCACCTGTACCCTTTTGGGTCCTTGAAATACCCTCTCCTGAGATAGTCTATGCCAAGGATGCACGGAGCCTCTGGGCCAGTCACAATGGGGTGCTTTTGCCACTCATTCCCAGTTAGGCTCACTTCAGCCTCCAAAACAGTTAGCTCTTGGGATCCCCCTGTCACTCCAGCAATACCAATGGGTTCTGCCCCTACATAGTTTGATGGCAGTAGGGTGCACTGTGCACCGGTGTCCACTAGAGCCTTATACTCCTGTGGGTCAGATGTGTCAGGCCATCGGATCCACACAGTCCAGTAAACCCGGTTGTCCCTTTCCTCCACCTGGCTGGAGGCAGGGCCCCTCTAATTCCAATTGCGGGTTTCCCACTCCAGATCTTGTGAACGGGAATCAGAAGTCTCTCTATTAAGATCACAGATAGAATCAGCGCTTCTACTCCTCTGTCTGGGGAACTGCCTACTGGAAACTGGAGCAGCAACTCTCCTGGAGGTCCCGCCTTGAGTGGTTGTTTTTCCTTGCAACTCACGTACCCGTGCCTCCAGGGTCGACGTAGGTTTTCCATCCCACTTCTTCATGTCCTCTCCATGGTCACGCAGGTAAAACCATAGGGTGCCCCGTGGTGTGTATCTTCTCTCTTGAGCAGAAGGACGCTTACTCCTAATGGCCGAGATACTGGTCCGTACAGGTAGGGAGTAGGACATATCTTCTTTGATTTGCTGAACCTCCCGGGACAATTTCTCCACAGCTGAGACGAGGGAGGAAGCGACATGTGCTTCATAATCCCGGAGTTTATCAATCACATCCTCTACCGTTGGTGCCTCTTCATCTTTCCAGGACATTACTGCCAGGGAGTTTACATGGGATGATGGTGCGCTCCGTACAAACTTCCGCCACATGGGTCGTGTGCACTGTGCTTCATCTGGATCTTTGGATGACTGTACACTACCCAGGTCACCATAAATCACCTCAAGCACAGCTAATTCTCTCAGGTACTGGATACCTTTCTCCATAGTGGTCCATTTTCCAGGGCGATATATAACATCTTCCTTGAAGGGATACCTTTCTTTCACAGCAGACAGGAGTCGCCTCCAGAGGCTGAGGCCTTGTGTCCCTTTTCCAATTGCTTTGTCAATGCCCCCATCCCTAGAAAGGGATCCCAGTTGTTTGGCTTCCTTACCCTCTAATTCCAGGCTACTGGCCCCGTTATCCCAGCATCGGAGCAGCCAGGTGACAACATGCTCACCTACACGACGGCCGAAATCTTTTCGTATATCTCGTAGCTCACTTAAGGATAGGGATCGGGTAGTTTCCGTCTCTTGTACAAGTTCTTCCTCTTCCTTCTCCTCTCTTAGTAATGGCACTACTTCTCCATCATCCTTTTCTAAATGAGTTGTCTTTCTCTTCGAAGATTTCTTCTTTTGTATAGGGGCAACTGATACTGGCACGGGTTGATTCTCCGATTCAGCTGGAGTGTCTGTCATGGGTGTTTGAGTGGTCACAGTGCCTGTCGTCGGGCTTGGAGCTGCTGCAGTGCCTGTTGTGGGGGTTTGAGTGGCCACAGTGCCTGTCGTCGGGCTTGGAGCCACCGCAGTGCCTGTTGTGGGGGTTTGAGGGGCCACAGTGCTTGTCGTTGGGCTTGGAGTAGCCACAGGGCCTGTCATTTTCCCTTGGTGGTACTGAACACTGTTGAATAGGACTCGGTAGGCATGGGCCAGGCCCCAACACATTGCAGTGATTTGTATCTCTCTGGAATTGCTAGGGTGACAGCATACTTCCTCCAAATATTCTACTAATTTTTCAGGATTCTGCACTTGTTCAGGGGTGAAGTCCCAAAACACTGGAGGTGCCCACCGTCTCAGGCACTTGCCCATACTCTCCCACATACCCTGCCACCCATAATTATCGAGCCTTGGGGCAGATCTCTGGATGATATCCTTGAATTGCTTATTAACCTTAGACAAAACCGAAACAATCTGCCATAGGAATATCAACAGGTGTATCTTAACTACCCAAGGATGTTCAAGAGACTGAAAAGTTGTTGTAATGAAGGAGGAGACATTACAGAAGATGGTAGCTAAGGTGCCATTCTGTATTTCCTCCATAAAGAACCTCTCAGAAGAGGAGGTATAATTGCTAATTTTCTCCATGAGGTGGTACCCGAAGTACAGTAACGGCTTCCATGCCAGACCCAAATAACCGATTAAACTCAAGGCCAGTGTTTTAATAACAAATCTCCTAGGCAAAACATCTCTAACCACTGCAGAGCACAGCAAACTACAAAACCCAACGCCAATCTTTAACATGTACTTCAAAATCAGCATGGTGTAGGTCTGACTAAGTAATATCGAGAACAGATGAATCAATGCTGTGACCAGCAACTGTTATTATCTCAAACCCTTTGTGCCCCACGTTGGGCGCCAAAAAGGACTGTTGTGGTTTAGCCCCGGTCAGCAACTAAGCACCACACAGCCGCTCGCTCACTCCCCCACCCTTGTGGGATGGGGGAGAAAATCGGAAGGGCCAAAGTAAGAAAACTCATGGGTTGAGATAAGAACAGTTTCATAATTAAACTAAAACAGCAATAATACTAATATAATGAAAAGGAAAATAATGAGCGAGAGAGAGATGAAACACTGGAAGAGGAGAGGGAAAAAAAAAAAACAAAAAACAAAAGCAAAACCAATACTAAACAACAAGTGCTGCAACCGCTCACCACCTGCCGACCGACGCTGCCGGTCCCCGAGCCGCGATGGCTGCCGCGCCCGGCCAATTTCCCCCAGTTAATATACTGGGCATGACGTCACATGATATGGAATATCCCTTTGGCCAATTCGGATCATCTCTCCTGGTTGTATCCCCTCCCCTCCCGGCTTCTTGTGCACCTGGCAGAGCATGGGAAGCTAGAAAGTCCTTGACTAGTGTAAACACTACCCAGCAACAACTAAAACACCAGGGTGTTATCGACATTATTTACATATCAAGTCTAAAACACAGCACTGTACTAGCTACAGTGAAGAAAATCAACTATCCCAGCTAAAACCATGACATTATGTCATTAGCAGTGATTCCTTTACTGCCACCAAAGTGAAGTCAGACCTTTCGTATTTACTTTTGTGTGGGGATAGTCATTTTATTGCTATTGTTTGGAGAAGAATTGAGTAGAACACAATATAGTATTCATAGTAAATATAATAGGGAATGAATTTTTTTATTTTTTTCTTTCCTGCCTTTTGGCATAGATCGGGGATAGCCCATTATTTTCATGAGGGAGTCCTGATGTACAATGGGATTATTTAAATATAGTTTTTGTATACATGTTCTGAATTTGTTGGGTTTAGTAACTCAAGCTGTAGGGGTTTTGTGAAATTGCCTGACAGCTGACAGTTGATAGAATGGACATACATTAATGGGCATTAAGGTGTTCAAAGTTTTTATGCTTCCTAATACAACAGCATGGAGGATTGTATCTTTCCCAGTATTTTAACAATGCTGCTTCCTTCCAGGAAAACTTGGAAATACAGCAGTTATCTCCTCCTCAGTTCAAATAATTTCTTCCCAGAATGATAACTTGCTCAGTGTGAAAATTCCTCTAAGGATTTTGGGCGGATGTATTCTCTCTACAACTGAGTTTAATGTCTTTTATGTTCATCGTAGCAGTATAACATCACAATAGAACAGGCTGTGAATCCCTATTGTACATAATTCCTACATTATCATTTCAGTAGACACATTATGTTTGGCACTTGAATGATGGTTATTGTTAGACTGTGGAAAAACTGAAATGAAATAGTAATAGAGGCAGTGTTTTTGGAAACTATATTATTCAATCAAGTTTGACTTAAAAGTTTTTTGACATTCTCTAGTTCTTCAGCCTAGTCTAGGCTTTTTTTATTTCCTTTGTTTGCCACAGTGTTGTGGTTTAACCCCAGCCAGCAACTAAGCACCACACAGCTGCTTGCTCACTCCCCCACAGTGGGATGGGGGAGAGAATTGGAAAGGTAAAAGTAAGAAAACTCATGGGTTGAGATAAAGACAGTTTAATAGGTAAAGCACAAACAAAGCAAAACAAGGAATTCATTCGCTGCTTCCCATCAGTAGGCAGGTGTTCAGCCACCTCCAGCAAAGCAGGGCTCCATCATGTGTAACGGTTACTTGGGAAGACAAAACACCATCACTCTGAACATCTCCCCTTTCCTTCTTCTTCCCCCTCAGCTTTTTATTGTTGAGCATGATGTCATATGGTATGGGATATCCTTTTGGTCAGTTAGGGTCAGCTGTCCCAGCTGTGTCCCCTCCCAACTTCTTGTGGACCCCCAGCCTACTTGCTGGTGGGGTGGTGTGAGAAGCAGAAAAGGCCTTGACTCTGTGTAAGCACTGCTTAGCAATAGTTAAAACATCTCCACATTATCAATAGTGTTTTCAGCACAAATCCAAAACACAGCCCCATACTAGCTACTGTGAAGAAATTTAACTCCATGCCAACCAAAACCAGCACACACAGAAATAGAAGCAACCTCCAGCTTTTCTTTATTCAGGTCTATTAAAGCATCAGCAATTTTTTTTCATTTTCTATATTGCTTCCTTCTCTCCATCAGAAAATTATCTTTTTCTTGAAGTTCTACTTCTAAGTCCTTTTTTTAGAATATTTCCTTCTTCTTCTTAATGAAAACCATTTAATTGTCATTTTCATTCTTAATATGTAAGAGAAATATTATAGTCTTGAAAACTTGAAAATAACACTGTCAATGCATAAATATTTTACAGACTGCTCAGGATTGCTCATGTTCAATGCTGAAGCCAAGCAAAGCCAGTCTTCCATTCTAGACAGACATATTAATGGAAACTTTATTCAAAGAGTTTAAAAGAGTCTGAAGAGTCTAAAAAATAATTATCTGCAGAAGTGTCCAAAAGATATCAGATCAGGAAAGATAGTTCTGTATTCATTAAAAAAGTGGAGATGAAACTTCATTTACATGCAAACTTTTATATAAATAAAAGTGCAGACCATAGGGAAAGGTGTGTCTTCAGGATGAATATTGGGCTAGTACTTCAGCTTTTCCTATTCTTTTGGGGAATGTGGATTCAAGTTTCCCAATGTGGAACTAAATCCAGTGTCTCCATTTGATTGTGCAAGTTCTGGATCGTCAGGAAACTGTCTAGAAAGTTCACAATGCTACCTTATTCTCTACCTGTGTTTTTAAGAGAAAAACTATTTCAATATCTAAGGATTCAAATTAGTGTCAGTCTTTAAAATGCATTTCACAAAAGTGTAATAACCTATGCAAGAGGTCAATTTTAAATGCATATTTTTGAGGCAGACTTGAGTGATACTACTACCTGGTTCAGCATGCTATCTGCAGTGGATCCCAACACAGGTACCTTGTTTGGTGTTGTAAATTCCATTCCTGCAGCAGTGTGCACAATTTGAAAACTTTAAGTAATGACCGACTCATTGCTTACAACTCTTGGTTCTCTGTTTTTTTGAGAGGAGAGTTGGTCCTTGCAGCAGCATCATATCAATTGAATTGCAAATTTTATGTATTGCTGAAATTGTTCTATCCACATTCTCTGACACCAACCAATCATATACAACTAAAGATGTGTTGATGGATGCTTGTTTAATGTTCCCAATGTCTACTGTTGTCCCTTGTTTCTGTTTATCCCTAAGAAATAACTTTCCTTTATTCTGAGGTGTTTGCGTGCTTTTGTTTTAGTTTGTTGAGTAGTTGGTAAATGAATATTCTCACTCTGGCCCCACTCCCTTATCATTACCAATATTTTGGGATATACTCAGTTGTTGCAGGGTTGTTCTATGCTTTCCTCTAAAGACCATTGAATTTTCCTGAAACACATAGATTGCTACTGAATAACATGCAGTACCCACACTTCCCTTCAGGTCATCCTGTTGTTGTCCCTACCTGTATGCCTCCTACATACAGGAGACTAGACTATGATGGAACTGGGTGAAAAGAATTAGTAGGAGAGTCCCTGGATTTTCATATCAGCTTTGAGTCTACTTGTTATCACTCATAAAAAAAATAAAACAGCTTAAAAGATAACATTGACCAAATCCATAGAGCTATTTTTTTCAATGGTCCATAAGCTTCTACATACTTTTGTGGACCTAAGCTTTGGATCCTACATTCGTAGCAAATCATTTTATTACACTCTCCTTATTGTGGCTTTTACCCACAGTGGCCTGTTCATGGTACAGTCTGTAGCATGAGACTATGCTATATGCTAACTTACTAAAATCTCATTCATTCACAAGCAGGAATAGCTGGGGAAAAATTTTTCTCTTCAAAAACAAATAACTGAGCCTTTGAAATGTGCTTTTCTTTTGATGCTAATGCTTTTAGTAATGATAAAGAATAAAGGACCATTTCCACGATGTATTAGGGTATTAGAACATTCAGCTGATGTTACTTTTTCCCTTACTTGGAATAAAGACTTGAAATGCATCCTCCTATGTCCTACAAGAAAACAAACAAAATAACAAACAAAAAACAAAGCCAGCAATTTCTTTTGATTTATTCAGTAATTTGTTAATAAAACAAAACAGTTCCAACAGGAGATACTGAGGAAGTACAACATTTTGGTTTTGATTGAACAAAATTCCATAATAAATGTTTTCTGCCATTTCTCTTTATAAGTCCATGAACTTTCACTGTAAGTTATCATGTGCTTTGATAACAAAATGGATTCTTAATTCAAAACAAGAGAGAAAAACATTATACCAGTAGTTTTTTAAAAAGTTACTGGATTGAGTTTTAATTCATATAATTTATTATGTGGTTCAGCTATGTTGTAATGTAAATATTGGATTGCTTCCTATTTTAATTTGGATTTTTTCTTAATCTGTATTAGAATGTACATTCATTTACTACATAGAAAATATGTGATTTTTAAGTAATAACAAGACAACCAAAAATTTGGTAATGTCATTTAGTGTAAATTTTTCCTTTTTACTTGACATGGTTACCATTTTTGGTAATATGAGAAAACATAATTATGTTAAAATACCTTACAGCTAGGAAGAGCAAAGTGTGAATTGTCATTTTCTAGTTTATCAATATTTTTTCTTCTTCCGTGAGGAATGGATGGGGATTCTAAATATTCCCTAAGCCCATTAGACCTTTTGATCATCATCACCACTGCTTGCCATCTGCTTTGTTATATTTCTTGTCCAACCTTTTGGGCTTTGGGTGTAATATTATTGAACAGATGGGCATCAAATGGTATCATTGTGTTCTGATTGGTTAGCAGTTTCAGAGGCTACCCTAACATCTTATGGCAGTGATAGTCTTAACTACCGAAACTCTCTGTAAAGGCATGTGGAATGTAAGAACATCTGTTTCATTAAAGTTATTAGGTCAAAAACCATTTCATTTCAAAGGCAATAAAAACTGACAGGGAAAAAGATAAACAGAACACAGAGACAGAAACCTGATAAGGAGGACAATAACAACAACTAAAACTCTTCAGCCACTAATTGATGGGCCATTAAGAAACTACATGCACAGCTTGGGAGAGAGCAAAACTTGGTTTTATAACTGATAAGACTGAGGAAACAAGATGAACGTGAGCATTATGAATATTTGAGGGGAACCTGTAGGACTATGCAAAACACACGAAGGAATGCTTAGGGGAAGGGCCAAAGGTGGGGAAGGGTGGGGATGGGGAGAGAAAAAGGAGGTGGGAAACAGAGAGGAAGAAGGATAAAGTGGGTCTGGCTTGTTGCATGTAAGCAGGCTGCTGATCAGTACATTTGCGTGACTGAGTCCTGAACCTGATCACCACAGTCTGTCCTTATTTTTTTATTAAATCCTTTCTTAACTATCTTTATGTCTAATTTCACTTTCACTGTGTAATTTCACCACGTGTCAGTGCTGCAAGGTCTCACTGTCAGCAGCTGGAGGAAGCAAAGTGAAAATAAGAGCCAGCAACTGGAGTGACACCTTGGGCCAGAGGGATCATGAGGCTGTGGTGTCTGCCGCTGGATGGACTTGGGTACAAGAGAGATTTGGGTGCCTGTACCTGGAGAAGGGGCCATGTGTCACAGGGCTCACAGGTATATGCATCAGCAACTCTAAAGGTCAGTAATCACAGGGACTTCAACGTGCTTGTATTTGCTGCTCACATATTATATTCATAAAGATTTACTGCTGATCAGCTGCTGACAGAAAAGAGAATTCTTTCTGCAGATAATGTCTAGAATCTAATTCTGAATTGTGCCAACTGGACTTTCAGCTCAATTCAATGCACTAAATAAAATCCAGGTCTGTGATCTCTATATTTTAAAGCACAGTGACTAAGTAATTTTAATGAGGAGGGTTTGTTTTTCTTTTTTTTTCACTTATAGGTAAATAAAACATTAAGTTTACATCTAAAATACGTTTCAATTGAATTGTCTTTAAAAGCATCTCTAAAATATCATACCAACATGTCAGAAAATTTTCAAAATATGATACATTTTAAATTAAATCTTGTTGCTTATTGTCCATATTATTATTTTCTCCTAAGGAATATCACTTCAAGGATTATTTTGTATAAAATATTTAATTCAAACTTATGATATTGCTCACAGCTGGGACAACCATCCTCTCTCATTACTATTTTGAAGTAAGAGAAGTGGCAATCTTCCTGGAGAAGAAGATGTAGCAATTTCCCTTGGAGGGAAGAGTTTCAGGAAGGTATAGTGTCTGAGAACCAATTTTTTTGCACAATGGGGTTGCTATCGGCAATCACAATCTTTTTATAACAGTGCAAAGGACAGCAAAGGTAGCTAAGACACCCTGTATTTGTTGCAATAGTTAGCTCAACAGGGGTGGAGAGAGGTCCAGAAACTCTGTTCAAGCTTGTATGGGGCTGTGCAAAGGTCATGTCAAAGTGACTCAGAACATGTCTCCGGGCAAAAAATCTACCTCAATATGTCAGAGGACTTGGCTTAGCTAGAGCTCTGGAGGGAGGATGTCATTGCAGTTCTTGAGCTCCAGGAGCAGCCTCAAATCGGGGAGATATGCTGTGGTCGAGGTGCTGAATTGCCATGTAAAGTGGCTGTAGGAGGAGGTCAGCAGATCATCCACCCACAGGGAGGACAGACAAAAAAACGATAGGGTCTCCACAAAGAGTCTGCAGGGACCGGAGCTTGAGGTCTGTGGTGTAAGGAAAGAGGGATGGACAAAAAATATGTCCAAAGATAGCAGCAGATGCAGACTCCCAAAATGGGGGTGTCTGGAAACTTGTGACTTCTAGCAGCAGAATGAAGGATCCTTCTCCACTTGTAGCTCTATTGCTTCAGGACTGGTATAGTGGAGTGGGAATCGGCGATAGTGAACAAAACCTGTCATGGTTGGTCAGGAGGGCCTCAACCAAGGGTCAGCATAAAGAGAAAAAGACAGGTGAAAGTCACTGGAGGCTCCCTCTTCAGGGAATGAAGCAAACCATCCACTAGCCTGACTTATGTGTTTTGGGAGATCTGGTGCTTGTGGGGGGCTCAGACCTAGGATGTTGCAGAAAGACTCAAGATCTATCTGGTTCTTGGAGCATTACCCCTTGTTGCTTTTCCATGATGTCCAGCAATCACATTGTCAGGGCAGACATGGAGTGAATCAAGAGTGATTTCAAAGCTTTTGGTATAAGACTGAAGAGTGTGGGAGTTCTGGTGATACATCTCAATCACGCTATGGCAGGGGAAAAGAGGAGCTAGCATATCCAGTATATTAACACCTGGTGCATGGGTCATGTCTCAGACTGGGCTTTGGCTTTTATGAATATGGGACTGTGACTGAGAAACAAGGATTCCTGGGAAGGGACCAATGCATCTGACAAGGTGGGCAGTAGTATATTTGGAAAAAGGCTTGCTAAACAAGTGAAGAGGGCTTTAAATAAGTTGCACTGAGGAATGGTTCTTATAACCTAAGAGCAGTGAAGGCATGGCAGGCAGTGAGGAAGTGCCTGGGAACACTGTAATGGGCAAGGTCTTCACATTCCCCTTGTGAAATCAGCACAATGGGCAGTTCTGTTCAAGTATCTCTGTGTATGTGTGCAGCACGGGAAACAAACTGTGAATTAGAAATCCATGTACAGTTGCAGAACCATGGCCTCTTTGAGACTAGAGGGGCATGGTGGACTTTTTTGCATGTCTGTAGTGTGGCAGTAGGTGAATATAGTCTCCTTAGGAAAGACCAGCTTGGGAAATTGGGCAGGAAGAGGTGCATTCAATGCAAAGCGGCGGCCAGACTGCAGCAGCTTTGTGCTGGGACAGGTGATGAGACATTCAAGACCCTGGGTGTAAGGATCCTAGGACAGACAAACAAGGTCAATTAAGTAGTGAATAGCTATTATCAACTGCCTGATCTAGGGTGGAATTCTCTTCACTTAACTATTTATGTATAGAAGGTAGATATCTCCTGAGCTAGTCCCTCTAGTTCCTAGTTTTCAGATTTCCTTATTCCTGTCTGTATTAATACTTGGTTAGACTGAAATCTAACAAGTCACAAACTGTCTATTACAAAGACAAAATTTTTTTAACGTTGCTTATTTGGAAGCTGTCAGGCCAAGTTATTGCTATTTCTACAGAGACATGATCAAGGCCTGATTCACCTCGTCAAAGGGCTTACTTCTAAACTGGGTTGCATAAATGGGCTATGCTTCCTTCACTTATAACAAGCATAGTCTAAATGATTATTTTAGTTGTAGACAGGTATATTGTAGATACTTACACTGTAATGAGATGAATCTCACCTACACCCTTCCCCTAAATTCATAAGCAACAAGTGATATATAAAATGGATGTACGCAATAGTCAGTCCAGTGAAGTCCACTGCAAGTAAAATATGAAAATAAAATAAAAATAAAGCATTGTCCATCTACAGGGTAAAGGAGATGGAGGTTGTCAGACAAATAAAAAGGCATGTTGCTGAGATAGGACCTGTTCAGCATCCAATTATAAAAATTGGGTAATTTGTGTATACACTACTTTGTGTATAAAACTAAGAGAAAAATACTCAAGTATATAAATATATGACATTTTGTTTTGTTTTCATTCTCTTGTGATAAGAGCATGAAAAGCAGAAGACAGAAGAACAAGACACTTGTATGTGAAGATAGTTCTGCTATTCATACTATGAAATATAACAACTCTAATATTCAGAATATGTATATATTCTCAAAGAAACATCTCTCAGAAAAAGCAGCTGAAAATACAGATATCAGTCCATACAGTGGAGAGGACTAAAAATTCAGACTGAACCTTTATTACTAACCGTGATTGTCTGGGAGATAAAAATGTTAGGTGAGAGATTTTTATCTTTCTGAAAGGTCTTAATTTTCCAGAGTACCTAACATTTACCTGAGCAGATAATGAGGTAGCAGCATAACCAAGAAAATAAAATGAAATGCTTATTGAGGAGAAAAAAATAATAAATCTGGTTATCAATGTAAGAGCTAATACCTCCTCTCCTTTTTCTTGCCAAGAAAAAAATGTTCAAACCTAAGACTTAAAATGTAATTAAAGTAAGTAAACTCCTCTGTCTTCTGTAGTTTTAGTAAACAAATTGGAATCAAATTAGCATTCTCTCAGGGGAAAAAAAAACCTTTTTTTTTTTTTTTTTTTTTTTTTTGTGCAAAGACCTGTGTGATTTTCATATCTCTCTTTAATGTATGTAATGTTCTTCTGTCAGGTGGTAGAGATAAATTTATTTCACTATCCAAAAATACCCCCAAAAAACTTATCCCTGAACACCTGGAAGAAAAATGTAGACATTTCTAGAGGTCTAGAATCTTTGAATCTATTGTCTGCCATTCCAAGTACAAAACTGTTAATATTTTTGTGCTTTTAATCAATTTTCCTGACGTTTCAGAAATGTATGCAATAATCCTTAATATCAGGTTGTATTACATATGAAGAACACTCTTTGAGATATGTAGTTAGCAATTGCTCTGAGAAAAACATATATGTCCAAATTTGTTAGATCCTTTCCCTAAAAATCGATCTCTGCATTTAGTCACAAGTCTTCTGCCCCTGAAGAAAAACATTGATTCTGAATATTTATAAAGTGGAAGGCATTCAAAACAAATAAGTTCTCATCACTGATATCTCATCAGGACATTAAAGCAACAGCAGCAGGCAGAGATGCCCCTACAGCGGATAGCAATTCAGGATGCTCAAACCTACCTACCCATTTCAATTTCACTTATTCATTGTAACTGTCACTATGCCACTGCTCTCTTTAAAAAGTTCTCAGAGCTGCACTCTTTCTCTGCCTACCAAGACCTCTATTCAAAACTAGTTCAGGGGAAAAAAAGTACTCTATAAAGACAGAAAGAAGAAGTCTCTTTCAAGCTGTACTGGAGGTAGAAGCAGAACTTCCTATACTTGCAGGTCATTGTCAGAACGTCTGTCTCAGAGGGCAGCTTGAGAAGCACAGCCATCTGTAGAATCAGTGAAATGCACAGAGCACTCCTCTGGCACACGGCAAACTGGGAACATGGGACAGGAGGCAAAAGGATGGAGATGGGAAGAAGTTGGGGTAATTGGAGTTGAATGAATGTTCTAATTAATCCTAGCCATAGTGGTGGTGTTTTCCCACTGACCAACATTGCAAGTCTTCCTTTTTCCTTCTCGGTCTTTTTTTTTTTTTTTTTTCCCCTCCCCTCTGTAGAGATACTCTCATATGGGAAATTATATGGCCTTCTATGAATATATATTCTGGTATAACTCAATTTTATGAGCATTTGCAGGCAATGAAGACAAAAGTAATCCAATGAATTGAAACATTCAGAACATTTTGGAGAATATTCATTGATATGTATACTTTTATTTGTAGCACTCATTTTTGTGCTGACACCTATTTTGGTTTAACTAAACATTTTGATGGCAATATCTGCTTGAAAACATAGCAGGTATTCAACTTTATCTTCTTTAAAATGATAATCTGTACAGAGAGTCTGGAATACATTTTGTATTATTAATTTCTCATACTTTTTTATTTTGAAAAATAATGATACATTTGGTGCTTTACGTGATCTCTGGTATTGCTTCTTGGGCTCTGAAGTCTTCAAAACACTTTGCATACGTCATGGTTTTAGCTGGGATAGTTGATTTTCTTCACTGTAGCTATCATAGTGCTGTGTTTTAGACTTGGTATGCAAATAATGTTGATAACACCCTGGTGTTTTAGTTGTTGCTGGGTAGTGCTTACACTAGTCAAGGACTTTCTAGCTTCCCATGCTCTGCCAGGTGCACAAGAAGCCGGGAGGGGAGGGGATACAACCAGGAGAGCTGATTCGAATTGGCCAAAGGGTATTCCATATCATGTGACATCATGCCCAGTATATTAACTAGAGGGAATTGGCCGGGGGTGGCAGTGATCGCGGCTCGGGGACCGGCAGCGTCAGTCGGCGGGTGGTGAGCAGTTGCGGCACTTGTTGTTTTTTTTTTTCTCCCCCTCTTCTTCCAGTGTTTCATCTCTCTTTCGCTCATTATTTTCCTTTTCATTATATTAGTATTATTGTTGTTTTTTTTCTAATTATTAAACTGTTCTTATCTCAACCCATGAGTTTTCTTACTTTGGCCCTTCCGATTCTCTCCCCCATCCCACAAGGGTGGGGGAGTGAGCGAGCGGCTGTGTGGTGCTTAGTTGCTGACCGGGGCTAAACTGCAACAGCATAACAGCCAACAATGATCTTTGTCAAACAAATTTAGAGAAAGTGTTTGCTATAGTCCTTGAAAACAGGATGATCAATTAAAATATTTCTGCTCTAGACTATAGTAGAAGATGTTAGCATTTAAAACCTGTGTCTATTGTTGGAAGAGTAATCTTTTAGTAACTTTTTTTTTTTAAGAATGTTACTCATCTCTACTCCTGCCCTTTGGGTTTTTTTGTTTAATTTTTATTTTTTATTCAACTGATTTTTATTATGTATTTACACACTTTTATAAAGTGCCTCCAGTTATATGGCTATATAAACACTGCTTATGCTGGTTTTGGCTGGGATAGAGTTAATTTTCTTCATAATAGCTAGTATGGGGCTATGTTTTGGATTTGTGGTGAAAACCATGTTAATAATACAGGGATGTTTTAGCTATTGCTGAGCAGTGCTTACACAGAGTCAAGGCCTTTTCTGCTTCTCACACCACCCTGCAAGTGATGCCTTTTGGTCCTTTTCCTCTTACAGGGAAAACATGATCCTTGTGATTAATTAGGCCTGTTGTGACAAAATCTTTCTTTACATCAATGAAATGTACTGAGTTTAATCGAAATAGTACTGCCACAGTATTTTCTTACTGTCATATCTTGTAAACAGCCACTTTAGGACTGCTCAAATCTCTGGAGATATTTCAAATGGAACAATCCATACTTGTATGACACAAAATGTTATTGAAAATGTTTGTAGCATTTCTACCAGTGCACTAAAACTATACTTATTTTTTTACTTTTTAAAAAAATCTGTTCCTACCCAGCTAGGCATTTAAACATATTCCTAGCTTCAACTATGTATGTAATTTTCACATAAATTACTTCAGCTGATCTACTGGGTTATATATATTTTTAAGAGTTCCACATTTTTTGAGGTTTAATGGAATAAAAAAAATATTCAGGTTTTACTTTTCTATGCCACTGTTCATAAAGTTTTACCTAAATGCCCTAAAATAAGCACAGTACTTAGTATAGTCTTTCAGTTATGAGGGGAGTAAACTTTGTGCCACAGGAAGGGAGCATGAGAAACCAAAATATCTTTATCTTGGTTTCACTGTTCAAGACACATACAAAGACAAGAAATTTTGGTTGTGTAAAACATGCCTGGATTATGATACCAATGCCTATATTATCCTGTCAAGTAAATTATACTTCTATATGGAAAAGGATCAACATTTTTCTCAAATTCCCTTTTGAGTTGAAGTAAAAGTATTTTCCCAACACAAAATATACATGTTAGTTGGCACTTGAGCTGGTGGGCAAGATAGAGGAGCCAGTGGTCAGAGAGGATTCTGTGTACTGCCAAGGAAACAGAACTGCTCCTCCTGTGTGTCACATTATATAACTGTCATGGTTTACCCGCAGCCAGCAACCAAGCACCGCACAGCTGCTCGCTCACTCCACCACAGTGGGATGGGGGAGAGAATCGGAAAAGTAAAAGTGAGAAAACTCGTAGGTTGAGGTAAAGACAGTTTAAGAGGCAAAGCAAAAGCCTTGTGTGCAAGCAAAACAAAACAAGGAATTTATTTACCCATTCCCATCAGCAGGTGGTGCAGCCCTCCTGGGCCACTCTGAGATCCCAGGATAAGCCCTATCTTGCTGTTAACTTGGTCATAATGTCTTGGGCATCAGGCAATCTCTGTACACACCTGGGCTATCTGCTGCCTGTCTTGTGTACCAGAATTGTGTCCAGAATGTAAAATATTGACCAAAGCCAATCATCTCGATCCTATAAATAGAGATCCAAGAGAAAGACCCTTTGAGCTCTTTGGGACCACAGTGGGCTGTGTGACCCTACGTTTCCACCTGGGCTGGGACACCTCTCAGGGTAGATTTCAAGACGATTGAAGGATCGTCTGTTGACAATTTCACGAGGACTCAAAGGCCTGATTTCATGAGCTTTGCTGGCCATGCGCTGATGAAAGCCAGCACATAAAAGTGAGTAATTTACGAAACTCACAAAAAGGGAAATTTTATTCACAGGTTAACCTTTTGTGTGTGTGTATGCAATCTGACTATATATATATAATCACTATTCACATAAGCCATTGACAAAGTCTGAGACTACGTTGGACCTAGACACACCTAGACTTCTCTCTTAAAGGAGTTTAGAAGGCAAGGGGTTCTATTCTGAACCTCGTGATTCAACAGCAGGGTCCTCCTTATCCCCTGCATCCACAATCCCTCTGAATCATTCTAACTTCAGTATACCTCAATTTTCCTTTGTGCACTTCTTCCATGTAAGTAATAGAGTGAATCTTGTCATTCTTAAATTTTTCACTAAGTGGCTATGTTGATTGTAAAAAATTCCATCAAATTCCTGCTTTAAATTGGCTGATGCTGTTAAGAATTATACAACCTAATACTGTGATCTATTTCAAAAATATTAATAAATCTTAGATTGCTAACCAAAGCTGTGTAACAAATCATATTCTTGATAATTTGGTGTAGTCGGCCATATCCACAAATCTGTACTTGCAACAGCAGGCAGGTGTTCAGCCATCCCCAGGAAAGCAGGACTCCATCAAGCATAAGCTTTACTTGGGAAGACAAACACTATAACTCCAAACGTCCCCCACTTCCTTCTTCTTTCCCCTCAGCTTTTGATTGCTGAGTGTGATGCCCTATGGTACGGAATATCCCTTTGTCAGTTGGGGTCCCAGCTGTGTCCCCTCCCAGTTTCTTGCGCACCTGGCAGAGCATGGGAAGCTGAAAAAGTCCTTGACTAGTGTAAGCACTACTTAACAACAACTAAAACATCTCCACATTATCAACACAAATCCAAAACGTAGCCCTATACAAGCTACTATGAAGAAGATTAACTCTATTCCAGCTGAAACCAGGACAATAACCTACATTTGATGTTCAGAAGAGCTGAAAAGGTAAAAACTTACTGTGTGTCAGTCTTCACCTCTGAAGGGAGAAGACAGGGTAGGAAAAAAATCGCCCTGAAACATGTTACTTGAAATTTGCTTGTAGTCATTCTCTTGCATAGATCTGCAAATATTAAGGACAATACTTACTACCTAGATCTGCTCAAAAGTAAATATGAAAGATATGAACAACTGCCTCATACCATCATAAATTTTAAGTGTTCAGGATAGTCCTTTCTGGCACTAACTCCAGTGCTTCTTTTTCAGATTCATGTCATGCAGAGTGTTCATCTGAAAGACTTGATTAAAGTATTATACTTTTAAAGACAGTTAAGCTCATTTTAAAGACTACAAGCACTAGTTAGTCCATTGCCTCCTGTGGAAGCTTTTCCAGTGTTTCATTACCATCACAGCTAGGAAAATGCACCTTATTTCAAGGTTGATTTTTTCTGATTCCAGCTACCAGTCATTGACTCTTCTACTTTTACTGATGTCAGCAATGCTCTACCACACTAGTATCACATCACTTTTCTATATCTCTCTATGAAGAGTAAGGAATTCTCAATGTGCTTTTCGGTAAAAGGAATATTTTAAGTATTTAGGCTCCTGTTGTGATTTAGCCCTAGCTGGCAACTAAGCACCACACAGCTGCTCATTCACTCCCCCACAGCAGGATGGGGGAGAGAATCAGAAGGGTAAAAACTTGTGGGTTGAAATAAGAACAGTTTAATAATGAAAATAAAACAATAATAACATCAACAGCAATAATATAATGAAAAGGAAAACTAATGGGGGGGCAAGGACAAAACCGGGGGTGGGGAAAACAACCAAAACAAACAAATGATGCAACTACTCACCACCTACTGACCAACACCACCAATCCCCAAGCCATTAACTCTCCCGGTTAATATACTGGTCATGACATCATATGATATGGAATAGCCCATTGGTCAGTTTGGGTCAGCTGATTTGGCTGTGGCCCCTCCCCTCCCAGCTTCTTGTGCACCTGGCACAGCATGGGAAGCTGGAGAAGTCCCTGACTAGTGTAGGCACTACTTAGCAGCACTTAGCTGCTACTTAACAACAACTACAACATCAGTGTGCCATCAGCACTATACCAGCTACAGCAAAGAAAATTAACTCTATCCCAGCCAAAACATGCACAACTCCACATTGTAAAGCTTATTTCCTGGCTTGGAATGATTTGATTAATTAATGCCTTAGACCACAAAATGCTTTCTGCCATCTCCATGATGTTGTTACTGTTAGCCATGATATGCGATATAAATATTAAAAAATGAAAGTGGCATCGTTGGTCCATAGGGGAATTATATGTGGGAAAGCATTTAATTGACAAGAGGTATTCATCCTATTCTGAACTGGATAATCAGAAGTAGCCTGAATAGGCCTAGCAAGAGTCCTTCTGTCCCTGCTAGGATATGTTGTAATGCTAATATATGAAGTTTTCATGTATGATAGAAATTTTTACTTTGTAGTCAACAAGAGACAATTAGCTTTTACTGTTACCAATCGGTCCTCCATTTGATTAAGTACTTTCAATAACCTCTGTCTCAGACTTAGTCAGATAATGTTAAATAAGGAAAAAGAAAGAAAAAATAGAAAACTTTATTCAATATATTATTTCATAATTTCTTTCCCTCCTTTGCTTTTTAGTTCCTCATTACATATATTCATTGATGTTTTAGGAAATATTAAGATGTCTAAATGGAGATTGAGGAAATGGATATTTATTCTAAACTGCTGTCACTGATACTCAAATGCTTTCTTATCAGTGACACTTTTGTTCCCTCACGGAGTGACATGTTCAGAGGGTGAGGTGAGATTTCTGTTATTACTGCGCAATAAAAATATGATGTAGAAAATGTGCTGTTTGGAAAGTGATTGTTTTTTTCTGTCCAAGTTCTATTGCAAGTAATAAACTTACAAGTAATAAGCTTACAAGATATTACATATCTGTTACACAGCAAGAGTTAGCTTCCTTAATTCCAATCTACCCTTATAGTAGGGAGGAAAATTTCAAGGTTTTGTCCTTTCAAGAATAAAATCAAAACTATAAACATATTTAAAAATATCAGTGGTCAATCTAATTTTACCCTATTGCAACTTTCCATAGAAAGTTCAAAGGAATCATTCCTTTGTTTGTTTGTTTGTTTGTTTGTTTGTTTTTGTTTGTTTGTTTCTTTCCTTCTTTCTTTCTTTCTTTCTTTCTTAAGTCTGAAGACTTTTTTCCAAGGCAATACTATTTTTCTCTTATGATTGCAAGCTTACATAACCAAAAGCTATTTTGCCGCCCTTTTAAATGTTGACATTTATAATTTATCTAAGACAGACTTTTAAGAGATTTATTTCTGAATTTAAAGCTCTACCTTTGAGTTATAATAAAAGTTGTAAAGATATGAAAATGAAAATTAATTTCACCGGTAAACAGGATTATATTACGGATAGTCAAAGTAGTCTGTTTAGTAATATTTCAGCAGGGGTGTCAATTGACCCATATAAAAGACAGGATCACATATGTACTGTCCTGTACATCCTAGCTCAAACACTGTAGTTTCACAAGATGGTTTGTCTTGTTATAGAGCATTTGGTACTGAATTAAAAATGTGATAACCATATGCTATGATTTACTGTACTACTGCAAATATTCTCTAACAGTTAAGAATATTTTAAAAATGGTGCTCACATTTTCCTCTTGACTATGGAGGAAGAATAGGAAACATTTTAGAGTAGGACTATTTTTGCTGTAATAAATTCAAGGATTCGTGTTATATCATTTGGCTAATAAAAAAAAAAAAATTAGACATCTATGTATCTACACCTATACCTGTCTTTATACCTATACCTATACCTGTATATAATGCACTTTACGTATCTTCATTACATAATAACTTAGGAACACAAACTATCTTCTGAAAGGGATTTTAACATCCCATTGACTTTCACAGTAACCTGTCCAGGGAACATAAGCTTACTCATTTATTTCCAAAAGTAGTGGAAAATTTTCCTGTTATTCCTGCTTTTTTTCTTTTCATTTTTTTATATGGAGTCTTACCTATTAAGGTCACTTACCAAATCAGCACATGGCACTGAAACCTTTTCAGAAAGGATTGTTGACAGTATATAGCCTATTTACTTTTCTCTTATTATTTACTTAGTGACTAGAGGAGAGCTTGATTAGTATTGAAGGTATAGGAAATTGGTCCTTCCCTTATGATCAACTTAATGTGCTAAGGAACAGAAGTTTCCATGTAGTAGGATGTATTAGGCAGAGAAAAAGTCTTTTTGTCTCTCTAATTAAAACATATAGGTCAAGCAGAAACAATTCTGAGAAGAGCAGAGAGCTGACAGTCAGGACTCAGGGAGACAGAAATCAAATTTCATAAGCAGCATAAGGGAGGACCATGTATACAAATACGCAAGCGTAAAATGGTCTGTAATCCTTTTGTTTCTGATATGTCTTATTGTTAATCTTGAGGTTTCTCTCCATAAAGAATTAACCACTTGAGTTAATATTCCAATAAAATTTGGATTCTTATAAATTTATCTTTAACTTTTGTAATACTTCCTTCAAGGAAATAGTTTGGACAAATTAAAAGAACAGGCTGATTTCATGTTCTGTCATAGAAAGTGATAAGTCTCTTATCAGAAGTAAATGATTCCCTATTACACACCAAAAAAATGATACTTTATTATTATTGGGTTTTGCTGTGTTACTCTAGGCCTCTTCATAGACATAACTTTTTCAGCACAATTCTTTTTTTTTTCTTTTCTAATCCTCATTTTATGTTTCTCAGGTATTTGGGGAACAATATCCCCTGAAAATACAGTTTATTTTACTAAGGACAGTGAATTGTCCTAAGGACTATCAAACAGGGGTATTCTGTGAGATCCAGCACTCAGAATGGTTGAACTAATATTTATTAGTCTCAGAATTAAAACAAATTCATAGGTAAATATAAGAAAATCTATTTGTTCAATTAAATTACCATTTCATGCCAACTTATTATTATTTCTTTGCTGGAAATTTACCTGCAAATAAGAGTAAAGATTCATCTTAGCTAAATGCATTTACAAGACATGTTAATGTATAAAATTATTGTTAATGACTGTCAATCTGCTGTAGCATGTTTTTAAACATAAGTTCCCTATAAATATTCATAGCCTTGTACTTTAAACAAAAAATGTTTGAATATTGGAGCCTGGGGATAATCTCTTTTTCTCTTTCTTTTTAAACTTTAAAAGTGAGTTAATTTAGAACAAGAGACAGTGTTTATTTTTTTTCTATTCAAGGCCACATACAGTGGAACAGGTCTTCTTTGGTATAAGTTAGCACAACTTCTTGAAAAAACATTCTTTTTCTAATGTACAGTAGAAAATAATATCTATTATGCACATCACTTAAAAGAATTTTTCAGTGTAGAATTTAAAGAACACTTCAAAAGATGTATTTGTAAGATCTACATAAGGATGCTTTTGAGGACCTTGTTTATGCATATTATAAATGTGTCTTTGGGATTAAAGATCTTTGAGATATTTTATTGTCAACATAAAAATATATTGATCAAAAGATTTGAGCCATAGGTTAAGCTGGGGCTGCTTAGATGGATTTGCATGTACAGATAGTGTCTACAGACAGTTTTAATGTTATCTTTAAAAAGATAAAACTATAGCCAGTAAAATATTGAGCTCTTGAAAGACTCACAATGAAAGGAAATGCTGAATTATATATTAAACATTGTCATTATCCCTCCACATTGTGTATAGCTACTGAGATGAAAAGAATAAATGAACTTGAATACTATACTAGCTGCAGTTCATAGGCTCAAGGAGGTAAAGTGAGTATGGTTTCAACCTTAACTTCAATTTCACTGCTTTTATGGATTTAAGCCTGACCATTAATGCACTTCTGGTGATTTAATTTCTCCCACAATCATACTTAATTGCTTACCATGTCGTATAATGTTCAATAAAGCAAAGCAATGAAGCAAAAAATAGCAGGACCTCTTACAAAGGCTAAAATGAAACTCTTATTAAGGTGAGAGTGAATAATGCCTCAGTGCTAATTACCATGGTACAGCCAGAGCCTATAAACAGTGAGAAACCTCATTAAGCTCTGTTAAAATGTTCGCTTAGAATTTATCTGGTCAGATAGATGAACAAAAATATGTAGTTATTTTAGCCCCTACTATCAAGCTTTGCTTCTCAGCAGAGAGTATTCTCTAAGAGTTTGGTTACTGCATAACGTGCAATGAATGAAGGTTTCCTTTCAAACTTCAAAGTATAATAGACATTCTATATGAAGAACACAAGAATAATAAAATGTGTTTTGATGTTCATATAGCTTTACAGAAAAAATGCTAGTAAAAATAATGTTGCAATTTAAATACATAAGTTATAAAAAAAAAAAATAAATATTTTGAGACATTTAAAAAGTGTTCCAGCAGAAATCAGGGTTTTGTTTGTTCTTTGGTCAAGTCATTTCTGTATTCTTATCTCTAACAATAAACTTCTAAAACTCATGTTGTTCTGTCAGTCACTGCAAACTGTATCTATACATCAAAATCATTATACAAATAATACATGTTAATTAATATTCTTATTATTCTTTTATTTAACAACCAGGTGGCTCAGTTTCCCTGGGGGAATTAGACATATGCTAGAACTGTTGTGGCTGCTTTTATTAATAATACATTACTATGCATTAAACAACTATTTCTTCATTTAGTAAATGTGATGGGATAGTGAGAAAACAGGCCAATGGTCAAAGGAGATGGAGGTCCTTTGGTAAATGTACATAAGAACACTCATTGCAATAAAAAAGGGGTAGTAAATCAAGTACATATGTCCCCATCTTGCAAAGTCATAAGCATATATTTAATTTTAAATAATCAATAATTCCACTGATTTTAGCAAATTAGATTACAATCTCCTTTGTACACCTTCCCCACTCTTCTAAGAGCAGGCAAAATAGCTGACTCCAATTCATGGAACTGACTACATTTTGTGGGCAACAGCAGTGACTTCCTTGTCTTTGAGACAATTTTTCCATATTCTCTAACAATGTTGTAAAGAATGCAGAAGAGGCCCATGATGCTCTGAGCTCCAGTAGTGATTTTGCAGGAGTTGGCTTCCTACCAGCTCCTAGAAACGGAATGTTCTCATTTGTTCAAAACTACATTAAAGGTTTTGATATCTGGACCAGTCTGGATGTACCTGCTGGGGCATACCCTAACTCTCAGCTGATCTCTGTGCTTTACATTTATTGCTTTTTAAATTACAGTGTGTGAACTTATGAAGGCTGGATTGAAGCTGGACCTTGCCCTGGTTAGCGTGCAGGTATAACATGAACACAAATATGGGAACTAGCCAAGTAGCCAAGACATTTAACAGCAATTCTTTTTGTGGTAATACTGTTAAATAATGCTGAGTCCTGTAAAAGCACACTGGTGTATTTTAGCTTTACATTCAGTTCAACTTGATCTAAACATGTTTTAAACATAATTAGAGAATTTTTTTTTTTTTTTTGGATTCTTTGTCCCTGGCTAAGATAGTATCTTACTCTTCTGAGCAGTAAGGAATGACTAGCACAAGAAGCTTCAAGCTCAATGTTCATTCAAAGACCAGAGCGTGAGTACAAGGTATAGCTTTGCTATATTAACGTTAAACCTCTCCTGAGTCAAGAATGACATTCCTAGTACTTTACACTATTTTATGCAGTTTTGTTGTACACACTGGGAAATAAACTTAATGTGTAAAAGGGAAGACTTAAGAGTTACTTTTTTTTTCTTTGTTTTTAATGGCTTCATGATAGATATCTGATTTTTTCTAACGTCCCAAAATATTCAGGGCCAATAATTTTAATAGGGACGAAAAGGTTATATTCGGTACTCAACTAGTCTGCTTGAGACCAGCTAACTTTCAGAACTGTAAAAGTTGGTAAAGATATATCAATATTTATATAAAATTGTATCAAAAATACATACATGCATATTTTAAAACTCTCATGAACCTATTTTTGAAAAACAACAAAATTAGGCGGTGGTTTTCTGGATCCCCACTAAACATGGCTAGGAACTTAGAAGGCAGTTTGAGGATGTATTACATGAAAACTGCCCAAGGAACATCCAGATCAAAAAAGGTGACACACAGTGATATTAGATTTTTCCATAGTCATGCGGTTGCTGAGTCACTGCCACCTATAAATTTCAAAGGAAGGAGAAAACAAGGTACAGGAAAATAAAAGTACTAAATAATCATTGAAAGCTTAGTTAAAGATAAAAAAGATCTCCCAGCACTGCACAATGCACTCTTATTTTGATTTAAGATTAATCAGTCCTTTCATCAATAACAAGCACAAAAATAATTGAGACACACTACTTCAAAGGATTTGTTGCTTTTTTTTTAGATTTCACTTAATTTTTTTTCACTTTTTTTTTTTTTTTTTTTTTTTTACACACTGCAATATCTCATTATTTAGGGTACTGAAACCTAACATTTACATCTTACTAACATTAAGTTGAGCTTGTACCTACTGTTTGAAAGACTGGAGTCTATGAATCTCCTCATTTCTCTCCCACAGTGCAATTCAGTATTATATGTTCTTCCTGTTTTGTAGCTGTGCATCTCATGAGTAAAAGTTCTGGATTTATTTATGATATAATTTTTAATATATATGACTCTTTTTAGATGTTTTTTCCTATTACAGTTTAGTTTCTGGTATTTTGCCTGTCAGTATTCAAGTTACTGTTTTTAGGTATGTTTCATTTTTAACAAATACCTCTGCCAGAGAGAATATTAACCTCCCTTAAAGTATTTATGCTGTCAACATTAGAAGCTGCTGTCTCATAACATTAGTGATGTTAAAAGAAAGACTTAACTTTCACCTTAAATTGCTCTAGCACCAACAATGACAGTTGAAGCCTAAAACTGCAGGAAAAGGAGTCCACTCTTTTGGTAAAGGGAGAAAAAAGAATCTGGTCTTTTTACTATTACTCTGTGTTAAATGTGTGAGGAAAACAACGCAGATGGAAAATAGAAGGTTTGATCTTGCAGAGGGCCGAACAGCTTCTCAAGGTGCTGACTATTCCCTATTGCTATTCAGGATGACAGGTTTTAAGAGAGGTTCTGTAAAAGGGTACTGCATTTCTAAAGGTTATTGGCAAGCCAACTCAAGATAATGAAATTGTTTTTTTTTTTATTACATTTGTTCCAAAAAAGACTGCACTTGATCTCAGTTATTCTCAGAGTCCCATGAACTGTGTAAAACTGTGCCCAGGGAATTCAATTCAGAATGAACTCCTAGCCACAGAACTGAACTGCAAAAGGTAAATCTCCTGGGTTGTTTTGGTTTTCCTTTCAAATTTTATCTATTTCAGAATACAACCTTAAAAGTATAAACAGTAACCAATGGTAGATTATGTCCCTCTGCATACAGAATCTCGAACATAAGTGCAAAGAAATGTTTGGTTCTTGCTTTATCATCTCAGTTAGGATCTGGCTGAATGCCTACAGAATCAATGCAGACCTTTTCAAATCTTCTGTGCAAATTGTGTCAGTGCCTTAATGTTTAACAGTGAGACCAAAACATGAAAAGTTATGTCAGTATCATTAACTGTCACTGATGATTAATTTGCAGATGCTGTATTTATCTCACCATCACAGGCAATCCCCACATGCCTTTCTAATTTCCCTACTCTTCACCAGTGTGGAGGGTCAACTTACTCTTAAAGTCTCTGCAACAGAGTACTGGGCAGATGAGCAACAGCTCAATGAAAAATCATAACTGAATTTCATGAAAAAGTGAATAGCCGGTGCCTATATTTTAACATTTATATTATTCATTTTTATTTAATTAACAATATGTTTAATTCATACAGTTAAAGAACTAGAAAATTGATACCACTAGTGTTACTGATGTTCTCGGTTTTAGTTTAGGTTGTTAGCTCCTGCACCTCACTCTGTGAAAACAGAACAAGAAACCCTTTGCATAGTTTAGACTTTATTTGCCATAGAGCATTCAGGGCAATGGTGGACTTCGGTGGTGCGTTTGGGGAAACAGGACATTTCTTTTTAGATCTGAATCTACCTAGTCTGCCTGTCGTTTGGAAGAAAAAGAATCTCTGTGATTCCATCTCATCCATGACCTTTTCCCATCTCATGACACATTCATTACTTTTTGCTATCTCAGTACAACCTTAGCAAGTATAACTAAAACTTCTTTTTTTTGTATGTGAATATAAGATTTGGTAGGGATAATACTAACCTGTTTTCCTATAGTTATATTTTTTAACATGTGTAAAGATCTGTATTAATAACTAGAATTGTTAATCCAGTCAGGGCAAACTATTGTTACTGCACAATAAAAATGGGTAGAATATGATGCGGTTTCTTTTCTTCATGCAAAGTCTGTATTTGTTTAGAAGTGAGCAACAGCACTCCTGTAGTTTTACAGAAGAGGTTTGCTTTTTTATTTTGTTTTATTTTGTTGTTTTCATTTTTTTTCACAGAAACAGCCTTTAGACCACAGTTTGCAATCAGTGAATATTTATATTAGCAGCAATTATACCCAACTAATTATCTTATCACAGAGGAAAAGGTTAGAATTAAGTTTGTTCATTGGACACCTGCTGTGCAGATAATTAAGTATCTCTATGGTTTCTTTCATTACTGCATTCAATAATAGCTAAATACCAGGGAATCTAGCTGTAATCAGACATGATTTGGTGAGATACAGGGGGGAAGAAAAGCTAGAGACAAAATTTTCACAAGGGGGCACTAGGGCCTAGATTTTCCATCTTAAACCCAAACTGTCTAGGGGAGAACTGTGGAGACAGCCAAATAGTTATGTTAACAGGTAGGAGCAGCTTAAAACAACACATAAAGAAGACCATTCTGTAAAGGTACCTCAGGTTACACTGGATTTCTTTTCTGTCATGCCTTGTTCTGCCCCTGTGTCCCTTCCTGACAATCAGGCCAGCAGCAGTCTGTGTTATTGCTCATGCTCTTGTGTTGTCCCTCCAAAATAATTTTTACCTCATACCTCCATTTAGATTAATAGTTTCTAATTAAGCTTCCCACCTTCCCTGCAGAATTGAACTGAGATGACAATTGCTGTAAAAATGTCATTTACTGTGATTGTATATTATAGAATTTTTCCCATCCCAGGGTCATCTAATATGCATTGATTGTAAGCTCTTTGGAAAGGCATGTCTGCTATTTCATGCTTACATGGAAGGATCCGGTCTACTTAATGTTGACACCAGCTAGTACCTACAGCTCAATTCAGTTGTCCAAACATAGGCATATAATGTAATTTGAGATGTCCTATAATATCCCACATGGTCCCCAGCTCCTGATCTCACAGAGCATGGATCTTGAATGTCAAAGTCATGCTAAATAACATGCTGTGTAGTCATGTACAAGCAAATGGATTGAGTAACTAAGGTTATGGAGATACAAGGCTCTGCTTGAACCAAACACACATAAACATGTGGTGTCATTTGTCTTACCCTGGGGTGTCTAAGGAGCAGTGAAGGTCAGGTGAAGGATCCAAAGTTGTCTCAAATGGCACTCCTTGCTTACTTGCAGGAAATTGGTTTACGTTGTTAGTGCATAGAGTGAGTAGAACATGAAGATCTGTCCTGCTTACCCTAAATAAGACACCTATATTCAGCTACTCAAAATGAGGCAGGTCTCACTAAGTATCATACGCTTCCTGCATGGTAAATGCAGAGAGGCAGAAGTGTTTGAAAATTTCTAGAAAGTGAATCTTCCTACATAAACTCAGGCCTCAAAGTTAAACAGATGAGGGTTTCTTCTGGTAGTTTTCAAAGACACCATCATCTTTCCATTTACTGTGCAATCAAACCAGACTTTTAGGATGCCTTTCTTGCTATACACCTAAAAATTAGGTTCAGGGTAAGTTTCTGAAGTGTGTGCATTGGACCTCACATAGAGTATCCAGAGCAGTGTAGCATCATTCTAAGCTGGGCTTTTAGTCTCCAGCATTAATATATATGCTTAACAAAAATAATTCACCAAAATTACCAGGAAGTATTTGCATGTAACAGTAATGTCACCTGATAGCTTCAGAGTCCATTCTGGTTATTTTGTTTTCTCATTATTATAACTGTTTTCTTAAAAAAATCCAAACTGAGTGAAGAGTTTAGGAAAAACCTGCAAGTATCAGGACACAAATAAATATAGAATTAATTTATTACACTCCTACAAATATGAAACATCATAGTTCAATTATATAATAAAAAACCCCATCTGATATTTCTTACTATCAGTCCATCATCATGATTTAAAATGAATAAGAAGGAGTGACCTTTGAAATTTTCTGCTCTTAGATAAAGATAGCTTTGCATAATGTCTTAAAAAAAAAAAAAAAAAAAACAACATAATCTCATTAGATTTGCAGTCAGAAGCACTTCCTTAAAAAGATTAAATATAGCCAGAAGCTACTGTGTGATATAAATTCCATGGAAGACAGAAAAAAATTAAGGTCAAAACTCTCAAATCTTAGTTTCTAAGACAGACTCCTATAAAATCAGTATTTTTACATCCCAAAGAAAATCACCTGGTTTTCAGTAATGCTCCAATAACTTTAAAAAATCAGAATAAAGTAGAATTATGTTTTCAGTTACATATCTATTCAGACTGCATAATCTTATTGTGTCCCTTTTGTACATATTCAGGATAATACAGCTTTATTTTCATATATATATAATGTGAACTGGACTCAAAAAATGAGACACCAGTTTAACATTTTATCATCCATATTTAATAGCCAGCACCTATATTACTTGTTCTAACTGAACTTTTTTTTAGTTTGATAATCAGTGTTGTATCTGAATGTCTCAAATATGTCCTCATTATCATTCTCACTATCTGCAAAGCATTACATAAATTTTGCAGGTAAAAACTACGTATAATTGGCCAAATCTTCCCTCTCCCTTAAGTGCTAGCTGCTCTGGAATCATGCAGAACCACCTGAATTCCTTCAGAATTAAATAGGTCTGTTTGTTCATGAAAGGCATATGGACATGCCATTATGGTCTTGCATGCAGTGAAGTAGTTTAAAGACAAAGATAGTTTGCCTTAAACAGTTCCCTGATGATGCAGCTTTGCTATTTTCATGTTCCAGATTAATATCTGTCTCCCTTTAACAGCTAGTTTGGAACAAATTCAACTTCTACAGAGCCCTTAGGCAACTAAATTGGAGCTTAGGAAGTAGTATGTGCAAAAGTCCATATGTCATGATTCTTAAGCCTTCCATACATCTGATACTTCAGTTCTACAAGTGACTGAAATTTTGATTAGTTTTTCAAGGATTTGTTTTGGTTCATTCTCAGAAACACCAGTCTTGAGAGCAACAAACGTACAGCTGCTAGATCAAAATACATATGATTCAGAGGAGAATATATTCTCCCTGTTCCACAAGAGATACCTAGCCTGATGAATGTGCTAGAACACATGTAACACCTGAGATCCACCACTATTTTAGGCACTCCCATGTACAGTTCTCCCATGAGAGTCAAGCTTTGCCCAGGGAAAGGTGAGTATGAGAGGCATTGTACAACTGAAAGACTTGAGTGACGTTAGTAAACATCATAGGGTTAAATCATAAATGGGTAGACAGGTGCAAATAATTACTCAGTCCAGAGGAACACAGCTATACCACAAAAATTTCAGCCCTTATCATTACTTAGTCTACTAAAATATATTGTCAGGGATGTGCGATAGAAAGAATTCCTACAAACTCAATAGAGCTTATACCTACTCCATAATCCAAACATTTTAAACTGAGCCCTAATTTTGTCTTGTTCCAACAGACTATGTTCACAATCTTGACCATGAACCAACCTTTAATTTTCCTATGAGTCTGTAATTTGTTCTGTATGTACTTTTTTTCTTAGAAATCAGATGATGCAGATAACTTAGTAACATCTTCACTCTTTAAACACTCTGAACTTATGTGAAACATGACAGTGTTCAAACTTTGGTATATGAAACGGTGAAGGGAATTTTAAGGGACAAAGACATAGTTTTTCCCTGATGAGTTTCAGTTGACTGATGTTATTAGCCAGTGTGGTACAGCTCCCCTCAAAAGATCACCAAAAGTCTTTTAAATTGAAAAAGTATTATCCTACTACCTGTTGGGGATCATTACCAGTTCCTACAAGAGCAAAGACTTTTAGATTGTTTCCACTTCAAAATATAGCTAAAAGGATAAAAGTTTAAACCTTATGTTTCAAATAATGGAGACAAACATGTTTCCTCGAGAAAAATATAATCTATCTCCTGCTGAGAAATGGAAACCAAGAAAAAATAATGCAAATGTGCTGTACAACAACTATTATAGGACTCCTATATCTGTAATGCTTCTTGCTTACCTACTTCATGTTCTGAAGGTGTTTTATTGCTAAAACAAAGTAGCAAAATATGTGGAATTACATCACTTTTCTCTGGAGTTCTGGAATTTTCTTTGCCAATATGCCAGTGAAATAGAATTGGGACTTTTAGATTCTGTTTGTTTATTTTTATTATGCAAATCATGTTTTGTCATGTTACTAAACAAATTTTAAAAGTCTCTAAACAGTACAGTTAAATCACTTCACATATTCAGTGTTTTATCAAATGTGCTAATCAAGTTGAAAAAATCCTATGATTAATGTTTTCAGACAGCCTTTGCCGTACTAGCATATAGTTATGAGGCCTGTTTACCAGTATTTCTGATAATGTTTTCCAATCAGTAATTGAATTTCTTTGTATTCCTACCTAGGAGAAAGGACCTCAGCTCAGATTTCCTATTGAGGACTGAGTAGGTACAAGGTTTTGAGAAGCAAAAATTTAATGGTGTAAAAGATGAAGGACAATATAATTTGATGAGCAATGATCTGACAAACTTAAATTCTGTCCTGGAGCAGCAAAGTATGATCTTTCTTAAATTTCAGGTGAAGGATGTTCTTGATGGCTTCCTAACTGGCACTTTAAATCTTCTACTGTTTTGAAATACACTGGTTGAAAGATGTACAGGAGTACATTTGTTGAAATATTTACTAATTCACTACTATCAGGCAGATAGAAAAGGAATCATTTTATAGGGACTGCATATTACCTTTGGATGAACAATCTCTATATCTGTGAAAATGCCGAACTATTTGTAACAGAGTGTATCTTTGTATGGTTTGGCTGGTTTTTTTCTGGTGGTGGCAGTGGGGTTTTTTTAAAGTTCTTAGTGACAGCAAGGTTTGAACTCAAAATGGAGTTCAATGTTCAGTATTAATCACTATAGCAGCCCTGGGTAGGGAACGTTTTGAATCTGCAAAGTCACTTGCAAAAAATATTATATAAAAGTAGATCTAGCATTTTATTATTGCCAGGAAAGCTTTGTACAAATAAGCAGAAGCGCAAGCAAATGTGCTTTTGTCATTTGGAACACCCAGTCACATTGGGGGTACATGATACATTGCATGACATAATGAAAATTAAAAGGATTTGGCGCAGAGTACAAATTAAATTGCAGAATACTGTAATCCTTATGGGAGTGATACCAAAGAAAAACATTTAGATTTTTTATTTTCAATTAAGAATATTTCCAGTTCTGTGTTCCATACCAGACCAGTATATACAAGTGTTACAATGAAGCCTAGAGTCCCTGTGCCCTCAGTCTGAACAAGGCTAATACCAGCTCTAAATGAAAAGACACTTCGTAGTACAATGCTTGATATCAGATGGCCTGACTTTCATTTTCTACTATTTAATATACAATACAGTATTGAAGTAAACTTTTAAAATCTTCATATGTTCACATTTTCTTTCTTGATTTTCACAGTAAAAAAATCTATGTGTGTGATCCATTCTGTTCAACATTTCAGGATTCCTTCAGCACCAACATATTCATTTTAGATTGATTCCCTGTCAGTCTTAGTAACTTACTGAAAACATTGTTTTTCTAAACTTTTTATATAGATAGTGCACCTATAATAGGTGATAGAGGCAGCCCACCTAAAATCTGAAGTTCTCCCTAGAGATTCCCAATAATTGTCTGTCAATAATATCATGAATCAAGGGTGGTTATGCCCCCAATTTAGGTGGTTCATTAAGTATCTTAAAATGGGGGAATCAATCTGGATTTAAATGCAGTAATGAAAATAAGACTTTTATTTAATCATAAAATGTGTGTTCCCTGTTTTTCATGGAGACAGATGGAGCTCAAGCTCATGAATCATCTGAGGTATGATGATGTTAACTACCCTTTCACCAAGATCTTGAAATAAGCAGAAATATACATAGGCAAAAATATCTCTGAGGGATAAATGTACAAATCTCTGCTTTTTATAGCAGATTTAATTGTATATGAGTGAAACTTTGTTTTGTAAATTTATGGACTTAGTCTGTAATCCTGAAATAATAAAAGGTTTGATGTTTATCTCAAATAACTTCTGGAACTACCGACCAGGTACATTATGGGTGCAAAACCTCAGCCATCTTTCAAAGCAGTACTGATAAAAATAGATATAATTTAGAAAATATTTGCTTTCTGAGAACATAGATCATAGGAAAAATATTTCATTGAACAACAGAAAAAGCAGCAATTCTGAATTCACTTAAACATTTGGGCAAAAGAGATTACAAGTGAAAGCAGAAGTAGACACCAAACTGACATTAGACTTGATATTTCTAGGAGAATTCAACAAAATCTTTTCAGTAATGGAAGAAGAAGAAAAAGGGAAGGGAAAGGAAGGGAAGGGAAAATAAATATCAAGTATTGTTGTAAAAAGGAAAAAGAAGAGGTGTGATAAATTTGTACATTCTATAGTATTTAGGATATTTGGAAACATTCCACAGTATTTAGGATATTTGGAAAATATAACAAAATGCTTTACAGGCCATAGATGAGTACCAGAAGACCGGAAATTGTAGTTCCCCCTGATATGAATCATTCAGAACCATGAGGTCCCAGAGACTAAAATGAATATTTTGAATTTGCCAAAGAACATAACTTACTTTTACTACTTGCTGCATATCACAATGATCTTCTAAAACAGTTTTCACAACATAAAGCATTGAAAAAATGACAGCATGTAAGGACTGATTATGGACAATGGGGTTTCAATTGCTAAATGGGGCTTGAATTATTAAATGTGCAGTTCCAGGTTCTCCTGAAACTTGCTTGAGACTACTGCAGTATCTCCTATTCAGTCAGTGAGGTTGGCCAGCCATGAGTGACCTGTTCAGGCTGGTATGTGATCCAAATTTTCCAGATAATATTTTGAGAATACAATCATGTTGCCTGACATTGTGAATTGGCTCTGGTTAGCAGCCAAGCACTCACACAGGCGCTCATTCAGTCCTTGCCCCTGAAGGAAAGGGGAAAGAATAGGAAGAGAAAAAGCAAGAAAACTCATGGGTTGATATAAATACAGTTTAGTAAGTGAAGGAAAAAGAAAAACAAGTGATGCAAAGGGAATCACTCACCACTTACCGCAAGCAGACTGATGTCCTGCCTGTCTTAGAGCAATGGCCACCTTGGAAGCCAAAATACTTCTACCACCTTCTTCCTCTACCCCAGTTTTTATTGCATGATGTAATATGACATGGAATATCCCTTTGGTCAGTTCAGGTCAGCTGTCCCAGCTGTATCCACTCCCAACTTCTTGGCCACTTTCAACCTACTGGCTTCTCACTGGGGTCAGGGCAGAGCCTTGATGTGCAGGCAGTGTTCAGCAGTAGTCAAAACATTGCTGTGTTATCAACACTGTTTTAGTCACAAATTCAAAACACAGCACCATATGTATGGGCTGCTATGAAGGAAGTTAACTCCATCCCAGCCAGACCCAGTACACCTGATCAAAAGCTGAAACAGATTAGAAAAAAGTGTAATGTATCTAAAAGTACTGCAAGTTACCCCTGATGAGTCAAGGAGTAATTGAGTACCTATGAAGAACCACAGGAGATGTTCTGGTCAGATTTTTTTCTACATGCGTCTTGATGAATTTTGACATCTCCACCTCCTAATGACTTTAAAAAAAAATCAAGAGTTCAAGCTAGATATTTCAGTCACGTCAGATCTAGTTTATGTAAATTATTCTAAAACTAAACAGAGTTAATCTGCAAGAGGACGTATGTGGGAGTTTGTTCCCTGGTTCTCTCAATATGTAAGGATTTTATATTTTACATCTTAGAGTCAGTCCATCCCTCTTTCTGTCATTCTTTATATATGTTTATGAAGTTTATGACTGTTGTGGTTTAGCCCCGGTCAGCAACTAAGCACCACACAGCCTCTTGCTCACTCCCCCACCCTTCTGGGATGGGGGAGAGAATCGGAAGGGCCAAAGTAAGAAAACTCGTGGGTTGAGATAAGAACAGTTTAATAATTAGAAAAAAACCAGCAATAATACTAATATAATGAAAAGGAAAATAATGAGCGAGAGAGAGATGAAACACTGGAAGAAGAGGGAAAAAAAACTAAACAACAAGTGCTGCAACCGCTCACCACCCGCCGACCGACGCTGCCGGTCCCCGAGCCGCGATTGCTGCCTCCCCTGGCCAATTTCCCCCAGTTAATATACTGGGCATGACGTCACATGATATGGAATACCCTTTGGCCAATTCGAATCAGCTCTCCTGGTTGTATCCCCTCCCCTCCCGGCTTCTTGTGCACCTGGCAGAGCATGGGAAGCTGGAAAAGTCCTTGACTAGTGTAAGCACTACCCAGCAACAACTAAAACACCAGGGTGTTATCAACATTATTTACATACCAAGTCTAAAACACAGCACTGTACTAGCTACAGTGAAGAAAATCAACTACTCCAGCTAAAACCATGACAAGAACATAAAACCAAACAGAAAGCAAGCTCTGGTACTGTGGGTCTTCTCCCATCCAAGTGTTCAAGCTAGACTCAGATGCTGTCATGCTTTCCTTCTGTTCCTATGTCTATAGTGTCTCACTCAGAGTGACACAGCCTGAAGGTGACATGAGACAGAAATCCTGATCAACTTACAAGAAACAACCTTCCCCGCATATCATATAAGATTTCAGTTCATACTTAGGACACCAGAATTTGGTGTCCACTTTTGCATACTTCAGAGCACCTAACTCCCACATATATGGGATTTAGGTGTAATCAGTATCACACTTTCTAACTGGGACCGATTTTATTTTATGAATTCAAGATGGATTAGTTAGGATAGAGGTGACAATCCTTTACTAATACTAATTTATAGGTGGACCTTTTTATAAAATACGCATTGAAGCATATGTAAGACCAGGGATGATATATAAATTCCCTACTATTGGAACTATAATCTTAGCAACATTGCTTTTCTTCCTGCCCCAAGGAAAACAAAAGTTTAAAATATTTTTTCTTTAGAATAGTGAGCACAAGAATGTCAATCTTTAGCATTTTTTCTCACCAAAACACTGAAGAAAGACAAATCCATTTTATATCTTGTCTTCTCCAAATTTCTAAAAAGATCCTTGCCAGCAGCCACCTTTTGTCTATTTAGTACTGCATGTCTTGTCTGACTGATTATTCATTTCACTTTCTCATTTTTTGCTGTTTCAAACACTTTGCCACAGTACTTTCATTCTGCAAATATATTTATGTAATCTGACCCAGTCACCTTAGAAAAGTAGAAAATGCCTTAAAACATGCATTCTGAAGTGTTTCACAGGAACCACTTAAAGCAACGATGTTGGAGTGAGATGTTTTCCATTGACACTCCAAAGTCCTGCTCTAGAAAGATTTACTTTCCTCTATTCACCATACACAGAGGCTGAAGTGACTGGCTCAGAGGCAGTCAATGCCTAGATGCACACCTTTAAAGCTATTGAGGTGAGTCTCTCCTCCCTCAAACTGGCTAACTCCCATCTCCACAAATGGAAGTACAGGAAGAAGGTTAACACTGCAGTGACTGGCAAAGATAAATGAGAATGAAAGAAGAATAGAACCTTTGAAAAGCAGATCAAGGCACGACAAAGGCAAACAAAAAGGAAAAAAGAAAAAAAAAAAAAAAAGACACTTGTAGAAAGGCTGGTAGTGAGCCAAATCTTTCTCTGTGGCTATTGTGATTCTGTAGACATGAGCTAGAAAATTAGTTCAAATATGTATTTAAATGCTTAGTATTTTCTCTATTCTGGACATAGACATCTATAAGAGCAATCTTTCTCATGATATTTGTTTGGTGAATCACAAATATACCAAAGTGAAAACAAAAAAAAGATAAATATAGTTAGCATTGTAATAGTTTACCCAGGATCTTCAGGTCTTATCCAGGTTAACAGTTTGCATATGTTTTATTTTTTCACTGGAGTTTATTTTCCTGACCTGAGCTGCAGGCCACTCAGGCTGGCCCAAAACTCAACCTGGAAGTCAGGTCCAAAGAGTGGAGTTCTTTAGGCAAGTGTTGCACATCTATTTTTTCAGGCAGACATGGCTAGACTGCAATCAATTATTAGTATATTTTCAGTACATTTGTTTGGCTCTAATCAGCTAAAAGCCAGGTAAGGGCTACCTAGCTCCAAACAGCTAATAAAAACTGCTAAGATGTTTTGAAAATCCAAAGAGTTCTGTTAGGTCCTTACATGGCAGCTAATCTCTTCTGCAAATTTGGCTTGAATGCTGTACCATGGCAGGGGGGTTGGAACCACATGATCTTTAAGGTTCCTTCTAACCCAAACCATTCTATGATTCTACAATTTCATTCTATGAAATATGGCTTCTAAAAGTTATATCACTTTAGAGTTTAAATAGCCTTTATAGTAAATAGAACAGAACCAATATCTATGTAACAATAAATAGAAAATTAAGAAAAATTATCCCTACAATATTTGGTTAGCTTTTATAGCATGCTGTACTCTGGAGTTATTCAGAAAGAAAGTGAACTATAAGCTTTATTAAGTGCAGTGTTTATGTAATGCTATTAAATTAACTGATATGGTAATTGCTTTTAACTTCTGTTTTAACTGCTTTTAAGTGCCATATAATTTTTATAGTTTATATGCAACATTAGATATTCTAAACTCTCTGAGTTATGAAATAATAAATATGAATAAAACCAAAATAAAAATAAAATATTTCTAAACTTTGTTCATGGAAATTGAGGAGCATGTCTATTATGCAGTGTCTGTATAATAGTTATCAGGGAAGAGTGAAGAAGAAAATATAGAAGAGAGGGGAAGGAGGAAATAGGGAGTGAAAAAATACAAGCAAAGGCTATTATGTAATTAATTCAGGTATCTGAACTCAGACCTATATATAGTTCCACCACATATTTTTTTAAACACATAGGAGAGATCGTTAAATATCCTTGCTATAGGAATTTAAACAGAAAGCTCAATAATAAAAGATTTATCAGAGAAAATCTTTGTGGTTGGTAGACCATGGAGAATTTCGTTACCCTGTCACTATGCCACAGCAAACTCTGTTATGTATGCCCTTTCCCAGTGCAAAATGTGACTTGCCACAACTTGACTTGTCCTGGGAAAAATAGTAACTTTTGTATCTTCTCAAAAAAACTATTTGCACCTGTGCTGCTACTAGTACTACTTGCAGTGGATATGGTTTAATGTAGAATTAGGTCCTGAATGATAACACAACAGCCCATATAAACATTTTATACTTTCAAATAACTCATAGAATCATAGAAAGGTTTGGGTTGGAAGGGAGCTTTAGAGGTCATCTAGTCCAACCCCCCCACAGTGAGAAGGGACATCTTTAACTACATCAGGTTGCTCAGAGCCCTGTCCAACCTGACCGTGAACGCCTCTAGGGATGGGGCATCCACTGTCTCTCTGGGCAACCTGTTCCAGTGTTTCGCCACCCTCATTGTGAAAATTTTTTTCCTTATATCCAGTCTAAATCTACCCTCCTTTAGTTTAAAACCATTACCCCTTGTCCTGTCACAACAGGCCTTGCTAAAGAGATTGTCCGCACCCTTCCTATAGTGCCCCTTTAAGTACTGAAAGGCCTCAGTAAGGTCTCCCTGCAGCCTTCTCTTCTCCAGGATGAACAACCCCAACTCTCTCAGCCTGTCCTCGTAGGAGAGGTGCTCCAGCCCTCGGATCATTTTTGTGGCCCTCCTCTGGACCTGCTCCAACAGTTCCATGTCCTTCTTGTGTTGAGGGCTCCGGAGCTGGACGCAGTACTCCAGGTGGGGTCTCACCAGAGCACAGTAGAGGGGCAGAATCACCTCTCTTGACCTGCTGGCCACGCTTCTTTTGATGCAGCTCAGGATACGGTTGGCCTCCTGGGCTGCAAGCACACATTGCTGGCTCATGTCCAGCTTTTCATCCACCAGTACCCCCAAGTCCTTCTCCACAGGGCTGCTCTCAATCCCTTCATCCCCCAGCCTGTATTGATATTGGGGGTTGCCCTGACCCAGGTGCAGGACCTTGCACTTGGCCTTGTTGAACCTCATGAGGTTCTGCCAGGCCCACCTCTCCAGCCTATCTAGGTTTCTTTGGATGACATCCTGTCCTTCTGGTGAGTCAACTGCACTGCTCAGCTTGGTGTCATCTGCAAACTTGCTGAGGGTGCACTCCATCCCACTGTCTATGTCACTGATGAAGATATTAAAGAGTACTGGTCCCAGTACGGACCCTTGAGGGACACCACTCGTCACTGGTCTCCATCTGGACATCGAGAAATTGACCACTACCCTCTGGATGCGACCATCCAACCAATTCCTTATCCACCGACCAGTCCACCCATCAAATCAATCACCCTCCTCAGTTTAGAGAGAAGGATGCTGTGGCAGACCATGTCAAAGGCCTTACAGAAGTCCAGATAGATCATGTCCATAACTCTCCCCCTGTCCATTCATGTAGTCATTCCATCATAGAAGGCCACTAGGTTGGTCAGGCAGGACTTGCCCTTGGTGAAGCCATGCTGGCTGCCTCAAATCACCTCCCTGTCCTCTATGTGCCTTAGCATAGCTTCTAGGAGGGTCTGTTCCATGATCTTCCCAGGCACAGAGGTGAGGCTGGTGGGACGGTAGTTTCCCGGGTCCTCCTTTCTACCCTTTTTAAAGATGGGCACAATGTTTCCCTTCTTCCAGTCCCCAGGGACTTCACCTGCCTGCCATGATTTTTCAAATATCATGGAGAGTGGCTTGGCAATTGCACCAGCCAATTCCCTCAGGACTTGGGATGCAACTCATCAGTTCCCAATTCTTCAATATGCATGATACATGCACAACTATCTTAGAGGCCTAAAAACTAAGCCCCATAACTGTCCATCACTTTCTTTTTGTTTGAAGCGGGGTCAAGTACCACATATTTTTACTGTGATTGCTAGGAAAAAAGTAACAAACCTTGTTTCCTCTATGATTCCTTCTTGTTTCTGTTACAGCAAAGCATGGTAAAAGCCTGTTGTCATCTCTTCTCTCCCACTTCATGTCCAATGTACAGAAAGATGTAATTCTTGTTGCTTTTAGCCTTTTTAATCAAAATAGTAGTTTCTGTGATTAACGTTGATTTTCTGTGTAGCTCACACTGAATTATCACATTGCTTATCCTAAAGCTTTTTGGATAAATTATCCTAAGTTTGTTCCCATTAATCTTAACACCTAGTCTATTTTTCTTCTTCCCCTCCCCCCACTTCTTTTTTCCTGCATGAACACAGATCTGAACACGTTAAAACATTGATAACTGGAAAACAGATGGCAGCATCCCTCATTGTCTCCCAAACTTGGGTATCTAGTTGTGTAAAATACCATTATGTCATACGGTGATTTATCTCCCCAAACCCTTTCTGCAGTTAAGGTCTTTAATTGACTAAATGAAATAGAAGTGCTTTCCTTTACTTAGTGGATCATTCGCTACACTCAGACAAGAAGAATGCAAACATATACTCTTCTAGAGAGTTCTGAAGCTACTAGAATAGCGGTCAGGTACAACAGAAAAAACTCCAATTTTCTCTTTGAATTTGACCAAATCTATATAGAGGAAAGAATAAAACCTCTGGTGTTAGAGAGGGAGGAAACAGGTTTGTATATAATACTTTATTTATGAATCTTTTGGTTGCACAAAAGAATCCCTGCTCGCTGTACTGTTTGATCAATGGCTCTTCAGTGCCAAAATAGTTAAATTAATCCTTAAATGACTCCTCTAGAGAAGTCAGGTTTAAAAATTGACTCTTGGCATTTCCTGTTGGCTGGTTTCTGGTGGCTCTGTGTTCAGCATGTTGATCCTAGCTGTTTACTTACACTGATTGTTAAGAATTCTGTTCTGGTGTCTCTTATTGTCTTCATGCACTCTGGATGAGTTTAAATGCTTCACTCCAAATTTCTTTTTTTATTCTGGAAGAGTAGGATTTGTTTGATCAAAAGTCTACCTTTGACCTTAAGCTCTCTACAGAAAGAAATATACTTCCAGAATTAGTTGCAGGAGTTGGCATGTGCCTTAGTGAACTTCATGATTTTACTGTTGGCTCATTTCTCAGCCTGTCAAGGTCACTCTGTATGAAAGCCTTGCAGAAAAGGCCCTGAGGGTCCTAGTGGACGACAAGTTGAACATGACACAGCAATGTACCTTCACAGGAAAGAAGGCCAACATATCATGGGCTACATTAGGAAAAGTGTTGCCACCAGGTTGAGGGAGGTGATCCTTCCCCTCAATTCGGTACTGGTGAGGCCACATCTGGAGCACTGTGTCCAGTCCTGGGCTGCTCAGTACAAGATATGTACTTACTTGAGCAAGGCCAGAGCAAGGCTTCAGGGACTGAACATCCTTCATGTGAGGAAAGGCTGAGAGAGCTGGGACAGTTTAACCCGGTGAAGAGAAGGCTCAGGGGGCTCTGATTGATGTGTATAAATACCTGACCAGAGGGTACAAAGAAGATGGAGCCAGAGTTTTCTCAGTAGTGCCCAGTGATAGGACAAGAGGGGCTGGGTGCAAACTGAAATGCTGGAAATTCCATTTGAATGTAAGAAAACATTTTTTTACTGTGACGTTTACTGGCTCAGGTTGCTTAGGGAGGTTATGGAGTCTCCATCTGTGGAGGTAACCAAAACTCAGCTGGACATGGCCATGGGCAACCTGCCCTAAGTTACCCTCCTTGAGAAAGGGGATTGAACAAGGTGATCTCAAGAGCTCTTTTCCAACCTAAAAGATTCTGTGATACTTTGAGCCAAGCAGTCCAGTCAATTTTGTACCCACCCTATCACTTACTTATCCATCCAATTTCTTACCAATGTGACAATAAACCAAGTGAAAATTAACAAATACTTGTTTAACAGCTGTATAAAAATAGACCAATAAATTACATATGTTTTATAAAAGACAAGGAAATGTGATTTGTGTCAATGGCATTTCACAGGCATACACATGCTTAAATTTTTGTTAGAATTTGGAGTTGTGTCTTGTAGAGAATAAATCTAGACAAATCTTAGTCATCAAACTCAAACTATAGTTACGCTATCTGAGGGAAAAAACAGCATCTCAGGGTTTTGAATATGCTATTACAAGTATTTCTGAGATCACAGTATGGACACCATGCATGTACAAGGACAGCAGACAACAAAAGTGTCCAAGGATAAACAAGCAATAACCACTGACACCTATATACACTAACTTTAGCTCTGAAATATTTCTTGACATGTTAAACAAAGCATCCTTTGAGAACAAATTCCCAATTTTCCTTGCTACAGAAACAACCATGAAGCTAAGATAAAATTTTCTACACGTATTTTTTATATTGACATAAGTGGGAGATTTAAATATAATAGGGAAAAAAATGTAGTATTCATTATTAACTTCTGGCTCTTCATAATCTAGCTAATGACTGATGTCAGGAATGTGACTTTGAAAAAAATTTTATAAAACAGGTATCACAGCGCACCAACAATAAATTCTCCTGGAAATTCTTTAATTATTTCAAGTGCATTGAAAATGCTGATTATAAACTTTGATTCTTTTGTCTAATTCAAACCTCATTAAAAGCACAAGCTTGCAAGTTTCAATATTATGTATATTATCACCAAGTGTAGTCACAGAATTTTTATACATGTAATTCTACAACCATATAGCAGAGAAAAAGAGATTATTCAAATATATTCTTCTACTTCAGTAAAATTCACATGAATATTACATATATACTTACAGCCATCCTGGAGAAATAATGAGATTATGACTACTCTACTCCCTGTAAGGATAATCAGAAAAAATATAGTACTCTACATGATTATATTTCTTAAGTCATTGTGAAAGACAAAGGTGACCATGCTTTTTTATAAGAATAAAAGTGCAAAAGTGTCACTATTAGTTCTTCACAGAATTAGCTCTTGCAATATATTATCAACTCATATAAGGAGGACAGTGAAATTTCCTTTTATTTTTACTAGCCAAATTAGAAAATGCATAGTGGGGGGAAAAAAAAAAAAAGCACTTTAATTATATTGAAAGAAAAAGAACGTGGGGAAATAAATTGAGTATGCTTCTATTAACTAAGGTAAGTCTTTTCTTCCTTTCTGTTTTTGTGTTTGGTAGGGTTTTTTTTGTTTTTTTTTTTTTTTCTTTTTTTTTTTTACTCAATGAATTAGCTAACCTGTTCCAGTTAGAAGGAATTGGCTGTGGTACGAGGGTTTTTTTGATGCAGTACTCCCTATTATAAAAAATATACAAAAGCCCATTTCCCTGAATGCAATAGAAATGAAACAACAAAAAGAACATTTCTTTCCTACAGTGTTAAGCTTTTTTTCAGCTATCAGTCAGTCCAGAATCCAGTCTGCCCAAACTTTTCTCACGACCAGCAATACATATGAATTCAGGTTGTTTGATGATTCTTGATGTCCCCTTATGAAGTGTTTTCCCCTTTAGATGCAGAAACACAAAAGTGTTTTTCAATGTACATTTCAGCTTCATTTGCTCCTGATAGGAAGAGAACTATCATTTTATTTTGGAAAATGAGAACAATTCTTTTATCAAAACAATTAACTGGCAACTTCCTCTATGGGAAGCATGGCTGTATTGTACTTCGGAGTCCTAAAATTTCAAAAAAATCCCAATATAAATAAAATAACTTATAAAAGTCAGTGTACATTTGAGATTGATAATGATTAGCTGGACGTCTTTAATACTATCTGAACTACCTCTTTCATCATTCCTATAAGTTATAATTACATCACACTGAGATCATTTAAAAAATGTATGAAGATGGGCATTTGTCTTGGTGGAGACAGATCACAATATTTCAGGAAATGAAATTACTCAAGGAAAACCAATCATACATTTGTTAGATGAGATAGTTCTGCTGTACATACAGCTACCAGGTTTAAAACACAGATATGGTATATCTAGATGGATATCAAGTTTCTATTTTAGAAGAAAAGGTAAGATTGCAATAGAGAGAGACTTTTTCAGGTTTTCTTCATTAAATCATCCTTTTTCATTGCTAGCTTCTTACACTTTTAATTAGAAAGATAGGCAGACACTTAAACAACTAGCTTTTATGATACATCATTTATGTGTTGACTAAGAGAGAAGTCTTCAGTTCATGCTTGATGCCAATATAGTATAGGTGTACATTACCAATATATATTATTAGTTTGCTTCCTCCCACAAGAAAATAAGCGTGAATACTTCAGGTTTATGTCATTGTTGTCTAAAAAAAATTAATAAAACCTTGAAGAAACCAGATTTGGAGGAAAAAATCTATAACCAGGATGGTTCCAACTACATATTATTATTTAGTTTGGGGTTTAGTTATAGCAATGTAGAATTTTTTGTTCTATTGTCTATTGTTCCCCACATGAATAGCAACAATGTTTAGCAGTACTCTAAATGGATTAATATTGTTAGATATTTTAGGACCAGAAAGGAGAAGTGTGATAAAATAACCACTAGCACAACATGAACTATATAATAAAGGACAGTCTTTAGAAAGATATTGAAGTCTTAATCTGAAAACTGCTGAGTAGAAAGTCTCCCTATAAAATAGTCCTCTTTTATATGTAACTTATGCACAAAAAAATGAACAAAAAAAAAGCTTGAAACAAATAATTGAAAGTGACAGAACAACCTCATCTAAAGCAATCCCAAACTACAGATGATATTCACGTTAACTTCAGATATCTAAAATGAGATGTCTAAATCTGAGCTCTTCAGTTTATTTCTCTTTTTAAATCAATGCAGAGAAAGATATCTTCAGACCATGATTCATGTAGTGTAAAGTAGACACTTGTTTTAAGATCATCATCAGTTTCTCAACACAGATACTTATTTTTCTCCATTGATTATAAAATAAGCAGCAGTATTTAGCACTGACCTAGACAACTCACTTCTAAAAACCTAAGATGAGATAGTGGAATTATGTGACTTGTAGTCCTGTCCTACTTTAGACCCAGAGAATTAGGAATGGTATTGTGTGAACCACAACTCATTGGAATTTTGGGAAGCTGGAGGGTTTTTCAAAATTTTTTTATTTGGCAAGCCAGCTCTGTTTCTTCTATGAAATCATATTCTGCCTGTTGTATTTGTGCGTACATTTTGTACATTATACTTATTGAATACAACCTTTATAACAAGTGAAATCTAGGAGGTTTTTATTTCAAGATGCCACTTTACACATGGATTAGAGTTCCATGGGATGTTCTTATCTCCTTTATAAGGTTTGAAAGATGTGAATGCATGTGCATAAGTGCATGCACGAGGGCATGAGTATTTGACTCTCTTCCATATGAGTGTGCATTCAGTTATAGCACATTTTAACACAACTGCAGATATCTCAAGGACCTTAACTTTCTTCATCCTCATGAGTATTTTAGTGAGCAACCCTTCTATGAAAGCCTTTTATGGATGGCAGAAGATGAGGAATAAAGCTAATGTGTGTTCTTATCATCATGGCAAGTATCTCAGATAAAGTATAATAGCTGATTTGTGACAAGTCTGGATGATCACTTGAAGTCTGAGTGAACAGAAGAGGTGTTTTTTTACCTCATGCCACTCAATGTGGCAAACCTTGGTGACCTACATGGTAGAAGCTGAGAAAATTTGCCAAAAGACTGAGAAAAAGAAGAGAAACCTATACAAGTGTTGTGGTTTAGCCCTGGTCAGCAACTAAGCACCACACAGCCGCTCGCTCACTCCCCCCACCCCTGTGGGATTGGGGACAGAATCAGAAGCATCAATGTAAGAAAACTCGTGGCTTAGATACAAACAGTTTAATAATTAAAATAAAACAGCAATAATAATAATAATAACAATAATAATAATACAATGAAAAGGAAAATAATGAGCGAGAGAGAGATGAAACACTGGAAGAAGGGAAAAAAAACAAAACAAAACAACAAAAAAAAAAGCCAGAACAAAACAACAAGTGCTGCAACCACTCACCACCCACCAACCGGACGCTGCCCGTCCCCAAGCTGCGATCGCTGCTTTCCCCGGCCAACTTCCCCCAGTTAATATACTGGGCATGACGTCACATGATATGGAATACCCTTTGGCCAATTCGGATCAGCTCTCCTGGTTGTATCCTCTCCCCTTCCGGCTTCTTGTACACCTGGCAGAGCACAGGAAGCTAGAAAGTCCTTGACTAGTGTAAGCACTGCCTAGCAACAACTAAAACATTAGTGTGTTATCAATATTATTTTCATACTAAGTCTAAAACACAGCACTATACCAGCTACAGTGAAGAAAATTAACTATCCCAGCTAAAACCATGTAATAGGAGGAAGCTAGGTTGAAGTCTAATGTATAATGAATTTTAATTAAAATATTTCTCATTGTGTCTTAAGTTGTCAGAGATCTCTGTCTCTGCTTTACTCTCATTTAAAAGGCAGGCACACCTAGAGGAAAGCCAAAGAAGGAAAAAAATAAAACTACTGTCCCCTCCAGTCAGGCATGGTTGCTCTGCTCCCAGATTATTTACCTCTACCCCTCCTTTTTACATTAAGGTCAATTAGAAGAACACACACTGTGCTCCTAAAAGTGTGCTGTGTGTCTGACCCATCATCGCCCACCCCCCACCAGCCTTAGAAGGAATGGCAAAGCTGGATGTACGCGTTATTCGTCTTGGATCTGACCCTGGAGTTCCAGATTCTTACAAAAGCATGTAGTCCCATCAGTACCAAATGGAATTAAAAAAAATCCCAGGAAGAGGAGGGATTTAGAGATCCTGCAAACCATTAGTTTTGCCGATGTGACTTTCTAATACCCATCTGGACATGTGGCATCAAATGTGGGATGGCAAGATTAAAAGGTGCTGCAAGGTATGCTAAAAGAAGAGTAAAACTCTGTGTATGACTGCATTACTGTTACTTAAGCTAAAATACAAAGTTATTGTAGCTGAAGATCCAGGAATAACAGATCTGATAAAGGTCTGACACCCTGAGGTGCAAGGAACAGTAGCCCAGTAGGTCAGCTGAGGTAAGTGAGGTGATGTATAACCTTTAAACCTTAGTCAGGAGCACAAGAGAGAAGCAGACTGTAGTACAAAAGCCAAACAACTAATCAAACAAAAAAAAAAAATCATACAAAAAGGGCAACAAGCAGAAGCCTGTATTGATGAGGAAGAGCTCACTATGACCATCTTGTCCCTCCCAGGGAAGAACTGGATGCCGACAACTTGTCTTAGTCCTCTCCCCACATCTTCTTGAGGAAAGCTCTGGACTCAAAGGGACATGAAAAAGGTGAACTTAACATCAGAGAGAAGGGGTAGATACAAAGAAATTGTTTCTGTGTAACAATTTTAACTGTACTGATGTTGGTGAGGTTTTCCTACATTAATTATATAATTTGGACTAAAACACTGTTATAAGACTAATTGGACTGTCAATTCTGCATATTAATGGTGTATTCTCTTTTGCCCATAACAGTGTTTTGAGAGTAATGAGACATAACACACCTGATGACCTAAGATTTCAAACAGAATTTTATTTGGATACTTAAAGTAGCACTACAATAACAACCTTATCTTTGCTGAGACAGGTTTAGATGTTCACCTCTGGCCATGTGAAACACAGAAAGCAGGACAGCAACAGTTACTTTATAAGACCATGGTTTTATAATGTAACGGGACACTACTTAATGCAGTGTTGAATCCAGATAAATGAAGGTGTCCATGTCTGCACTCAACCTATTGTAACTTTAGAGATATATCCAAAAAGGGCTGTACTAGGACCTTAGATCCCCCGCCCAAGCCTGGTTTCTAAAATGATAAGGAAATTGTTACAACTGAATATATGTTGCAAATGTTTAATGTGTATATGCAATAAGTGTGCATACATTTTATATATATAGTCATATAATATATGCATATAACGTACACATACATTCAGTTAGGGAATCAATCAATCAACGTGATGGAAATGATTGGCAGATGAGGCCAGTTTTAAACTTCAGGATAATAATTTATTGGGTTGCTATTCGTTAGTAATAAACATTGCTAATCATAGTTCTTACTACCAATTGTTATTACTACATATATAAAACAGTCTTTAGCACTTAGAACCTAAATCAGCAACAACATGGAGCTGATACTGTATAGTTAGAATTGGCAGCTATGGCCCTTGATTCTCTTAGCTCCTGAGGTCAAGATAGCCACGTCTGAAAATTCTTTGACAAGGGAACCTAGAACCGAAGTGGGAATCTTCATTCTTTCCCATCTTGCCCCTCTCTTCATGGATGTTTCGTGTTGCCCAGCTCTCTCTTCAGCAGAAGAGAGGTGATCTTATGTGCTAAGGACAAAGATGGTCATCTTCTGGGACCTGGTCTTGCTATAATTTTGCCAAATACTGTTCCTGCTTACTCTACATCCTTTGCTCTTCCCTCACAGATTTTACTGCCTGCATATATTTTCCTGAACCCTGCTTGTGGACCTACGATGCAAGTCTCCTCTGCAGTTACATTTTACATACTGCAGATATTACATGCCTTACAAAATGCTACAGGTTGTGTTACAGTGTTACAAAATGCTTAATGTACTGTTTTAGTCTACTTACATCTAGGTGTAAGACAAACAAATATTAATTTAATCTTTTTTAGTCTACTTCTACCTTATATATACAACAGGCTACTGTTTTGGCTACAACATTGAATGTAACCAGTTCTATAATCTGCTCTACCTCTGGTGCCATGTCTCTGGCACTCCTAGCTGCACAATGTCTGGTTTCAGTGGAAGGTATGAAGGACATATTTTCAAACAAAATATCTGGTCATTTGGCAACTGTGGTAATCTCCTGGGATGTGCAGAATGTAACTGCAGAAATTTAAATCCAGGTTTCCTGATCTCTTAGGAAATGTTCCCCTTGAAAATTTATTCAAAAGCCTTTGATTTTGAGTGAAGTAACTAAAACAACACAGCATAGACTTGAAAAATGCAAAATACAGCTTGTTCTAAGCGCGCTGAATACATTAGCTCTCTTTTGCATTTGGTTTGTATTTTATCTAGACATTTGCAGCTGTAAATACATGCCTGCTCATGATCTTCAGTTTTAGAGTCTGAAGTATTTTCAAGTAACTAAGCAACTTTGACAGCATTTTTCTGGATCACTATCCAGGAACTAAGCACAAATTTTATTTAAGTATCCTTTTCATCTATGATTTGTTTTGTTGTCCTTAGAAACAAGCTCTGATTTTGAAAGAAGCCTCACTGTTTTGAGCCTAACTGATTCTGAATGCATTATTTTGTACATGATTTCAAATATTACTGAAAGGAGAAATATTGGATGCTGAAAAATAGCATGTATGCACACACACATACACATTTATCATAGTGCAGAATGTTGAAATTAATGTAGGATGACTGACAATACTATCATATGCATTAATAATACATGGAGTAATTTGGGATATCAAATCATGTACTCATAAAAATATTCAGGGATATTATTTGATAGCTGCATTACACATGGCAGAACTGTATCTTCTAGCAAATATATTCTAGCAACTCTTACCAGTCAACTCTTCACTGTTGTCAAGACAGAATTTCTGTGTGTGTAACGGTTGATCAGAGCATAAATATTTGTGTTTAACACAAGACTACAGGGAGGAATTTAAGCAGAATTAAGAAAAAAATTAAAAAAAAAAAAACATGTCAACATGTTCGTTAAGACTAACTAAAGTAAATCCTGTATTCAGAAAAAGCAATCCAAATTACTTAATGTCTAAATTTGAAGTGACCTAATTAGACTTTTTAAAACCATTACACAAAGACTTTTTTTTAAAAGAAATTAAATGCTAGACTCTGTACATTGACTACCGATGCAGATGTAGATGACTAGTATGAATTAGATGTCTAATTTTAAGGCAATGTTTTTAAGTTTTTTAATGTTAGATGAAGAAACTCCCCCCTTATGGTATGTCTATTTAAGCAAGCTGCTCTTTAATAAATACATGTATGCACCTTGTGAAAAATCCCTGAAGATTGGTGTACTCACCTCCAGTAAATATCAATAGCTAGCTTTGTAACAAAATGCCTACTAATATAACTGTTCAAATATAATACTTCTAATGTTCCTCTGGTCATTTTCCATACAGGTATTTTCTGTTTAGCTCATTTTTTGCTGAAAAACTAGATTTCTTTACAGAGGGATTGACAGTCAGCTTCCTCAATACATGTTAAAATAGGTTATCAGAAGCCAGAGTTATTACTGAGAACAACAGTGAACTGAAACCAAGTCAAGATGAAGCAATCAGTAAGCTGGAAAAACATTTTTCTAAGGTCTTGGCACTGGAAGTTAATTTTTCTATAAACATAAACATAGAAAATATTACATGAAAATGATGAGATACATTCATCAAGAACATTCACAGTTCATATCCCTTTTGCAGTTTAAAAAAAAAAAGAAAAAGATGGAACCAAGCTATGGACAATTCCTTATGAATGACTGATGATATATACGAAAGCCTGAGGCATGGGAAAGCTTAAGAAGATATATTTTTTTTTCCCAGCAATTAATAGAGATGTTAGCAAAAGCCATTTCTGACTGTGAAACTCCTAATCATGTGTCCAAGAACTGCAAAATATATGCACACTTTGATGAGTGAACTGCAAAAGAAGATCACTTGACAATCATTTTCCAACTCATTTCATATGACTGATAACATTTTCTTTCAGCTATAAATGGTTGTTTAACATGTTTACAGTATGAGATATATTATGAAACCAATAAATTTATTCCACATAAACATCAAACTTTTCCTTATGTAATTACCTTTTTTTTCATCATTTGAATAATGATGGAGTTTTGAGGACACTGGTGAACCTTTATTAATTATATTTTATTTGCAAGCACTGTAAATCTACAATGTGAAATAAGTTTTCTTTTCATAGAAACTTGAAATGAACCCTGAGACAAGAATTATTAAACTGTTTTCATTCAAGTTTTTTTCATCTGACTAGGATAAAATGGTTGCTAAAGGAGTGCAAAAAGAACTTTTCTTTGTGATTGAAGGCCCCCACTACTACCAATAATAGCACTAATATAAAAAAAAAAAAACAACAAAAAAACACAACCTATTGACACCTATATAAATGAAAAATAGGAAAGACTTTATTTCTGCAAAAAGAAAAAGGTTTGTAACAGGCCTGATCCATGCAATTGAACACATACAACTCCATTCCCAGCTTTTGGTGCAAGGAGTAACTCCTCAAATTACTGTAATTATTGCTTCCTCTAGAAAAAGACCACTATCTCTTCCTAGTGGATGGAAAGGACTGCTAGTGTTCCCAAGAGAAGGATAAGTGTATATGTTAATGTCAAAATACTACAAAAGTTTAAATCAAGATCAGGTCCAAGTTGTTCAACATAGACCTCATGAAATGTGGGAGTTTAAGAAAAAGTCCTGTGAATCAATCATGTTTATATTTCTTCTCTATTCTAAAATCATGTCTGAACATATCCTAGTATACAGTGCCCTTGATAAGACAGTACCCTTGATATAAAAGAGAAAAAGTATATCAGAAGACACATTTGATCAGTCATCCATATCATCTTGTTACTAAATTCATTTCAGATTCCAAAATTCTTGCCATGCCTTCTGACATTTGAAGAAATTCCTAAGTTTGTAGGTGTAAATCTAAGAAAAGCTTTTCAATAGTATAAAAAAACCCCACTCAAATCTTCTAACTTTCTCCTTGTTTGCAATGAGTCACATTGTAATATAAAATACAATTTTAAGATTAATTAAGCAGCGCTAGTTATGGAATAAGAGACATTGTAAGCAATTCTCATTTAATTACATCTTTTTTTTTTTTTTTTTTTAAATATAAAATACAATGGCAGCTTCAGTTTATTCCTCTTCTGTTATTTGGCAGAGTTGAAATGTTCAACTATTTTTTGATTCCTATAAATATTAAAATAACTAAAATTAGATGAGAAAAAACCATCAATATGTTGAAAGTAGAAAATGAGATTGAATCCTCAAACCACACTGGGCTGCCATAGCAGCTTTCAACTAGATTTGACCCTCAGTTTTCTATCCAGCTCTGAATAAAGAAGATAATTTAAAATGTCACAAAGAATGACATGTACCTACAGCTGTGGACAACCATAGCTAGTCAGTAATAAAGCAGAACATTACAGCTTGACAGAGTGAAATTAACACTTTAATTGAAGACTCTGGCTTAGGTGAGATACGATTTTATTCCAGGGATAAAGAAAATCACATAATCAAAGACCCTTGGGTGGGAAGGTCTGGATGAGAGACAGTAGCTCTGAGAGGTACTATTGAATCCGAGGCAGAACTGACAGGGCTGCATAAGAGGGCACCAAAGTGACATCCAGAGGATGCCATGGCCCAGTCCCAGGATGGTGCATTGCACAACTGTGACTGCTGCACAGAGCTGCCTGACCTTCCTCCTGGACAGAGCCATCCTGCCTCAAGGGACAGGAAAGTCAGGTAATTAGCAAAATCGTGCATATTTCTGTGGTTAAAGCATTTTGGTATTTGAGTCCATTTAGTCTCTGCACTACCAGTTTCATCTTAACTCTGACACAGCAGTGTTCAGTTTTTTTCCTGACAGTTTTGCTGACTGCATGAGTAATTGTCTCCCCTCCCTTCCTCTGAGCAGCTAAAAAATTTAGATTAAGCCACCCGTGTTTTGATAAGAAGAGAGAAGCAGCAGCATACTCTTGACCTAAACAGCTGAGAGAGAGCAAATGAACCCCAAAAGGAAGCAGCTGCTACAACTCATGTGAAATCAGCCCTTCCCTCTGTGCTGGTTTTGGCTGGGGTAGAGTTAATTTTCTTCATAGTAGCTAGTATGGGACTATGTTTTGGATTTGTGCTGGAAACAGTGTTGATAATACAGGGATGTTTTCATTATTGCTGAGCAGTGCTTACAGAGAGTCAAGGCTTTTTCTGCTTCTCACAGCACCCCACCAGCAAGTAGGCTGGGGGTGCGCAAGAAGTTGGGAGGGGACACAGTCGAGACAGCTGACCCCAACTGACCAAAGGGATATTCCACGCCATATGATGTCACGCTCAGCAATAAAGCTGGGGGAAGAAGAAGGAAGGGGGGGATGTTTGGAGTGGTGATGTTTGTCTTCCCAAGTAACGTGTGATGGAGCCCTGCTTTGCTCGAGATAGCTGAACACCTGCCTGTTGATGGGAAATAGTGAATGAATTCCTTGTTTTGCTTTGCTTGTGTGTGCAGGTATTTCTTTACTTATTAAACTGTCTTTATCTCAACCCATGACTTTTCTCACTTTTATTCTTTCATTTCAATCCCCCATCCCACAGTGGGGGAGTGAACAAGCGGCTGTGTGGTGCTTAAATCATGACACTCTGTCTGAGCAGTCTGCTTTTGTTTCCCAGTGATTTAAATTCCATTTCACTTTGCCTGGACAATCATTCAGAGTCTCCATATAACCTGCTGTGGCTGAATCATGACACTTGACAGCTCTCAGTTTACCTGAGCTAAATGGCAGTCCTAAATATCCTAACCCTTTTCAGTGTATATTCAAATGGATGAGATTTAAATGCCAAAAGGAGTTCAGATTTCTCCTGCTTAGCTTCTGGCAGTCAGTTACCGCTTTCACATTTTAACTGTCACTTCTAAACAAAGTTTTAGAAAGTGACTATGAAGATATTTTCAGTATTGAAATCTTTAGACTGTAATATGGATCTGCTTTTCTCATATAGTGTATTATACATGTTTAATCACAGGATAAGTGTCCTTATTTACTTCTGTGCTGTTTGACTTGCATGCCACTTCAAACTAAATAAACTGCATGGAAGGAGGAGAGTGGATGTGTGGTGTGGACCAAATGGGGAATATCAAGACCATGATATTCCACTCATATGTAAACATTAAGCTACTGTGTAGATTTTATCACAGCCTAGAAACTCATTTACCAAACTGAAATACATTTAAGAACCTAAATGAATGTGGGAACCTAACTAAATAATGCTCTTTTGTGAATACAGACTTTGGCATGCACTTTGGCTTGTGCTTTTGTGACAGTGAGTTTATTCCAACTTCAAAGAAGATCTATAGATAATCTATAAAGAGTAGCCATTGTCATATAAATTTGTATAATGCATTTAATGTGCACTAACTTCCATTGTCCTACAACTGATATTTCTGTAAAATGCCAATTGATTTCAACAGTATTTATATGCCTGCCCAAAATACTGACATGACGTAGCCCTCACATTTTATAGGTTTGTAGACAGAAAGCTGGAGTTAGACATTAAAAATAAAATTACATTTTTCAGAATTTAAAGAATCAGTTAAACTGCCTGTCCTGGTTTCAGCTGGGATAGAGTTGTTTTTTTTTTTTTTTTTCATAGTAGCTAGTGTGGGGCTAGGTTTTGGATTTATGCTGAAAACAGTGCTGATAATGTGGAGAAGTTTTAGTTGTTGCTAAGTAGTGCTTACACTAGTCAAGGACTTTTTCTGCTTCCCATGCTCTGCTGGGTGCACAAGAAGCTGGGAGGAGACACAGCTGGGACAGCTGACCCAAACTGACCAAGGGGATATCCCACACCATATGACGTCATGCTCAGTATATAAAGCTGGGGGAAGAAGAAGGAAGGGGGGACGTTTGGGGTTATGGCGTTTGTCTTCCCAAGTAACCATTATGTGTGATGGAGCCCTGCTTTCCTGGAGATGGCTGAACATCTGCCTGCCCATGGGAAGTAGTGAATGAATTCCTTGTTTTGCTTTGCTTGTGCGCGTGGCTTTTGCTTTGCCTATTAAATGGTCTTTATCTCAACCCAGGAGTTTCCTCACTTTTACTCTTCTGATTCTCTCCCCCATCCCACCAGGGGGGAGTGAGCAAGCGGCTGCATGGTGCTTCGTTGCTGACTGAGGTTAAACCACGACACTGCCACAACAACCAATACAGAAAATGTTTACTACTAAATTGCATGTTACAACACAATACAAATAAGTTTCACCTACTTAACTTCCCTTTCTCAAATACTTTTGGAAAATTTTCTGTAAAGAGATATGATTTTTCAATCTGTAATGTTCACTGTCAAGTACCGTAAAAAGGGAACAGAGAATCTTTATATCATGTAAACTAAAATTGCATAATGTCACAGTGCTTTTTCAAAAATGTGAAATTGTTCTGAAAAATAAAAGACTGCCAATAATCTAAAAAAAGCAAACAAGTATGCTTCAGTGTATATAACTCCTATTGTAAGATGCTGCAAGTAGTAATAAAGAAGCAGCAAATAGTGACTCTAAGAGAAAGACAGTAGAGCCACTAAATATAGTTTTACAGCATTGTCCAGCCAAAGCTCTGATGGTCCAAGAGGGCACAAACGTCTTGTCCTTGCAAAGTGCATATTCAAGGTTTATGTAGACAAAAGGGACTTCAGTCACAAAATGCTCTCCATGACAGCTGGCAGGCTGGATTAGGATGTACAACAGCAAAGTAAGACATCAAAGATGGAAGCAGAAAATAATTCTGGCAAAAGCCAGTGGTAATTTAAGCATAATATAATAATCTAATTCCAAGGGACCAATATTTAAATCTTTAACATGCTGAAGAGTGATACAGGCCCCACTGGCTTTTTCTCAAAAAAAGTTCTTTAGGTATTTCTTTTGGGACTGAGATCCATACCTGCATTCAAACATGATTTGTGAGATTTAGTTACCTCAGTATAGTAACCTAGTGCCATTTGTGTGTCCTATGATGCCTACAAACTTTGTATAGGCATATTCACCAGATTTATGGTTATCAGTGTCTTTTGGGCTAAAATCTGGAAGCCAAAAGTTTTCCTAAAGTTATATTAGATGCTTATACAGACAGTGATAAGTCTAACCAGGTATCTACAATGTGGATTGTGTCTAATATTGAAGTCTATGCTCCCTCCCTAGTCAACTGGGTCTAGTCTTTGCAGCAGGTGGAGACTAGAGAGATAGTTGGCTGACAAAATTTAGTTGTCCGGTTTACAATAACAACAATCAATTTCTGAACTCCTTTGGTTTTATTGATTGCAAATGTCTTCATTGGCTACACTGTGAGATTACACAGCTAACTCACCTAACAGACATCTAAAACTGATGTCTGAATCTGGAGTTGATCCCACCTTAACTGAATTATAAGAAGTACATTATTTCTGAAGTGCTAAGGAAGACCAAGCCTTATCAGTTCTTTAGGAGAGCTGAGCAGTTCAGTACCTATCACTTTGTTATGGCTATTTGGATTCATGATCTTGGATCTCCAGTCTTTTTGATCCAATGTACTAGACATAGCCTTTGAACTTATAATTAATGTGACTGTAATGACTTCAGTAAATAGTCCAGCATTCAAAATTATTTTTGTTCAAATCCATAGCTGGAGAAGGTAATGGCACCCCTGTTTTTTATATTAGCAACTTGATTAAAAAACTAGTCCAGCAATTACACATATTATCTTCTATGTCATAGGCTACCAGTTATAAAATATACTGAATATGTCCCAGTGTCCTGTGTGACTTTAAAGAATGTACTATTCATTTGATCTGGAGCATTACAATGAGCATAATATTGTCTCTGAATCTTTAGTTTCCTTTGGTAAAATGAAATATTAGTACTTTTCTACTTTATAGGCTCCTGATGTCTCATATTCATCTAACATGAGTAGTATGATTTTAGTGCTACAAAGTATAACAAAATTATGAATTACATTATTTGTAGAAAATGTATTTTATCTTGTATTTTCTTTATTCAAACTTAGAGTTGTTCAACAAAACTGTTAAGGTCTTTCTCAAAATAATTCTGTATTCATGAAATAACATACTGAATTTCTTTTAATTTAGAACAAAATATCCAGTACCATTTAAGATGCTGTTGGAAAATGTTAGGTTTCAATAATCATGCAAAAGAAATCAACTAAATTTCAAAATAGAGGTTTCAAGATTATAAGAGGAAGAAAGACTGAATTTTGAATTCAATTACTTCATCAAAACACATTCGTTTTCCCTGAATTCAACAACCTCTGAAATAAATATTTTTAGTATAATTATTACTGATATTACAGATTCACTTTCCAGGTTCCTAAGTTTTTCTTCTCCTTTGAGTATGTCGTGGTTTAACCTCAGTCAGCAACGAAGCACCATGCAGCCGCTTGCTCACTCCCCCCTGGTGGGATGGGGGAGAGAATCAGAAGAGTAAAAGTGAGGAAACTCCTGGGTTGAGATAAAGACCATTTAATAGGCAAAGCAAAAGCCACGCGCACAAGCAAAGCAAAACAAGGAATTCATTCACTACTTCCCATGGGCAGGCAGATGTTCAGCCATCTCCAGGAAAGCAGGGCTCCATCACACATAATGGTTACTTGGGAAGACGAACGCCATAACCCCAAACGTCCCCCCCTTCCTTCTTCTTCCCCCAGCTTTATATACTGAGCATGACGTCATATGGTGTGGGATATCCCCTTGGTCAGTTTGGGTCAGCTGTCCCAGCTGTGTCTCCTCCCAGCTTCTTGTGCACCCAGCAGAGCATGGGAAGCAGAAAAAGTCCTTGACTAGTGTAAGCACTACTTAGCAACAACTAAAACTTCTCCACATTATCAGCACTGTTTTCAGCATAAATCCAAAACCTAGCCCCACACTAGCTACTGTGAAGAAATTAACTCTATCCCAGCTGAAACCAGGACAATGTATTCATGTACAAACTATCTCAACAAGTCACAGTGTCTTTCAATATTCTTGAAACTATTTCCTTTCTTTAACTCTTATTTGCAAAGTAAATCAGACTCTACCTCAAAACATAATTTCATGACTTCCCCCACACACATACCTCGTCTTAATGAAACGCAATAGTCTGATAATTAGTTGCTCTACATGCCTTAGTTATTAGGGGAAGAAAAATGCTACAGCTGTGAAGTACTGTCAAATATAGTCATCGGATTTTACACTATTTATTTCACTGATAATCTTATAAGTTACTCTTAATGATAAATTTGACTTTTGCTAACTAATAGAAGTACTGATTATGCAGGGCTTCCATATTTAGTGAAAATTAATAGTTATATTTTGTGGTGAGTAATTCTTCTTGAAACTTACTAAAGGTATAATCAAATACTGAATGTATTAGTCACTTTCTCTTCAAGCACACATGCAAAAATACACACGCACATGCACAGAGGAAAAATTATATTCTTGAGAGACAATTATATCAGGTAGAATAAATGCATCTTCTGAAAGTAAGTGCCTGCATTCCCTATGCAGTCAATGAAAATTAGTACCTCTGAAGACCTTCAGAGTGAAAACACTTCGAATGAGTATCTCATTTTAAGCGTCTATTAAGAGGGAAAAGTAGCAGAGGTGAAAGTTTTATCAACAAATCTCAAACATCTAAAAGATAGCTAGCCCTAAGACACAGATGTTTAAATCTGTGGTCTCAAATATCACCATGGAATTGCTTTACATTCCTCTCCAGAGGCTACTTCATCTGATCTGTTTAGGGTATTCATTTGGACTGACATAAATTGCCATCCTGAGACACTTATTCTTTCTATTGGCTAGAGAAGGTTCTAGTGTGACATTCCAGAGATGAAATTAATCTCACCCAAGATACCAACTATTTAAGAGGAAGTCAGATGCCAAAGCTAGTCAGAATAGATCTCCTTTTTATGGAGCGGTATGATAGTTATCATAAAGCTACATCCCATCAGAAGTGCCTTTAGACATACATGAAGTGCAACTGAGAGTGATGAAGGTGCACCAACATTAACTTTGATGACTAAGGAATAAGCAAGACCCCAAGCAAGCAAACAAGGCTTTATAGAATAGTCTGAATTGTTTATTCAAAACTCAATTTGGTGTTTAGGGGAGGGGAGGGAAGGTAACTCAGCATTTTTAAGACCCTATTTAAATACTGCTAAACACTTGTAAAATGAACCAATCAACCAATCAACCAAATAAAAAATGTCCAGATTACAAAGACAAAGGAATATTCATATAGAGCTCAGGTTCATTTTTATCAACATAGCACAAACAGTAAACATATATTATAACATATTAGATCATAAACAATTTTACTTTTTAAAATCTCCCAAGATTGCATCACTTTTTATCTTCAGTCTCTTGTTACCCTTTCCTCAGTCTTTAAAATGGAATAAAGGCTCTGATTTTCTTTCTAGAGAGCTTCGAGGTATAAAAATTAAGGACCTTCAAGAGTATATGTTTTTGAAAGTTAGGGTTAATTTCTAATACTCTTGTCAAGACTTTGTTAATTCGAAGACCATTAGGGAGTTAATGCTTGTCATTTTGTTCTTTACTCAATCCATTTAGGCAATTACAGGTTTCCAGGATGTGTAACCGGTCCTTCTACAGACCATTGATTTAATTTCTTTTATTCCAACAAGTCATGTTTGAATCCTTGTAAGGCAAAGGATCAGGCCAGATGCCTTTGACTGTGCAAGAGTGCTATGAATAGTAGGAGTTGGGTCAGGGGTTTGTAGATCATCGGGATAGCTCTTTTTTGGAGATGTGGGTCAGTGAAAAAGACTAAACCAAGGACACTACTCACGAGAGGAGATGAAACAGTATGCAGCCAAGCTGGACAGCAGCTCACAAGACTGTCACTGGGAATGTGTTGTTACTCTCTTAATTTCTTTCGATGACCTTGATACTATCCTTGTGTGAAATATACATAGCACCGCATAATATTCCAGAGAGGGTACCAGAACATTGACCCTGAATCCTGGTCACTCTTTTTGGCCAAGATACAAAATATAATAGAGTATTAGCACAAACAGATCTTTTCTTCTTCACATATGTTATGGTTCAACCTGGCAGGCAGCTAAACACCATACAGCCATTCACTCACTCCCCCAGAGTGGGAGGGTGGAAAGAATCAGAAAAAAGGTAGAACCCATGGGTTGAGATAAAGACAAATTAGTAGGACAGAAAAGGAAGGGAAAACAATAAAAATGATAAAAGAATATACAAAATAATTTACATACAACACAATCGTTCACCATCCACTGACTGATGCCCAGCCAGTTCCCAAGCAGTGGCCGTGTACCCCTAGCAAAATAACCTCCAGAATTTTTTGTTCAGCATGATGTCATATGGTATGGAATATCCCCTTGGCCCATTTGGGTCAGTTGTCCTGGCTGTGTCCCCTCCCAGCTTTTTGTGCACCTCCAGTCTCCTTGCTGGTAGGGCAGTATGAGAAGGCAAAGTCTTTGACTTAGTGTAAGCACTGCTCACCAGCAGCTAAAACATCAGTTATGAACGTTATTTTCATCCTAAATCCAAAATACAGCACTATACCAGATACTAGGAAGTAAATTAACTCTATCTCAGCCGAAACACCCCTTATTCTATACCATCTACATCATGTCCAGGTCCTACACTTTCCAATACATCCCAATTAATCACCACCACTTTTCCTGTCTTTTGATCTATGTACGCACATATCATTCCCTAAGTCTATGGGTCATCCCTCTAAAATGTCTGTTAAGTTCATTTAGTCAATTACTTGGGGGTCCATCTGTCATAACAGTCCTTCAGGACAGGAGAGACTGTGTGTGGTGTTGGATTGTTCTATGCTGAAGCCAGTTCTGGTTTCATTATTGCTGCCCTTGTCCAGTTCTATCATCGCTACACTTTGCTTGTTTTCATCAAAGATCATTCTTCATTAATCAAGGTGATTTTTACTATAATACCGTTGATATGGCATAGAAGTGATGATATTATATAGCAATTAACATCATAAAATTTAATTCATTGGTTATTCTCACCCAAAATCAAATGCCTTGGGGTACACACTGGACTCTTCCATTCTCCCGCATCACCAAAAAAGTGCACCCAAGTCCTTGAGCAGAAGCAATGCCACAGATGGGTTTGCCTCTGTCTGAGACAGGAATAACCCAGACTGTCTTCCCCAGCATATTTTTTATGTGCACTACAGGGATTTTATCCCTCTCTACAATACGTAGAAGTTTTGATTGGGCAGGGCCAGCTTGATTGGCAGACCTTTAAGTGTTGACTGACCAGGTGGCTTTTGCTAAATGTGTATCCCAGTATTTAAATGTCCCACCCCCCATTGCTCTCAGTGTAGTCTTTAATAGTCCATTTGTCATTCAAATTTCCTGGAGGCTGGTGCATGATAGGGGATGTGATACACCCACTCAATGCTATGCCTTTTGGCCCGGGTGTCTATGAAGTTTTTTCAGAAATGAGTCCCAGTTTCTGACTCAGTTCTTTCTGGGGTCCCATGTCACCATAGCACTTGTTTTTCAAGGCCCAGAAGAGTGTTCTGGGTGGTGGCATGAGGCACAGGATGTGTTTCCAGCCATCCGGTGGTTGCTTCCACAATGGTGAGCACATGGTGTTTACCTTGATGGGTTTGTGGCAGTGTGATATAATCAATCTGCCAGGCCTCCCCATATTTATACTTCAGCCATCATCCTCCATACCACAGAGGCTTTACCCGCTTGGCTTGCTTGATTGCAGCGCATGTTTCACATTCATGGATGACCTGTGCAATAGCGTCCATGGTCAAGTCCACCCCTTGATCGCGAGCCCATCTGTATGTTGCATCTCTTCCTTGATGGTCTGAGGTGTCATGGGCCCACCAAGCTATAAATAGTTCACCTTTATGTTGCCAGTCTAGATCCACCTGAGCCACTTCAATCTTAGCAGCCTGATCTACCTGTTGGTTGTTTTGATATTCTTCAGTGGCCCAACTCTTGGGTACGTAAGCATCCACATGACGTACCTTCACAACCAGGTTCCCTACCCGGGCAGCAAAATCTTGCCACAATGCAGCAGCCCAGATGGGTTTGCCACTGCGCTGCCAGTTGTTCTGCTTCCATTGCTGTAACCACCCCCACAGGGCATTTGCCACCATCCAGGACTCAGTATCAAGATAGAGCACTGGCCATTTTTCTCGTTCAGCAATGTCTAAAGCCAGCTGGATGGCCTTTACTTCTGCAAACTGACTTGATTCACCTTCTCCTTCAGCAGTTTCTGTGACTTGCCGTATAGGACTTCATACAGCAGCCTTCCACCTCTGATGCTTTCCTGCAAGACAACAGGACCCATCAGTGAACAAGGTGCATTGCTTCTCATCTTCTGGCAGTTTGTTATACAGTGGGGCCTCTTCAGCACGTGTCACCTCCTCCTCTGGTGATATCCCAAAATCTTTGCCTTCTGGCCAGTCCATGACCACTTCCAAGGTTCCTGGGTGACTGGGGTTTCCCATTGAAGCCTATTGTATGTGACCCACTTACTCCATGTAGCATCAGTTGCGTGATGTGTAGAGAAGACCCTCCCTTTGAACATCCAGCCCAGCACCGGCAGTCGAGGTGCCAGGAGGAGCTGTGCTTCAGTACCAATCACTTCTGAAGCAGCTCGAACCACTTCATATGCTGCCAGTATCTCTTTTTCAGTTGGAGTATAGTGCGCTTCGGACCCTCTGTAAGCCTGACTCCAAAACTCTAGGGGTCAACCTCGGGTCTCCCCTGGTGCTTTCTGCCAGAGGCTCCAGGTAGGGCCATTCTCCCCGGCTGCAGTGTAGAGCATGTTTTTTACGTCTTGTCCTGCTTGGACTGGCCCAAGGGCTACTGCATGAACTATCTCCTGCTTTATCTGTTCAAAGGCCTGTCGTTGCTCAGGGCCCCATTGGAAATCATTCTTCTTCCGGGTCACTTGATAGAGAGGGCTTACAATCAGACTGTAATTTGGAATATGCATTCTCCAAAAACCCACAACGCCTAAAAAAGCTTGTGTTTCCTTTTTGCTAGTTGGTGGAGACATGGCGGTTATTTTGTTGAACATATCCATTGGACATCTGCCGATGTCCAACTTGCCATTTTATTCCCAAAAACTGGATCTCCTGTGCAGGTCCCTTGACCTTATTTTTTTTTATGGCAAAACCAGCCTTCAGAAGGATTTGGACTATTTTCTTCCCTTTCTCAAAAACTTCTTCTACTGTGTTGCCTTATACGATGATGTCATCAATGTACTGAAGGTGTTCCGGAGCTCCACCCTGTTCCAGTGCAGTACGGATCAGTCCATGACAAATGGTAGGGCTGTGTTTCCACCCCTGGGGCAGTCGATTCCAGGTGTACTGGACACCCCTCCAAGTGAAAGCAAACTGTGGCCTGCACTCTGCTGCCAAAGGGATTGAGAAAAACGCATTAGCAGTGTCAATAGTGGCATACAACTTGGCTGCCTTTGACTCCAGTTCGTATTGAAGTTCTAGCATGTCCGGCACAGCAACACTAAGCAGTGGTGTGATTTCATTCAGGCCATGATAGGCTACTGTTAGTCTCCACTCCCCATTAGACTTCTGCACTGGCCATATGGGACTGTTAAAGGGTGAACGGGTCTTACTGATCACTCCTTGGCTCTCCAGTCAACAAATGAGCTCATGGATGGGAATCAGGGAGTCGGTTGGTGAGATATTGCTGCTGGTGCACCATTGTGGTAGCAATCAGCACTTGTTGTTCTTCAACCCTCAGCAACCCCACAACAGAAGGGTCCTCCAAAACAGTTAGCTGTTAGGATCCCCCTTAATTCCAGAGGTACAGATGAGTTCTGCCCCTGTATAGCCTGATGGCATTAGGGTGCACTGTGCACCGGTGTCCAGTAAAGCCTTATACTCCTGTGGGTCAGATGTGCCAGGCCATTGAATCCACACAGTCCAGTAAACCCGGTTGCCGCCTTCCTCCACCTGGCTCAAGGCAGGGCCCCTCTAGTCCTGATCTGAGTATTCATTACTCATTTCTTTTAAATACGAATCAGAAGTCCCTTTATTAAAATCAGAAATAAAATCCACTCTTCTGCTTTGTCTGGGGAAGTGCTCACTGGAAACTAGAGCAGCAATTTCCTGGAAGAACCCCCTTTTGTGATTGTTTTTCCTTGACTCTCATGTACCTGTGCCTCTAGGGTTGAGGTAGATTTTCCATCCCACTTCCTCATGTCCACACAGGTAGAACCACAGGGTGGCCCATGGTGTGCATCCATTATATACCCTGTCTTGAGCAGAGGAATGATTACTCCTAATGGCTGAGATACTGGTCCATACGGTGGGGAGAATGACATATCTTCTTTGAAATGCTGGAACTCCCGGGACAGTTTATTCACAGCTGAGACACAGGCCCACAGGGAGGAAGAGAGACTTTCATTGTATTGCCAGAGTTGGCCAGCTAATTTATCTACTGTTTGTCCCTCTCCATCTTTCTAGGTCATTATTGCCAATGAGTTTGCATGCGACAATGGCGTGCTCCATACAAACTTCCACCACATGGATTGTGTGCACCTGACTTCATCTGGATCTTTGGATAACTACTCATTGTTCAGGGCATCATAAATCACCTCCAGTGTGTTTCCAGAACACAGTTCCCTCAGGTACTGGATACCTCTCTCCATGGTGGTCCACTTGCCTGGGTGATATATAACATCTTCCTTGAAAGCATACTTTTCCTTTGTGCCTGACCGGAGTTGCCTCCAGAGGCTGAGGGCTTGTGCCCCTTTTCCAATCACTTTGTCAATGCCCTGTTCCCTAGAAAGAGATCCCAGCTGCTTGGTTTCCCTACCCTCTAATTCCATGCTACTGGCCCCATTATCCCAGCATCAGAGCAGCCAGGTAACAACATGCTGACCTGGATGATGACTGAAATATTTTCACGTATCTCACAGCTCACACAGGGAGAGGGATCGGTTGGTTACCACCTTGTTTATGAGTTCTGCTTCTTCCTCCTCTTCTCCTGATGGCCCTGTTTCAGAATAACCTGCCTCATCTACTTCTTCCTCCTTTCCCTTCTTAGTATAAGTTTCTTCCCTCAATATATGAGCTGACTTTTGTATCTGATATTTTTTCTTGTGCATAAGGGTGACTGATACTGGCATGGGTTGGTCCTCTGGTTCATCTGCAATGCCTGTCATGGTGTTTGGAGTAACTGCAGTGCCTGTCATTTTGTCGTCAGATCCAGAGGCCTTCTCTTCCCCTTGAGGGTACTGACTAGCATTGAACAGGGCTCAGTAGGCATGGGCTAGGCCCCAGCATGTTGCAGTTATTTGTGTCTCTCTGGAACTGCCAGGGTGACAACATAATATTTTCCAAATACTCTACCAGTTTTTCAGGGTTCTGCACTTGTTCAGGGGTAAATTTCCAAAACACTGGAGGTGCCCAATGTCCTAGGTGTTTGTCCATACTATCCCACATACCCTGCCACTCATAATTACCCAGCCTCAGGGAAGATCTCTGGGTGATATTCTTAAATAGTTGTTTAACTTTACGCAAGGCCTGAAACACATTCAGGAGACATAGCAATAGGAACATGCTGGCTTGAACATACCAAGGATACTCAAAATTCTCAACAGCTATTGTAACTAGCCTGGAGGAGAAGGGGAAGGTGAAGGAGTGGGGGAAAGCATGTCCCTTTGTCTCCCCCATAGATTGGCTCTTCAAAGAGAAAGGTCTTTACCTAGTTTCTGAGAGATGGCTCCTGAGGTATTGAGATGACGGCAATGCTGAGTATAAATACAAGATTAGTCTCACGACCAGTGATTTTATCATACCATAAGTCAGTGTTACACAGTACAGCAAAGTGATAATCTTAATTCAGCCCCCAGAAGTGATAAACAGCACACAAATACTGATAAATAGTGTATACAGCAAGTAAGGTATTACATAACACAACTCTGAGAAAAAGCACAACAATCCTGAGAGCAAATAAGTGAACATTGTGACCAGCAACTATTAATCTAATAATGAATGCTTATAACAAATTTGTTTTAACACGCTCTGGTCAGATCTTTTGTTATCTCAATGCTTGGAGCCCCATGTTGGGCCCCAAAAAGAACTGTTGTGGTTTAACCCAGCAGGCAACTAAACACCACATAGCCATTTGCTCACTCCCCTGCAGTGGGATGGGAGAGAGAATCATGAAAAAAAGTAAGATTCATGGGCTGAGATAAAGACAGTTTAATAGGACAGAAAAGAAAGGAAAAAGAATATTAATGATAAAAGAATATAGAAAACAAGTGATGCACAATGCAACCACTTATTACCCGCTGACTGATGTCCAGCCAATTCCTGAGCAGTGGAGTGTAAGCACTGCTCAGCAACAACTAGAACATCAGTGTGTTATCAACATTATTCTCATCCTAAACCCCAAACACAGTACTATACCAGCTACTAGGAAGAAAATTAACTCTATCCCAGCTGAAACCAGGCCAATATATTATCCATTTCTGAAGGGGGATTTTTAAAAAGCATGTACTATTTGCCAACTGTGGTTTGATCTTTTAGATAAAAATGCACAGCCTGTACATGATAATTATCTTCACTCATTTTACACCAACTTTTTGCTTGTTTAGAAACCACATTGAATCTTCTAGTAAGACATTAACATTGGTGATCATCAGAAATCTTTTCTCCTACTTGTAGAAGTCTATGTACATTTACTTTATTCAGCAATATAAAACATCTGAGACTGGTACTATTAATTATTCATGGTTGATGTTTCTGGTACTGGGTTGAATGAGTCAAACATTTCAATACAAGGAAACAACAAAAAATGAAAGCTGGATTTTTCATTTAAGAGGAGGAAGGGGGAGGAAGCAAAGATAGCCTCCTAGGAAATCTCCAATATTTTTTTTATTATTTCAATGGTTATCAAAGTGGTGCCTAAGATGCCATGAATAATTAATAGGAGGAATCAACAATAACTGATTTAGGTAGTCTGAACAACTGTCAGACATTATTTAATTTCAGTCTTCAAGGTTACATGGCTAAATGTAATCAATGTTATGTGCTTAGTGCCACTGCTTAGTCTATGACAGATTAAAGGTTGATTTATTTAGCAAAATTTTTCAAGAAATAGTTTTCAATAAACAGTAATTAAAAGGTGAAGAATATTGTAGATTTATTGAATGTTTTATGCTAACAAAAGCCAGCAAGGGTCTTATGTTTTATCCAATGAACTTGCAATTAATAAAACTTTTATGGATTTTAATATTGCTATGCACTATGGGTATGACAAATAAGTACCTGAAGTGACTCCTTAAATGTATTAAAGGGCAGCTTCTTGTCCCTTAGAAGATACCATTTAATTGAAAATGTTTTGAGGAGAAAAACAACTCTAATATTCTTGTATGTCACTCAACTTCTTCTGTGATTCATAAAGAGACAGTAATTACATACAATTTACATGAATAAAATGCAAGTTGAATGCTCTTTTACCCCACTTTTTGAATGTTAGACATTAACAGGACTAAATCCACAAATAATAATGTCATGTTTTCCCTTCCCTTCCCTTCCCTTCCCTTCCCTTCCCTTCCCTTCCCTTCCCTTCCCTTCCCTTCCCTTCCCTTCCCTTCCCTTCCCTTCCCTTCCCTTCCCTTCCCTTCCCTTCCCTTCCCTTCCCTTCCCTTCCCTTCCCTTCTCCATTTTGCTATCAGTTATGGTTGTATTAACAATGGGGCATACAGAGATCTTTGTTGATCAGCCTATTGTTATATTGGAAATAACAGAAAAATCCAGATGGATTTAAGTATACACTTAAAGAAATATTGGTTGTTAAATTACCTCCTTAATGTCAACAGAAGTTTTACTAGAAGCCAAGAAAGATGATTACCTACCAAGGCAATAACCAAAATTGCAAATATTGTGCAAGAAATTCCTTCTCTTTTTATGTTTTGTAGCTGAAAATGAAACTACTAACTCGGAATTAGATTTCATTCCTACAAAAGAGCTAGGGAATGGTAATACTATCTCTGTTTAGCTACCCATATTCATTATTACCTGCATAGGTAAAACTCTGAAAGCCTTTAAACACCCTCATATTTACAAAGCTATTGCCTCAGATGTAGGAAGCCCAAATTTAGGTCTTTTGCTGAAATGACTTGTTCCATATTTCTCACAGGATAAAACAGTTGTCTACCTTGAACACTATTCTTCTTGAATAATGTTGAAATAGGTTCTTCTTGAACATATTTCTTCTTCTGAAGCTGTTTTGTGAATCAAAAATAAATAGTTTGGGTTTGGTAAAGACAAGGATCATACAAAAGAGACCTTGACGCTCCAGAGCACTGTTTTGAACATTTACCAGGTCCTTGCTTCAAGAATTGGGGGTTGCTGGGGGGTAGGTGGAATTGTTCTTGCTGTATATTAGATGCTAGAAGCCAAAATGTTGGGTATTGTTGCTGCCTATCACATTTTGTGTATATAGTCTTGAATTCTATCCCTTTCAGAATAAAGTTAAAATGTTGGTTTTGATGCAAGCAATATTTCATCACTGGAAGGCATCTGAGTTCTACTGTAATCCTTTTACTATTAGTTAACAACTCCAAAGAGATTCAGAGTCCTTCCTGATAAAAAGCATCAGACAGGAGTCAGAAACCTTAGACTATAAGTTAGATATCAGAAACATTTTAGGAAAAACTTTCATATTCTACGAATTGTATGAAAACAGGGTCATAGTTATTTGTGCAAATGAATAGAATCATGAACTTTGAAAGCAAGATTAATAGAGAACACTTTATTGTCATATACAAACTTTGAAAAGTAGAGAAATACAATAGAACAAATTATATAAATGTAAATGTATATAATAAAATGGATGGATGATGGATAGATAGATAGATAGGTAGATAGATAAAAAAAAAATAAAACATACCCCCTGTCTACCATTTTGACCCAATAGCATGACTCCTCTTTGGCAGGAATTTTTTGTCTATAACATATTGGGCATTCATTGACTCAACTTTTGGTTGTACTAGTGAACAGTCAATATCCAGGTATTTTTTGCAGATCTACCTCTATCGATTCATGTCTCAGTCAGTTCTTTGACAGGGTATCATACCTGTATTTTCTGACACTGCCGCTGATGTTGAATACAAATTACTTGCATTGATGTGAACTTTACTGATAGCTACTAGGAAAGCAGTTGGTAGTTAACACAGGAAATGGAATGAATGCAGAGCTATTTTATGACAATATATTAATAATCTAATTTCTCACCTTAGACTGGATTTCTTCTTGGTTTTGGAGGTTTTTTTCCTTTTTTTAAAAAAAATATTTTTCTTTAGAAGGATATTGTAGCTTAATTATCATTGTAATGAATCCTTTTCTGAGGTTCCATTAGCTGAAATTTATCCACATAAAGGGAATCACTCAGCTTAGTTATCTTGTGAGACTAAGAAAGTACATATAATTAGTAATTATTCTCACAAGCATGCTTGTATAAAGTGCTTAAGGCAAAACACAAATAAACAAAATAATTGGCAATTTAAAGTACTTTATGTGCTCATTTTAACTACAGATTAAAAAGAGTGAATGACAGCGGCAAACTTGGATTAAGAGCTATAGTACTATAAAGAACTAGACTGGTATATTCATATATTCATATGTCAGACCCAAGTCAGTATGCAGAAGGCATTCTACTGGAGGATGCCTTCTCCTATTTGCCATGAATGCAGTTTCTTTCACATTTAATTCTATAGCAGGAGGAAGCAATGATGATACGGACTGCCAGCATCACAAAACACCAAATGTGAACTTCTCTGCAGGGGAGCAACAGATTTTTGAATCTGCTACAAATGTGTCTGCTACAAATGATAAAATTGCGTAATCATTAGAGACAAATACAATTGTACTTCACCTGCATGTGAAAAAAACCTGCTGTTATCAAAACTATTTGCAATTTTACCAGAACATCTGGACCTGACTGTTTTTCTAGTTAGTGATATCCAGCAGTTCTGGAACTGTAAATATGTATATATTTATACAAATAAATATTTCAAGGTTATGATTAATTCTGCTCTGTGCATAATATTAATAATATTGTTAAGAAAGCTAAAAGTGAATCAACCTCATTATTTCCAGGGTAATTTGGAAAATTCTAATTTTGTATTCACAAATTAAATATCTGTGACATGCTATTTTTTTCTGGGAGTAAAATGGCATAAACTGCTGACAAGCAAACCTGGCAACATTAATTTGACAGAATTTTTATTCCTTTACTTGCAGATTTAAACTGTTTTGACCTATTTTGGAAACATCTCTTTCATGGGGGTGCTTTACAAAGATAAAGCTTTTTAGAAACTTTTTACCTGGCTCTTAAAAAGCAGTGTGGGACTGAACACATGTAGAAAACAATCCTAGGTGGAGGAAAAAAAGAAAAGAAAAGAAAGACACAAAACCAGATCATATGCAATAAGATTATAACTGATGTGGTTTTTTTCTCATAAATAAATCGGTTGATAACTTTTGTATATTCAAGTGATTTCTTCTAAATGCTCTCTTACTTTAAGAAAGTAGTTCATAGTAAAATTTTTGAAACCTGGTTCTAATGTAGTGTCCCTTTATATAAATCCTGTACTGTGTAGTAGTAATATGACACCTGCTAAAACAAATCATGCTTCAGCCTATAGAGAATAATCTATACATTTGCAGTGTTGGTAAAAAACACTTACTTTAATAATAATAATAAAGATAATAATAATAATAAGCCTTAAAATGCTTATTATCTTTGATTGACATTTATACAGTACCAGTATCTTTATATTAGATAATTTGTATTAGATAATGATACTATTAGATAATGTTGTTGACATTGTCCTGAATGAAATAAGTATTGGTATTACATCAGTAGCTTCTTGATGGACTGTAGTATTTCCTTGCTTACCAAAAGAAAAAGATCATTTTTAGGAAAAAAGCATGAAAAATATAATGGAACAGAAGGACAACAATGGCTGCTTAACCAACTTAATAATCACACGCAGATTTAATATCACCCTGCCAAACTGCTAGAGGATATAATCTAATCAGAGAGTATCACTTTATAGGCATCCCTTGAAAGACCTGAGGGGCTGTATACACTTAAATCCTGGTTACAAAGCTAGTTTAGCAATGAAGGCAAAATTGAATTTTACTGATCCAAGTTGCTAATACAAGGTTTATTCTACCACAAAAAGTGTCACGTGTTTGAACAGGGCAGGTGGTGGAAATGGACTGGAGAGCTGCAGGAAGGAATATCAATTCCACCATATCAATATAAATGTAAATGTAAATATATGCTCTCTCACATTCATACAAATATATATGTATGTTCATGTACAGTCTACTGATTTTGTGTAGGTATGAAATTATGTTCAAAATTGGATATATAAAAAATATCAGAAAATTTAAGATACTGCCTGAACTGGATTTAAGTTCAGTGGAACAGCAGCATGAAGTGGAAAAATAGCACTTTCAATACTTTCATTTAAAGTTATCTCTCTGTAAAGAGATATAAATAATAACTAAGTGATTGGACCAAATAGATGATCCTTTCACTGAATTTAGCTGATCACCTGAAGTCAAAGTTATACACTGTTAGCATATCTCCAAATTTCATGCACCTTTTGATGTTTTTTAGCTCTCTTTGAGGGAATTACATGTGTGACAAAAAGCTGAACAGGCTAGTCAAATGGCACTTCTTATTTTTATTTGTGTGGTTATCCAAGGTATAGATAGGTAATTTAACCTTTATGAGATGCCTAAAAAAACACCCAAACAAAACATTGACATAACTTTAGGACATTAATTGGAGTATTTGATTGTGAATAGTAAGTACCATGTGATCTACTCTGCCTAACTTAGGTTTCTAGTTTACACCTTAATTTCAGAAGGGCAATGAACGTGTACTCCTAAATTAAGTACCTAATTTTCCCATACAGTTTTTAGAGATCGAAGTCTCAACAGGGAGATTCTATCCACCTGAGTTAGGTACCCAAATCAGTATTTATGTGTCCATGACTGAGTGTCAAATCACTGGACACTAAACTTAGACACCTAACAGGGGAAGGCTGAGTCACAAAGTGTTTCCTACAAAACCTTAATAAAAATATCTCCTTTTTCTAAAACAAATATTTACTCAAGCTACTGGAGTGGCCTTTTGTTATGCACATAATTAAATGGTTGTTGTGATTTAACCCAGCAGGCAGCTAAACAACACACAGCCATTTGCTCACTCTCCCCGGTGGAATGGGGGAGAGAATCGGAAAAAAAAAGTTCATGGGTTGAGATAAAGAAAATTTAATAGGACAGAAAAGGAAGGGAAAATGATAATAATGATAAAAGAATATACAGTACAAGTGATGCACAATGCAATTGTGCACCACTCATTGACAAATAGCCAGCGAGTTCCCAAGCAGTAGCCATAACTGCCCCCGGCCAACTTCCCCCAGCTTTTTTTGTTCAGCATGACATAATATGATATGGAATGTCATAGAAACATAGAATCATAGACTGCTTTGGATTGGAAGGGAGCTTTAGAGGTCATCTAGTCCAACCCCCCCACAGTGAGAAGGGACATCTTTAACTACAGGTTAGGTTGCTCAGAGCCCTGTCCAACCTGACCGTGAACGCCTCTAGGGATGGGGCATCCGCTATCTCTCTGGGCAACCTGTTCCAGTGTTTCGCCACCCTCATTGTGAAAATTTTTTTCCTTATATCCAGTCTAAATCTACCCTCCTTTAGTTTAAAACCATTACCCCTTGTCCTGTCACAACAGGCCTTGCTAAAGAGATTGTCCGCACCCTTCCTATAGTGCCCCTTTAAGTAGTGAAAGGCCGCAATAAGGTCTCCCTGCAGCCTTCTCTTCTCCAGGATGAACAACCCCAACTCTCTCAGCCTGTCCTCGTAGGAGAGGTGCTCCAGCCCTCGGATCATTTTTGTGGCCCTCCTCTGGACCTGCTCCAACAGTTCCATGTCCTTCTTGTGTTGAGGGCTCCGGAGCTGGACGCAGTACTCCAGGTGGGGTCTCACCAGAGCACAGTAGAGGGGCAGAATCACCTCCCTTGACCTGCTGGCCACGCTTCTTTTGATGCAGCTCAGGATACGGTTGGCCTCCTGGGCTGCAAGCACACATTGCTGGCTCGTGTCCAGCTTTTCATCCACCAGTACCCCCAAGTCCTTCTCCACAGGGCTGCTCTCAATCCCTTCATCCCTCAGCCTGTATTGATGTTGGGGGTTGCTCTGACCCAGGTGCAGGACCTTGCACTTGGCCTTGTTGAACCTCATGAGGTTCTGCCAGGCCCACCTCTCCAGCCTATCTAGGTTTCTTTGGATGACATCCTGTCCTTCTGGTGAGTCAACTGCACTGCTCAGCTTGGTGTCATCTGCAAACTTGCTGAGGGTGCACTCCATCCCACTGTCTATGTCACTGATGAAGATATTAAAGAGTACTGGTCCCAGTACGGACCCTTGAGGGACACCACTCGTCACTGGTCTCCATCTGGACATCGAGAAATTGACCACTACCCTCTGGATGCGACCATCCAACCAATTCCTTATCCACCGACCAGTCCACCCATCAAATCAATCACCCTCCTCAGTTTAGAGAGAAGGATGCTGTGGCAGACCATGTCAAAGGCCTTACAGAAGTCCAGATAGATCATGTCCATAACTCTCCCCCTGTCCATTCATGTAGTCATTCCATCATAGAAGGCCACTAGGTTGGTCAGGCAGGACTTGCCCTTGGTGAAGCCATGCTGGCTGCCTCAAATCACCTCCCTGTCCTCTATGTGCCTTAGCATAGCTTCTAGGAGGGTCTGTTCCATGATCTTCCCAGGCACAGAGGTGAGGCTGGTGGGACGGTAGTTTCCCGGGTCCTCCTTTCTACCCTTTTTAAAGATGGGCACAATGTTTCCCTTCTTCCAGTCCCCAGGGATTTCACCTGCCTGCCATGATTTTTCAAATATCATGGAGAGTGGCTTGGCAATTGCACCAGCCAATTCCCTCAGGACTTGGGATGCATCTCGTCCGCACCCATAAACCTGTGTATGTTCAGGCTCCTCAGGTGGTCATGAAGCTGATCTTCCCTTACAGTGGGAGGGGCTTTATCCCCTCGTCTCTATCCTGTGGTCCCTCCACTCGGGAGGGGTGAGGAGAGAGGGTACCAGTGAAGACTGAGGCAAAATGGTTGTTGAGTGCCTCAGCCTTCACCTTATCTGTTGATACTAAGCCAGCATTCTTGTTCATCAGTGGGATTATGCTTTCTTTGACTTTCCTTTTCTGGATGACATATCTGTAGAAGCCCTTCTTGTTATTCTTTGCATCCCTTCCCTAATTCAGTTCCAGCTGCACCTTGGCCCTCCTGACCCTATCCCTACACAACCGGCCACTGTCCCTATACTCTACCCAGGATACCTGTCCCTGCTTCCACTGCCTGTGCAGTTCCCTCTTGCTCTTTGGTTTGACCAGCATGTCTCGACTCAGCCATGCTGGTGTCTTCCCTTCCTTGCCTGATTTCTTACACCTGGGGACTGAGAGCTCTTGCGCTGTATGGAATACCTCCTTAAAGATCTGTCAGCTCTGTTCTGTTCCCTTGTCACTGAGGACTGTTTCCCAGGGGGTCTGCTGATTAACTCCTTGACGAGCTGGAAGTCTGCTTTCCTAAAATTTAGGGTCCTGACTATACTCCTCGCTTTTCCCGTATCCCTTAGGATTGCAAACTCCACCAATGCGTGATTACTGCAGCCCAGGCTGCCTCCAATCTTAATGTCAATGATGAGCTCACTTGCATTGGTGACCAATATCCCTTTGGCCAGTTTGGGTCACCTGTCCTGACAGTGTCCCTCCCCAGCTTCTTGTGCACCTCTAGCCTCCTCACTGGCAGGGCAGTATGAGAAACCAAAATTCCTTGACTTAGTGTAAGCACTGCTCAGGAACATCAATATGTTATCAACAGTATTCTCATCCTAAGTCCAAAACACAGTATTATACCAGCTACTAGGAAGACAATTTACTCTATCCCAGCAAAACCAGGACAACAGTATAATAACAAATGAACCTGATGAGTCTGAGGAAGTAAGGTTCATACTAAATTCTCCCTTAGTTTAAGTTGGTTCACAGATTCTTCTTTAAGGAATATCTGTAACAAACTACTTAGGTTTTGGTTTTAGACAAATAAACCTCTTGCAAAGTAGGAGTTGTCATGAAAGCATAGGGCAAGTTGACACTGTGCAACAGTACATACAGTATAGAACATGGTCATTGGTGAACGCAGCAGGAAGCAACCTGTGGTGAGCTCTGCACATCATTTTGTGTGACCAGCAGCACAATGGTGCATGGTTAAACCCGGCTGCCCTCATATATAGAAAATGCGGCTTCCCTGAAATCTTCTCATAGTTCCAGGCAGGAAATGGAGGGTATCCCATGCAGTATTTCTCAACTATGTTGTGAAAAGCTTGTCCATTCCTCCCAGATTTTCTCCGATGTTCTTAGTCAGGTTTCCTTTGATGTGAACATCTGCAGTTCTCAAAATACACTGAAAACTGTTTCCTACTCTAGTTATCTCCATAGTAGACTATACTCAGTTTTACTAGGAATCTACCTGAATTTTGAGACTATACAGGGTTGGTTTTGGCTTTGTATTTATTTTTGTTTCCTGGTAGAATTCAAATACCATGACATGTCATATAGAGGAGCAATGCTTCTTACGGCTTGATCCCATCCAAAAGCTGTGAACACAGAACTTCTGCCAGTCTCAGTGTGATCAAAAAGAGGAAACACTCAACATTTGGCAGATCCATAGCTATCTAAAAATCACACTATATATGAGTTTAAAGATCAACATGAGTACACAAAGGAAAAAGTACCTGACTCTGCCTGCTTGCAGTTATTGACAGAGGCACACAACAAGCATTGGAAATCTGCCTGACTGTAGGCACTGAAAAAAGTATACAGCAAGCTGCACATTCTGCCACATACTACTGACTTGAGATAATTGTTATACCAGTTTGGGAATACGGGGTCTGAGGTTTCAAAAAATGAATCTAAAATTACCTGCAATCTAAAATTGACCAATCTTTCTCTTCAGGAAAAGAAGAAAGTGTAAAGGCCAGAGAAAGAGAGATGAAATAATAGAAGCAGAATGAGGTCAGAGTGAAGAAGCCAGAGAGCAGGCAAAGTCAAACAGCTGGGCACAACAGAGAGAGTGCTGGTTTATGACAGTCTAACGTCTGCAGAATCAATGTGCTGTGTACAGAGATGTGAGCCATGAGGATACTGTATTTGGGGGAGTAGTAATATAAATGAAAACATTCCTTTGAATAGATAGAATGTGGCCATGCAGCTGATAGAAATATTTCTTTCTGATGTATTATGCTCTTTCATAAAGAAAGATGCTTTTTTGAATAGAACCAATATGTTGTGCTTTTCCATCATGATCCATGTGAAATATTAACTCAACAACATCATATCAAATTTTTTACACACAGTGAAAGTAATACAGTGGAAAACAAATTCTGTTTCCCTTTTATGCTTAGAAGAATAAAAAGGCTTTCCAAGAGTTAGGGAGCTATGATACCACTTAAAAAGAAAAAGATTTTTTTTTTAATGAGAGAAGTACAGTTCAGCATTACTTTAAAATACTATCAATAATAGCCAACCCCCTGTGAAGATACTTGTATGATATGTAAATGAGATAAGTACAGTTAGTATTAGGTATATAAAAAATTAAACTTCTGGGCTTCAATATCTAAATGTAGTAATGTGTAAACTACATAAGACAAAAAAAATCATGTTTAAAAGTGGCAATTTTTCCTAAAAAATTAGCTGGAATTCTACTGAAGTTAGTGCAGCCATATTTTTTCATATTTTATCTGATGAATAAGTGTAGATATTTTCCAGAATGTCCAGTTATATCACACTATAAATAAGTCTACAACTTGTATTATAATAAAAACAGATTAAATATTCTCCAGTGTGCATCTTCTTAATCATATAAAAGATGCTTATCAACTTAGTTTCATGTGTGTTTTTTACTCATCTCTAAATATACTCAGCCCATTTCCTCAGTCACTTAAGCCATTACTTTCATTCTCTATGAGTTTATGTTCATTCAGCTACCAGATTTGTTCCTTCACAAAATATTTAAGATCATTGATTGTGTTTTATTTAGAGATGCTATTATGAACTGTCATCTGCTTACTAATCGTGAGACTAACTTATACGCTTTTTCATCCTTTTCTGAGTCTATTGATTATTCTATTGATCTTTTTATTCATTGTATGCTTGTTCTTCTGGACTTTTAACAGAATGTGCCTTTTATTCCTTGTTTCCATAGGTTTGCTTCAGACACAAGCATTAAAAGCTGGCATTGTGTTTATTGTAAAGTCGACTCTTTTATTCTGTGATAAATAATTGATCCCCAATAAAGATTGTTTTATCTTTACAGTCTAAAAGACAAAAGAGATTAGATTTGAAGGAGACAAAGTGTGTCTGTTACTGAGGGAAAAAGAAAGAAGTAGAATGATGCAAGAACCATCTGTAGAAAATATTTAAAACAGCAGCATATAAGACTGGGTCTGAGGCCTCATAAAGTAAAATTTAAAACAATGAAGAACTAAAATTATCCAAATTTAAAATGTCAGATACAAGATATATTTTAGTACAGTCTTCTGATCGTAGTCAAAAGACAGTGACTGACTAGTGTAGTATGACTGTAGTAGGCACCAGAGATGCTAAACATTATACTGTAAGATAAAATAATGGGAAAAGAATACAGAGGTAAAATATATAGTCACTGACACTGCAAACAGGGTAAGACCTCCTGCATATATTTAAAATCCCACTGACTTCATGAGTGTGCAGGAATATCTAGGACAATGGGCCTAACCAGATAGTCTCTACCACTTTTTCCCTTTCCTTCTCAGAGGAGATCCTATAAACGATAAGGTTTGAAAATATTAATGTTTGAACCTCAATTTGATAGGAAGAAAATTTCCTTTAAAAATATATTTAAGTACACATGAAATGTTTTCAGTGATTTCTATGGCTGTTCAAAGCATGTGGTAAACTTTATGCAGCCTTCTACCCCGTAATCCCTTTTGAAGCTTCCAAACCAAAAAGAAAAGTTCTTCTGCCTTTTTCCAAACAGTTTTCTAATGCTTTGGATGTCTATGCAAGCTCAGTTACTTTTAGACAGGAAAAGCATCAAACAGAACTGCTTTGCAGAGAACCTAATTAAGCCTGAATCATTTATATATAGAGGTTTAAATCCCCTATCTAAATATTTCAGAAATAAACCAGAATGAAAACAAATAATGTGACAAGAAAAGGAAAAAGGCTTTCTAATAACTGCACTTTGCAAAACTTTTCAACCTGAGTTATAGACTTTGTACATAAATATGAGAGCAAATATAATGACATAATCTATTATATATGACTAACATGACAGCTTCAGAAAATTCAGTCTCAAAATTTGAACCAAAATTTTAGTTTCATCACAAGAAACTGATTATTTCCAGAAGGATAAATTATTTTTCACAGGTTAGATATTTAAAACTCAAAATTCCTAATCATTAAGTAATAAAAGCAGATTTTGGAATTTATATTTGAGTATCCAAATATATTTGTGTTTTCACGAAACAGAAGGAAATTCCAGAGGCTCAGAAATTCATTGGGAGAGTAAAATCCAATAGAATGTGCTTTCAATAATAGCAATAATTTCCAATGGACAGTTCCAAACATTCAATTATCAACAAAATAATTACTGGAAAACAATTTGTATGCAACTTAGTTCATCAAAGAAATCTGTAAATAACTGCACATAATCAACAGGATTAATATTGATCAGTTTCACATTTAAAAAATAAAGAAAATAAGGGGCCACACTTTTAGTAGCTTTCCTGTACTTACTATATGATCTAGTCCTACTAATAAGATGGAAGAGTTATTTTTTCCCTTGGAGAAACAAATCCATTTCATATATATATATATACACACACAGATATATATAATGGTTCATAGAAAACTTGGTGTGATCTCCTAAAAAAACCCCATACTGGTAGCAAGTTGGTTTGTTTGTTTCTTTGCAAGACCAGAGGTTTATGTATTATAATCGGTATACTGATGGACATTGTAACTCCCAAAATCTGAAAATCTATTATGGGGAAAAGGGAACTTGATACTCAAACATACAAAAAAAATATTGTTAGTCCAATTAATGTTTTATTGCTCTAGAATTCCAATTTATCTAATTAATATAGAATTGACTCATAAAAAACGTAAAAATTACTGTCAGAAGTTTCCCAGTATCATCCCCTTTTCTCGGGTGGTATCCTTATTCTCCCATAGTCCGTCTGTGTCCGAAGGACAGCAGTTTCAGTCTTCCTCAGGAAGTGAGGTGGAGGCAGAAAGTATTTACAATGACTCAGCAGCACCACCATTTCCTCACTCGGAGGAGTTTGATGCCCATGGTAGCAGTGGTTTCTTCCTCAGTCTTACAGTCTGCTTGCTTTTCTTTTTATATGATTCCTACCACAGTCATCTTTCTTCCCATAGGCTCCAATTTAAAGCTGCACAATAGTCTCCTTCAGAGTGAGCTTGGGGCTATTAATGCCCTGTGATTAACTAGGGATAACATAAGATATATCATATACACTATCACATCTATACTATCATCTCATGTGTGGTACATGGGAACTGTTACAAGCTAGAACCAGGTCAGCCCAGGACAAGCTCAGACAAATCCTGAGATCCTGCCGTGTCAGTCAATATAAAGTCTACAGTAATGGTAAAGTAATATTTACTGAGCTAGAGTGTGCACCTCATCTTTAGCTTCTGTAAATACAGGTGTAACAATATTTTATAGAAAGCTCACTGATGTGGAAAATATGAGGAATCCTACTAAAATAAAAGATACTGAGACTGAGCTCCCTGCCCTGTTTTTTCACCTATATAGCTTGGTAGTCTTTTTCTTTTTTTTTTTTTTTCTGAGTTCCCTACCAAAATTTCTTCTGTTCTTACACTCTTTTTAATTTTTATAAATGTCTTCCTTCCTGTTTCTTTTACACAACAAAATGCTGATTTGCATTTGTTTTGATCTTTAGTCTTTGTTCTGATGATGTTTATGTGTTTTATTAGGAACTGATTTCTGCATTCCCCTACTTCCCAGATCAGCTAGTCTCACTCATTGCAGGCTCAAATTTCCACTGAAATACTCCATCCAGCCACTCTCCAATTTGCCCTTCTCAACAAGATAGTGGCAAAAAAAAAGATGAAAAATCTCATGGGTAGAAATAAAGAGAGATCACTTATCAATTACTGTCATGGGCAAAAGAGAAAATTAATTTAATTTATTGCCAATTAGCATAAAAACTTAATAGTGATTTCAGTATTGGGAAACAAAGACGACAAACTTAAAAACATCTTTTCTTCCACTTTCCCAGGCTTAGCTTCTCTCCCAGGCTCAGCTTCACTGCAAGCAACTCTCTTCTCCCTCCTTGATATTGCCACAAGTTACACTCAGTGTCCTGAGTAAGGCAACAGGCAGCACAGTGTGTTGGGGTCAGGACATAGTGGTTTGTCTCTGCCTCTTCCTTTTCACACTTTTCTTATGTTCCAGCATGGGTCCTCCATGGGCTGCAGTAATTTTGGAGGTGTACCTGCTCAATTATGTGCTTATTCATAGGTCACAGTCCCTTCAGAGGAGTGCTTGTTCTGCCATGGAATACCTCCTACTCCTCTGACCTTCTATCCTCTGTTGTTCCCTTCCCCTCTCACACTCTAACATTTTTTTCCCTTTCTTAAATACCTTTACCCAAGGCACCACCACATTGGCTGAGGGGCTTAGCCGTGCTCTGCGGTGGGTGGGTTGGAGCAGACTGGAACCATCTGTGTCCAGCACGGGGCAGCCCCAGCTGCCTCTCACAGAGGCCGCCCCTGCAGCCCCCCACTGCTAGTGCCGAAGCACCTGCACCAAATACATTGACCTTTTCCAGTCATGCAGGACCTCCATGAAATTTCAAAGATGGTAGATAATATTTTTCCTATCTGTTTTTTTCCTCTTTTTTGATATTTTTTTGTTTTGTTTTTGTCTTGTGATATTCCCTAGATGAACTAACTGCACCTAAATACTGTTGCTGCTTCATCTTCATTGTTAGTGTCAAACAAATTTTCCTGAATTTGGAAGTAAAAGCTGAAGTTAGAAGAGAAGACAAAAGAAACAGAAGCTGAAAAGAAAAACAAGGGAGAAATTCAGAAAAATTCCAAATAGCCAAGGTATTCTGGAGGTGTTGATCAATGAATATTTTTTTTCTTTAGTTTTTACAGTTTTATCTTGCAACAAATAAACTTGTAAGTATATGCCAGAGTATCTTCTCCCCTCAGATCTGTTTACCAGCATTGTAATAAGTTGTCTGTAATGGGAAGAAATACTAATGTAAGTTAATCCTGAATTCTCAAAACTACCTCCTATATATTCAGAAAATAATTGGAATTTACTTGTTTGAATAGGAGTAAACCTAGATTTTTTTAGTGACTTCTTTCAAATTTCAAGGAACAACACCAAAATTTGCAAATTAAACAATTTTCCCCTTTGTCTATGTGAGTAAATGTTGGAAAACATCCTGCTGAAGTGCTTCAAGGGTTTGGTGATATACATATATTTAACATATATTAGTTTTCTGAAGTTGTTACATATGCATTAAAGAAACTAATCAAGAAAAACTTTCATCACCTGTCGTCCAGAGATTTCCCTTAGGCATTATTAAAAAGTGCGTACATTGATGCATTTGAAGAAAAAAAACCCTGGATTTACTGCTTTAATTTTTTATTTAAGAATATTTTTTGTGCTTTGCATGGCTTTCAAAATGTACACTGAAATATGTTTGACTTATTGGTTATGTAGTGATTTGCGGCTGAAGTTACGATTTTAGTGTCAGAAATCAATATCACTCTTACCAAATTATATTAGAAATATTACATTAAATGATGAATATCTATGGTTTTCATAGAAGTTCCTTCTTTCGCCCCTCCCAATTAAAACATAAATCATTCATCTATGCATTTTCACATACATTTCCATAGCTGGCTTTGTACTAAATGTTGCCCTAGCATCTTCTTTCATTCTTTATTACTTTGGATTTACATAATGCTCTTATATTTCAAAGATATTTGAAGGAGAATTCTTCTGTGTCAAGAAAAGAACTTTCCATCAGGGATAAAAGGGTAGTTGAAATGAAAAAAAGTCAATCCAATGCATGCAATTGAATTACTAATTACATTTAGACCTGACTTGATTTTCCTTAACACTAAGAACTTGTTTTCAGCTGTTTCTGACTTGAGGTTTGGGCTGTTAAGAATGAATGAATGAATGAATGAATAAATAAATGAATAAATAGAATTTTAAAGGGAATTACTCAGTACTTGTTGACCCTTCACTAACTGCATTTAGACTGATTTGGGCACCTTATTTTTGGAGGCTGAATTCAAGGTTATGCAACACTACAATGGTAATATGTACAAAAAGCCTTTACCTAATGAAATGTTTAAGTAACATGATTTCACTGAGATGTAAATTGATGCTGAGAATCTGAGAACACTTATTAAAGTTATTTATATAACAAAAAGTGGTTTTAATAACTTTAAAATTTTCACCAAATTAAGAAAAATATAGAATTCAGTTTTATGTAGATACCTATATGCACTTTTAAAATTATTTTGCTACATTTATTTATTCTATGTTGAATATATAAGCTAAACATTATCGTATTTGCAAGTTGCATTTTATGTTATTTCTGAACAACTGAAGATTTTCCTTTTATTTTCCCAAAAAATAAAAATGAAATAAAAACAACGTATAATTTCCTCATAACTCCTTTAAACTTTAATGTCAATATTTAATTCTGGGTCATTGCTCTATGAATCATATTGGAAGCTAAATTTCTGTCCTGAAAAACCAAAAACAATAATGTAAGGGTCACTGAACATTACAAAGTGTTGTTTAAATTGATATTAAAATAAGGAATAATAGATTAAAAAAATTATACAGCTAGGGCTAATATTCATATGAAGATATCTCAAAGGAATAATTTGGAATAAGCTAGAGGTAAACCATGCATATACATAAAGAAGTTTGCCATAGTTCTTACCTATTCCTATTGTTACAAAAAGGAGATGCCTAGAATGATTGCTGAACACATGATTACATAGAGAGAACAAATATTATTAACACTGTTGTAACAAAACTTGCAATATGTCTTGATGAAACTTATTTCTAGTTACTTGTTAGCTACTGACTTGATAAAACATTTCTGAAATTGATTGGGTCTACGCCTGTTGTGAAAGCCCTTATCTTCATCTTTCATTTGAATTACGATAGTCCCTAGATGCCTGAAACTCATTGAATAAGTACTCTGGAAAAAAAAAAAAAAAAAAAAAAAGGTATTAATTCTTTTTCAAGTATATTGGTACAGTATTTTATGCATATTTAGCAAATTAACAGTAAATAACAGTACTGCATGTTACAAGATGTATTCAGTAAAAATGGGTATTGTAATTTCAGACATATTAGCATTCAGACATCAACAATATTGCATTAAAACAAAGGATAGTGATTAAAATAATAATACATTTATGGTTCCAGTAATGTTTAAATTGCATGCAAAGTGAAAAACAAGATATAAATCAGATCTATGAGATACTATTCCTGCCCCAGCAGGCATGTGCATATGCACAGATGCACGTATGTACAGTTCCTGCACACTAGTTTTTAAGCAATGTATCTTTAGTGCTGTCACCAAAGAAATTCTTGCAACTTTTGTCCACTCATTACCATGTTCTATCTGCTTAATTCCTTCATCTTCTTAATATCTTGCTACTTTTTAGTATTTTGTTATTGTTTCTGCATATCATATTGGAGCTAATATTTTCTTTTCCCCTTTGATTCTCCTTTAAACGTTTCCCTAAGGAACGGCACTATGCAAATACTGTGATTCTCTAAAACTTCATATCACAGACAATCAGCATAACAGAATTTGTTAAACTAAATGTATCAGGACTATCTGGCGAATCAAAATATAACACCATTTCATATATACTAAATAAAATTATATCCTCTGATTTCATTTTTTACAGCATCTGTTCAATACACTATCTCAAATTTTCCCTTGTTTCATCAGGAAAATCAGAAAAAAAAGCCAACAGAAAAATACATCTCTGAAAGCTGTTTTTTAAAGAAAATGAATTATCTTTCTAATTCTATCCAGAATGATACTGTTTGAGAATTTCTGTCCTTCAAGTGGATATATCAGCTGTTACTATCACCATAACAAATTGATTGCTTTTCAAGCTTAAAGATATGAACTGAAGTGATTAACTAAATATTCCTTAGTAAGCGTGGTCTTCAGGTACTACTCTTAAAATATGCACTCTACACTAAATACGCATGGCTTTGCTTATTTTTATTAATGTATAATTCAAATAAGACTGTGGAAATTTTACCAGGCAAAGGCCTACAAGATGGAAAAATAAATAAATAAATAAAATAAATAGATAAATTGGAAGTTAGTTCTTTTTACAAGTGAGGTATACATTCATATGGGGTGATATTCAGCTGGAGAATCAAGCAAATGTAGATGCCTATGGTATCTCCCTGCAGGCAAGCAAGGCCTGACTCCATTTCCCCACACAAAAATAGATCCACCTGGGGAACCCTAAAGCATCAGACACATGAATAAGACTGGTGCAGAGACATGGAACATGCAATAGGGTGGTACTCCTTAGAACAGCAGCCAAGAAGGTCTCAGGCTTTTCAAAGACATTAGATGATTTGGTATGGGTTTCCAAATAATGCATATTAATGGGATCTAGAGAGCCAGTCAGGCCTCTCAAAAATAAACATGTGGTCAGCTTAAGAAGTTCCTTCAGGATTCTCCTATCTAGTCAGGAAATAAAATGTGTAAAGGAGTTTAATACCACAAGAGCAGACATCCTCTGAAATTAAAAAAAAAGTAAAATATCAAATCTGAGAAATGGCTCTAGGCCTTTTCAATGCGAGAAGAGATAAGCACTTAGGTAATAGATAATTTAATCAGAGGTCTCCCTTTGAACAGAATTAATCTTCTAGAAAGGTGTGTTTTTCTTTGATTTCTATTTTATAGAATCATAGAATAGCCCAGGTTGGAAGGAACCTCAGAAGATCATCAGGTCCAACCTTTTGTATGAATGGGAGCCTAGATAAGATTATCTAGCACCCTGTCCAATCACATCTTGAAAACCTCCAGCGATGATAACTCTACCATGTCCCTGGAGAGGTTCTTCAAATGAATGATTGTTCTCACTGTGAAAAAATTTTTCTTATTTCACAATGAAACCTCTCCCAGTGCAACTTACATCCACTGCCCCTTGTCTTCTCTGTGTGGCTTCTTGTGAAGAGAGCCTCCATCCCCTCTGTAGCCAGCCTTTAAGTACTGGAATACTGGGATGAGGTCCCCCTGAACCTTCTCTTCTCCAGGGAGAAAAGACCTAGCTCCTTCAGTCTTTCCTCACAGGGCAAGTTCTCCAGCCCTTTGATCATCTTTTTGGCCCTCCTTTGGACCCTCTCCTCTCTGTCCACACCTTTCGTGAATTGTGGGGACCAGAACTGGACACAGTAATCCAAGTGTGGCCTTACAAGTGCTGAGTAGAGTGGGATAATCATATCTCCATCTCTGTTAGTAATTTCCCTGTGGATGCAGCCCAGGATCTGATTTGCCTTTGTTGCTACAGCGGTGCACTGCTGACTCATGTTCAGATTGTCCACCAGGAACGCCAGGTCCCTTTCAGCAAGGCTGCTGGCCAGCCACACAGATCCTAGCCTGTACTGGGCTCTTTGTTTGCCATCGCAGGTGCAGAACCTTACACTTTGTCAATTTCCCACCCATAACGCAGACATCCATCCACTCTGTTTCTTGCCAGTTTGTCCAAGAGAAGGCTGTGGGAAACAGTGTTGAATGCTTCACTGAAGTCCAGGTAAACAACATCCACTGCTCTCCCCATGTTGACAGAAAGTGTTACTTTGTTGTAGAAGGTGATCAGGTTAGTCAGGCATGATTTGCCTTTAGTAAATCTGTGCTGGCTTTTCCCAGCCACATGTTTCATTTGATTTGTAATACTTTCTAGGAGGATTCATTCCATTACTTTACCAGGGGATGCAGTAAAAATAGTGGACCTGTTGTTTCCTGGGTTTTCTTTTGGGCCCTTCTTGTAGACGACATTTGTCTTCTTCCAGTCATCAAGGATGTCCCCTTAGCTCCAGGAATTTTCAATTATAGGCAGTGCCCTTACAACAGTGTCAGCCACCTCTCTTAAACCCTGGGGTGGATTCTGTCCAGGCCCATAGATTTATGTGGGTTGAGCTCTTGCAAAAGGCTGCAGACCAGCCCTTCCTTCACTACTGGTGCATGCATTATCATAGCTACTTGATCCTGTGATCAAGTATTTCAGTGTAAACAGTGCCTAGATTAGTTCCAGGATAGTCAACCACACTGTTGATGTCTAAAATTATGTAATGTGAGTTTACAACCAATAACTATTATAATAAGAGTGTCAGTGGCACATTGACACTTTATATATCACATTCATTTTGTTGTTTGACATACTAGGCCAGTATGTTAATAGTCTTTGAAAGCTGCCATGTTACCATTACTGCTAATAATATTGCACACATGCTAAAAAGAGTTGGACTCCATCTTATCTACCACTAAAATATTTTCAAGGTTTGATTTGCAGTGAACTTCATATAATATTGTGCCAATACAATTAGTACCTCAGAGAGTATGTATATGTCCTTTCATGAGTATAAAACAATAAATTAGGAGGTACTTATATGAAAAGGTGCTCCAATTGTTACATTATTACATTCTTCTAATTCTATTAACAAACAATTTATATCTGTTTTTATACAATGCAGTATGAAGTAGGAATAGATATGGAAACTAAGGGCTTTGACCTTTTCTTTATTTTGTTACCCTTACCAACATTTTTGCACGATGTGATATGAAGGACAGAAATAACGAGAAAAATATTCCCTTCTTTTATGGGTCTGAGTGTAGGTGAAGGGAAAAAAGTGATTTAAGGAAGTGGCTTATCATTCTGTCAGCTATATATTTTGCTAAATAAAATCTAAAGGAAAAAGGAAATGGGTTAAAATATTAAATGTATATGTTTGAACATTTATCAAAGTTTTGGAGTCTACAAAAACCAATTTGGGACATATCTGATTGCATGCCTGAATATGGAGCTCAGAAAAGGGAGTCATCAAGGGATAGAATTTGCTTTGTGCTTAGGATCTTTAATTGTTTAAGTATTCCAGAATTTTTATTTTAAATAAGTCATGCTTTACTCTGTTTCTCTCTGAAATGGCCCACAATGATGCTTAATATAGAGCACAAACTGCAGCATTCTAAGGCATTCTGCAAACACACAAGCTACCTAAATATGTAAAGCAAAGATCTAATCTTTCAAAACCTCATCTGCAATAGTATGATTACATGATTACACCTCTGAACTTCTCACTTCATCTTACTTTAACCTGTTAATCAAAAATATGTTACAATAGAGGTGAGTGATAATGCCCCTGTATTTTTAAAGTTACTTGAATTTTATTAATATTCTATTTTTCAAGGTTCATAATATATTTGCAATTTACTAGACTTTGACCTTGGCAATAAAAGTTTCATTCTGTCAGGTGAAAGTGTAAGGAATATATCCTGTTGTCTTACAAAACAAATCAGAAATTAGAATTCTTTTTCCCTTTTAAATAAAAATGTCAAATGAGAGAAATTAATTATAAGTTTACTTTAAATTTTTCTTAAAAAAAAAAAAAAAAAAGCAATAACAAGAACTGAAAACTTACTTAATCCCTGACCAAAAAAGCTTACAGGTTTCCCTGACAAAATTGCATTTCTGATACCATTACAAGTCTCAGCTGCACACTAGCAAAGTCTAATTATGTAACTACAATACAGTAATATTAACTATGTAACTAATTCTGGGGCTTTGAAGGATAAAAACTGATGAAATTAGCACAGATATTTGCCAAATCTGAATGGTAGATTCAGTGGACATGGGGAAAGAAAACCTCACAATATCTTTTATCTTTCAATTCAGGCCAGGCCATGTTGGCTTTCTGCTGCAAGTGAATAAAATGAGTAAGTAGGTAAAAAAAGCTAGGGAAATAACTGTTCTGATGGAAATTAGACCTCCAAAAGTGGGGGAAAAAAAGAAAGAAAGAGGTACTTAAAGCAGTAACTGCAAGTCTGGGACTCTTATGTTTTACATCATCTCCCAGTGTTTTGAAGCCAGTCACTGGGGAGGAAAAAATACACGAAGTATTTTCTGCATTAGAAAAATGTGAAAATATATTCTATATGCCTTTGTTTAAAAGACTGATATTATTCTGACAGCATAGAATTTAACTAAACAGAACCTGTTAGGTTGAAATTAACAAGAAATAAAACAATAGCAAAGATAAGAAAGGATATCTTATTAAAATTCTTTGATAGAACCATGGAAAAGCTGTTAATTGGAATATACCCTGTCTGGTTTCATCTGGGAAACAGGATTTATTTTTCTCAAGACTAAACCTAGTATCAAAGGAAAATGCAAAACCTTTAAATTTCTGAATTAAGAAAGATGAAGTACAGAAACTTATCAGAGTAGCATATATACGTACATGCAAATTCATTAAAGTGTCTGTGTGTGACAGAGAAAAAAGGGAGAGTCAATGAGATGCTGTTACAGCAAAACAGTGTGGTGTTTTTTTTTTTCCAGACAGAAATGTGATTACCTCAGATGAGAAAAAATGTAAAAGGCAAGTATCCAGAGGCTATATGCATGAGTGGATTTATATTTTTTTATAATTTATCTCAGTATTTTTTTTTCACTTTAGTTGTTGCTATTTTTGTTGAAGTAAAGAAACTGTTCTTTTACTCTTTGAAGCCTTTTTGTCAGCCACTGGCACCGTATCCTTGAGTGAAAAGGCTTACATATGTTGCAACTAGTTGGGCTTGTTATGATAACATAGATGAACAGAGAATAGGAAGGGAATGAAGAATGATTTTTTTGTATTTCAGGTTGACAAAATCATATGATTTCATACTGGGAGAGGTGAAGTATTGTCTGATGAAGTAAGAATATTTGAGATTTAAGTAAACTTAAAGTCACTCTGAAAACATGACAACCACCAATGGCAAAAGAGATTCAGTGAGCTATACCTAAAAAGCAGAAACGCAATAAAAAAGACTTCTTAACAAAGACGTGAGTTTCTTCTGCATAATAAGATGTCAGTTATTGTTAATGGACCACCCTCATTATCTTTTCTGGAAGAGAGACTCTTTTTTTTTTTAATATTTATATACACATACAAACATAAGGTTCATCTTCAACTAATAATTAGCAAAGAATTATAGTATTTTTAAAAAGTGGTGAAAAAGGTCCTTCTTGAGCCTTCTGTTCCCTCTGGCTTTTATCCTGATAATATATTGTAGCAATGCATCACTAGAACAACTGTGATTGGAGCTTTTATAGATCATGCATTGATGGCAGACATCTTTACAGCAGTTTTGCTCTAATCATGTACCATTATAGTATTTCAGTACATCGGACGGCAAAAAAAGAGCCATATTGGAAAAAAAGAATTATATACCTGAAAAATCAGCAGAGGAATTAAGATTTTGTAATGTATTTTGTAAAAAAATAGAAGTATTGATTGTACAGGTGAGCCTAAACTATTAAATAGTCCACATTTTCTGAGAGTTAAATTTAAAATAATCAAAAAAACCCAAAATTTTCTTGTTTCTCTAAGGTCGAAACCATAAACCCTCAAGTAGTAAGTGTGTATTAAAATCCTTACAAAACTTTGCAAAGCCAGACTACTGTCCCATTATCTCAGTAAGTAAAATTGGATAGACCCCAGTAAAGAACTCAACAGTGTTTTCATGATCACATACTCATCCACGCAGAAATAAACAAACTTGTTGATAATGAACAGAATTTCCCTAAGACAGTAGGTCAACATACCTCATATGAGAAAAATTCATTTCTCTTCCCATTTCTGGTACAAATTTCTGGTATGATACTGAACAAGTGTCTTTTAGCAGAATACATACACTGTGTTCTTATTTTCTGAGCTCTCAGTTTAACCAAAACTCTGAGCATGTAGCTGAACAGCTACTTGAGTGATACTGAGTCTAAAAGAAAGGATATAGCATTGAGAGAACAAGTATGAGCCTGCTGGATCTGCCCCTAAAAATGAACAACATTGAAAGTGGCACTTCGGCTTTCTATCTCAAATACAGTCTCTTCTGCAAAGAGGAAAAAATTTCAGGTATTTGACTAATGTGGAGTATGAGAGCACTAACTAGGAGTTATCTTCTCTTGTTCTTCACAAGCAATATGTGTGTGCGTATGAGTATAAATATGATTGCAAATGAGAGAGAAATTGTCTTTAGAAAAATAATGTTTGGACACAAATGTGGTATATTAAAATGTTGTAACCACTTGTTGTGGTTTAGTCCCAGTCAGCAACTAAGCACCACGCAGCTACTCACTCACTCCAGCACAGTGGGAGGGGGGAGAGAATCGGAAAAGTGAGAAAAGTCACAGGTTGAGATAAAAACAGTTTAATAGGTAAAGCAAAAGCCGTGTGTGCAAGCAAAGCAAAACAAGGAATTTATTCACTATTTCCCATCGACAGGCAGGTGTTCAGCCATCTCCAGGAAAGCAGGGCTCCATCACAAGTAATGGTTACTGGGGAAGACAAACATCACCACTCCAAACATCCCCCCCTTCCTTCTTATTCTCCCAGCTTTATATGCTGAGCATGATGTCACATGGTATGGAATATCCCTTTGGTCAGTTGGGGTCAACTGTCCTGGCTATGTTCCCTCCCAGCTTCTTGCACACTTGGCAGAGCATGGGAAGCTGAAAAAGTCCTTGACTAGTGTAAGCACTGCTCAGCAATAACAAAAACATCCCCAGCCTATCAACGCTGTTTTCAGCACAAATCCAAAACATAGCCCCATACTAGCTACTATGGAGAAAATTAACTCTATCCCAGCCAAAACCAGGACATCACTGCTATTAATGAGGGTCTGGAACTAATGTAGGATAAGAGTGTGGTTCTTCTTGGAGTCAAAGGACCACTAGATGCTTGAGATTAGAAGATGTGGTGTAAAGAAATCAACAGTAACTGGAACTGCAGATAGGTCATAAGCTTACTCAAATTTATGAGTAACTTGAACCTAAATATTTCAAGTATCAGACAAGTCAGTGACTCCAATAATGAAACAAGCAAAAATGTAGCTGTATCAATTACTTATTGTAAAAATGAAATATAGGTCACATCCTCTGCATGGCTCTGCACAGATCATTTGAATTCAGAGGATTATTCTGATTTACATCATTGGAATTTTGGACCATACAGCACTGTTTTTCCTTCAAGATATATTTCATTGTCATCCAGCAGTAGCTAAAACACGTATACCTTAAAGGGCATAGAAAAGGATGCATTACTATACATCTGGAATATTTTCACTGAAGGATTTGAACTGAAATGTCTGGATCATTGGTTTAAAATTATATTTTGCTCTTTGAACAAATAAAATGTGGAGGACCTTGCATATTCTTTGGCTCTGGAAGAAATGTTAATTTCAGTGACTCCTGCGTGAAATTCAGGAAATGTCTATTACTAAATAATCGTTAAACAATACAAAGAACTTCAAAAATATAATGGGTTGATAAAGCTATTCATATGTGAATAGCACATTATCATCAACTGAATAACAGAATGGAATATCATTTATCATTGTCAGTCACTCACAACTCATGCACAGTGTAAAAGACTGTTGATTACTGAATAATTCTGAATAAATTTCAAATAAAACTTTACCACCTTACTTTACTTTCCCATTGCAGCAATAGTGATAATGTAATACCTCATTTACTTACTATCTTTACATATATTTTATATCATTCCTTCATTATTTTTAATTGTCAAAGCAAAAATAACAATGAAAATTGTGCAGAAAATCTGTGTCATGGTTTTAGCTGGGATAGTTGATTTTCTTCACTGTAGCTAGCATAGTGCTGTGTTTTAGACTTGGTATGTAAATAATGTTGATAACACTCTGGTGTTTTAGTTGTTGCTGGGTAGTGTTTACACTAGTCAAGGACTTTCTAGCTTCCCATGCTCTGCCAGGTGCACAAGAATCCGGGAGGGGAGGGGATACAACCAGGAGAGCTGATTCGAATTGGCCAAAGGGTATTCCATATCATGTGACGTCATGCCCAGTATATTAACTGGCGGAAATTGGCTGGGGAAAGCAGCGATCGCGGCTCGGGGACCGGCAGCGTCGGTCGGCGGGTGGTGAGCGGTTGCGGCACTTGTTGTTTAGTTTTGGGTTTTTTTTTTTGTTTTTTTTTTTTTCCTCTTATTCCAGTGTTTCATCTCTCTCTTGCTCATTGTTTTCCTTTTCATTATATTAGTATTATTGCTGTTTTATTCTAATTATTAAACTGTTCTTATCTCAACCCATGAGTTTTCTTACTTTGGCCCTTCCGATTCTCTCCCCCATCCCAGAAGGGTGGGGGAGTGAGCGAGAGGCTGTGTGGTGCTTAGTTGCTGACCGGGGCTAAACCACAACAATCTGTAGAATTTTAAGCCTGATTTCTGTTTAGCATTAAATGTCTTCTGTGTGGTAAAATAAGCCTTCAGCTTCCTAGGAAGCAAATTTATTTTCACGGTATTTAGCACCTTTCTGATAATACTTAAGCAAAATTTTATTCCTAACACAGGAGAACATAACTTTTTTTTTTTTTTTTTTTTTCTTGTTGTGCCTAAGGAACAGTATTTTTTAATACTTTTGTTCTTAACACCAGAAAAATTTAAAATTATGTGTGATAATAATAATGGGTTATACTAACTGGGTTGCTGCTCAGATTGCTATTATAAATTCTAATTTTTAAACTTACAGATCATCTACAGTGCCTCCAATCTGAAATGCTGTAAAGATCCACCAGAGGAGGATTCTTCACTACAGTATAGATAGAACTTCAGAATTTTTAAGCTGGAAAAGCAAAAGAGAGGCAAAGCCAGACATAAGAAAGTATTATCAATGACAACCTTTGTGTCCAATTCTAGTACCTTATTTATGTGGTACTTTCTTTGTATCTCTGGAGTTTCACTAAATTGCAGGAGACTATCATAATCAAATCTTAAAATATGTATTGAAATCCTCAGGAAAAACAAGGAAGGTAGGTACCTTTGAAATAAATGGGATCTACTCCACCCCAAGTAGGCTTTTAATGTTATCTATTAACTTGAAAAGCTTGGTGCCTCAGAAGAGGACATAGGAGCACTCTCTATTCTTGTTGAAGTAGAGCTGCCATGCCACCAGGAATGCAGTTCAGCAGGAAAATAGAATAGACAAAGCCTGTCTCTGGGACTGTGCAAGCCTGGATTTACAATTCTTTTTCATGAGGGCATGTGACAGTACCAGTGCAAACAGAAATAGCCTGCCTGAGATAAAGACTCTGAGTTCCTAAACACATCCATCACCTGAATGGCTTGAAAGTTTGGTAGAATTTGGCTTCCTTATGTCTGACCTCCTTCTGCCTGAAAAATTCTGGCATTCTTGGCTGTGGATTAGCCCAGTTTTACAAACAGGGACAGAAAGTACTGTCTCAGTCACTTCATGGACTGGAATGTTAAGTACTATAGATTTAGATGCACTCAAGACTCAGAGTCTGCTTTTTCATGTGGTGTACACCAAAGCATTTGGTGGGAACTAGTAGTACTAACTACTGTAGCTGCAGACTTGCAGTGACTGAGTCTTAAGACTTCTGTTGTTGAGATGGGCAGTTGTAGCAAGTCTAGAAGAAAGCATGGGTTGGAGTGGAGGATTGGTATCCCAACACAGTCAGGCACCATAGCCCAAAGTTAGGCAGGATTTAATCAGATGAGTTAAATGAGCAAGACTGAAGGAGCAACTTCTCAGAAAAGGGACAGTGAAGATCTTTTAGCCCTTGCTTTCTCTCCAGGGAAAACTAACCCTTAAGTGCAGAAAAAAAATGGTCAGAAAGATTAAATGTAATTATGGAAGCAAAAGGACCAAAGAAAGCCCAAATTGCTAGCTTTGTCAAGCCTGTTTTGTAACCCCAAAAATAATCCACCTAATTATTTTAGTTCACATCCTGCATGAGACTTTTAGACAGTAATCACTAGACGTGGTAATCCTATACTGTTTTCTGTTTGCGGGCAGTGCAATTGGTAATGAATTACCAGGGTAATTAAGATTGCCAAAGAAAAGGGACCATTTTTATTATACTCTCTAATTCTATTTGTTCAAATAGTTCTAAAGAGTATACACAATTAACGTAAAAAACTGTCCAATGGCTGCTCTTAATTTTTTTGAGAAACTGTCCAAAAAAGCTTCAGCATGAGGAAAAAAAGGGATAGCTACATTTTCTAGATAATCAGAAACTCAGTCTCCAGGGATATGTCTGAGTTTAAGAGTGCTAAAGAGTTATTGAGAGATTTTCTGTATTTTGAATCAAAGATATTTTTCTCACATGACTAAGTTCAGTTCTGGGTGGTATAAACTTGCTATGAATTCTGGAAAGAAATACTGAAATCAGAGAAATAACAAATGGCAATTGTGGAGAGTATCTTGTAATCTTCTTGGATTTTTGCTTTAATAATTTGCCACGTCTCTTTTGTTTTAATTGGAATCAATGTCCCTAACATTTTCAGATTTCTGCTGAGTGAAACTCCGTGGATATCTGGAATTTTCAAGTTTCATACCCAGCCTTTTCATCCTTAAAGATACTCAGTCTTCTTATTATGAGTATTCTTTTCTTGTTTGTATTTCTCTTTTGTGAACCTCATCCAGATTTATAAGAATCAATGTTTTAGAGTAAAATGTAACAAGTATTATTATAATTTGAGTTGTGTTGTAAGTGAAGTACACAAAAGAAAAAAATAGGAAGAGTCATATTTAAAGAATCAAAAAATCAACTGCTCTTTAAACAATGTGACAAGAAGTTAAGAAGAAAATGATTTGTAGAATGCTGAATATTTAAGAAAATATGTTTGTGAACTTTTATCTTTAATTTAATGGGTATGGAATATTTTTATTTCTTCTACCCAGAAAAATACATTGAATATTTAAAAGTAAAATTGCTTGATGTAAAAAGCTTTCCAGCTAAAATATCTTTGTGAAGATAAGACAAGGATTACATATTTAATTTGGAAGACAATATTTAATTTGATACAATATTAAAAGTCGTACATGATTGGAGTATAAGACAAGATGTCAACAGCAATGCAGTGGCCATATTTAAAAAGTCTTTTCCAGTTACATAAGTATTCACCTTTGGCTATATACATTTCCTTAAAATTAATGATTTAATTAAAATTAATACAAAAAAGTAATGCCAAGACCAAAGCTCATAGTACCTTTTACAACCTTATCTGCTCACTTAACTGTTCATTGCAGCTAATGGCAATATTTCTCCTGATTTCACTAACACAGAATCAAACCACTAATTCATGTTAAGGTTAATAGACTTTCTTCTGTTGAATGAGCATTTAAAAAAAATTGCCTGTGATGAGCATCTCTAAATCTTCTAACAGATACTTTTATTTTGGATTAGCAAAATTATGTTATGTGTAGATCCCATATAAATATACGTGTGGGTATATTTATATTACAGATTTACTGAAGAATAATTAGTTATTTTTTAGAACATATCAAATCGTTAGTTAAGGGGGAAATACTGAAATCATAGATTTCAAAACAAAAATATTTTTTTTTAAATTTAACTCAATTGCAGTTTCTCAAAACTGGAAGACTGAATATGGTCTAAAGTATCAACGACTTGCTCTCAGATATAAATAAGTGAAAAGAATGTATAGCATAGGTCTGAGCCTCATTATTGTGACAGGTATTTTAAAGATATTTTTAGATTATTTTTAGACCATTTTATGTATTATATTCTTTTTATCTTCTTACATTTAAAAAAAAATTATTATTATATTCTTATAAACCTTTGGTTAGCAGTGTTTCTCATCAGCAATGTTCTGTTTTCTAACCAGTATTGATGTTAATGTGAGATAAAAATAGTAGAATAAAAAAGAAAAAAATATATCAGAGATCTCAATTCCTTTAATTTAACTGTAGTTATCTGAAACTTAGAGGATAGGTTTAACTCCAGGTTATAAAAATCAAAATTTAGCTGTATTTAGAATAGAATAGAATAGAATAGAATAGGTTTCAGTTGGAAGGAACCTACAATGATGACCTAGTCCAACTGTCTGACCAATTCAGGGCTGACCAAAAGTTAAAGCATTTTATTAAGGGCATTGTTCAAATGCCTTTTAAACACTGACAGGCTTGGGGCATAGACCACCTCTCTAGGAAGCCTGTTCCAGTGTTTGACCACCTTCTTGGTAAAGAAATGTTTCCTAATGTCCAGTCTAAACTCCCCTGGCACAGCTTTGAACCATTCCCATGTGTCCTGTCATTGGATACCAGGGTGAAAAGATCAGCACCTCCCTCTCCCCTTCCCTCCTCAGGAAGCTGTAGAGAGCAATGAGGTTGCCCCTCAGGCTCCTTTTCTCTAAACTAGACAACCCCAAAGTCCTTAACTGCCCATTCCTTCCAGCTCTTTCACCATCTTTGTTGCCCTCCTCTGGATGAATTCAAGGGCCTTCACATAGGTACTTAAACTTTCAAATCATGGGCCCCAAAACTGCACACAGTACTGAAGGTGAGGTCACACCAATGCTAAATACAATGGGATAACCACCACTTTTTACTGGGTGGTTATGCTGTGTTTGATGCACCCCAGGATGCGGTTTGCCCTCTTGGCTGCTAGGGCACACTGCTCGCTTATATTGAGCCTGCTCTCAACAAGCACCCCCAGATCCCTTTCTGCAAGGCTGCTCTCCAGCTCCCATGATAGCCATCACAGAGAGTAAAGTTTAATTAATTTTCCCTCACACAGGTGTTAATGTTATTTTAGATATTGTAGGGTGTTCTGTCTGGTCTCAGCTGTCCCCTGCAGAAGGACTTGGATCTGATGGAGACACCAAGTCAGACTGCCTGCCTTATGTAGATGCCTTGGATACCTTCAACATCTGAAATGGCAGGTGTGGATATATCTAATGTGGGTAACTAAATTCAGCTTATTGAAGTCTAGGGAGCTGGTCAGCACATTCTGAAGTAGATAACATTTGTTTGGCTGAATACCCATATGGGTTATATTGATTTTATCTTTCATCAATTATGGTGAAAGATTAAACATAGGACTTACAGGTAGATGTCATAATTAGGCATCTAAGTATATATAGTGTAAATTGTTAAACTCCATCACAGTTACTGTCTGGTTTAAACTGGTTGTACAGACTACTTCTGTAATCAAGTGCAGTAAAAGCAGAGACCAGTAACACCTATAAATTACAACTGCACTACAATGGCATATTAACTATAGCATGTGTTTTGTAACAGTGTGATGGCACAGCCAGATTAAATTTTACAAAACTATGTAAGCAATGTGATCATCAGAGCGGCAAGGATGGGTGTAGTTGCACATAGGGAGCACCCAAGTAAGAAAAAATATCAGAAAAATGATAAGAAAAACACAAAGAACTGGAAATAGGCAGGACATCTTCCTGAATACATGAAGGGTGACTGATGGGAAGGGAAGGGAAAGGAAGGGAAGGGAAGGGAAGGGAAGGGAAGGGAAGGGAAGGGAAAAGGGAAAAAGGAAAAGGGGGAAGGGAAAAGGGAAAAAGAAAAAAGGAAAAAAGGAAAAAAGGAAAAAAAGGAAAAAAGGAAGAAGGGAAAGGGAAAAAGGAAGGCAATAAACCCTATAAGTAGCAGAGAAGACTTCCCCTTTTTTGGAGGGGGTGCAACAGCACAAAAACATCATGTGAGGACAAGCAAGAAATATTGACAAAGAAATTTGCACTTTGGTTATGACTTTCTTGTTGATGAGCTCTCAAGCTTGATCATCTTGACCTCGAGGATAAGAGTCAACAAGAAATAGAGATGTCAATGCTAACTGTACAGCTTCACTTCTATGACGAAGTGTACTCACAAATTATACTCACATCTTTTAGAATATAATTGTTAAAAAAGTCAGTTTTGCATATGTAGCAATAATAATTAATAATTTGTAAAACTATCCATTTGCAATAAATGTTTTGCTAATGATTACATTTAGTAAACTTTAGTTTTAATTTTTAAAACTGACCAAATTTGTCAGTCTTCTAAACACTACTACAGCAATAGATAATTTCCTGATATAAGTACACATATATTCATTTGCAACAGAGGAGAGGAAGATAAATATCTCAGGTTTTCAGACATTCACATCAGTATAGGAATCTCTGTCATTCGTTTCAGTGTCTTTAACTTTTTCCTTAACTATCCAGTCACGATTATTTGCTTAAAGTCCATGTCCAAATTTTAGACAAATAAAAGTGAGATAAATCCACTCTAAAGTCAGATTTCTAGAGAAAGATAAGGCAGGTGATCAGAAGAAAAAAACCTCAGAATCAGAGTTAAAAAAAAAAAAAAAAAATAAGGAATAAAACAGTGAACAGAGAGATAAGGAAAAGAAAGGAAAAAAAGAAAGAAGACCATCTGTTATTGACCCAGCTGAAATGGAACAAACTCAGGAAAGAAAAAACAGTACAACCAAAAGAAATAATATGAATTATTATTCATATACCAGGCCACTAAATAGAAAGTTTATTAACAGTATTTCACAGAAAACTAATTGTAAATGGATGGCATATCTCTCCTACCTTCCATTAGATACTGCAAGATGTAGGTTAAATATCTTTAAGAATATCCTGTAATCATACTTTTTTGGCAATTCAAAATAACTAAAAACACAGCCTTGGAGAAACTGTAATTTGGCAAGAAAAACAAGTGCTTTTCTCCTGAGCTACTTGTTTTAGTTCTGGGAGTAATAGATAGAGGGTACATTTTTCAAAGCCTGATTACCAATATGTCCCATGACAATACAGATGTACTAAGAAATCACTATTTTGTGTTTAGATAAACAAGAAATTTAAACAAAAAATGAACATAATTTTAAACCTATGATGATATCTTTATACAGAAACAATGAAAAAGAAAGACTAAAAAACCAAAATAGTTAAAAATCTAATCATGGCCTTTATATTTGAACAATTGTATCTTTGTCCTCCATGATATTAATATTTCTCATTATTATATTAAATATATTTTTCTATTTAAAGTAATAAAGCCTGTATGAAAACGCTTCATAGATATCTCTCAAATAGAATAGAGCAATTAGCCTTTAGTTCAAAAAGAGAAAACAGACCAAAGACTTCATGTTTCTTTGTGTACTAGATTTATGTTGATTGAGATTAGAATACGGATGGATAGACCATATGAAAAATAGCATATCTTGCCATTGTTTGAAAGGCATAAAACACTTCTGTAGAAGGTTATTATCAGAGAATTAGTAGGATTTACGGAAGGGATCTTTTCTGATGGCTTGATGCTCTTTTGCAGCTGTGTGCATTTTTATTACTGTGGCTAACAGGATTAAACACTGCATAATTATAAGACTTTCAGTAGCCTTTTTTTTTTTTTTCCTTGTTGTTATTTTAACACTGAATATTCATAATATTTGTTTTCTCAGGACATTTTTATTAACAATGAACAATGAACCAAAAAGCTTATATTAGCTTATTATAATGCAGTATACAGTATGCTGTACACTAAATAGCCTCCGTTATCCTGTATAGAAATGTATCAGCAGCCATACCTTCATACTTTGAAATACAGATGAATTTATTTCCTAATAAAAAACATTCTGCAAATAGCTCGGTATGATATGTACCATAATTGCCATGAAGATCAAATTGGTAATCCTAACATTTCTTAAATGCTAACATTCTTCAAGACTTTCAGACCTATGTTAGTATCACTGTCTTTGCCCGTATCTTATTTAGAATGCATATCAATGACTATATATACAAATTATCCTAATGGTACTGAGGGCCCAGAGTTTTTACCTTTGTATTCTTTTTTTTTTAACAAAATCATGATTTATATGCAGGCTGTAATCTCTAACTTTTAATAGGAACTTAAAAAAGTAGCCTCTCTGAATATTGTGAAAGCTTCTACAAAGGAAATCCAAACTTTAACATGAGTATATAGAATATTTTCATAAAGAAAATAAGTAACACTGACAATATAGATAAAACTGAGTTCTTACTGTTAGTTAATAGAACTATGGGAAAGTAATCTAAGTTTTACAGTGAGGTTTATGATTATTGCCTTGCATCATCAACTGCTAAAAGCCAATGTATGTTTTACCATCTATTTTCAGATTATTTTACTTACAAATATGTATAAGCCATCATATACAATAGATGAGCTTAAGCTATGTAGACGTAATATTGCTGGGTAAGAAATCTCAGAAATGAAAATTGAAACATGATCAATTTTGTCATTACCTTTTGTTGAAAAGAGAAACTTAGAATGGAAGATCTACAAAATTAAGTCAGTAGGGACCCTCCCAAGAATTTCAGCTGGGACTGAAAAGACAGTTCAAAGTAGACATATGGATCACCTGGACCACCAGGTGACAACTAAGAAAGCAACATCAAAAACATCAAGACATTGCAAATTATAGAAAGGAGGTACTGATCAGAGTTCAGGATCAAGAATATGTTGTCAAGTAAAATTCCTCTCAGGACCCATAGGAAATGTTCTTTTCTTCTGTAAGTTCTGATGATTACCAGTTTTCTTCATGCTTCATTGAGGAAGCTTCTCTCTTGGTATAAAATCCCTGTTGTTTCCATTATTCCCTATCCATCCCATCATGAAGTGTTCTTCAAAAGGAGTGAGCCCAGTTTTTCCCAAGGGGTCCCTCTTCTGTGGTCGTTCAGACTGTGTGCACCAAGAAAGGCAAGCCCCCAGAGTAGCCTCCTATGGTACATAGACATACCCATTAAAATAAAGATAACACAGAGTAACAAGAGGTTGTGACAGATCTGTCAAATCAGTCATTTTTTAATTCTATTCTATTGTTTCTATACATTAAAGAGCAGATGAGTTTACATCAGAGTGTATTAATATATATTAAGTTCCTAGATTTCAAAACAGATTTATAGATAGCCTCTGTGACTTTCTACTGAAATAAAGAGTTATACATTTATTTAATTTTTAAAGCTCATGGAGATCTGATAAAAGAAAATTTTATAAACTGATTAACTACTGCACTGAAATACCTTCATGCTGTAAAAAGTTAGATAAAATATTTGTTCTCACATTTCTAATCAACTTTACTTTTTCCCATACTAGTACTGCTTGAGTTTTGTAACTAGCTTTATTGTAAAACAGAAGATATATGTACTTTAATAACAAAAATGTTGCTTGTTACTTATTTTTAGAATGCATCACTCAAAAGCTTTTAAAGATGCAAATTATTGTACCAAAACATCATGGGGCCATAAAGATTTATAAGCTGTTAAATGATCTTCAGGGCAGAAGCAAATAACATGTAACACCTGGCATAGACAGTATGTTTAACGATAATACAAATCCTTTATGGTACATTAACACCTTCAGAAATGAATAATGTTCTAAAATCAATTCCACAAAAAGTTACAGATGAGGGTCAACACATAATGTAATTGCACTGAACAAAATCAGCAAACAGAATTTATCTAACTCCTTTATGCAAGCTCTCTTACCATTAATATTTCCCAATAAACAGAATTTAAGGCGTGTTTGTGATGGATGATATTTGTTTCCTTGAGGATCTGAACTACTTTGCTATTTATCAGAATTAGAGCTATTATGCATCCTATTCCTCATTATGTGCCTAATTAATTTGCTGTATTAAAAATTCATCTTACTTTGTTCAGATCAGGCAAGCCAAAACCTTTTAATTTCTTTGTGCTCAAAAGATTAATTTTCTCTGCTACTCTAAGGACTAATAATTTATTCATATTACCTGAATCAATCAGAAAATCACTCTTTTCCCCCACACAGTTATTGCAAAGCTAGAGGGTTTCTCTAAGCATTTGTTTTCCTGTAAATTTAAAATATTTAATTGGTAATAATGGTGCTGGATTAAACAAAAAAAAAAAAATTTGTAACATATATAGAGATATATAATAGCTTCCTAGTAAAAGTAAGGCAGCAAATGGTCCTGCTGAACATCATACCTTCAGTGAAACTCACTAAAAACATTTTTTCTACATTGAAAGATAGCTAAGGACTTGTGAAAACTGATCATATCTTTTGCATTTTGAATAATTAATTCCATTACTTATTTCTTAGCCTGTATCAAGAAATCAGAATAATTAAAAGTTCTATGACAATACAGTGGTGTCAAGAATTTTAAAAACAAGCAAATAAATAATTAATTGGATGGACAGTGTACAGATTCTCTACATTCTAAATAATTTTGATAAAAGATTATCTTTGACAAAGACAAATATTCAGTTCAGCTATGTTCTTTGAAACGTTACATTATAGATGTAGCTGTACATGTCTGAAATACATCTATAATGAAATATGTCATTTTATTTCCTACCAAAGATTTTTTAATGCATTGGAAAATACTGTGTTTTTACAAACATTCTGATGCTTGAACTTTTTGTCCTTAATCAGACTTTATTAAGATTTTTATCTCTGACTTCTTTTCTTGAAATTATTGAAGTCTAAATATGGGTCATTGTGTTTGATCAAAACTGAACACAGTGTTAAAACTCTAAATTCTAACATGCAGTGAAAAATTGCAATTGTATCAATTCTTTTCCCCTTTTTCTCCCACTGTAGGATGTAATATATTTCACAAGAATATTGTATTTATGACTGTTGTGGTTTAACCCCGGTCAGCAACTAAGCACCACACAGCTGCTTGCTCACTCCCCCTACACCTGTGGGATGGGGGAGAGAATCGGAAGGGCCAAAGTAACAAAACTCCTGGGTTGACATAAGGACAGCTTAATAATTAAAATAAAACAGCAATAATAATAATAGTAATAATATAATGAAAAGAAATATAATAAGCGAGAGAGAGATGAAACCTTCGAAGAAGGGAAAAAAAACCCAACCAAACTAAACAACAAGTGCTGCAACCGCTCACCACCCGCTGACCGACGCTGCCGGTCCCCGAGCCGCGATCGCTGCTTCCCCCGGCCAGCTCCGCCCAGTTCATATACTGGGCATGACGTCACATGATATGGAATACCCTTTGGCCAATTCGAATCAGCTCTCCTGGTTGTATCCCCTCCCCTCCTGGTTTCTTGTGCACCTGGCAGAGCATGGGAAGCTGGAAAAGTCCTTGACTAGTGTAAACACTACCCAGCAACAACTAAAACATCAGTGTGTTATCAACATTATTTTCATACTAAGTCTAAAACACAGCACTATACTAGCTACAGTGAAGAAAATTAACTATCCCAGCTAAAACCATGACAATGAGCAATAACTATATAACTTTCTTCAGACTATGGGCATATTCTAAATCAATGATCACAATTTTCACTAAGAAATATGATGGCTAAGATGTTCCATTTGTCACTGGCTCAGAATGTGATTTATCTTGGCAAACATTAAATGTCTTTAAATTTGGCATATAGTCTAAGACAAACTATGGTGATTAACTTCATTTCAGAGTCAATGAAAAGATACTGAAGATATTTGACCATAAAATAGATGGAAAGAAGAGACATTTTCAGGTGTTCTTTTTTCATTAATCACAGGGCGTAGATAACTTGATAGGTGCTTAAGTTATAGGAGGATGAAGAGAAGCGAGATGAATCATATCCATGATGAATTAAGGGGAAAAAAAATAATAATAAACTAAAAGCATATCTGTGCACTACAATACAGGTTTAAAAAGAAGGGATCCACTTGTGACACTAATGAAATCTTATAAATTCGTGATGTTCTCAAGAAATGTCTAGTGAAAGATCAGGGAAGATAGTATTCATGCAAGTCCAAGAACTTGCCATTGCCTTCACATTTCTGCAGAATAAAGTGTCACTTAGAGATTTATCTATGACCTGATAGATTTGAATTTTAAAGAAGCAACTATTATATTTCTGATATGCATTAAAACTCATAACAAAATTTTTTTTTTGGTGATTTAACCCTCACTACGATAAGCATATAAGTCATAAGCATAGGTCCTAACCCAAATGGGACAAGACTTTTTTGCAATTTCATCAACATGTTTGTATAATAAATAAAAATATTACAAGACGTCAAAGTGCTTCATTCTGAAGTTTTCTGAGTTTTGTTTGACTTTTCATTTTTCAATATTCTTCAGATTTGTCACCCATAAAAGAAAGTGAAAAATAAGAAATAAATGTGTAATTTGATACCAAATTTTTACTCCATTTTCAAAGACCTGAAAACTCCTTTATTTTTGCTGTTCAAGTTATAGGAAAGTATATAATCAATTAAAGTATTATTTTTTATCTAAATCTTTTTATTAACATTTGACTTTTTATCTAAAAAGACAGTCTTAATTTCATGTAAACTTATTATCAAAAAGTTATCAAAAACTCCTCAGTAAGGGTCTAATCCCACAGAACTCTCATTATACAGGGATCAAAAAAAAAAACCCAAAACAAAACAAGATCAACACCCTGAACTTGCAGAGAAGTGTGACTCTCCAGCAAAGCGTTTGAAAAAGTAATCCAAGAAGAATGAGTCCCAGTCCCTACTACAACACATGCAAGGGCTGTTTCATGTAAAATTGTTACACAAACAGGTGTTGGAAAGAAAACTCAAGCTCTGTGTTCTGACATTTTGGATGAGTATTCTTACCTTTAGGCTACAGTTAGCCTTGAAATACTCTCCCCAAAAGTAAAAAATGTGAGGATGAATTATCTCAAGAAATAGAGGTCTTCAAGACATTGGATAGCAAATAGAAAGGCACAGCAGTTCCTTCACCTCAAAGATCACATCTTAAAAGTAAGGTATTTGTCTTAAGGCAGACAACTGCCTTTTACAGGCAATAGGATCTTGAAGAGCTCTATAAATTATTCTCTAAGAATAGGAGATTCACAGGATTGCACCTCTCAGGCTACGTCTACCCCAGTAAACTAAAAAGGCAAGTCATGGCCTTGAACACTGACATGCTTCTCTATGCTATTTGACTGACTGCATGCTCCTCAGAACGTTTTGTCCCATGCCAGCTAGCACACTACCAGAATAGGTTCAGACATGGTCTGGGGAATAACAAACTCACTGTAAACAGCCTGGTCAAGGCCAGCCTGCTCTGAGATGGAAGAAAATCTAACTGTACAGATTTTTCATTTCACACACCTCTGGGGATAGAGAATAAGTCCTGGCCTCTTTTGCGGCACACAAACACAGCCTAACAGAAAAGTGACCTGGTTTTTGGATCCCATGCTAGGGATAGGCATAAATATTTGTGGTTGTGTAAAAACACATCTGTACAAAACTTTAAGGTCAAAAGCTGATTGATTGCGTAGTTAAACAACCCCATGATTAAGCAGCACTGAACATGAGTTTTTAAGAATCTAATTCCAGATTTAGGTCTTATAATTTTCATGTGTAATTTTGCTTCAGTAAACTTTCTAGACTTCTTTTTTCTGTATAATAACCAGCTTCAAGTTATGTTTATGTCTCACTGTCTGAAATCCCAGAAATCATACTTCTCTGGGATTTATGTATCAGTTATTAGACATTTCCCCATTAACATAGCAGACGTAAAGAATGAGACATTGCAACACTTGCCTAAAAGCATCAGTTATCTGGCAGCATGGGGAAACTAGGCACAGTTAGGTAGCAGTAAAAGTTATTTAAGATGCAGTGACAAGGAGCTCACACTACCTTCTCAGTCCTGTATGCTGTTATGGAATGTGTTTTTATGGGGCCCAGTTCTGTTAAATATATGTGTGTGTTTACATATGTTACTGTAATGAAATTGGTATAAATTATTTTCTGATTTGGAAAGTTTATTATACAGACTTATCTAGGAGATTCTGCTAAAGCACTCCTTGTAAATCATTAATCTGAAATCTAATAACAAAACCCAGCCTTCAAGGTCCTTATATAAATTGCCGTAGAGTATCTATACTTTGTGCAATCAGGCATGATTTTTTAGCATGATAGTCTACAGTCTTTAATTCCTGCCAAAACCAAACACACATACCTTTACAAATTCTTGATGATCTTTTCTTGTCTAAACCTGCATATGCCTTCTGCAGCTTGTTGCTCTGTTACATAAACAATTCATAGAAACATGCAAACAGTTGAATATGTGATTTTTTTTTAATGTACAAACCACATTTTAATTGGTTGACTTAGTGGTACTAATACACTTAAATAATACCAATGGATTTTAATTATTTAGTAGTGGTGTTGCATATATGAACACTATGATGCAATATATAAATTTAAGAGGGGTTTGGGTTTTTTGTTTTCACTTTTAATAACAGCTATTAATTATTGTATTTGGAAGATACACTGTATGGAAATAAGTCTTTTGATGCAAGCTTCTTCTGGTTTCTTCAATTTCAGTCCCACATAATAGGTTCATTAAATCTATTTTCTCAACATATCGGGCACATTCTGAAATGTTTTACCTTGTAATGTTGCAGCATATACATGTATGACTGACTATTAGTAAACTGATATCACAAATATATATACATTTTATATACATAGCAGGGCTAGTAATAAGCTCAGATTGACATAAAGCAATGTAAAATCCCCAGGGGTTTCAGATGCAGCAGAGTTTTTAGACCTGAATTTAGATTTTTGCTGAACATAGGTGCATGTATTACAAATTGCAAACCTGATAGTTCCCTGTCAACAGCTACCTGACAATGAAGCATAGAAAAAAAACATTGACTTGAGTGACACTTTGACTAGAAGATTCCTTAGTTTCTTCAAAATGTGCTTCTGTATATAATAGAGCTTTTCTGAACTGGTAAGAGCTCAGCAGTTCTGTGAGTAAGCTGACGTGGTTGAGTTCTATAAAACTTGTAATAGTATGAGCAACTTTTCTAAAGAGACTATTGTAAGTAAATATATATATGTGTGTGTAAATATATGTATACAAATGGCTTGTTCTCTTCTAATTATTAAATAAATCACTAGATAGAAGATTCAGAAAAATAGTAGAAATAGTGGTTTCTGTGTTTTCTTCTATTTGAAGACATTCTGCAGTTGCGATGAAAATACATGATATTATAAGATACTTAAGGTACCTATCAGTTCTGCTAATGTAGCTACTGCACAAGGCCCAGCAAAATAAAGAATTCATAAAGAAATGAAAAAGCAAAAAAAAAATTTAGGAATTAGTTAACATGAATGTGTAAGAAAAAAACATGGCCTTTATAGGCATATTCCACTGGTTAAAACACAGAAGCTGTCCCATGAGTTGGCACTAGATTTAGGCTTCTTCCTAGCTTTGTAAGTTCTATAACTACTAAAGCTACAAAACTCTGTTCCTTTTTATGTTTTCTTTGTATGACCCAATGATTCTTGAATTATGTTCTGCAAAGTGGAACCATCCTAATAGACTCAGTAGCTTACACAATGGTTAGGGCACTTAAGTGGGAAATTGAAATATGGTTTTTAATCTACTCACACACAGAAAGGAACTGGACCTCTATCTCTTTCTTCTTAAGTAATTTTTCTTTAACATACAGGCAGTTGTTGAAAAAGCAGGCAGATTCACAACTGGTTTAAAAAACAAGCAAACAAACAAACCTGAGTTTTGTTCAATTATTTGGAAGAATGAATGTGGATACCTGACCTTACCTGGGAACTTCAGACTGCAAAAGGACCTTTCTGTATCTCCTGAGTGAGGCATTCAAAGGGAAAACTTAAGCTTTGTATCTTCACCTAACATACTGTAAGGACTAAATCTAAGCATATTCTTGCTTAGTGTTTTGAAAGATTTGGCCCATAATCAGTATCTTTAATGTTCCTCTTTTGACCCACATTCAGTGTTAATGGGTATTTGATATGATCGAGCTATATTTTAACTTATAGTTCATACCAGAGTGAGTGAAGTGGAATTATATTTGCTGTGGGTCAAGAGGGCTTGTCAGTACACACATTTATCAGGTATAGTGATAAAGATGCAGCTTACAGTTTTGCAGCAGCAGTAAAATCCCCTGGATAATGACAAAATGTAATGACGTGGATGCTGAGGGAGGTGATTGCATCTGAGAAGAAAATGATAGCTTTATGAAGGGAGTGATATAAAAATATACACATCACAGTGCTTGCATATCTGTGAGAAATTTTTTGGCACTGCCATCGGAGCATGAGGTATAGAAAAATATACTGGTTTATAAGATCATAAAATTAAAAGCTATTTATGCTGACCATTTATGATTATATGTTATCTTACCTTCCATGGAAGATACAGAACAAATTGTGATTGTTTTTAATCCAATATACAGAAACCAGAACTAAAGGTAAAACAATTAAGGTTTTTGAAAATGGAAGTACATTTCTATGTGGAGTTATTATAGTTATAAAACTATTTTTTTAATGGCAATATGACATACTGCCCAAAGTTGATCTAAAGTTTTAGAAACCTTTTGCAAGTCCCAGATGCAGCTCTTACTGTGTGGTTAAAAAAGGGTACTGTAGTAAATGTAGCTTTGGGAAGGGATTTTTGTGGATAATTTTTATTGATCTAGATCCCATCAGAACACCTTCTGCTAATTTCTCTGAGGGACAGTTAGACTGACAGCTTAAATAACTGCAAGCACCTTTTATTAGTAGTAGTAGGACAGAAATTCTACACATTATTCTATGCAATATCTTTAGAAAATCAATCTGGATAATTTCAAGTGAAGCTATTGTCCATTCAGTAGCCATAGATTTAGGGGAAGATGACAGATTTTGCAATACCTGAGACGAGAAATACTTTAGCCAAAAGGATATCAAGTTGTGCCTGTTCAACACAGTAAATGAATGGCTTGTTGACAAAATGTCACTGCAGAGTTGAGAAGCCAGCTGTCAGAAAATTAGAACAGGATTGTAAAATCTGAACCACGCATACAAGATATTAATGGCTGTTGTTTGTGGACTTCTTGATCGCTTCCATGTCTCCTATTTCTAATATTTTTTCTAAAAAATTTTTAATGAACAAGTTTGATCTTTGGATTTTTTTTGGGAAGGGGTTCATCTGCAAGAAAGAGAGAACTCTCTCCTCTACGCTTTGTAAGTGTATGGAAAACTTATCTATTTAGTTATGCTTGCTGACAGATTGTTCACATTCCTTGAAACTATGAAGTATCATGTTAAAAGTGTGTCATTTTGAAGAATCAAACTGAGAAATTTATTAATAACTTAGATGTGACCAGAGATAATCTCATATTACAGATAACTTGGAAGACTTTTATTTCTGTTTCTGATCAAAAACATAGTCCTAAGATTTATAGAATAAATGCTTGTAGGAAAACCATGAAAATCTTCAATGCAGCGAAAAGATAAGTGCTCACTTCTGGAGTCAAGGTTAAACATCTATGAGCATTTCAAATGGCAGTAGATGGCTTTCTGTGGACAATTGCATTGAGCACCAAATGTTTTTTATTTGTGCTAGTTTTTTTCTGCTAATTTACTACCATGATAAGTGAAAGGAACTTTAAAAAGGTGTGTTAAGTTTGCACTGGAAGGAGAAATGCAAAGGAGAAGGATTAATATGTTCATGCTTTGGGTACAAAGCTCAAGAGTAAAAGCGTAGTGCAACGAGGCAGGTAGACTGGGAACCTTGTTCAGAAGTTTCTGTGATACGAACTCACATGTAATGGACAGAAAGCTAATGGAAATAATGTCACAAGGAAATTGGAGTGGGCAAGCAATAAGAAAAAAGCCCTAGTAAGTATAAAATGGTGAAAAGTGTCCTGTATTGAGGACATGACTTCCTGTTTTCTAAAATCAATTTTCTCAGGTATAGTAATGATAGGGAACATCAAGGAAAAATTAGAAAGATCCAAAATCAGTGCAGAGTGATGAATTTACTAAAGGCATGAGGAAAAAGATGAAGCAAACACAAGGTTTCAGTTTTTTCTGCTACATAGTACAGAAAGGCTACATAAGATCTATGGATTTGCTATAAAAAAATCTTCCTGAAGGGAGGGAAGAGATAAGCAGGATAAAAATGTGCAGGCACATTGCAGAGCATAAGAAATTACCTTGTATGATGGACAGTTCTAAAAAGTGCTTTTGTGGCTGCTGAGCAGGACTGAATACAGAAGTGAAGAACTGTCTGATGTGCACTTAGAGAGAAGCTGAAAGAGAGAAGAAAATTCTTTTATTTTCTTCAGTGCTGAAAATACTCAAACTCATCATATGGTACAGTTAAAGCAAGGCGTATGTAGCCTGGACTTTAAAAAAAAAAAAAAAACAAAACCAAAAAAAAAAAACAAACAAAAAAAACCAAACCAAAACCATAAAACACACAATTCCCCACAATTAATTCTTTAAAGATCCTCTTTGGTAAGCAAATTCCAAGAAATAAGAGCTCATGCTTTGAAAGAATTGTGCATATGTTATTATGGGGCAACTTATATTTCCCATTAGCAGATTTCTCTTCCTCTGGGGAATAAAAAGAATCTTTACTTACCAATCCTTACACTTCAGTACATTATTTGTTACTTGTTTTGCCTAAACTTAGCGATGCTTTTGAGTTTTCTGGGCAATAAATCATTCTTTGTCACAGACAATGACTGCTTAGCCAGAAAAAGAATTAGAAGTATATATCGATGACTATTGCATATTAAAAATATTAACCCTTATATATTCCATTGTTGACTCCCTACAAGTAAGGTGGAAAAATTTCCAAAGAAAGATATATTATGAATCACAGTGACATTTTAAATACTCTGTAGAAAGAAAAATGAAAAAAAGTTGTTTTCTGTTAAAGACATTTTATTTGTATTTTTTATTCTTTCTTAGAAGTACAAAAAATTTTCTTCTTTGTGAAATAAATATTTTCCAGTTCCTGTTCCAGAAAGAATAAACCTCTTTCTAATCTTTCTTCTTCAGAAACCTCAAGGACTTTTCAGACACCTGAGAAACCAAATTTATACCTAATTAGGCTATTAAACAACCACATTAATCTTACTGCTGCTATAAAAAATGGTCAAGCTGCTACAGGTATCAGATACTGCAGTGATACTACACTTGCATCTTAAACAAAACAAAATAAAAACCACAATAAAGTATTCAATTCAGCCTCAAAATACTATACTCGATATGTTGTGGGTTTCATAAAAAGCATTTTCATTACTACTGTTTTTTCAGTTCCTGAGCATTGAAAAGATGATAGATACACTGTAATGGAAAAGAGCAAAGACCTTGTGCAAAGTCATCTACAGCATAACAAGGCTATTTACAGAAATGCAACAGCAAAGGACTAAATTTGGTATCTTTAAGCTTACTGTTGTTTAAATTTAAAAGGAAAATTATGACGTATCATTATTATTATCATTATCATTATCATTCTCATTATCATTATCATTATTACCATTACTATTTTGTTTTAATTATTAAACTGTTCTTATCTCAACCCAGGAGTTTTCTTGCTTTTGCTCTTCCGATTCTCCCCCTTCCCACTGGGGTGGGGGGAATGAGCGAGCAGCTATGTGGTGCTTAGTTGCTGACTGGGGCTAAACCACGACAATAGATAATTAAAAGTGTGTGTAGACAAGATATTTCAACACTGCTTCCTTCCTTTTTCTAAGGCAATCACAAAAAAATTTTTTTAAAAGAATCAGTAGATGAACACACAGTAGAGCTGCATGTTTAATATCCAGCTTACCATTTACTGAAAACCTTATACTTACAAACCTTTGTACCTCATACTTACAAACAAGGAAGGACTCAGTTATGTGAAAGTCAAAGCTATCCTTGGCTTCAGCAACCATGAGTTCTGGATCCTGTGAGGGTAAAGCAGGGCAAACAACAAGATCATAACCCTGTAATTCAGAAAAGCACACTTCAGGGATCTTCTTGAAAAAGTCCCATGAGATAAGGCCCTGGAAGAGAGAAGGGCCTAAGAAAACCCTTTGATATTCAATGATCACCTCCTCCAAACTCAGAAGTGGCCCATCCCAAAGAGCAGGAAGTTGGGCAAAAAAGCCAGAAGGCCTGCATGATAAACAAGGAGATCCTGGAAAAAATCAAACATAAAAAGAAATTATACAGAAGGTGGAAGCAGGGGCAAGTAACCTGTGAGGAATACAGAGGCACTGTTAGAGCATGCTTTCTTAACCAGAGACCTCATTAAGAAAGCCAAAGCCCACCTGGAATTGAATCTAGCCAAGGATGTCAAAGGGCTTCTGTAAGTACACAGGTGACACAAGAAAGACTCTAGGGGAAAGGTGGGCCTGCTGCTGAATGGGGAAAGTGACACAGGACATGGACAAGGCTGAGGTACTGAATGCTGCCTTTTCCCAGTCATTGCTGGCAAGACCAGTCTTCAGGAATCCCAGGTGCCTGACACCAAGGGGAAAGGCTGGAAGGCACACCTTTGATGGAAAAGGATCAGGTTAGAGAATATTTAGGCAAACTGGATGTGCAGTCCGTAGTCCTTGATAGGATGCAACCATGAGCACTGATGGAGCTGGTTGATGTCATTGTGAGGCCACTCTTGATAATCTTTGAACAATCATGGCAGTTAGAAGAAGTGCACAAAGACTGAAGGAAAGTAAATGTCACTCCTATTCTCAAAAAGGACAAGAAGGAGGACCCAAGGAACTACAGTCTCATCAGCCTCAACTTGATACCCAGGAAGGTGATTGAACAACTAATCCCAGAAAATATTTCCACACACAAGAAGGACAAGACAGGATTCAGGGACAGTAAGCATGAATTCACCAAAGGGAAGTCATGCCTGAGCAACCTGATAACCTTCTGTGGTGAAATGACTGGGTTGGTACTTGAGGGGAAAGCAGTGAATATTGTCTATCTTGACATTAGTAAGGCTTTAGACTCTGTCACCCATAAGATTCTTATAGACAAACTGTGATGTATAGGCTGGATGAGCAGACAGAAAGCTGGATTGAAAATTGGCTGGATGGCTGGGTCCAGAGGGTGATGACCAGTAGCAACAAAGTCTAATTGGAGGCCAGTGACTAGTGGTGTACCCCAGGGCTCTAGCAGCGGGGTCCAATCTTGTTCAACATCTTGGTTAATGATTTCAATGGTGGGGCAGAGTACACCCTCAGCAAGTCTGAGGATGACACAAAACTGGGAGGAGTGTCTGATATGCCAGAGGGATGTGCTGCCATCCAGAGTGATCTTGACAGGCTAGAGAAATGGGCTGAAAGGAACCTTATGAAGTTCAACAAGGGGAAGTGCACCTGGGGAGCAACAACCCCATGTAACAGTACATGCTGGAGACAACCTGGTTGGAAACTGCTTGACAGAAAAGGCCCTGGCAGTCCTGGTGGACACCAAGTTGGACATGAACCAGCAATGTGCCCTTGCCACAGAGAAGACTAACGGTACCATGGGCTGCATTAGACAAAGCAGGTTGTGGGACATGATCCTTCCCTTCTATCTAGCACTAGTGAAGCTGCACCTGGAGTACTGTGTCCAGTTCTGGGCACCCCAGAGTGACATGGTCAAACCAGAGACAGTCCATCAAATGACCATGAAGGTGATGAAGGGACTAGAGCATGTCTGCTATGAGGAAAGGCCAAGAAAGCTGGGACTGTTCAGCCTAAGAAGAGATTTGTTTAGCTGAAGTTTTAAAAAACTTAATGCACAAACAATCCTGAATGATAAAGCAGATGACCAATGTACTTTATAAAGTTTCTTTTCCATTATTCACACAGCTACAGGTATGGTCTGAAATTAATGCTAAGAGTTCCACTGCAGTTTTTAATTTTTTTAGCTCTTACTCTCCCTGGTGGATCTGCATAACATAACAACACTAATGCCTTCATAAATCTAGACTTTATTTTAAGGAAAGGTTAATTAATACATTTTCTTCACCTCCAGTAAAAGCCTATATTTATGGCAGTGATTTTTTTAAGTTAAAATTCAGCTACTATGAATGTCCTTTCCTAAAAGAACTTAAATTTAAAACTTACTGTAACTTGCAGTTTAACAGATATATATAAATTAATAGTTATCTATATTTATAGAAAGAGTTTGGTAAATTAAGCAGTCAATCTGAAAACAATTATTATCAAAGCAAATTTTTCTCTGTTCTTAAATAAGTACTGAAGAAATAAAAGAAAAAATTAGCAGAGAAGAAATTAGATTTTTAAGTGTTTTTTCTCTTAGTGACTAAAGCATTATTATCTTTAACTCCTGAGAAACTATAAGACTTTCTCCAGTGCTCTGGGATGAGATGAAATGTCTTTTCTAAGGCTTGTCATCTAGGGACAAACTGCATATAAATATAGAGTGCCTTTGAATTTGTGTCTTTCTTTACCTAGACAACAGCTGACTCAAGGTCTCAGCTTTCTATTTTACAATAACTAGTACACAGGAGCAACAGATTTTAAATTAGGAGAACCCCTAGCAGAATACCTTTTATCACTGTAGTATTCATGTTCTGTTAGTTCATTTGTATGTTTCATAAAAATCTTTCACCATGCCAAGCCTGGAACACAGATTTCTGTTTTCCAGTAATGTTACAGTATTTTTCGCCTGTTCTCCTGAGAGTGGCAATGCTGAATTTGTATTTACTACAATGAAAGACGCTACATATCTCACAAAGAATTAGGCTGTCATACCTTTACACATAGAATCATGACCTTCCATTACTTACTAGTTTGCCTAGCTAATTTGCTTAGATTATCATTGAAGATTTGCATGTCTGGAAAGCAGGAATCCTGACAACAAATGGTTAGGCTGGGCAGCAAGCTCTTCTGGATGAAGGTGTATGCTTAGATGAAAAAGGAGGCTCTCTGAAAAAATACAGTACAAATTTGTATGGCTTGAGGGCCAGGGGGAAACATCATAGAAGATACATTCAGTAAGACACCATTTTTATACCGTTTTGCTTCTGGGGTGGCATGACTAGTAGAGGTTACTAGTTTACAGCTGAATCCATAGACATAATTCTGTAATTGTGTTTCACTGTTGAACAGGACACTAAATAATTTTGTGAGCTTCTGAGATCATTTCTATAATTACATTATGACTTCTGAGGAGAAATTCATTTTGACTTCTGAGGGGAAATTTTTGTCAAGGTCTCCAAAATAGGAGTATATGCAATCAATAAATACTTACCTGGAGTTTCTTCCAACTTCTCCATATTTCAGAACTGAAGTGACTGAAAATTTCAAATCATATAACTTTCTTGGGTTCTTTTCAGTACGTTTTGTGTCATTTCATTGTTGAAGTTCTATGCAAGTACAGGTTCATTTTCTAGGCAATGATCTATGCAGTATTTCTCCTCTATCACCTATTTTCATTACATGTGCTGGAGACACTTTTACAGGAACAACATAGTAAGAATATGTAGTCAACATGGAATTCAATTCAGCCTGAGGGAATCTAAAGAAATGTTGACTTGAAAGTGGAAACTGCAATGGAGACCTTTGTTAAGTAGGATAGAATTCATTCAAATGTATTTTTCCCCATTAAGAAATTTGCATAAGACTCTTTTGGGTTTTTTAATGTAATTTACGTAAACTATCTAGCAAATATTGGAAAGAATGCTTTTTCCCATCACTGGGAATGAGAAAGATTACATTTTGAGTTTATTTTTCCAACATAAATTTGAAAATACCTTGTTTCTGCTGCTCCTCTTGCTGTTATCAGCAAACTAGATCAAGTACACCAATTGTTCTGAGGAGAAGTAACATGTTTCTAAAACACAGTCCAAATAGTTTGAAATGACAGGTTAGTTGCTACTTGTAATTTCTCTATATCACCTTAACCCTTCTAGCTCAATCTTTCCAGCATTTTCAGGGCTGAAATATTTCTTATGTCCTCCTTACCAACTTTTTTTTTCTGTTTTTTAATTTCCTCCTTATATATTTTAATTTCTCAGTACTTTCTTTTTTATGTTCAATGTAGCTTGAATTAGGATTTTAAAAGGTCCATTGCTTGCATCTAGTATTGAAGAAACAAAATGTTTCTTCATGAGTCTGTACTGACTCCTTAAGGCAGGGGAAATAGATATGAAAGAAGGTAGAATCTTTCTTTATTTTCTGAATGTTATATATATACATATGAAAAAATTAGACCTATTACATTGGTGTTGATAATTTAGTTTCCTTCAGAAAAAATATATTTAAAGTTTTAAAGTTTTCATGCATTACATTTTGAATGTCATCTAGTAGCAATTTATAATTCCTTGTTAAAAAAAACAACTCAAATTTGTGTTGTGCAACACATTAATACTTTGAAGGAACTTCTTCAGAAAATCCTTAGAATAATTAAATTGTCAACAGCTAATAACATCAAAACCAGTTTTTGCTGTTCACCATAATTGCCTCAGCAGGAAAAAAAGTATCAATATTGCTTTCTGAATTTCAATGCACAATTCAGTGCACTCTTACTTTGATTTTCTAATATATTACTTTGAAACCTATGAGCTGAGACGCTCATTACTTTTGACTATAAATGGCTGCAAAATTGATGGGAAAGCTGATTTAGACAGCACACTCAATAAAACCCCCTTTTAAGATGTTTTAGTGACAGAATCTTAGTGACGAAGAATCCATGTGTCTTTCCTGCATAATATAGAAACAGAATTCTGTTTTGCAGTTTTTACTTCCCAAAGAGATAGAGGTAGACCTTAAGATTATAGTCACATCTCCAATATAATCATATTCACTTTAAAAACATCTGTAGTGTACACAGAAGTATATCTCAGAATTATTTAAATACTTATCATAAAGGGTCTTGTATGTTGGAAATAGAGTAAAAATAAAAAGGTGCAAACAGAAAAATTAGATATGAGAAACTAAGGGGATAAAATGCAGAGGCATTTTCTACATATAAACCATGAGTATACCAAGCAAAGAACAACAAGAAAATTGAACTAATAAAAAAATATTTATATATTATTCCATTTATTTATTTTCAATCAGCTAAAGCAATCAAGATGTTAATAGGTAAAAGGAATTCTGAATTTACTGTAGAAGCCGATTCGCAAAACTGATTAAAAATTGGTTTTACCTAGCTTATTTGTAGAGATTCTCTATCTCTGTAGAAATATTGAATCTATCTCTGAATTCATTCTGTGAATAATCACACCTCTCTCCATTCAGAAAACTGTTAAATTTTTAAATACAGAACTGAATAAGCATAACTTATAAACAGTCTTTCAGAAAAGAAACACCTTATTTCCTAGAGTATTTTTATTGCCATTACAACTTGAGTATTGTGCATATAGAAAAGAAATGGCATATTCACTTCAGAGATTAAGAACTTCATCTTGACTCTTCCCATGCATTGGAAGAGGAGAGTAAAAGATTTAATACCTGTTTGAATAAAAGGAAATCGCAGGAGTATTCACAAATTTTCATCATTCAAAATGTCCTCTGCAATATGAAGTATTTCATCCTTTTTGTTCACCTCTTGACAGATTCCTACAGAAGGCAGAATACTGATGTAGAAAGACAAAATCTGCATTTATATGTTTCAATATAAAACTACAGAACCTGTGTGTAGGGAGAGTTGTGCATTGTCATGCACTGATTTTCACTTTATTAGAACCTATTAGGATGATTCTCTGATAGTATATCTTATGTTTCATGGATTGCAGTGAGGGGGAAGAGGTTAAAAAAAAAAAAAAAAGAAAAGAAAAGCATTATTTGAAAGCTGAATAGTTAGTACCAAATGGAGGTTACTTATTCTTAAATAAGGCATATTCAGATACTTTCCTACAACCTGTTGTTCTTGCAAAAATTCTTTTTTCCTGCTGAGGGAATCAGGACTGTGTCAGATAGGTTTCTACTGATAGCCTGAATAAGACTTTCTCTGTGTATACTCTTGCTGGTTTAGAGTACTATAAACTATCTCCACCGCTTATTTAAGCACAAACTTATGGTTATAGTGTCATAATGTATATGATAGACAAACTTATCCTGATAAAATGTTAATATATACAGAAGTTCATAACTGTGTGTAGCTCTAGTCTTAGCACTTCACCTATATATGGACAAAAACTTCGTGGACACTTGGGGTTAGATCTTTGAATCTGAAGTTGAATTCCATTTTCAGTGGATCACCAGATATGTAGTCTCAACTTAATCAGTGAAGAATGTCTAATTCACTAGATTTTGCTGTAAATATTGGTAAGTGTTTCTCCGGAAATGCTGAGAGCTACTTGCCTCTTTCCATCAGCTTTACTGTGGATTTGCTAAATCTAAACTCTTGTATAAAGTATCTTTAAAAGGCTGATAAAGTATAAGTAAAACTACAGTTCTGAGGTTTTCATTCAACCAGGTCTGTTGACCCAGATTACTATATTATTCTAATAAGTAAACCATTCAACTATTAAAAAAGTCAGTTGTAATGATTCACAAAAATTGTGATTTATAAAAAAATGTATTAGTTGTAAGCAATAGGTAAAACTGAGTTCAAAAGCCTTTGTCATATGCTAGCAAAACAAAAAAAAATACTATGGTTGATTTCTGTAATTTTTTTGGGGGGTAATTTTTTTTTTTTTTTTTTTTTAAGAGTAATATTATCAACTTTACATTAGTTTTCTGGGTTTCAGTTTTTCTGGAACCTTACAATGTGTATCAGCAACTCACAAAACACAGCCTCTGGACTACTGAAATATACTAGGCCTGTATATGAAACCTTTAAAGTCACTTTTTAATTGCTGCATCTATTGTAAAAAAAGAAAAAAAATCGTATTGCTGAAATATTTTATTATTTGTCTTCCATCTTATTCTGTCCATTAGACATTTTTTTGGAATATCTGTTATAAACCATCATACTTAACTCCAGTATTGTGAAGTATCATTACAAAATTATGCCTGAGGATGCAGCTGTATCAAAGAGTTAATCTGCTAACAAAAGATAATACAATTCTTCAAATCCAGCCATCTGTCCTATGATCCAATTTATCTTTCAGTCCAAGGGCTAAAAATTGCTGTACGCTACCTAGCCTTCCTTTAATTTTACTGTTCATACTCCACTCCTTTATTTCTCTTATTCCTCTCTTCTATGCTTTTTTTATTACAAAGAGGAGCCATTTTGGCAAAACTTGACAGAAAAGAACAGAACGGCAACAGAAGTTTCTCTTATATAAAAACAGATTATAAGATAAATATTTCTGGATACATATATAAGATATAAATAAAAGGAAAACCATTTTCAATATGACATAGCCATAACTCAGAAAAGGTTGACCACAGGTGTTGTGGAGTTCATCCTTTCTTATACTCAAAACCCCACCAGACACAGCCCTGAGCAACCTGCTCTACCTGACCCTGATCAGAGCAGGCGTTGGACTAGCAGGTGTCAAGATGTCCCTTCCAAACAAAATTGTCCTATGACTCTATATCCCTGGAATTCTTTGCTTCAGTGTCAAGGCTGCTTTGCAACCATGTGGTTACATAAAATTGTGTTAACAGGGGATGTAGCTTTATAGAGAACACCTTATACAGAGCTTGGAAAATGGTAGTGAAAACAGCATTCAAATTAGCATTAAATTTGAAGCCATAGCAAACAGTAGTAACCATTCAACTAGATTCAAAAGCTTTTAGACTGTTTATGTAAGTGGGACAACAGAGAGTAAATGCACTTCAGTGTAAAGAGATATAAATAATTAATTTTACAACAAGTTACTAATGCTAGGCATTTTTTGTCAAATGAAACAGTCATTGAACATAGTGATATGAAAAAGGTTTTATGTTGTTATTCTGAAAAGAAAAAAAAAAAAAAAACAAACAACAAATCCAAACAAACATTCTGCAAGTGACAAAGTGTTGAAAATGTACCATGTTTACAATCACCATTTTTTATTAAAAGGGGAATACTGATTTTAGAAAATTTTGTAAAGTAGACTTCATCTCTTAATGTCAATATGCCACATTAAAAGTTAATATTAATACCATTACTTGTGTGATGCTCTTGCAGTATCTCATTGTCTCATAATTACTCATTGGCTTTTTTTTACCACACCATGATTAGATAGAGAAGTGTTATGAACAGAAATGACAGTAAAGGAGACACCAGGTATAGATATTGATATTTTGCCCAGAGACTCTGAGGAAGTCAGAAACCCAGAGTTTTCTTACAGAGCTTTCTGAATTAGTTCATCCTCTCTACACTACATATTGCACGTAAAATTGTGTACATATACATTTGTATATGCACACATATGTGTTTATATATACATAGATATACACGTGTGATTTTTCTTTTTATTTTTATTACTAATTACCATGCCCTAGAAAAGTAATTTTCTCAGAATATTGTCCATTGTAAAAAATATTAGTAGGCCTCAGCATCAACGTCAGAGTCCAATACTCTCTGACCAGGTTCTTTTAGATACTTCATGTGTGGATGGTGTACTGCTTAATATCAAATTTACTTATTTTAAACATAGTTGATGTTACACAGGATTTCTAATTTAGCAGAGTGATACAAAATATACTGCATAACACAATCAAATATGTTACATTTAGTGAAATACAGGAGTTGCAATATACAGCTCAATCACTGTGTCAATGGGATCCCCCTTACTGGTCTCTATGATATACTTATTGTCAAGATGCTGGGTGTCCCCAGTCACCATGAAGGAATACATGGGTTGAAGCCAGCTCAAGCCCGTAGCTCTTATAGAAAGTCTTTTGTTAGTTGTGTAGTTTTCATACTCTGTGTTGTACCGAGCCATGTGTACACACTTCCCCCATGTTGTTCTGGCTAACTCAGGGATACATTCACACTCTTAATGAACTCAAGGAGAAATATTTACACCAGCAGTTGATACACTCAATTGTTGATAGATTCCTATCTAAAACAAGGGTGACCCTCCGCCTGTCATCACAGTCACACACTGCTACTGTTGAACATAAATGGCGTCACTGATTTCAGCAACAATATATCTGCCTTTCTAAGATTAAAACTAAAACTTTATGAGCTAATGTAGACATTTAATGTAACACAAGAGATTTTCCAGGCAGAAGGCTAGGCTGATAACTTGAAAAATCTTCAAGAGGAAGGAACTATTATCCTCTAATTGAAAACAGAGTAGCTTTAGTCTACCTTGATATCTTCAGAAACATTTTCCCAATCCAGACTTCTATCCTATTCTGCAGATTCTTAATTAATTCATTCAGTATCACTGTTCTTAGCTGTCTTTCATTCTTCCTGTAAAACAAACATTTTGATAATAACTAATTACATTTGTGCAGATGGTATAACTGATATACTGTAATGGATTTTCAGAAGAGCTGGTTTAACTTAGCTTAACAACAAGGAAGTGATCCTCAAATCCAGATGAATATTTTTGGTCAGACTACATTAGATGGAAACTTATTTTAAGTATTCAATGAAAAATGAAAATTGAATAAAAAATGCTTTGTACAACACAGTTCTTATTTTCTTTAGAGATCATGCTGTCAGCAATGTTCAAATAAATAAAAGATTCTCTTTGTCTTGTAATGGAACTGTTTGTCATCTCTTTTTTCTGATGTTATTTTCAATATAACTTTCAAGTATGCAAGTAGCTATGACAAGGTTAATCATTGTATTGGGCTCAGGCAGCTTGTTTGATGTTACACTTTTTTATAAATTACCTATATGATTTAGAAGTTTAATTCCCACTTACATTAAATGAAACAGTCCTGTGAAAGGAGACAACAAGAGATGGTTGTCATGCCCACAAAAAAGAGTCATTATTCAGAATTCTAACTTTGACAGTTACAATTCTTTTCTTGGGTATATGAAGCATTTTTTCTTACAGGCAGTTACTATTTAATTATTAATATAAAATAGAAATTCTCTAGGAGGAGAAATTAAGATAGATGTAGCCTGTAGCCCATAGCTGTAACCTGATGAGTTTGGCAATACCTGCATTACGTGAACTGAGGTTAAACTTTCTACTTTAATTACTGAGACAAAGTTTGAACCTGAGGCTATGGCTATGCTATGTTATGCTATTCCTGTATTTTATATTGCTAAATAAAACAAAGCCAGGGGCCAGTCCTTGGCTCCAGATGTAAATGGCATGGGTAGATTCAAGTCGAGTCTAGGTAGCACTCATCCCTTTTGTAAGCAATTGTATGCATCCATAATATATTGATGTTAGTCCAAACTTCACCTCAGCTCATGCAGTACTGACACCCTGCCTCCTAACATCCTGTCCCTTGAACAACATCATTGTCAGAGACAGACTGCCACCACATTGCCTTCTGACACCCTGACCCTTTACCAATATCAGCAACATAGGCAGCATGCCTCCCACAGTATCCATGTAAGGTGTGATACTCTTAAATCATACTGGTGGAGTCAAGGGATGGCACAACTCTTACCAACATTCAAAAGGCATTTGAATGATTGGCTGTTGCTGCCAGATGACCTGGATACTAAGTGCACCCAGCAATCTGCCAGAGCCATATCATCACTTACGATCCTGTATTTGTTATTGGTGATTGAGTGAGTTGTTGTATGGGCATGTTGCTGCTCATCTTTCTTACTGCCTCTGTAAAGCTTTGTTTTATAATGTGTTGTCAGAATCCATTACTGTTCAGACCACAGGTACTCAGTCATAACTGTTATTTTTAAATTTTTTCAGTCCAAAATGTCTGAAATGTTAGGATGCATGCTGTATGCATTGAGAGGTGCTTCTAAAAAAGAGGGTATGTGTTGCATGTCTCAGAGTATGACTTCAGAGCATGTGAGAGTATATGAAAGTGCAAAGCACTTTGGCATGGTTAGAGGATTGTGTGGAGATGAAGGAGTCAGTCCTGTTGCAGCAGCATTCTGTTGCCTTTTGGGAGCTGTAACTGAAGGGGACCATGCTCCAAGCTATGCCCAGTCATTACCTTGGAAAGACTTAACTGAAATGGCCTGAAACAATTAAGCAGTGTGGAAGATCTGCATCCAGTGCCTGACCTCATTCACTGGTACCCTTTTACCAGCTCAGATCCTGAAAGTACAGTTTGGTGGTGCCACCAAGACCTCCAAATGCTTTAGTGTCACCAAAAGGAGCAGTCCTCTCCTCCTCAAAGCCTCTTTCTTCATTACTCCTCTACTGTCAGTGCAGTCCCTTTTTCTAGCTCTGCCTCGTGCCTGAAAAATCCATTTCTAAACCAGCTTAATTTGCATCGACTCCATGCCCAGCTCCTTTAGGTGTTTAACTTAGCTTCTAAAGGAACATCAACAGTTTTGACTCTGCAGTAGCTTTTGTTTGCTTTTTTTAATTTTGTTTTTTCCTTTCCAGATGGGTTATGTTGATTAAGAAGAGAGGTAGCACTGCAAAAAGGACTTTGAAACAATTTTTTTTTTTTCCACCAGGCCAAACTTTTCAAGGATTTCTTTGAAAAAAAAACAGGGAGTTGGCTGAGTTGCCCAGAAAAATGAAAATTGCTCTGCATATTGCTTGTCCCTTGCATTTTAAGAATAGAATATAACTGTGAAAAAGATAAATTACTTGACTTACATCCCAGCTACAGTTCATTGATTTCCTTTTTAATCTAAAAATTAACCTCCAAAGATATAGTACTGTACTACGGCTTAGGAGAAAGTAACCTCTTGTAGGAATGTGGATGTCAACACAAGGACAGCAGCAAAAATGGTTTAAGTCATTAGAAGCAAATACTGGAAGTATGTGTATGAGTGAGAAATGAAAGGAATTTACTATTAACTAAAAAAACTGAAAAAAGCTAACAAATGTTTATGCATTTGTTAAGAATTTATTTCAATTCTATCTAGCTCAGAATGAAATAGGTTAAACAGTACATGGTTAACATTCACTGACTCTTCAATAATTATAACTTTAGAGTTGAAAACAAAAAACAGGATAAGAAATTATATAATAGATGATATAAAATGAAACAGAATTAAATTTCTGTAAATTTCCATAAATAAAATCATGAATATTGCTATTTTATATCTATAGTAATATATGTTGTCATAAAATATATATTAGTCTTTAAACTTTCTGTAACATGTCCTTAAAATTAGTTTGATATTTATTTCTCAAAAATTTTATATGAAAGGAGAAGAAGGTATTCATATTTTTAGCAAAACATTATGGATTTACATCAACAGAGGCATAAGGATTATGAACTATTCATTATAATTGAGTACTTACGAAGCATACCGAATGCCATTAATATTTCTAACACTTAAGCCAAATTCTACTGATGTTAAATACATGAATCATCTCACTATCTTCTCTGGAACTAGCATAAATGAGTAAGACAATGAAGGTGGTTCCTTTTGTCACAAATAAATCTGTATCAACATATGGTTTGGTAGTGATGGGTGGATAGAATGGAAATCTCACTACTTTTCCAAATTGCTTAATTTTATTTTCCTACAGAGAAAGATCAAATACAGTATTTTCACAGTGTACAAAGTACAATTTTGTGTTTAAATTAACCTTAAGGAATTCCAGTTAACTGGGGGCTTTTTTCTCATTTTTTTTCTTTCCTTAAAAAAAAAAAAAAAAAAAAAAAAAAAAAAAGCTCTGCAACAAACTTTTCGAGATGAACTTGTAAATCCCTAATTTATTGTGCAATAAATACCCTGAACAATTTATAACAGATGGAAAGAAAAATATTGCCGTGCACAGCCAAGGGAAAAAACATATAAAAGATAGAGATATTGGCAAAATGACTGAAGATCACTCAACCCATCAAAGTCCTTTTTAGCATTGCATGTCTCCTAGGATGCCATCTAATTATTGCAATGGCTCCAATGCTTTTGACTCAATGATTATGCTTCATAAGCTATTCCACATGTTTACGAGTCTCTGCATGATCAAATGTTTCTTGACATTTGCTCTTTGTTTTTTTTCCTGTTTTTCCCCCACAAATCTGACCCATTGTATTTTTTCACTGTGCAGCACAGAATACAGTAACTTGTGTTTGAACTCTGAGTAGCTTTCTTATTAAATCTACCTTTGAAATACATTATCATACCACCTTTACTGAAAGTTATATAGTTGTATTTTCTTTTTTCTTTTTTCTTTCTTTCCTTCTTTCTTTCTTTATCTTTCTCTCTCTTCCTTTGTTCTTTCCTTCCTTTCCTCCTTCTTTTCTCTTCCTTCCTTCCTTCCTCTCTTTTTCTCATTTGATCTCTTTATTTCTCTCTCCTTGTTCTCCTTCTTTCTATCATTTTTTCTCATTCTGTCTCTCTCTTTCTTTCTTTCCCTTCCTTCCTTCCTTCCTTCCTTCCTTCCTTCCTCCCCTGTATCTTCTCTGTGATACATACTTCAAACCTCCCTTCATTTGTTGGTCATTGTTCACATTTACACCTCCAGGGTATTTTCTCATAAATTAAAAAACTCAGTGCTTTAACACCTTCTCCAATTCCAGAAATTGCTTTAGGTAACCATGAGTAGACAGTCAACAGGATGATAGTCAAATAAGTGTTTGCAATTGCAATTGCAATTGCTGGAAAATGTTAAAAATTATGCTGCATTATAGATAACTCTCTAACTGTATAGAGTGACAATGCATATGGCATGAGTTAGAAATCAGCCAAAGTTTAGATCTGTCTCTATTTAAAAAAAACAAATGAAATAAAACAAAACCAAAAAAAACCCCGACCCAATATGTTATTATTATGTTTGAGGGTGAGGATGCTTCAGAGAGACTTCAAAAGAAATATTGCCATTTCACTATCAGCTTTGTCTGGGATGGGACATTCATATGTGTAAAAGAAATCTGTAGAATCTGTGAAAGATTATACCACAGGTCCAGATTCCTAAGAAAGACTGTACTACTAGTATTTATTATACTACTTCACCTCAGCTGTTTTAAAGAGAAAGAAGTGACATTTTATAGGTCACTTACATTTCACAAAGATCCTTCAGAGGGAAAAAAAAAAAAAAAGGAAACATAGAATGAAAGTTTTGTAAAGATATTCTAATTTTCTGATGACTGCTGGTTTGTTAAGAACTGTCAGCATAGTATAGTCTTATACAAAAAGCAACAAAAGAAATATTTTAATACAATAAAAAGTGTAAGGATTCTCTTTGTTTATTTGTAATTCAACTAAAGCATATTTTTCTAAAATATCCAAGCTTGTCCCAAGTATGTTAGTAATAGAAAGTCCACTGTAATCCTGATTATTTCTGTTATGGATTGATCATCTCAGTAGATGTAATTTTGCTCTTCTACTTTAAACTGTTTTGTTATCACTTTTTCATTCTCTATATATGCTGATCAAGTTATACTTTAACTTTTTTATTAAACTAAAATGATTGAATATGTGGTGTTTCAAACTATGCAGAATGCTTTGAAAGTAAAGAATAGTTCCTTTGGTCTTTGAGTCTTCTGCAGCTAACACTTTCTTCTTGGACTACAGATACTAGAACTGGCCATGGCATTCCATTATTAGTTCAAGCCATGCATAGTGCAGAAATGTCCTTCTCATTGCTCAGTATTATTCTCTTTATCCAGTCATTAATCTTAACCAAAATCATACTGGCTTAGTCACTTTTATTTGATTCAGATTATTTTGGGGTTTTGTCTTATTTCAGATAGTTCCAGAAAATATAGGATATGCTGCTTCTTCTTTTGAAATGTAAAAGCCTGTGGAAAATTCTGTTGCTGAAATTATTACTTCTCTTCAGAAGAAACAAAAGCTACTGTTTTTATAGTGTGCATATTTCAGTTCTCTTGCTTCTTGGAGCCAATAGCATAAATGCAACCTTTGGATTATAGTTTATTCTTAATGCATTTCAGAAAGTCTCTTTGAAGTTTGATAAAAAGAGTACAAGGAGAACTTCTTATGATATTTCTTATATAGATTTCTCTTTTAATAATTGCCTTTTGTTCATAAAATTGAATCTCCTTATTATAGTTCATGCAGGTTTTGCTGTTAATTGGGTATCAGTCTTGTTGGAATTTTAAATCAGCTTTTACAGACATTGCTTTCTGCAATGTTATTATATTGTAGGTTAACAAAGTTTTGCTGTTCACAGTGTGGATGTGTCTCTGTCTTAACATTATCCTGAAAGTAAGAAAGAAATCTAAAAAAAGTGACATTTCTTAATTTTCTTATTTTTTGCAACTTAAATATATCTATATATGTATCTAGTCTTATATACATAAATATATTATGTGTTTCAGCTCTTATATTTTAACTTCTTTCTTACAGAAAAGAGTAGGATGCTTAAAGACTTTCTGGGTTTTCTTAACTCCTACTAATTTGGGGTTTTTTACCTTTACAAAAATATAAGTTCTACAAGAACTAAAAAATGTGGTATGTGTATATGTGTGTGTATTTAGAAGAAGATATATAGGTATAGATAGATTATCAATCTAATTGATCTAATCTATCTATTTATTATTTTATCATTCTGTCTGTAGAGGAAAAGAAAATGTGATACGAAATTCAAATATGAGATAGGAATTCTGGTGGGAGCACCAATGAGGAAGTAGCAGCACTGGCTTAAGTTCGATCTCGTTGCCTGATTATACCACTAGCATTCTGAAAAGGCTTTAACTCTGCTTTTTTTTTTTTTTTTTTTTTTTTTTTTTTTTTTTTTTTTTTTGCCTACACTGAAGGCCAGAAAGCTTTGCAGAGCTACTGTAGATACATTTCCCTAGGCTTTCATTTTGACTTATAAAAGCACTGTAATTTCAGTGTAGAATTGGTTTTACATTCTAAATGGGCAAAGAGAATAGGATTTCATTGCATGTCATGGAGTGGCTGTTGATAAGTGACCTTAGCTTTTTTTTTTTTTTTTTTTCCCTAGCTTCTACTTTTTGCAGAAAGATACTTCTACCTTAAAAAATAACTTGGATCAAATGCTGTGTTTTTGAAACCTCTTTCAAGTGATCCCTTCCTACTAGGGACAATAAAAAATTTGTGTAATAGAAAACAACATAAAATTTAAACACAAATACATAAATAGATTAATTGAACTCCTTTGTCTTTTTATTACATTAGTCGCTCTTCATGAGTTTTTGGACAACCAAAATCAAATATTTCCACTTGCTGATAATCTCATGATCTTAAATGAAACTAAGGGGAATTGTGGTTAGAAAGGAAAAAAATGAAAGGCATCATGACAAAGGAGAACAGTGGAATGAAGATTGAACAAATAGGATAGATTAAACAATAAAAGTGTCTTTTGCTCGATAAATTTTGAAGCACTTAGTACACAGACCTAGTACAGTCATATAAAGAATGTAAATTGGCTCTTTCTAGTTCTTCCACACTAAAATATTTGGGGGTCTTTCCTAAGACATTATAACTTGATAAATCAAAGCTGATCAAATGATTTTTTCCATTGAAAAAATCCCAAAAGCACATCAGAGAAATAAATTTTTGGTTCAAATTAAAAGGAAAAAAAAAATACTATATGTTATATTACTTTGAGTGTACTGCTGTTTTGGTAAAAAACAAATTTCCCTAAATTTTACTTACTGGTTGAATGTTCAGATGTTTGTTTAATGTCTTTAAGATATCATTGGGATGTAATGACATTCAAATACAAAGTTGCAAAGTGATGGATTTCTTGTATGGTCTAGCACCAGGTTGTTGCTTTCAAGTAGCAGGAACAACTATTGATTCACAGGGCCTGTAAGTGGAGCCCAATTTGGCCACTTTTACTTCCCACTTTCATTGTTCTCTAACCTACCCAGGAGGACCTTTTCCTTGGCCAGAAATCAGTATTGTTCTGTTTGTTGCCCCTAGAATTAGCTCTGCATGGCACCAAAACAGGTTTTTTAAATGTTAATTTAAGGTGAACCTAGCATATACAATTCATTTGTGGTGTATGAACAAAAGGATCCATTTTGAAATTTTGTTTTCTTTATGACCCAAAATCCCAGACTAGAGCATGAAAATGAAAACAGTGTTACCATTGTGTAGAACCCTGAAGTGCTTCAGTGAGCCTTTGAAACATCTGAAAACCATTGAAGTGTGTACTAAGAAACCATTTGTTTGTTGTTATTCTTGGTAACACATATCCATTTCACTTCATATTGTCCATTTCACTTAAGGTGAACGTAATTCTTTCATGGGTAAAAACCACAATAATGCTTGTCAATAATGTAATTTGTTAATATAGCAGTAATTTTGTATTTTATACACTCTCAGTAAAGTACATTGACAGACAAAAAGATGTTAATCATTTCATAAATTGTTAGTGCCACAGTGTTCCTAGGCTGTGGATTGTTGTTTATCTAGTTAACTTGTGGGAACAATCCCAGGCACAGTCTGGTTTGGACCGTCTGACACTCCCACTGCTGGGCCCGCGGGGTCCAATCCCCGGGTGGTTGTGGCTATGCTCATTTGAAGAGCAGCAGAGTTCAAAAGTACAGGCACAAACCTTTCTGTGGCAGCTGGCTTCAGTGTCAGAAAATGGTCCTGGATATGTTTAATTTATTAGACCTGACAAGGATGATTAAGTACCAGAGAGTAGATGCATTTTATTCCTTGAAATGGGCTTTACAGTTAGCTGAATTTCATGGAAAAGAACCTTTTAAACTTACTGACATGTAATAAGGCACACAACAATTTCATCTAAATTTAGATTTTTACCAGCTGCCATCTAAGTTTTCTTAAGCTCCTATTATGGCCATAGGAGAGGAATAAATATCTCCAAAAGACACTCATCTAACATGGTAGATGTCTGTCCTATAACAAACTGAATTTTCTTCCAGAGGTGTTTATTTTCTCTTCATTAATTACAAAGCAATCCTTGCTCAGATTCTGAAGGCTAACTTTTAGATCTCTAAACATAGGTTCAAAATTCATCTCAAACTGAATCAGCTGTCAACATTTGAAGGTAAATTATTAGGAAGTGATTTCTCAGATGTGTCACAACAGCATTTAATTTCTGCTATGTTTGCTGTAGTAGAAAGTGAAAGTTTGACACTAGGTTGACTAAGCAAAAATTTTTAAAAAGTGCTCAACCCAGCAGCATACTTATATCAAGGTTTGTACTGTACCTTTTGTTCTGCTTCAGTTAATGTAACTCCTTGAATTGGGAATTTTGAATAACTTAATGGGCATATGTATTAAATATTTATCATCACTGTGATCATAAGAAATAATATCCATATTTTGAGGTTTTATATATAAAATAAAAATATTATAGAGTTATGAAAGGAGATATATCTCTGTGGTAAAACTCTATATAGTTTCATATATCAAATGCTGCTTTTGCAATTTTGTGCTTACACTCACCTGAAAAACAGGACCAAAATATCACTTTCATCATGATTTGTATAATTTCTCTGTAATTACTAAGTTCAGCTCTCTTTATTGCCCAAAACCTCATTTTCCTATCACTGTGAAAATCTCAAAGCAACATCATGACCTTCTCACCTTTTGACTGAAAAAGCCATCTCCATACCAATCTTATGATCAAGTAAAAAGGCATACTGCTGGCACTGACTGTGATATTTTAGGAAAAATAAACAGCAGTGGAAAAACAAAAGAAGATGGACAAGACTATTTCACTAAAATAGATATCCACAGATAGTGACCAAAGTTAGCCTAAGCTATATTGACTTTTTCAGTATTTAATTAAGGAAATAATTTTCTCATCTTTGAGCTAAACCTCCGTTACAAGATATTTAAACAATGAAGAGAAAACCTTTCTTATAATTTCTGTTGTAATCTCCTGTTTTCATAGGGTCACAACTTTTTGTTTTCTTGCTTGAACACTCAAGGTCTAAATGAAATCTTTTTGTAAATGTATGTTTAATTTTGTTTTGTTACTCTTATTTTTTTTGAGAATAATTAGATTAGCCTACTTTTGAGTTAGTGAAGAGTGGAAAATAATACACTGTTCACCATCTTAGAGGATTTAAAATTTGTGAACTTTTAAAGTTGTAAAAACTAAAAGACTAAAAAATCGTAAAAACTCTAAAATTGAAAAAGTTGTAAAAAACCCGAGAAGTTGTAAACTAAATGCCAGAATAATACCAACAATGTTAATAAATAAATTTCATTAGTAGGTTGCTTTCTATATTGTGGGAAGAAAATATTTTCCAGTTTAAGAAGTCTTCAAAATAGTCTAAAATTAAAAGTCATAAAGTCTTGATGGTGACATTTTTCATCATAGGAAAATATATTGAGATATTTTTCTTCTGTGTGGAAAGATGTATATCCCTGCTTCATTAATTTATGGGACAGATGCAAGAATTTAACTTGAAAAACAAAAATCAGAGAACAATAATTGTCCAAATCTTGAAATTCCACTTTTTTAGGATTCAGAATTTGGCTTTTATTCATGGTCAAGATGAGCTCTATTAACAATGGTCACCATGCTGGCAGAAATATTTCTGAAGGGTGATCTGAGCTTCAGAGAAGACGCTCAGCTTTTTTTATAGATAATTCAGGAGGGCCCAGAAGAAAAAGCACTTTACACTCCACCCATGGACTTTCTAGGCCCTGGACCTATGTTCAAAGGTATAGCACTATTCTTCAGCATTCTTAGTTTTAAATTTTCTCTTTTCTGCACAGGATTCCCAATTGGGACACAGGATGTCCCAATTATTGGACTGCTTTCTACTAACTCTGCTTGCTTGCCTGCCTTGCCTGCCTTGCCTACCTTGCTTGCCTTGCCAATATGTAGAATCATAGAACCACAGAATCATTTAGGTTGGAAAAGACCTCTAGGATCATCAAGTCCAACCACCAACCCAACACTGCCATGTCTCCTAAACCGTGCCCTGAAGTGTCACGTCTATGTGTTTTTTTAAATCCTCCAGGGATGGTGACTCCCAGTGCCTGACCACTCTTTCAGTACAGAAATTTCTCCTAATATCCAATCTAAACCTCCCCTGATGCAGCTTGAGGAAATTTTCTGTTGTCCTATCACTAGTGACTTGGGAGAAGAGACAAACACCCACCTCACTACATCTTCCTTTCATGTAAAACTTGACAGCAGTAAATTAAACCCTAACATGGAATTGAATTGGAAAGTTTATGCCCTACATATTTTTGATGCAGATGACAATCACTGTCTGCATTAGCAGCTTGATGCTTACAGAACTGACTCACCTGAAAATCAGTAATACTGCTAGAAATATTACCAGTCCCTACCTCTACATGCTGCATATTAAAAAAATACCATTTTACTCTCCCTCAGGTTTGTGAGTAATAATAATAATTATAATAAAAATAATAAAAATTAATAATAAAAAATGCTGAAACTTTTATGAAGAAGGATGCTCTGGAGGCATTCTACTCATGCCCCATACTCTCAATTACTTTTTGTAATCAGGCAGATGCACAGACACATGGACATATGTCCACAGACAAATTCTGGGGCTTTGTATTTCATATAGAAAAGAATATTAAAGTTTGCTAAGGATTTAAAAGAAACAGAAAATCTTAAACTGATTACTAAACCACTTCTTTCTGATAGGATTAATGAGTGCTGGACTTCATTAATTTTATGTATTTGTTCTGAATTAAGTGCTCTCTTTATGTGATTTGCGGTGTAAAGCTAATATGGGGTCAGGCTCACAGTAATCCTTAGGCTGGAACTTTTCTCTTTACTTTGTATTTCTTAGATTTTAGACCCATGTGTATTTTACCTGCCTTTTTTTTTTTTTTTTTTTGAGAGAGAGAGAGAGAGAGAGAAAGAGAGAGAGAAAGAAGCATTTCATACTATCATTGAAATTCATAATTATAATTAAACACAGTGCTGTGTGAGCTACTGGAGAGCCACAGCCAAGCATCAGCTAGACCGGCAAAGGTCAATAATATTTCAGATGTACCAACATAAACTCAAAGAATTATACTTCAGGGTTCAAACTGACAAATTCTATTACCATCTCAGAACTCAGTTCTGAGTCAGCTGATAACATTTTAACTAAGCTCAGCTGGCTTTGGATTTTCATCAGTATAAGTGAGAATGAATCCTGACCAGTCTTTGCTGATTATGGTTTATTGTAAATTTGTTCTTTCAGGAATATGATAGCACTCTGGAACAATCTGAAGGCTGTTATGTTCTTGCTGATGGTACTGTGAGCAGAGGTAATGTTGATTACTGATGATGTGGTGTTAAAAAAGTCTGAAACCAATGTCATCCCAAAAGAAGAGCTGTGGACAGAGCTCCCTTCCCGTGTGTAGTGCAGAAGTCATGTGGCTATTCAGACACAGAGTATTCTGCCTGCTAGTGGTGAGAGAAAACTACAAAAGCATGACAAAACTTTGAAGTTGTTACAGTTTTCATAAATGAAAAACAACACAGTGAAATACGCAATCTTAGAGAAGCTGAAATATTTTTGTTCCTATAAATCACATTTGCTGTTGTGGGCAGGATATTGTATGAAATTACTTCATAATTGTTCACTGCAGTAGTTTGCCTTTATATTATTTTAAGTATGAACAAACAAGTATTTAAAAAGACAATTCTCTACTCTTTTCTTTAAGAAGGGTAAGAAGAAAATCTTAGGGAACTAGAAGCCTCTCAGTCTGCCAAATCCCTCTGTAAGCCATGTCCAGTTACATGAAGGACAAGAAGTTGATTAGGAACAGTTAATAAAGAAGTAGCAAGGCCAAATCAGCTCTGGCCCATTTTATAGCCTTCTAGGAAGACAAAAGCTCTGCTAACTGTTTAATGTCATTAAAGACCTAGAAGATGAGACAGAAAGCCTCAAGAAGTCCACAGATAATAACCAGTTGTTGGGAGCAACTGGTATGATGGGGAGAGCTGCTACACAGAGGGACATCAACAGGCTGGAGGAATTTCATTAAATACAACAAAGACAAACACAAAGTCTTGCACTTGGGCAGAGTAACTCCAGTGCAACCGTGCAGACTAGGCTCCTGCTGATTAGAAAGCAGGGTGCTGGAAAAGGTAAGACTGAAGCCAAATGCCACCAGTTGGCACCTGGAGTACTGTCTCCTGAGCTCTTGGGTCTGCAGTACAAGGAAGACTTTGACATGCTAGAACTGAGTGAAGTGGAGGGCTACCAAGGAGGGTTGGGGGATTGGAGCAGAGGATGAGTCACTGAGGGAAAAAACAACACTGCTGAGTTCAATTTATCAAGCAAAGAAAGCAAAAGATAGACTTATCAGGGAAAAGTTTCTCCCATAACTCATGCACGCGTATCAATGGAGACCCACCACAGTTATCAACTCAGTGACGTGGCACTATGCAGTTTGGACACCTGCTTAACAGTGTTGCCCCAGTCCCTACTGCTGCGGGTCATAACAGCTAGATACCGTAAGTGTATGTGAAAGCAAACTGTCTGCTCCTGTAAGGATATCTGGTCAATTAAAAAAAGAGGAGGTCATAAACAAGAACATACAGGGACACAAACCTAAAGGACAAATTTTAAAGGAGGTGGGGGAAGAGGGACCAGGGAGGAACACAGTGGGGAAATGGACAGAAAGGGTTTAAAAGGGGCCAGTCAAGTGTAAAACAGGGCCAGTCAGTATACCTGTCTGTCTGAGCCCTGAGCCTGATCACCCTGGGTCTGGGCAGTGGTATCAGGCAGGTGGATGGTCCGTGCTGGTATTTGAGGGGACCTGTGAATGTGGGCTGCCTGTAGGATGAGTGTGTGAGTGCTGCGTGTGTGCAGTGAGCACCCAGGTGGACCAGCTGGCAGGTCAGGGACCTATGGGTCTAGTAAGGAGGGCCAGGACCCAGGCAGGAGTGCTGGGTGGGCAGAGGGGCCGTGCCGGTGCTCAGGGGATCCGTGAATATACATGTGTTTGTGAACCTGGAGAGTGTGGTGTGTGTGATGCACTGGTGACCTTCTGCCTCTGCCAGCCCAAGAGGAGGAGGAGGAGGGGACGTGGCTGTCTGTGCCTGTGTCTGGTGTGAGTCCTCAATGTGGGTGCTGCTGGAGGCAGCGCCTTGTCTGTTGCTGCCTGTGTGACCAGCCATGTCTGTGTCCTTTGTGTGAATGTGTGTGTGATATATGCTTAACTTTGCTGTTCATTGAACCTGCAAAGGTGAAAGCAGCAGCCGTGTTCCTCGCTCTGGGCAGAGACCCTGGGTCCCTGCAGCACTAGGGTGGGCTCCAGCAACTGAGCAGGAGGGTCCTGAGCAGGGGCAACTGGAGGAGGTGGCCACTCCTAACTTTTCTTAAGAGTTGCTTGCACCAGCCACTAATCAGATCAGCCAGTGGTGATATCACAGTGAACCTTTCTCACAGTTTCAGGTATTGTTCTCCTGTCACTTGTTTCACAGGCTGTACCAAGGCTCATCACATTCTGCTCTTGTTTCCATTGTCCTGTTAGCCACAGCACACCACACCATGTGGAGAGAAGATAAGAAAACTGGGTTTAGACTTAGTAGGAGCTAACTAAAGCGAGATCTTACTGCTGTCTTCAAGTATCTAACAGCACAGTATACAGAAGGTGGAACCACACCCTTCTCAGAGGTATATAGAGATAGAATGAGAGGAAATGAGGAAATGAACACAGGTTGCAACAAGAGAAAATCAGATTAACTACAGAGATTATTGGTTTGGTTTTGTTTTTACCATTGCATCACTGGGACAGGTTGCCAAAAATACTATGATTCTCCAGGAGTATCTCCTTGGAGATACTAAAAATTCACCTAAAATATAAACTTCAAGTATAGGAAATGAGGGAGAAAGAAAATATTTTTCACAAAAATCATGAAGTACTTAATCAGAGGGAGAAATGCTACTGTCAGATAGATCCGTGAAGGGCCTACAGTAGCAAGTACATACAAATATCTACCTAAAAATACAGAAACCAGATACATAAAACCAGATTTTTCAGTCTATTTACAAGTTTCAGGAAAGGAACTTAAGTATTCTTCAGTTGCACAATCAGGAGCAGGGAAGTGATCATGCCCCTGTACTTGGTACTGGTGACGCCACACCTCAAATATTGTGTTCAGTTTTGGGCCCCTCACTACAAGAAGGACATTGAGGTGCTGGAGCATGTCCAGAGAAGGGCAATGAAGCTGGTGAAGGGTCTGGAGACCAGGTCTTGTGAGGAGCAGCTGAGGGAACTGGGGTTGTTTAGCCTGGAGAAGAGAAGGCTGAGGGGAGACCTTATGGCTCTCTACAACTACCTGAAAGGAGGTTGTAGCGAGCTGGGGGTTGGTCTCTTCTCCCAAGTTACTAGCAATAGGACACGAGGAAATGGCTTAAAGCTGCACCAGGGGAGGTTTAGATTGGATATTAGGAAAAATTTCTGTACTGAAAGAGTGGTCAGGCATTGGAACTGGCTGTGCAGAGAGGTGGTGGAGTCACCATCCCTGGAGGAGTTCAAAAAAACATGTAGGCATGGCACTTTAGGGCATGGTTTAGGAGACATGGTGGTGTTGGGTTGACAGCAGGACTTGATGATCCTAGAGTTCCTTTCCAACTTTAATGATTCTATGATTCTATAATTCTATGATAAGATACAGTCATTGAAATATCAAAAAATACTCATTGCTGTTTTAAATATTGCTGCTAAGACTAACTTAGTTTCTGTTAGCACTCAGCACATAACTGCAGTCAACAAAGATCCGTTGAGCATTTATAAGAAACCAGACATTGTGAAAGAGTATCTGGGTCACAGTACAAAACAGGTGAAAATTCTGAAAATGTTTTTTCGGTCTGCTTATTCTCTTACTATTTTCTAGTGACAAAGCAAATAAATTTACCATGGTGGAGTCAGTAGGGTAATCACATGACTCCCAGTTTCTAAGCTGTTTTGAAAACTCCTTTAAACCTAAGCCTTCCCATTGCTTTTTACATTGGCCATCTAGACAGGAATGCCTACAGTCACAATGTAAAGAAGATTCTTTTTTTCCCACAAAATGTTAACAAGTCCTTGTTTTATCTTATCTTAGATCAATTACTGTGCAGTGTAGCAATGGGATGTGATGACTTTTTATTTTAAAAAGCTGTACAAAAAAGAAATGTATTCCTTTACCTCTCTAATATCTTCTACAAAACATGAACATAAAGCAACTTGTTAGAATAGGGGTATCTTTTGTAATGTTAACTCCTCAGAGAGTTTCACCGTTAGATGCCTGGCATACACAGTTCTTTAATCCTTTCTCTTTCCTCTCCCTGACATTAATTTTTTTAATTTTTTGGAACATAGGGGGATCTGATTCTTCAGCTGGCAATAGATATCTGTATAAAACTACAAAAGAGAAATCAAAGGCAAACTCTTTCATATGTGTAATAGACATTGCATCAATAATAGCAATTAAAAAAGTAAAGCCTTTAATAATCTGAAATGTAATTACATGAAATACCTGTAAATAATAAATCATCAAAAAACATATAGAAATGATTGTAAGAATGACCTGTACTATAATCACAAATGCAAAGCTAGAAGGCTTTAAAAGAGCTTATATAACCTATCTTCCTGGCCCAAAACCAGCTCAGCTACATCTGTGTGATTTTTTGCAAAAGATTTTTAGCTTATTCTTAAGGACTTTCTGCAATGGAGGTGGCAGGGTTGAACTGCCCTTTAAGGAGACATAAGCTGGGAGTGACAGCAAGGCACGCAGGACAATGACTCCCTCCAAGAGAAGTGCAGACCCACAGCCCTCAAACAAGAAGAGCAGTGTAGGTCCAGTGATGGTAACCAGGTTTAGCCAAGAGATTGCCATGCAAGTCTTTAATGAAAAGGCAGATTGGAGTTCAAGTCAGTAAAACAAGGCAAGGTCAAGTTCAGTAAGGTACAGGAGCAAGCACAGCATACCTACTGTGCAACTTAGGCAAGGAGCAGCCCAGGCAGGCTTTGCTAATGTTCACATCACAGTGAATCTTTTCCTAATATCTGTCCTGAGTTTTTCTTGCTGCAATTTAGATCCATTTATTTCTTGTTTTATCGTAGATATAGGAAGTTAATTATTGCCTTCTTTTTTTAAAAGTTTTTTTTACATAATTGAATCTTAGCATACCCCCTTAGTATAAACTGTCCTAATTTGAGGTCATATAGACCTGATCTGTAACCATTCTTGTTTTTCTGATATGGATTTTCTTGAATTAGCCCCATCTTCCCTAGACGTACAGTGCCCAATTCTAGTTCATCTGACATTTAAGAGTGCAGAGAAGAAGAGAAAATTTATTTTACTCATCTTACAGGCTACATCTTTTTTTAAGACAGAAAAAAGATCTTTCCTTTTTTCACAACAATATGATATTTATTTGTGCTTAACTTTGTAATAGCTTTTAGATCCACTTCAGGAGAACTAGTGCCTAGACATATGAAACTACTACTTAGCAAGAAAAAGAAAAAAAAAAAAAAACAAAAAACACACAAAAAAAAAAACCAAACCCAAAACAAAACCAAAAACAGAAAGGAAAAATAACAAAGAAAAGAAAAAAAAAACATCAAAACAATAAAACAAAGAGCATTCTTTCATATCTAAATGTAAAGGCACTTTTTAATTACTTAAATATCTTCAAGACAACCATTTTAACCTGCTTAATTGTAGTGAAACCACATTTTACTTTCTTCAGCTTGCTTATACTCCAATACTCTGATCTTTGCCAAAGAACCCACTCTTTATGGCCAATTTTGGCACTGAAATGTTTTAAATAAAACTCAGTACAATTAAGCTTCTGAAAAATAACCCAGAAGTTTCTTTTTCATTTTTAAACCCTCAATGATAAACACTAAGAACAACTCTCCCTAAACCAACTCATAATGCCAAATACAGCAGTAGAAACTAATCTTTTTGCTCAACTTTCCTATGTTAAGATGTATAGAAATATCACCTCACAGCTTCAGATCACAAGCCTTGTTGCTTTATCAGTTTGTAGCTCGTAAATTAGGTATCAAGATACAGTGTGTACCAGACTCTGGACTTTAATGACAGGGAGAATAGCAGGAATAATAAGAGCAAGGGGAAGGGCAGACCCTTTCAAATCTCAGGCACACACATTTGGTAAAAAAGATCAATCTGTTATTCAGACTGTGTCTGTTGATTTGCTTCAAGCCTTGGTTTGACCTTTGTGCCTTGTAAGTAAGTAGTTTTTGAGATTCTTCTGCTTAGAAAACTCTCTTCTGGAGGGCAGTCCTGAGGGATAAGTTGCACAAACCCTGAGCAGACAATCACCTTGTACAAGACCTTCCTCACCTCAACAAATCAAGCATCTTAAGAACCTAAGATCTAAGTTCCAGGTATGGCAGTACTGAATGTTTAGGGAAAGAGAATAAGAAACAGGGTGAAGTAACCAAACAGTATATATGATTTTTGCCATTAATAATAAAGGACCACAGACTTTGTGCTTACAAGACAATGATGGGTCTAAGGCCCTGTCAGGGTTTGCCTTGATCTGACCTGGTTTTAACTGTTCCCTAGTAGTCAAGTGACTATTGACCCTACCATGCTATAGTGGAAGCTCTGTGAATACCACATAGAGTAAAGGTGTGAGAAACCCAGTGAGAAAGTCACTGCATAATAACAGCTGGTGGAGGCTGGTGGAGGCTACCGTGCAGCTTTCAGACTTTAAAAGAACATCAAACTCCCCTCCTACAGAGAACTTGGGATGTTATCAACTCACCGTGACACTCCACCATGTCCTTGCTTCAGAGAGATGTGATCAGCCTTAAGGCCTAGAGGAGCATGGATGAGCAAGAAGAACAACAAAAAGAGGGCATAGACATTAACAACTTTTTAAACATAACAATTTTAGGGAATTATTAATGAGCTTTTCCTTTATTAATTTTGACTGAAAGAGCTAGTATTACCACAATGGGACTGAAAAACAAATGTGGCATTCTGATTAGATTGTTAAGAATTACAGACTAACAAAAAATTCCTACCTACAGTCTGGTGTTTGACCACCCTGACAGAAGAGAAGTATTTCCTTATATTGAAACCGAATTTCCCTAATGACAGTTTGTGCCCATTGCCTGGTTACTTCTGAAAAGAGTCCAGTTCTGTCTTATTTACACCTTCCGATCAGGTATTTATACACATTGATCCCCCTGAGCCTTCTTTTCTCCAGGCTCAACCGTCCCAGCCTCTCTTCATATGACAGATGTTTCACACTCTAATTCATCTTCAGTGGACTCCCTCCAGTATGTGCATGTCTCCTTTGTACTGGGGAGCCCAGACCTGAACCCAGCACTTCAGATGTGTCTCACCACTGCCAGCCACATTCTTGTCCTTAACATGTTTGGAAATGGTTTCCAAAACTTTTTGTTCCATTACCTTCCTCAGGGATGGAGGTAAGGCTGAATGGCATGTGGTTCTAATAGTTATAGTTTTTGCTGTTTATCTTTTATGTGTCCTCTTATGTCCTATAAGAAGCTCCAAAAATTTTTTTTACAGCTAAAGCATATGTACAGCTAAAGAATATATACAAAGCATACACTTTACTAAAGTTTCTATTAGTAAGAGTTACAGTCTGTACCTTGTATCATGTCTGGAATCCTTTAAAAATGCTAATAAACTTACTGCTTTCTTCTACTTCTGCTACTTGAGCCAACTGAAGTGATAATTTTCAAATTTGTACATCCATAATTTCATATGTGAATTCTTTGAACACTGTCTTGTAATGGGACCCCCCTTTTTAATTCCTTTTGCACCTTGGTCATTTTTAAGCAGTACAGAATCCTTGAGAGTTTTCTTCCTTCTCATACAAATTATCAGTAGTTTTGACATGGTATTTCTCAAAATCTTTTAATATCTGCTTTACTGAGGTACATACATGAAGTGTAAATGAAGTAATAGTCATACATCGCTGAAGTTACACATTTACAGTGCTAGAGTTCATGCTGTCTTCATTTGAGTACATCTTTTTCCTTTTGAAACATATCTTTTTTTTAGATAGCCACCTTTCTTTGATAATTAACCTTTGATGTTTTTTTCCTAATCTACTCTGTTGTTTTTTTTTTAATTTATCTACTTCATTCAGACTCATTCTTGGGTAAAACCCCACATTATTCTGAATATTTATTTTTGAAATAATTTTTTTCTGAAAAAAATCTTTTAATAAATATCCTTGAAAAGTCTTCATGCCATATGCAGATATTTTACTCTATTAGCCTTTTTTTTTTTTATTTTTCTTTAAAATAACTACAACATTTTTCACTAGCTTTCTCTATTGACCTTATATGTCACTGTAAGGGTCTTACATTTTTTCTCGTTTGAGAATTTTACTTCTGGGTAAAACAGAGTATTTCTGTGGTCCTTATTACACATTATTTTTTTATGACACTGTATCTCAGCCCAAGGCACAGCTAGGAAAGAAAAAATTCTCTTCTTGTGATTCTCTGATTAATTTTTTCCAAGAAATAGTTATTGATGACATCTAATTTATTGTTTGTATCTTACATGAATATTTGCCTACATTACCTGGAGTAATTGAAATATCCTTTACAACTTCTCATCTCCATTAGACACAGATGGATAATGCCATTTCAGACACCTTAAGGCAATGGAAGCTTTCACACAGAGCTGAAAGGTGTGACACAAGACTTAAGGGCAATCTCTGAGCTTCTACACCAGCAACTGGCTATCACACATAGCACCCTAAGGAAATGACACTAGACACCTTTATGCTAAGAACTGAACCATGCCCTCTATTTCTTTATGTATATCACTGTTCTCCTTCTGGAGCTAGGTAAGTCTTTTAGAAAACATAATTCGAGTTTCTGCATTAGAACAGTGAGCCATACATGTGTTGTACATTCCCAAAGTGAATATACACCCATAAAAGGCCACTCAGAATCTGTTCTGACTGGGAAGGCAACAGATATGAAATCAATTAATTTATTTTTTTTTTAAGAACTTAGTGCTTGAAGCAAATCCAAAAATATCTTAGAATTCACAGTTCTATTAAAGTCTATATGAAGTCCATGGCAGTGTTGACCCACATTTGCAGCAATTAAGAAAATAATACAATTAACATCAATTTCAATTAATTTTACCCTGGTTTCCTACATATAACACAAGTCCAATTATTTTAGGATTCTTTGAAGTAGGAGAAAGCACATTATCCAAGAGGGAAGAAATAAACAATACAGTTGCCGCATGCAGAAACAGTCAATTTGCATGGTTATATAGCAAAGCTTATGGCAAAAGCTAAGATATTAAAACCACTTTCATTAGATTTGTAAATTCACTTTTATCTTTAAGGTTCTGTTTTCATCCCTTGGGATACTTGGGGGAAAAAAAAGGCGGCTACTGTACATCAAAATTATGCTTATTTATAAACTACCTTGTAATTGTATCTGTGAAAACTAAAAACAACCAAATATCCTTCAGCTCTTTAAAAAAATCTTGAAATTGTATTCTGTAAGGTAAATTCAAGTCAGGGAAGAAACTAAGTCAAAGAGGTAGCAACGGGAATGGAAAATACACTCTAGATATGATATAGCAGTAACATAACTACGGAAGTATATAACAACTCTGTTGACATGCTTCAGCATATAGGCTGCAAAGTGCACCAAAATGTCCTTTTAAATACCCTCAAGGAAAGAATGCAAGACATCACCACCATTGCCACTGCAGCACTACAATCCCATTACCACATCATTGCTGCTGAACCTGCCACTGTTGCTGGTGCAGACACTACCGAGCTCCTGCTCTCAATCCTAGTAGAGCTACTGATAGCCCAACACCCAGACTACTGCACACCAGGCAACAGAAGTCTGATGTTTGGGACCATAGCCAACAATCTTGGTTCAATATGGTTAAAACTTGGTGCTGAAGGGATCCCTCTGGAAATCCCTGCATTTTCTACCCACACATGAAAATGTATTTTGAGGAGTGGGGAAGAACAAACTTGCCCACGTTCCTACTGCATTGTAAGATCATAGCTTTCCTCCTCCTCTCTTCTTTCCTCCCCCTCTCTTCTTTCCTCCCCTTCCAACCTTCTGCTTATTACATAAAGAAAGAAGATTAATAGATGTGTGTTCCCTCCTCACAGCTATGGGTTTTTCTTTTTCTTACTTCTTTGATTTGTCTTTTGGGACATAAAGATTGCAGGGGAAAAGTGCTTGAAACCCCAGCCCATAACAGCATCTGCAGCTGTAGCCATGCTTCATCTGTCAACCCTTCTCTCCTGACTCCAACTCTGGGGCATGAATCTGTCAGCTCTTTGCATACTCCAGTGGCTGCAGACTGTCTTGCCAAAACCACCATGTCTTCATCCACAGCATCTCTGAGTGAAGACACCTTACATAATGTCAATAGCAGAACCGACTGGTGTATATGTTTTAATTTCAGCTGAAAGTGTTTATGGTTTTTAGTATTAATTACTGCACCTTCATCTTTTTAAATGAAAATTTCTCTACTGTAGCAAATATCTTTGCTGTTTAGCTGTTTTTGCTTGCTTTTAACCTTTCCTAAGGCTTTCCTGACATATGGTATGTACCAGCACATTACTTCCACTATGGTATCTTTCAGTAGTGTCCATGACATCTATAAGGACTTGATTCACCTAATTGCTCTTCTGTGCTTTTCAGTGTTTTTAAAAGCTCCTTCGTTTTTAGATAAGGAAGTTTTTGAAGGTTAATGCAAATGTGGTGGATATTTTATCTTTTTTTTTTACTACTGTAAGAATGTTAAATGATTTTGTACGTTTTGATCAGTGCTACAAAATGGTAGTTCCATTTAATGACTTTAAGCTAGGTCTCCTGACTATTACAGAGTATCAAATCAGACACTACATTTCCTTTGAAAGGCTTATTCACTGGCTGCTTCATAAAAGAAACACTGACACCATGTAAGATTTTGCCTTTGGTTCGCAACCTGATGTGACATTTGCACCATCTACATGGGAGTAATAGATATGCATTTGATGCACTTGCCTCCTTTTTGATTTTGTTCAGAATATCACAATTTTTGTTATATTGGCAAGGTAGTCCAGGATATAGGCCAAATTCTGTGTTCTTCTTGTCCATTCCTGTCCTTAAAATTGTAGAGCTTTTTTCTACTCATTAAACTATATTAAAGTAGAAAAGGTTGAGACAGTGTCATTATTTGGCCGATATAATGTGTATATGTATATGTACAGCACAAAGAAAAAGTAGTGATAAATAAAGGAAATAGAAAACATACTCTAATATACTAATGTCTTTCATCTAACCATTGGACTTTCAATGTTTTTTCGAATTCTCAGAAAATCAAAACCTGGGTTTTTTTTCCTTACCTAAATCTTAAACATAGTAAAGATATAAAAACTCTTTGTTCATTATCTCCAAGAAGATAATTTCATAACTGCTTCAATAAATGAAGAATAAGCTTGTTTGTATAAAAATGAAAACATTAATTATGATATTTCTAAAATATAGATTTAGAAAATAATACTTTTTTCCCCTTCTGTTTCAAATTAAATTTTTCCTAAAGTTAATGCATTATTTCTTTTTGGTGGTGGAGCAAAAGAAAGGGAAGTTAAGTGCCTAAAAGAGAAAGCAAAATGGAAAGGAGATGTCTTAATACCATTCCATTATAAGCTAAAAAACCTCCACATGCCATTTAAAAGGGAAAAACTCACATAATAAAAGTTTAATATGCAAAACCATTTCCTTAAGTAGTTACATTTTTAATTTCAAAATATTCTGAAGTAATTTAAAACTTCTTTGCTTTCTCTTTGAAACTTGGAACTGAATGAAACTCATGGTCTTGAAATACAAATCTTCTCTCCTTTTCAGTACTTAGGAAATCATTAGTCAAAAAACAAAACAAAACAAAACAAAAAAAACAAAACAAAAAACAAAACAAACCCAAAACAGAATTTAAAAAAGGCAGAGAGAAAGTACATCCATTCTTTAGAAAGCTGCAGAAAAAAATGTCTGAAAGTTCCAAGTCCTTAATTCTATTATTTTTCATCCCTGGAGATTTTTATTTTTCTTTTTTTCTTTTCCTGAATAGCTTTACCTCAAGGTGAAAAGATCTATCAGTTGTTTCCAATAATATCTTTTCTTTCAGAAAATTTGATTTGTATAGTGTTTTACGTATCAACCCACTTATGTAAAAATTGATCATTGTTTGCCATCTTGTGTTGCCTATTATTTCTGCTGGAGAAAGACAAAGATTCTCAATCATTCAACTCAAAATTGGTAGCAGTGGCCCCATGGTCCTATAAACTGCATGCCAATAGGATATCATAGAAAGATGAAACACATAAGGAGAGGAGGATAAAAGAGAATGAAATTACCATGGTGCTAGCAGTCACTTCTAAGTTGCACAGGCAGGACCATATGGGAGCTGAATCTTCAGCATGCATTCATCAGTGGTCTCTGGGTTCTTGGGAATCCTTCAGACTCAGGCATGCAGTGGAAGCTTCCTGCCAGCATGAGTTTGGAGGCAAAGGAAACTGCATAAAACCATACTTCAAACCTTTGACATCCGGATAGAGTATATATATATATTTAATAATTGCTCAGAATAAAGGAAGAGAAGGTACCATGAAAAAGCTTGTCACAGGCAGTTAAGGGTGGGGTGGCCATAAGAAGAAAACCACATCATCCAATGATATATACTGTAAAATCCATTTACTAAGCACAATGGGTCTAGCAGGTGGATAGCAATTTCTAGTCTAAGGTTTCTATTCTGTAACAGAGACACACTTCAGACTGACACAAGTGTGAGGGACTGAGAGAGTTAATGTCTCAAACATTGTTGTAAAGCAGGATGTAGTGAACTGCAGGTGGGAAATTGATGGACACAGGGCATGGGGGTTGCATAGGAGGATGCACTGTCCTGGGTTCTGCTGTGCCTCACATACCGGCTTGCTGAGGTCATACAAAGTTTATGGGAAGGGACTTATGACTGCCCGAAAGACCCCTCGCAACCACTTCTCACAATGGCGCCTGCACAGAAGATCACGAAACTTCTGGAACAAGAACCATATAAGCTCACAGGAGTCATACCTGAAGGCGGGGCTTAGACTATAAAAGACACTACAGTAAACAGACTAGTGCACCCTACCACCAGAGGTTCGTCACATCTGTCATCATTGGCGCTGGATCCAAGAGTGGTGATATCTCCTTATCTTTCCCTATCTCTCTCTCTCCCCCCTCTCCTTTCTTTTCCTTTTCTTCTTCTTTTACAAATATTCTTAATAAGAACCCCCACCATCAATGCTATTTGTGTTTTCAAGTTCAAGTTGCCTTTTCAAGATCAAGTTATTTCTGCATTGAAATTAAATGTTTAGTTGATCATTTGGTGTCTTTTCACTTTAATTTAGTCCAAGGAGATCATTAGAACCTTGGTCACTCTCCCTATTCCTCTCAGGTTGGGACACGACAACCAGTCTTGCCCCCTGGTCCACTTAGATCATGAACTCAGAAAAATGGGACATGTGCTCTAACTGCATCCTGTCTGAGCTCCCAGCTCCCATGTGTAGCAGTTCCAATCCAGGCTGAACCCTCTACAGTGTAAGATATCCAGGATCATGGGTGCCTGTCTTACATCTAAGGGCTACTGCTTTCACTATTTATTACTTTCTCGATTGTTAGCATAAACTGAGAGTGGCCTCATTAGGAATGTAGTCCCAGGCCTGGTTTCTTTGACTTTCTCTGTATCTAAGACCAATTAGCATTTGTTACCAGAAATTTAAGTGTCAATGCAAGCAACTCAGCTGTTTGCCAAAATAAAATCCAGGGACTAGATCATCAAGAACATGCAAATCTTCCATTATGGAAGCTACCATCTTGATAATATAGGGCCAGAATAGTCCGTTTTAACTCTATTGCATTTTTGAACTGGTAGCTGTTCTTACACTATGATTCATTAGATACACAGTAAGATTTAACAGTACTAGAAACACAGTGCTCAAAACCATCGGACTTTTACAGCACTTCCCTACAGTGCATTGAGCCATGTCTCTGACATTTGGCAAAAGTTTAAATGCATGTTACTGCTATCTGTAATGTTCCAGGAACAGCTTGGAAATGAGAGGTGATATCTTGGGGACAGCAATAATAAATAAATTCACATAAACTCATTATGCTGGTTCCAGTGTGATGACATTTTCAACAAAAAACAGGGGTTTATTTTCTTATTTGTTTGTTTTACTGAGATAAACTTGTTTACACATACCCTTTCCAAATACCAATCAACACTAAATAATTAAAATTGAGATTATTTATAAAGCATTATTGTTAGTTTGTTGTACATAATATTTTCATTTGAGTTGCATCATGCCTTTAGAACAAAGTGTTTAACATATTGTTCCACTTCACAATTAAGAAACAAAAAAAAGATGAGAACATTATACGTTGCTTTCATCAGTATTAAACTTATTTTCTGATTTTTACATATTCTTTATTGTCAGTTTATATCCAAGCTGAGACCTTCAAATAAAACTATGCAAAACACAAAGATTGGTAAAACCAGAACATTTTTGACAGTTTCTTCTTCCTTAGCTGCTGCTCTGTAAAAAACTATTTAAATAGTGAAAAATTGGTAAATTAAATTTTTACCATGTTCTTAATTTTCCCGTTTCTGTTTCTCATCTGTCCTTGTTGTTCATCCTGTCATTGTCAGTCTTTTTTCACACTACATCACTGAAAACATCATCATTTTTATAAAATCACCCCTCAACAATTTTCATACTGAAAAATTCTTTCATCAGCAAGATATACATTCAGACATATTTTTTGACATACTTGTTCCAAAAAGAGATAGTTTGCCAGAAGGTATAAATGACTCAAGGCTATATCAACTACAGGTTGAAAAACGCAGGAGTACAGTCATGCAAACAAGTAAAATTATTTTTCTTCGGTTCATTGGTAAATGGAAGATAGTAGTAAGATTATGAATAACATCCTAACCTAGTCAAGTAAAAACTTTTTTTCTTAGGGAATTTGATAGGGTCTGAATTCCAACATCAGAACCACAATCCAGGAGCTAATCTTCACAATACTCTGCCTGTATTATTGCATACACTTCTGTACAGGACTGTCTAATATATCTTGATGAATAAAAACTCTTTGTATTATCACTTTTTGGCAAATAACTGTACTTAACATTTTTGAAGAATGCTTTCTAATGCAAAACTCTTTCTAGAACTGTATTCATTTCTGAGTGCTAGAAAAGTGAAAAGCAAAACACACTTGCCTGTTTCCAAATAATGCAGAATGAGAATTACTTTGACCACATATAGATGTCTACATTTGAGTTAGTCTCCATTATTTTATTGCTATTTTTATAAGCAATGGAGAGAAATATGGTCTACTGCATCAAGGTTAGTCTGACCAGATAGAGGCATCTACTTTGGATGAGATGAGTCATGGTCTAGACATGCCAGTTTATGACCGTTACCTAAAAAAAGAAATAGGGTGACTAGCTCAGATATGAGGTTAAAGGATTTTCACAGAGTACATCTTTACCTTGAAGGAAATAGAGGAAATTTAGGGATAGTTTTGTGTGTCTGAAAATAAAAAAAAGACTATTTATCACAACCAGAAACAAAATAAGGAGCTATTACTCAAACTTAATAGTCAAAATCACTGATTAAGGAAAAACTAAGGACAAATTAAGTGAAGATGCATCTTGCTTTATTAAAACTTTAAAAAAAGGACAGTAGTAGAAGCTAATAATGCTAACTTTTCCCTACCCTCCTTTTCTGCAGGTTCTATTAGAGAGCTTCTAATAGAGAGCTTCTTTGAAAGCTGAGAAGGAAGCAGAGAGAGATTTTTTCCATTTTAAAATCCTGCAACACAAATCAATACCATGTTGATGGAGGTGGATAAAAAGACTGCATATATCTCACACATTTCATCTACAGTCTCAATTTACAATAGTTCATGGTTTGCATTACACACTTCAGGTGTTGTGGCACTATCTTCGTGAATACCTTGGGCAGGAAGCCATGTTTCAGGCTCACTGGTTTTGAAGCCTGGTTGCAAGTATAAAAATAGCATATAGAAACAGTTCTGTCAATGCTTATCTGAACAGAGGAACTCCAAGTCTTTTAAGTTTGTCTCATCATTCACTACCTACCTACTCAAAATACTCCTTGAACCATTAACAATACAAATGAACCTAGTGAAAAATATATTGACTACAATTCTAGGGGGAAAGGGAAAATGTGTCTGTGAGGAAGCTAAGGAAGCCCCTGAACATCTCACAGATTAAGGTAAAATAAAATCATTCACTTAGGGGTGTGCTTTTATATCATATACCCTCTAGTGCTGTAAAAGCTAGGAAAAAACCTATTCTGCCTCAAAAATCTGTTCTTTAGTTATGATGTTATTAATAAATACAACATTTAGAATGCTTTAAGTGCTGTAAGTACTGTTGAAATAAGTTTGGCTGGAAAATCTATCTGCATGAAACAAAAGGCAACATGTGGGTACGATAGGAAAATGTTAGTTTGGGTCAATTTTCTGTCCTACTTCTCTTCTGCACCTCCAAACTCCACAAAATGTGAAAACTGAGTTTTATACTTATCAGCATATATTTTTTTTAAAACTAAAAGTAATGTGATTCTGTTCATAAATAGTTTTAAAATACAATTTTCTAGAAGGTAAAAAGATTAAAACACATGTTCATCAAAATAAAATAATAAAAATAAAATTTTAAAAATCAGTTTATTCAGTCCTCTTTTTGTCTTTAAGATATAATATTTTGAAATTTTTACGATTCCCTTTTTCATTCTGATTCAGTATCAGTAACAAAAATGTTTAGAATCCTCAAAAACTGTGTGAAAAAAAATATTTTTCATCTACCACTGAAAATTACTTTTTTTGACTCACTATCTAAGTGGAAACAAACATTCAAAAGTGGGACATATTCAAAACAGTTGATTAAAAAAAAATACTATGGATTTTTAAGCTTTTAAAATTTTTAAAAGTTTTCCAAATAATGTTCTCACATAAAAATAATTTTAAACGGTAATAAAACATGTTTAAAATATCGTTTTCACTGAGTGAAAAATAAATGAAAGGATCAAATATTGTTTACCTATTCCTTTTCTTAATTTTTATTTATTTCCTCCTCTTCCTGGAAGGAAAAAAAAAAGTGGAAAGCTGGGAAGAAAAAAAAAAAAAAAAAAAAAGAAGAAAAATTCATCTACCAAACAGATTTCTCAATTATTTTACTTTTTAAACTGAAACCATAAAACTAAACCCAAGAAATTTAATGAAAAAACCCCATGTGAAGATATCACAGGACGAATGTAGGTGTTCTAAATTCAATTCAAACATACTTTAGGCATGTATGTTGCTGAAAGCAAATCAAGATATACATTTTCATGCCATCTAATCCTCCTGGTACATCCACCATAAACCTGCAAACATAGGTAGTGCATATCTTAATTAAATATTCTGCACAATTCTAATAATCTAGTGGTTAGATTACATATCTAGTAGATGCCATGCCTGAGAAAATGTGGACTTTGGAAGCTGGGAGAATTCTTTCAGCACAGGTTGATATAACAGGTTAAGAACCAGCTGTGAGTGAATGGGGTGGAAGGATATTCGTCTTTTTTTTGAAAGCGGGTCACTATTCAAGCACAAATGTGAGGCCCAGGTGTGAAAAGGAGTGGGACAACAGCAAAAAAGTTAATAGTCTTTTGAAAGCATGTATCTTTCACAGTTGTTTGTGAAAGCCTAGACTGCTATCTTAGGTTAGATAATTAATTATGTCTGGAGAACTTCATGTGATGTTATGTTGCATTTGCATTCTTTGTAGGAAGGATTTTGATTATAACTACTGTAACAAATGCCTGTGTCAGGATACCATCTACCACTGACTGCTTTCTGTCTCAATACTTCCTCTAATACACTGGTTTTGGTAGTATGTTGGTTTTGGCTGGGAGTTAATTTTCTTCACAGCAGCCTGTATGGTGCTGTGTTTTGGATTTGTGGCCACAACAGTCTTGATAACAGAGGGTTGTTTTAGGTATTTCTGAGCAGTGCTTACACAGCGTCAAGGCATTTTCTGCTTTCACACTGGCGTTGGCGGGAGCCAACGAGTAGGCTGGGTGTGTGCAAGACGTTAAGAGGGGACACAGCTGGGACAGCTGACCACAACTGACCAAAGGGATATCCCATGCCATAAGATGTCATGCTCAGCAATAAAACCTCAGGGAAGGAGAAGAAAGGGGGTACATTCAGAGTTATGGTGTTTGTCTTTCCAAGGAATCATTACAGCCCTGCTTTCCCAAAAATGGCTAAACATCTGCCTGTTGATGGGAAGCAGTGAATGAATTCCTTATTTTGCTTTGCTTGCATGCATAGCTTTGCTTTACCTGTTAAACTGTCTTTATGTCAACCCATGAGTTTTCTCACCTTTACCTTTCTGATTCTCACCCCTGTTCTGCTGGGAGGGGAGTGAGTGGGCAGCTGTGTGGGGCTGAGCTGCCTGCTGAGGTTAACCCACAACAGGTATCTTTACTCTACTCCATGTGACGCTACTCAAATTTCTAATAAAGGAATTGTTCATAGTTCTAAACAGCTGCCTAAAAATAAAAGATTACCAGAGTGTGTTATCCTACATTACAAGATTCTTATTTAATAACTAACTTCAGTGAATTTGGTGAGCTAGATCTCTCTGGTCTTAAAGGGAATTCAGAGGGGTTTTTATGTAAGCAAGATGCCTGATGGAATTTAGCAGTCTGATGTATTATTCATCTTTTTAAAGAAGGACATCAACATGTGTGTATGATGAGACACACTACATAAAATTACAAACTTCCAGTAATTCAGATACATTTTCTAACTTAAATCGCCTTCCTTCTGTCTTGAGTTTGGCCTGTAAGACTTTGTTCTCTCCTTACTACATCACTGTGTATTCCCTAGAAGAGTCTTAAGTTTCTACATAGTTATTTAAGTTGATATTTTAAGATAGCATTCCATGTATTAAAAGGAAAAGCCAAACAAAAAAACCCAATCTTCATAAAAATTCATACCAAAATTCACCAGCAATAATTTTAAGGTATTCAGCAGGTACCATCAAAGTTGATGTCATTTAACATACTATCAATAAGCAAGTTTACCACCATGGATGCAGCTGCAAATATAACATACACTAAAGAAATGTCTTTACAGTTTATTTCATTACTCCTGTGCAAACAATGCATAGCTAACTTAAGACAAAGTCCTCCTTTGAAATGTACTCTTTTCTAAGAAAAAAATAAAATTGGATAACTTATGAAGAAATACATCTTTAAATTACTTCTGTTCTTTCTCTTGAACTATAATTATCAAAGGATTGCTATGAAAAGAGCTAAAGGCTATAATTAATATGGTTCTCTTTTTCTTGGATGAAACATTTAAATACAGTGCGTTATTTCATTGATCGCCCTGCAGACAAAGTCAAGCCAAGCCTTTTTTTAGAAACAAGTTTCCTACTCAATTTCCCCTCCTTATAACTTTGAACAGCATGTTCTTTTGCAGTTCCCAAATGTTCGGAAATACTTTCAGAATCACAGTGAAATGGAAAACATGAAGATTGCAATCATGTTAACATTTTTTCTGCACTTATTTTTCACAGTTAATAATTAATAATTATTTTCTGATTCTTCTTGCACTGATTTAATGCATCAAAATTGGCCTGCAGAAGGTTGCAGAGATTTTCTCTACAACAGTTTAGTTCTTTAAGGATGTAAAATCAAATTAACTAATCAACTTGAAACTGAAAGTATCATTTTTTTTTTCCTTTTGCACAATTAAAGTGAAGAAGGAAGAAAAAAAAAAGTCTTAAAGAATAACAAAGAGTTAGAATGTTTTCAGATCAATTTTGCTTAACCATACATCCTTTCTCTTTTTTATAGGCTCATGATTAAGGAACTGTTCAGTATGGTGTGGGGTTGTTTTTTTGTTTGGGTTTTTTTTTGAAATTTAAAGATTCATATGAGTTAATTTTCTGAATAAATTTGCTATTTAAGACTTTTTTTGTCTTAAACAAAAAGGTAAAACTTAGAAAATTTAAGTAACATCTGAGAGTCATCACTTAAGACTGAACTGTTTCCTACAGCAGCAGAAACGGCTTTTTCTTTTCTTTTTCCTGTGATATCCCTCCAAAATAGTGGTTGTTACTGAGAATACCTGCCTACTTAATTAGAAATAGTTTTAATAAATTAATATTTTCTCTTGTTCATCTATTTCAAAATACACCTTTCTGTCACTATAGTTTTTTCACTGATCTGCAATAGCTATAACAGCTTCATATATTGTATAGAGGGTTTTTTTTTGTGAGTATATACATGTATCATAGATATACCTGAGCTCATACAAAACCCTGAAAACTGGGAACAAAATATTGCGAAGTATAAATGGAGTAGGAATGACAGGATGATATTAATAAATAAGTCACTTATTTATCTTCATCCAAATTTTGTAAAAGCAGAACAGAAATTAGTATTTTAGAATTTCTTAACGTGTACTACTTTAATGGATGATTCACCCGGAAAGAGGAGATATATGTGTGTGTGTGTTTATACATATAAATATACACATGCATACATATAAGTACATACATTTCAAAACAACTCTGTCATCTATTACTTAAACAGAAGGGTTCAGTATTCTATTTTTGAAGTTTAAAAACTAGTTCTTCTTTTCAGTTTGTGTTTACAGAAGCATCAGGTCCCAAAGCTTGTTAATCCAGTACATTTCAGTTATGAGCATACAGGGTTTAAATGATCTAGTATAGTGCAGTTCACAAAATTTATTTTCTTAAGAGTTATTTTAGACTGAATGAATTATTCATGACTAGATTTTTTTCTTGCTACTGCTATTCACAGAATGCACAGAAACAAATTGGAAGAACACTGCAAAGGAAGGAAGGAAGAATAAGAAAGAAAGAAAGAAAGAAAGAAAGAAAGAAAGAAAGAAAGAAAGAAAGAAAGAAAGAAAGAAAGAAAGAAAGAAAGAAAGAAAGAAAGAAAGAAAAGGAAGAAAGATACCAACCCACACCAGAACAAAAATATGCCCTATGGGCTTGACCCTGATCTCAGATCAACAAGCATGCATTACTGAGCATTTTGTTAAAACAGCTACTACACTCATACACACTGAAAATCTAATATCAGAAGTAAACCCTAGGTATGCTGTCCTAGTTTTCAGATTTTTTTATAGTGAAAATTATATTTTCAATATCTTATATACCTGAACAGAATACCATACATTAAAAATACATTTAATACAGCCTAGAAAACAACCAGGCTACTTTAGGAAGCTGATAAGTTCTTCTGACATTAATTGCTGTGTTCTTGAAATGCCTCTCCCACTATCTTCCGTTATTAACTTCCATAAATGAAAATGTTAAATAATCTTGTACAACCTTAACAAGACTTTGTATAAACACAGTCATCTTAGAATTAGTAGTGCATGACTGCCATGACATTATTGTATTTTTCTCTACATTTCCATTCAAGAAATAGACTTTACACTGCAGTTTTTCCTTTAATTCTTATGAACATCTTTGTAAAATTAAGCAAATGAAGAATAAAACTTTCATTAGAGCCCAGGACAGGGTTGATACTTTCAGGAAACAGACCCTGTGCAAGAACAAATTCCAATCTCTGTGTGATTAGTTCACTATAAATATTTTCTTAGACAATCAAAATAGACAACTTCATTAAAATTCAATTTCTTCTTCAGTTTGTTATTATACATTTCTAGATTAATATTCTCAGAGTGTTCATTGAAATTCCTCATTGATATGCCTAGGCACTCTGACCTTGGAATGTTAACCTGAACACAAACATTTATCTCTGCCTTGTCACTGTTTTAGCTTGTGTCTTATGATCAAATCCCTTAGATGGGTGGATATTCATCACTTTGCTGCCATTGGCTTGAGCTGATTTATAGATGACATCTAGAAGCAATAGTTATTTTGAACAGTTTAATGCTTCATAAAATAAAGCAAGAAATTTCATAGTACTCCTGTGCTCTGGTAACTACAACTGTTCAATATTTCTCAGTACAATTTATCATATTGTGGAATAATACATTGACTTCTCTCCTCTTTTTCCATTGCTTAAGGCTTGTATTAGCCAGTAAGATGCCATGTGTTAGCTATATACCTGAAAGAGAAAATAACGTAAGTAAAAACCAAAGGTTCCTTGACAATGTTGCAAGTAAATTTTATCCATGTTGTTATACTTCAGGAGCTGTGAATTTTTAACACTGTTTTGTAACATTCTACCCAGCAAAGCAATGTAAGCTGTTTCAGTTTTCACAAAAACAGTAACTAATATCATAATGGAATACACGTAAAAATATACTTGCATATGAAGGACAGTGAATTTATTTCTATACATATATGATTAATTAGAGAGGATCAAAGGGAAATCATATTAATTAATAATGTGCTGTAAAAAGGGTATCTCTATTTATCTTCCTCTAAGGAAAAGAGAAAGTAAAAGAGACATTTATTTTCTTGGAGGAAATAATAATGTTGTTAAAGCAGTCTTTTCCATTAGATAAATAGTTCAAGAGAAACATAGTGAACAGTTTTGTGTTTTTGTTTAGGTATGTGGTTTGCTCGCCAGATATGATTAATCCTTTTTATATTTAATTTCAGTGTTTGAAAGTCCAGTCTGTGAAATGAAAAGAAAGGTCTAATGCATTATGTAATAAAGATGGTTTTGTAATAAAGAAAATAATAAACAGCATGGTTTGTGTGGAGATGGGGGGGTATAGTATTTTATTTTATTTTTTAACTGAGATTTCTAATATAGAGGTTTTTTCATTGGTGGTGGTGCTGGTTTTTTTTTTTTTTTTCCTTGAGGATTTAAAAAAGGCTAGAATATGTACATTTTGATAGAATGAAAATTTGAGAAGAAACGTGTTCAATTCTGTACAGCATAAATACTATTGTTTGCATAAAATACTAAGATAGCAGGATAATTCAGATGGGAACTGACCTCAGGGTGTCTCTAGTCCAACATCCTGGACAAAGTAGAGTCAGCTGTGAGGTCAAACCAGGTTGCTTAATACTATATCTAGTATGCTCTTAAGAACCTCCCAGGATGAAGACTGCATAACCTATCTAGGCATTTTTTTGTTTGCATTTAATTCTGCATACTTTGTTTAGTCACAGTTATTAAATGCGCACTATGAACTCAGCTATTCAAACTTAACTGAGAAGCAAGAAGTTAATATCTTTACAGTGATATTATTTCCACTAAACTTTATAGGTATATTTTGATCTTGTTATTATCATTCCAAAGACTTGTATTCGAAATATAAAGATTCAACAGAGAGTTTTTAAGAGCTTCTAATGCTTGTTAAAGAGTCATTTAAAGGAAATAAGGGAAGATCATGCATATTAATTTCCTTGCTTTCTGGCTTGTTTACTTTTCTATAGAGTGAAGCTGACATATGCAAATATCTGTCTTACATTCTGCTCCAGCCTTCCCAAAGGCCTAGTATTTCTAAGGATTAACAATTTTAAATTTTTTCCCAAAAAGATAGTGAAAAATGACCTTTCTGAAAAAGACTATTGTTCTGAAGAAAAAAAAAAAAAGAATTAAAAAGGTAGAGGAAACTCTTAATCTTGGTATATAACAGTAACTTTGCAGTATATTTTTTTCTTATTCATATTCTTATAAGCAGCTACAATTTTCTCCTAGTAATTCCATTTATTCTTTTTTCATAATTTTATGCAGAGGAGTATTTTCCCCCAGCTCTTAAGTGATGTGTATTATGAAAAATAAGAGAATAAGTAATCTGGTTTTTCTTTACAAACTTTACTCACAGAACTGTAAAGATTGGAAGGGATCTTTGTGAGTCATCTGGCCCAACTTTCTGCTCGAAGTGTGTCCACTGAGAACAGGTTGCTGAGGCCCTTGTCCACCTGAGTTTTGAAAATCTCCAAGGGTGGAGATTCCATAGTGTCTGTGGGCAACTTGCTCCAGTGACCACCCTCATAGTAATTTTATTCTCCTTATATTGAGCCAGAATTTCCACTGTTCCAAGCTGTACCTGTTACTTCTTGGCCTATGCCTGTGCACCAGTAGGTAGTGTCTGGTTCCATCATCATTATACCCTCCCTTGACATCAGTACAATCCTTCTTTAGCTTCATGAACAAATCCAGTTTTCTCAGCTTTTCCTCATGTGCCCTGTCCTACAGCCCTGTTTTTCTAGTACTGAGGAGCACAGAATTGGACACGTTGTTTCATATGTGATCTCACAATTGACCAATAACAGAGAAAAATCACTTCCCTCAATATGTTGGTTATAGCCAAGTATCTGGATGACTTTCAGTGCACGCTGCTGACTCTTGTTCACAAAAGGCCTTTCTGGTTAGTCAGCTTGAACCCTGTAACTTCTGTCTGGGGTTACCTAATTCCAGATGCAAGACTTTGCATTTGCCTTTGTAGAACTTCATGATGTTCCAGTCAGCCCTTTTCTCCAGTTTCTCAAGGTCCCTCTAAATAGCAGCCTTGTCCAGCACATTTACCATTTTCTCCTATTTGGTATTGTCTGCAAAACTGCTGAGAGGGCACTCTATGCCATCATCAAAGTTGCTAAAAAAATAATTAAATGGTATTGGCTGAGTATTGATCTCTGAGACATGCCACCAATAACCAAGCACCAGCTGGGGTTTCTACACTTGATGACAATTTTTTAATTTAGAGAGAACTGTTAATTTTCACCAACCTTACTGTCTACTTCTACAGCCCAAAACCATTTTGACTGTAAGGGGATGATGGAAGAGTATATAAAAGGCCTTGCTAAAGTCAAGACAAATAATATCAACTGTTCATTCTCTTTTTGTCTAACTGAGCTAGATATTTCATTGCAGAAGGAATCTCATTGATCAAGCATGATTTGCCCTTGGGAAATCCACTCTGGCGAACCATGTTCTTGTTTTTTCAATAAATGAATTCCAGGATTTGGTCCATAATCTTCTCAGGATCTGAGCTTAAACTGGTCACCAAGTAGTGTTCCTGATCCTCTTTCTTTCCAGTTTTGAAGATGAATGTGATATTAGCCCTTTCCAGTGCTCAGGAACCTTTCATTTCCTATGACTTTTCAAAGACCACAGAAAACAGCATTGGCCACCTCTCTCAGCAACCTTGGGCACATCCCACCTGTCTCCATGGACCTTTATTTGTCCTGCTGCTTTAAACATTCCCTAGCTGTATTTTTCTTGATTGTGGGTAATGTTTTATTCCTTTTATTTGGAAGGAAGTATCTTTGGAAACTGAGAAGTCAGAGGCAAAAACTGACCAGTGAAAAATGAGGGAGGGGGAAACCAACAAAAACAATCAAACACCACTAAGCATCTTTGTCTTTCCTATTTCCTTTGTTACTAAGTACCCTGCTCTACTGAATAGTAGGCCCAAATTTTTCTTAGTTTTTTTGGGTTTTGTTGTTTGTTTGTGGGTTTGTTTTCTTTTGTCTGATAAACTTACAGAAGCCCTTCTTGTTGACTCGTGTATTCTTTGCCAGCTTCAAGTCCAAGTGAGATTTGACTTCATAATTCCATCCTTGCATTCCCACGTGTTGTCTCTGTAGTCCTCCTGGGTAGCTTATTCTCACTTCCATTTCCTGTATACTTCCTTTTTCTGTGTACTTATCTGTTTCTCCATGCCAGTCTTCTGCTACTCTGGCTAGACTGAACATTGGAAAGGACTGTTCTTGTGCTTTGAAGAAATTATTTTTCAAGAACAAACAGTTCTGCTTGGACCGTTTCCCTTTCAGGAAAGTCTCCCAAGGGATTCTGCTGAGGAGGTTCTTGAAGAAGGCCAAATTCCCCTCCCTTGAAGTCCAGTGTTTGTGATTCTGCAATTTGTCTTGGTAGCTTCTCTAAAGATTTTAAAATTTACCATATCATGCTTGCTTCACATCCCCAATGAATTTTTCATTGTCTGTAATTGTTATGTCAAGAATAACATCTCCCCTGTCTGCTCATTCATGTCATTGAGCTATGTCAAGGCACCCCTATCTCCCCATCTTCCCAAGCTGTCTTCATAAGAAGCCTGTAACCATCCACTAGAGCATCCAGTCAGGCAACTTATCCCACCACATATCTATGTCCCAATGAGATCATAGCTCTTCAACTGTGCATGGACTCCTAATTCCTCATTTGCTTCTTCTGTTGATTGAATTCATGTACAGGCAGAATGTGTTGATCCAATCACTACGTAACAGAAGGAAATACTCTAAGTTATGAAGCACATTATACCCTTATTTGCACAAAGATAAACTCTTCAAAACATTATGATTTCCCCAGGGTCAGGCATCAGCTACTGCATTAAAAATTACTTTCAACAGATGTTTTGTACCTGTACATAAACTTTTATTTTGGCCATTCCTCTCCCTTTGTATATTTGGTTCAGATAAATATTAGACACTACACTTCAGCTCTGTAGAGCTTGAAGCCCAAGCTATATATTTATGCTAAATATGACAAATGCAGGTTATTCTCAGGAGAAAGACACCCATGCTGATCTTATAATATTTTTTTAATTATTATTATGATGACTGAAAATTATTGTGACATTTTGTAGAAACAGTAGCTGTGATGTTCATTTTCAGTTGATTAGGTGGTGCAATGAAGGAATGTAAATACATAGTATAATGACTGGTGCATCACTAAATAATTTTCCTAACTTTTTTAGTATCATATATTACAACTCTGTTAATTGCAGAGATCTGATTCCTCATTAATATTTTTCTTCTAAATTTTAGTATCATTTTAGTAAATATTTTTACTAAGATGACTGAAGGTTTGTGCTTTTTTTCCTCAAAAAACATCAATATTTAGAATTCTATAGTTGGTTGACAGCAAAAACGTAAAAAAAAAAAATCCTTCTGAACTTTTCAATACTTTCAGCTGAGCTATAAGAACGCTAAATTGTACTTGGTCATCGGGGCATGTGATGAGAACAACTGATGACCTTGATTTATCGGTTCTTGAAATAGCCTTTTTAACCTTAATATTTCCATCCATCTTAAGGATGGCAAGTTTGTCCATGAACAAGGTCAGTGACACGTTTAAATAGGTAAAATAGATAAGGATTGCTGTTGAGGTAACATTTCTGATAAAACATATCAGTATGATCCAAGCTGATGCCGAATGTCTAGGGATACAATTGTAAACTCTGTCAGTGGGGTATAGCTGTGGCAAATCAAGGTGTTCTTATGCTTTTATTGTGTGTCATTTTTTGTTCCACTATGGAGTTACTTACACTGTCTTTAAAACCATCCTGGTTTTAGGATAGAGTTAATTTTCTTCCTAGTAGCTGGTATAGTGCTGTGTTTTGGATGTAGGATGAGAATAATGTTGATAACACACTGATGTTTTAGTTGTTGCTGAGCAGTGCTTACATTAAGTCAAGGACTTTTCAGCTTCTCATGCCCTGCCAGCGAGGAGGCTAGAGGTGCACAAGAAGCTAGGAGGGGACACAGTCAGGACAGCTGACCCAAACTGGCTAAAGAGATGTTCCATATCATATGACATCATGCTGAACAAATATTTGGGGGAAGTTACCTGGAGCGGGTGGCCACTGCTTGGGAACTGGCTGGGCATCAGTCAGCAGTAGTGAGCAGTTGCATTGTGCATCACTTGTTTTGTATGTTCTTTTTTCATTGTTATTGTATTCTCTTCTTTTTCTGTCCTGTTGTATTGACTTTTTTTCAACCCACAAGTTTTACCTTTCTTCCAATTCTCTCCCCATCCCACTGTGGGGGAGTGAACAAATGGCTGTGTGGTGTTTGGCTGCCTGCCAGGTTAAACCATGACAAAAACTTTCATCAAAAGCTATACAAATCTTGCAGCTTATTTTTACTATCCATTTGTGTATTTTCTAGATAACAGGTTGGCAGCAAAGTTAACAAACTCCCTCTTACTCCTTCGCTTCTCTTTTATCATTCTCCCTTTCTTCACTGAGTGAAACTGAATAAAGGAAACAATTTTTTCCTCTGAAAAAGAGACACTTAACTCTGGACAAAAAGATTACTGAAAAGGATATATTTTCTCCAGTTGTATCCAATATTGGGGGGCAGAGGCTCAGCAATGTTATTTGCTGTACTAAGTGAAATTGAGCAAAATGGTTTTCTTTAATACGTACAGATTAATGGAATACAAGGGAAGTGGTCGAACAAGGCTTTTACATTATTAACATGTCAGGAACTATGCAGAGGTAACTTTAGCAGTGTGTTATATTGCTTCTTCCTTGTTTCAGGATGATTACAGTCTGACATCTTCACAGTAAAATATGGAGCAATGGAGATGTCAGGCCATTGCTGGGATCTTACTGCCAACAGTGGTGGAAACAATAAGACAGGTTTTGAGGCAGTTGTGGTAAAACTGCATTCTGGCCAAAAGCTGTACCAGCAACAACTTACTGCATTTTTGCTGTCTGGGGGGACTTCCACAGCCCTACATACATTGAAATCACCTCACTGAAGACTATAATTCACCTAGTCTAAAAGGAGTCAAATATTTATTGCCCAGGTGAGTGCGCTATTCATTATGATTCAGTGCAGGCTGGAAGACAACTGCCTCCTTTCCAGCACTGTGTAGTAACAAATACAGTTTTCATGCAAATGGAAGAGGAGAGATCATGAAGACGATGAACAATTCGGTATCAAAGATATTACAGCACTGAGTTGCAAGGGACGGATTTGACTTTCAGTCCCAATAATAATATTGTTTATATAATTTGCACTAAACCAGTCATGATAGGACCCCATCCAAGTGCCAAGTGTCCCAGCTAACTGTCCTAACCACTACATTGTATGGTCTTTCAAAAGAGAGGGAGGATTTCACATTTTTTTTTTTGTCCCCGCACATTGGCTCAGATTCACAAGATGCCTGGAAATTGGCCATCACTGTCACCATGGTAACCACACTGCTGGGAAATGATAGTTGTAGGGAAACCATCTGCGGGTAAACAATATTTAACCAGGACCAAACCTCTGCCAAGCTACCACACTAACTCCATTTCCTTGAAGTTATTGATACTATTAAATCAACATAATTTTCACTGGTGGGTTTTTGTTGTTTTGGAAGTATTTGACTGTCCTTATTGCAAAGCACTATTATATAAAAATAAATATCAACTGATCCTTTCTCTGCCTCGCCATGGACCCTTCCTGCTAAATGGTGTAATATTACATTTACTTGTTTGTTATAATTGTTGCCCCACCACAGAGTGTCCAAGACCACTCGTATCAGTATCTGAATGCAGATATTAGCAGAAATCCCAACTGAGAGCTCTGCTAGCTTCTTCCAGGTGTAAATTTATACGTAAATACTGTCTTTATTATGTCTGTGCTTCCTGAAGCCCAAGATATATACATGAGAGGCAGACTTCATCTAGCCACCTAAAAGCAAAAGCATGCGTTCAGAAAGATGTAATCCAGACTAGGTGGAAACACAAATGATGGACAGCTTCAGAGCTCCTTCTTTATCTTGATGTAGGATGATGTATTCTTTGACAACATTTGTCCTTCCTTATTTATCACAGAGACAATTCAGATAATTAACTTATGCTAAAGCAAGCCATAAGAGAGAGTAAATCTGATTAAATTAATCCCACTATCATTTTCTGAAAGAATAGGTAAGAATAAAGGAAAAGAATAGGTGACTGAAGAGAAAATCCCACTTTATGCGAACACCCCATCTCTATTAACTTGCCTAGCAGACATATGAATCTTTTTAAGTAGTTGAACTTTTTCTATTTTTCCTTTTGCTTGAAGAGACAGTAAGATGTTACAGAAGTAAAAATGGTAGATGTTGATTTATAACAATATAAAAATTAATAATAAATGCTTTTGGCTTATAACCACAGAACAAATCTGAGAAAATCCAGAAATCTTGGAGGGATAAAATTTCAAAGAAACCTCCTAAGAAATATAGGTACCTAAATCTTGCTGAAAAAAATCAGTTATATTTGGCCACCTGACTCACTTTGATTTCTTCAGTAGTACGACTGCAATGGATTTTCCTTTCATTAACTACCGTATGGAGCAAATCTTATCCTTTCTGGGGGCATGAAGGAACTCCTTCCTCTGAAATGCAAAATATAGTGAAGTTTATACTGTTTAATCTTTTCTGGAGATTCCAAACTGCTAGTAAGTAATATAGCTGAGTCCTATGCACATATTTTTGTTGTTTTCTGAGATTTGTTAAATGTGAAAGAGCTTGCAGAAACAGGCCTTTTGTTCCTAATTTGATTCTGTCAATATTTAAATTTAAGGTTTTAAATATTATGATATAGAATGATATTGCCTGAAACAATTAATATGGGTGCAATGTTATTCTACATCAGCATTTAACCTTCATTATGCTAGTACCCACTCTAGTACTTGAAAGGATCACAATCAAATATTGATATATATTAAAAATGTTATATATTATAATTTAAAAGTTCTTAAGAACAAGCAGATGTATAGGTGAATATGCCTGAAAATATTCTTTTTACAAGAAGAAAAATGTGCTGAAAATAAACATATTTTCTTCATTTGAATTCTTCTGTCTTAGTATAAAAATGTTACTTACAATTCCAATTTGAATATTTTTTTGACTGTTATGTATATCTGACTTGGTAATAAAAATAGTCTCTTCTGGCCTTAATAATTTTATATTTACTGAAAGGATAAGTTACCCTGAAAACTATTTCAACCTTTTTGGAGAGAGTGACGAGAAGACAAGGCTTCAGGAAACAAAGGAGTAATTTTTTTCACTTTAGATTAGCTCTAGTCTGCTCCTATTTATATTCCGGAGAGAATGAAATTTTCCACTAAGTAATAACAATGGACCATGTGAGCTTTGCAAAGCAGAATCTGGCAGTCAGAGGAGGGAACTGAGAGATAGGGAAGCATTTGTTTTACAACTGTATCCTTGAAGAAGAACTGAAAGACTGATAAAAGGGAAGATCCTGCCTCAGAATATGCCGAAAGATGAGTGGTAAAGTATGAAGTCAAGGAGAACAACTAATTGGGATGTTTTATGCATGTTGATAAGAACTAAAACTAAATGTCCTTTAGGTGAACTATCTTCATTATAATACTAAAAATCATGCCCATAAGGCAGAAAGACCCCTACTCAAATAAACTCCTTAATCTCTGAGCATTCATGGCAAATTTAAAGGGAGCTGTACCTTTAAGATAAATAGGAAAGAAACTAACCAATGATTACCTGGGGGGCATGAATATTAGCTGTTACTGACACAGTTAACTGTATAAATACCTTGTAGTTTCTTTGTGCTGTATGCTAGCTTTGTGGAGTTACCACCTAGCACCCATCTTTGTGCCAATATGAAATGAATAAAATACCTCTGCTCTGTGTGTAGTTTGGCATTTTGCACACCAGGTGAACGAACCCTCTTTTGGGAAAACACTGTGAACTAAACACCAGTTAGCAATTTAAGTGTACTGAAGAACTCTTGAAGAACTTCTTCAAGAAGAACTTAGTTTCCTCCATAAATAATTACACTGGTATTCTCAAAGTGGAAATAAAGCATGATAAAGTCACAGTCTAATACTCTCTGACTAGGTTCTTCTAGAATTCCATGGGTGAAGGGTGTAATGTTTGATATCAAATTACTTATTTCAAGATGTTGGATGTTAAATGAGGTTTTTGATTTAGCAGAGTGATAAAAAAATATACTGACAACACAATACAAATGTAAGTTACACTTACAGCAATTGCAATACACAGTTCAATCATAATACCAATGTGATTCCCATTACCAGTCTCTATAATATGCTTACTGTCATGATGCTGGGCATCTCCAGTTGCCAGGAAGGAATGCATTGGTTGAAACCAGCTCAATCCCATTGCTCTCTTTGACATTCTTTTGTTTGTTGCTTAGTTTTCATACTCTGTGTTGTACTGAGCCATGTGTACACTTCCCCCATGATGGTCTGGCTAACTCAGGGAGACATTCATACTTTTTATTAAATTCAGGGAAAACCATTTACACCATCAGTTGATCCACTTAACTGTGATATAGTCAACTGATCCACCCAACTGACATAGCTGTGTATCTAAAACAAAGGCCACCTTCTTTGGTTGCCTTTGATTTGAGATCAAGTCAGCTTTCTTTGCAACAACTGTGATCATTCACACCCTAAGCTTCATGGGCACATTGCCCTTGCCCATCTCCACTGAACCTTCTTCCATAGTAGGGGTTTATTGGACAGCTACAGATAGCAACTGATTATCTGGGAGATTAACTTTTGAAGCTCTCATCTGATCAGAACTGAAGCTTAGATGTAAAGGTACCTGAAACTTAGCTGCTTAGTCTTTAAAGTTCTCAAAAATTAGTTCCGTATCCATGTAATAAATGGACAAAATTACACATTCAGAAAGAAATGTGCACATTTGTCAATGTAATTTAAAGATGCTAAAATCTAAACTACACAGATTCATTTCACACAATGACTTTACAGGACCACAAATGTGTGAGTCAGTGCAAAGTCTACCTAGTTTTCAGATTTTCTTCTTAAATTCAGTATTGATGATCTGATTAAATTCTACACTTTAGCTCCAGGACATTCCTGAGCTGTATTTTAACTGCATTTTATGGGTTGAGAAGTATAAATGGTTTCTTCACTATTTCTCAAAAGTTCCTTGCTTAGCCATAAAAGGAACAGACTCCTAACTAATACCTGCTGTTTGTGGAAGTATTAGCTTGCTATCACTACTGAGACAAATCTCTAATTTGTGTGTTCTATATACTCTTGCTCTACCAGAGAGAGATTTCCTCCTAGCTGTTTATATGTCACTACTTATTTGAAAATTGAAACAGATTTGTAAACAGGTTTGTCAGCACTTACTTATAGAGCTTTGCAGTTGCACTTGTTACAACTGTGAACAGGTAAAACAGGGTTGTTACCCAAGCAAATGGAATGTCACGGGACTTACACAGGATTCTCCTGTTTTGTACACACAGAATAACTGTATATGCGTTTTACACATGGAGAATACTTAACTTGTTCACAAATCTAGCCTACTGATTTCGTTTGAGTGAAATAAGCAAAAAAAAAAAAATTTTAATTTCTCAGAAGTTGTTTTTTCCCCTCTGAAACAGATTCTGTGCACTGCCTTTTGAGAATATAGTGTGTAAATTTGCAGAGAAACTCAGCTGAAGTAATTTAGAGACAGTAATTACCTCCAGATTATTGTTATTGTAGTTCTTACCACACACCATGAAGCAGAAAATAAGAGTCTCTGACTCATAAAATACTTGAAAGATATTGTAAAGATTCCCCACAGTGAGCTTGTGTGTGTCACCTCATTGACAAAATTAGTAAACAGATAATAGCAATCATCTAAGCATGCTTTAGGAAGTAATGGCAATTTTAAAAGGCCATTTTATACATAAATGCACATTTAAGCATATCTATAATTGGTGTTTTATCTATATTCCAGTTAAAACTCTGTATAGGTTCACAACGCCTATGTACTTTTAGATGAAGAAGCCTACGTAAGGAGTTGAATCAGTTTAGTACCTTGTACATTACATATTTCAATGGCAATCTGCAGTCAGAATATAAATTCAGTGTAGTGAGAAAGAACGGGAGTCAAACACACCGAGTGAATCAAGAAAAGCATGAAAAGAACAGCCTTAATTAAATTTGTCCAGGTGTGCAGATAAAATCCAAATCAGATCAATGTAAAAGTTCTAGAATATTTTAGTGCAATCCCTCTTTTCCTCGCATGAACAGTAATTTCTCTCCATTCTAGCTGTCCTTTCTTTCTCCTGTCCCCACTATTGCTCATTAGGAGAATTTGACCCTTAAGTACTACACTCCTCACAAACAGTGAAGAAAGAAATAATTTACAATAAGTTTGTCCTATTATGCTATTTTTGTTTTTTATATTTTTAATTGAAAATTTAAAAAGTATTTGCATATTAGTATTCACAAAGTTGCAAAGATTATATTTCATTTAGTGTAAAGAGAAAGCTAATGCAAAGCAAAAGTATATGAAAAGTAGCAGCAGCTGCTGTTTACTACTCACCGTAAAGTCCTTCTGTTTCTTGATTCTTCCACCTTGTTAAAATTAATTGCTTTACTAATTATTTTTTTTTGGTAAAGAAAGGATGCTATTCATAATATCTCATCAGAGTAACCAATTTCAGTAAATTAACTACCCAATTATCTTAATCACTGGATGCCAGATACAATTTATATAAACATAAAAATAAACTACAATTATTATTCATTAATTCTCAAACCAAGTACAACATTGTGCAGATCACCCTTTCCAGATATATACATTCAGAAATCCAATAACAAGTAGAACACGCTACATTTCTGTACTGTTTCAGACAGAAAGCTTCAATATTCGTTTTCATTGGATGAAAAGCTAAAATATCACCTTTTCAAGATTATTTTTTTCAAGACCAATTGACAATAACATCTTTTTGAAAATAGTCAATCCTGTACAGCATTAGCCTGCTTCTCTCTGAACAGCTGTGAATCCCATGGTAATTGTTTTCTTGCCACCATTTCCTATTTTCTAATTTGGATTCCCAAATAGATTGCTTTTCATATAATGTGTCATGGCTACCTGACTTGAAAGATGCATATGAGAAATTTATAATGGAAGTTGTATCCTGACCAGTGAGACTATTTAGGAGAATAGGTACAATAAATACTCAAAAGTGTCTTTCAGCTGACATAGTATTAGAATTGGTTTTAAACTGACACAATATTAAAAACCTGGATTTACTGTGACCAGCCAATGTCCTATTTGAAACAAATTTTGAATTAATACAGCATGAAAACAAATATTTTGTTAACAAGCTCTCAGTTTTACCTCAGTACAAAACATTTATTATTTGGAGATGTGTTTTCTGTTCAGAAAAATAAAAGAAATTGCCATCAGATACTTCTTAATCAGTTCTGTTCATGAGCAAATATGTTGGGTTTGCGTGGCAAGGTTTTGGTAGTGGGGAGCTACAGGGGTGGCTTCTGTGAGAAGCTGCTAGAAGCTTCCCCTATATCCAATAAGTCCAATGACAGCCAGCTCCAAGATGGACCCACTGCTAAGTCCATCAATGACGGTGGTAGCGTCTCTGTCATAACATCTTTAAGAAGGGGAAAAAACTGTAAAACAACCCTGCAGACAGCAAGGTCAGTGAAGAAGGAGAGGGAGGAGGTGCTTCAGGTGCCAGAGCAGAGATTCCCCTGCAGCCTGTGGTGAAGACAACTGTGATGCAGGTTGTCCCCCTGCAGCCCAGGGACGTTAACAGTGGAGCAGATATCCACCTGCAGCCCATGGAGGACCTCACACTGGAGCAGGTGGATATGCCCTTAGGAAGCTGTGAGCCCGTGGAAAGCCTGCACAGGAGCAGGCTTCTGGCAGAACCTGCGGCACCATGGAGAGGAGCCCACACTTGAGCAGGTCTTCTAGCAGGACCTCTGACCCTGGTGGAGACCCGTGCTGGAGTCCATTCCTGAAAGACTGAACCCCATGAAAAGGACCCACATTGGAGAAGTTCATAGATGACTGTCTCCCATGGGAGGGAGCCCACGCTGGAGCAGGGGAAGAGTGTGAGGTGGAAAGAGTGGCAGAGACAACGTGGTGAACTGACCGCAATCCCCATTCTTCATCCCACTCTGCTGCTTGTGGGGAGGAAATAGAGAACTCAGGAGTGAAGTTGAGCCTGGGAAGAAGAGAGGGGTGGGGGGAAGGTGTTTTTAAGATTTGTTTTTATTTCTTATTATCCTAATCTGATTTGATTGGTAATGCACTAAATTAATTTCCCCAAAGTCGAGTCTGTTTTGCACGCAATGGCAATTGCCGAGTGATCTATCCCTTTCCTTATCTTGACCCATAAGCCTTTTGTCATAATTTCTCTCCCCTGTCCAGCGGAGGAGGGGGAGGGATAGAGCAGCTTGGTAGTCACCTGGATGCCAGTCAGGATTAACCAACCACAGTGAAAGTTTGTCCTACTCAGCTTAAGCAATATCTGGGCAAGATTTTACACTAAGTTTGTTAAAAGCAGGAAGATTTTAAGCGTATGATTGTCGAGGTCTTGACATTGTCCTAAATCTGTTCCAAGAAGGGCCAGTGACTGTGTTGTTATAGATTTCAAATAAGTAAGTCTAAGGATCCTACTTGGCATCTTTCAAACAGGCTGAACCAAGAGAGAGGCAGGAAGTGGAGACATCACTGAAAAACACTAATTGCTTTCATATTTCATATTTTCTGAGCTTCACAAGCAGCAGCTTTTCATTCAGATAGTTGTATAGCTTAGTGTTGTTTGAATCATGAAGACCAGAGGCAGATCCAGGACACTAAATCCACAAAGTCATGCAGGTGTCTAATGCTACTTTTGCTTCCTAATTTTTAAATTAAATCACCATATAGTTAGTTGCTTAAATATGGAGATACCTAAAATCTTTAGGCACTGAAAGGCTTATATTTGCAGAATTTGACAGAGATTATTCAGCACTGTCTGAACAATTATTGAAAGAATTGCAAAGGCCAAATCCAGCCAACTAAGGCCTCTGTTCTTTGTCTATCTATCTCCACAACTAATGGAGACAGGCTCCCTAAATTCAAACCAGCCTTTGAGAATACCTGCTTACATACTTCCTGTGTTTCAGAGTCGATAAGGTTCTTTTTCTTTTCCAGCCTTCCTAGGTCACCCTAGCTGGACTAGAATCTTCAAGTAAACATGCACCAGAGAAGGAATGGGCATAGAGTATGGCTTATTGACCAAAATATTGAGAATTGATTCAAGTCTAAAGAATAGGAATATAGTGATTTTTGTAGTAGTAGTAGCAGCAGTAGCAGCAGCAGCAGCAGCAGCAGCAGCAGCAGCAGCAGCAGCAGCAGTAGAGTTATTTAGTTCTCAGTTGCAACCAAAGATGTCTCCACTGAATATCTATGAAAGTACAACAATTAATTCTTAAATACTTATAAATGAGCATTTAAAGACACTTAAATGTTTACTTTTGAAAACATGCTGAAGACATTAGAATTACTATCACTGACAGATTTTTTTTTTCTATGTTGTTTTAATTAAGGACCTAAACACATATGCAAATACTTACGGGTTACTTTGAATCTACTGTACAACAGTGGCATTACACTACTCTCTCAGCACATGACAAATGTTAGTCTTCTGTGTAAGTGTATATATGTGAACAGTTTTTTAGCTCAGCTGACATCTGGCAAGATGTGCAAACACAACAAGGTTATCAGAGGTCTGTGGTTCTATGTGGAGTGTCTGATCTTGCAAGCAGTTACTAGTTTCATAGACAGATAAAAACAGATAAGAGAGTTAGGAAGATTTGCCATATAATGTCAACATTTATTGACACATCTATTGAAGAGCTCATAAAAATAATATATCAATACACAACATACATACATATGAATCCCACCAAAATTATTTAACAATTGTAAAATAGATGTGGCCACAGAAAAAGCAAGTTCAACAGAAATAAAAAAAAATAATTATAAAGAAAGAATGTCTAGCCTATGTATTAACATTTAAAGCAATTTGCTCATTGCACACTCTAATGTTCTTCACCTGTGAGAGAACTTAAACAAAAAGTTGTCTAGCATGTTCCTAAGATGTCCAGACTTCAGCTTAATGTATTTCCCTTAGTGTCTTTATTTCCAAAACGAGCACCCACACCTGGCTTTGTTTCCTTTGTTTGTTAAAATGAGAGGCCATGTATTTGTCTTAATAGAAATTTTAGCTTGGGGTTATGAAATTGATCATGTTCTATTTAAGATGCGTCCCTGTACTTAGAAATTCTTCCTCTGTAGTAGTTTAAACATTATCCATGGGAACAGAGATAGAAATACAGCAGATCTTTACTGACATAATGAAAACATTACTGAGGTTTCAGCCCAAATTTTCTACTTTATTGAAAGTCCATTCTACCTGTGCAAATTTAACTCTTCAGCTATAAAACCTTGACAATATAACAGCCTGGCTATAAGCTCTTCAGAAGGGTTAGGCAAGGAAGGAGAGGCAGTGGGGTGGCTCTGTACGTTAAGGAGTGCTTTGATTGCATAGAGCTTAGCAATTGTGATGATAAGGTTGAGTGCTTATGGGTAAGGATGAGGGGGAAGGCCAGCAAGGCAGATATCCTGCTGGGGGCCTGTTACAGACCACCCAACCAGGATGAAGAGGTCGATGAAGCATTTTACAAGCAGCTGGCGGAAGTATCACAATTGGTTGCCCTTGTTCTGGTGGGGGAGTTCAATCTACCAGACGTCTGCTGGAAATGCAACACAGCAGAGAAGAAACAATCTAGGAGGTTCCTGGAGTGTGTGGAAGATAACTTTCTGACGCAGCTGGTAAGTGAGCCTAGCAGAGGAGGTGCCTTGCTTGACCTGCTGTTCAAAGAGAAGGTCTGGTGGGAGACGTGGTGGTCGGAGGCCGTCTTGGGTTTAGCAACCACGATATGACTGAGTTCTCAGTTCTTGGTGAATTAAGAAGGGAGATCAGCGGAACCACTACCATGGACTTCCGGAAGGCAGACTTTGGCCTGTTCAGGGCACTGGTTGGGAGAGTCCCTTGGGAGGAAGCCCTGAATGGCAAGGGAGTACAGGAAGGCTGGGCTTTCTTCAAGAAGGAGGTCTTGAAGGCCCAGGAGCAGGCTGTCCCCATGTGCCGCAAGATGAACTGGTGGGGAAGACGACCGGCCTGGATGAACTGGGAGCTTTTGCTGGCACTCAGAAAAAAAAGGAGAGTTTACTGCTTTTGGAAGAAGGGGCAGGCATCTCAAGAAAAATATAGAGACCTAATTAGGTCTTGCAGAGAGAAAATTAGACAAGCAAAAGCCCAGCTAGAACTCAACCTGGCAACTGTTGTAAGGGATAACAAAAAATGCTTTTACAAATGTATTAACAACAAAAAGACAACAAAAGAGAATCTCCATCCTCTATTGGACATGGAGGGGAACATTGCCACTGAGGATGAGGAGAAGGCTGAGGTACTTAATGCCTTCTTTGTTTCAGTCTTTAACCGTCAGACCAGTTATCCCCAGGTTATTCAGCCCCCTGAGCTAGAAGGCAAGGACAGGGAGTGGAATAAACCCCCCCCCATAATCTAGGAGGAAGAAGTTTATGACCTGCTGAGCTGCCTGGACACTCACAAGTCTATGGGGCCATATGGGATCCACTCGAGAGTACTGAAGGAGCTGGCAAAGGAGATTGCCAAGCCACTCTTCATCATTTATGAGCAGTCCTGGTTAACCAGGGAGGTCCCAGACAACTGGAGGCTTGCCAATGTGACGCCCATCTAGAAGAAGGGCCAGAAGGAGGATCCGGAGAACCACAGGCCTGTCAGCCAGACCTTGGGATTATGGAGTGATACATCTTGAGTGACCTCACCAGGGAAGTGCAGGACAGCCAGGGGATCAAGCCCAGCCAGCATGGGTTCGTGAAAGGCAGGTTCTGCCTGACCTGATCTGCTTCTATGAGAAGGTGACCCGCCCAGTGCATGAGGGAAAGGCTGTGGATGTTGTCTACCTGGACTTTAGCAAAGCCTTTGACACAGTCTCCCACAGCATCCTCCTAGAGAAGCTGGCAGCTCATGGCTTAGACAGGTGTACACATCGCTGGGTAAAAAGCTCGCTGGATGGCCGAGCCCAGAGAGTTGTGGTGAACGGAACTAAATCCAGTTGGCAGCCGGTCACGAGTGGTGTTCCCCAGGGCTCAGTGTTGGGGCCAGTCTTGTTTAATAACTTTATCAATGATCTGGATGATGGGACTGAGTGCACCCTCCGTAAGATTGCAGATGACACCAAGTTGGGCAGGAGTGTTGATCTGCTTGAGGGTAGGAAGGCTCTACAGAGGGATCTGAACAGGCTGGATCGATGGGCCAAAGTTAATTTTATGAGGTTTAACAGACCAAGTACTGGGTCCTGCACTTGGATCACAACAACCCCATGCAACGTTACAGGCTTGGGTAAGAGTGGCTGGAAAGCTGCCCAGCGGAGAAGGACCTGGGGGTGCTGGTTGACAGCCAGCTCAATATAAGCTGGCAGTGTGCCCAGGTGGCCAAGAAGGCCATCAGCATCCTGGCTTGTACCAGGAATAATGTGGCTAGTAGGAGCAGGGAAGTGATTGTGCCCCTGTACTTGGTACTGGTGAGGCCATACCTTGAATACTGTGTTTAGTTTTGGGCCCCTCAGTACAAGAAGGACATTGAGGTGCTGGAGCGTGTCCAGAGAAGGGCAACAAAGCTGGTGAAGGGTCTGGAGACCAGGTCTTATGAGGAGTGGCTGAAGGAACCGGGGTTGTTTAGTCTGTAGAAGAGGAGGCTGAGGGTAGACCTTATGGCTGTCTACAAGTACCTGAAAGGAGGTTGTAGCGAGCTGGGGGTTGGTCTCTTCTCCCAAGTTACTAGCAATAGGACACGAGGAAATGGCCTCAAGTTGTGTCAGGGGAGGTTCAGACTGGATATTAGGAAAAATTTCTGTACTGAAAGAGTGGTCAGGCATTGGAACTGGCTGTGCAGAGAGGTGGTGGAGTCACCATTCCTGGAGGAGTTCAAAAAAATGTGTAGACGTGGCACTTCAGGGCACGGTTTAGGAGGCATGGTAGTGTTGTGTTGATGGTTGGACTTGATGATCCTAGAGGTCTTTTCCAACCTTAATGATTCTATGATTTTATGATTCTATGAAAATGCAGCTGCAGCTAGTTCAGAGAAAAATGTATAACATTTTAAAAGTTATTTTTTCAAATACTAAAAGTGGAAATTTAGATATTTATCTTCATTCTTACTGTATAAAAAGCATAATTTTATAATAAGCAATCTGCACTTTATCAGTACTGTAAGAATCAATCATACTCACACATCAGAAAATGCCAAAATGGTGTTGACTTTGAGGGAGTAATACTGTGTCCCAGATAAGTAAGCAATCACCTTAATGACTTCTTGGGCAAGTCAAGGAAAATGAAACAAAACAAAACAAAACAAAACAAATATGTTCTCTACATCGTTCTGGAAAATTATGTGCTGTTTTAAACAAATGACCATGCTGTTATCAGTTTCAAAGTTGTCTTATTCATTATGTTAAGATGATGTAATATGTAGCATGCTAATGTGGCTAATAAAGCTAATAAAGCACACATTGAGTAGAAATAATATTAATAGGTTTAGGTTTTAAATATATAAATAAAGATTTAAGTGATATGCCAGCTAAAATTCTAATAATTTCAAAACAGGATTTTAGGAATTTTCAGAAGTGTTGCCACTGCAATTACTTCCCCTCCACATCTTTCTTCATAAGAGGACAAAATAAACAAGCAGTCTCCTCTATTGAATATACCCAGTCATACCTTTATTGAATTAATTAGATGATTATGAACAGCAGTTCTATAGGGAAGAGTATGTTAATTTTGGGATGACAGTTATTTACTTTTGTTCTGTGTTTATGTACTTGGCAGGTGATAACAAATATTCCATTCTGCATTATCTCGTCAGCTCAGCTTGCTGGAGAGCATTTTGATAAGGTAAACCAACAATGAAACTGAGCTTAAATTAGGATTTCTAGCATAATGAAACTCAATATTCACAGCTCCCTATCCCACAGTTGAGATCTTGCTCTCAGTGTAATACAATTAAGCTGAGGTAGGGAAACTATATGCTGTAGAATACTGAATATTCTCACTGAATTTCTTTTAAAAGTGCAAAAGCAAACCAACAGTGAAACTGAGCTGACACTAAATGTTATCTCTATAGTAAATAAAAAAGCTTTCAAAGATCTTGCTTTTGGTACTGCAGATAATATTGAACTTGCAGACCACAAGATTTCTAATGCATTATTGAGAAAGAAAAATGTGAAACATGGTTGTGTTATGAATATCCTTTTATCTTGACTTCAAAAATGTTTATTTCCGTAGGAGTGAGGCACCTGATGCAGACTGACACTTGCTGGTGTGTACATAGTATCCAAAAATTAACTTTGAGTATGATGGAGTTATTAGGCACTGCTTATACATTATATGGTCAATGTTCCATATGAAAAATTTTAAAAATTCCAGTACAGGATTTAAGAGATTCATTTACATTTTGCACTGAGACAAATGATGTGTGATAATCTGGGCTTCTTCCTTCAGGCACAGAACAAACTAAACAGGTGCAAGAGTCCAGGGCTCAGGACTTTAGGTCTTTAGGGAAAAAAATTGTACACTTAAATTATATTTTTGAATGTATTTACACGTTAATGTTCACATGTGTATATACCTAAAAGGGTGATCCACAAATCCCTACTTTTCTCCTGCAATGCATGGCTTTGAAGAACAAAGGCTTGAACAGTGAATTTGCTCTGTCACCACTTCAAGCTGAGCTAAGTCTCTCAGTATTTATTCAATGCTTATACTTACGCAATGGCCAACTCCATACTTAATCCATTGGAAAGTCTTAACTGACAGCCAAACTCAAATTTAATACATCCTGTGGTTGTTGAGTTTAACATAAATTGTAACACAATGGGAAGTACTGTCATTATTCTAAAATATGTTTTGAGATTTAAAGGCCAAAAATGTTGAGAGAAGTAAAGAAACAAATATATTGATACAGTGACATATATATCCAGTACATGTACACCAAAATTTTTTTTTACTATTTTTGCCTTGCTGCTTATTTAGATTCAGAGCATTACTGAAGAGCTTATCATTGACATGATGTAGTTCCATTATTTTATTTTTCCTTACCATCTTGATGAACAGCAGGTCTTCTACCTTTAAAGATGCAAATGGCAAGATTTACAAAGTCAGTACATTTTTTATGCATATATAATAATACATATCTCTTGTTCTGTTGTTTGGTGCATCACACTCATAAATTAGGTTATAAAGGACTGAAGGGTGAACTCCTCTTCTTATAACCTGTTTTACTAATATGCAATTGAAGATTTCACATAGAAGCTACTGCAGGCAGCTTTTCTCACATTAATTTTGTTCTTTCGTAGACTAAATATTTGTAACAGAACATGAAGATTAGATCTCACAAACTGTATTAAATGTAGAAAATATGTGTCTCAGTCCCTAAGCAACACTTTGATCTCAGTCTCTGTAGGTGGAGATATTGCAGTATATACTGCAGTGCATTCTCTTCAAACATAGAACAGACCAAACTATTTGGAAATTAAAACAGAAAAATAGAAATCAGGAAGCTTAGAATCAGTCATTAAATTACAGATACTGCAGATTAGTTTGTATAACCAATATGAGTGTCCTGGGCGGGGGTGGGAACCAACACTATTTAACAATATGAGAAAAACCTTTTCTTCTTCTGTAACAAACTTCTTTTACTGTACACTTTTTTTACAACAGCAGCTCATTCTTTTTAACTTGAATTCTGTTTCCCAATGTGATGAGTAGAGGAATATATTATTGCAGTACAAATAACTTCACGTTTTATAGAAAACAATTTCTTATACAAAAATACAAAGTCAGTCCCACATGGCATAGCTTCATTTTCACTCCAGTGAAATAATTTAATTCACAAAGTTATCCAAAACCATGATGCATTTTTTCCCTGTTCTCTAGCCAAACTCATGCCAATCCTGACTCTAATATACCTATTATTTGCAAGAGTTTGTCAATGGCAGATTTTTCTTTCAAACAGCATCAATAGGATTCTTATATTCTAAATTAGAGTGTTTTGACAGTACCATAAAAACATTCAATCACTAAATGTCATTCAGAATTATTCAGCTCTTACCTTATATTCCAAGGAGTTTTCTTTACCTTTGCTGCCAAGCATCCAAGAATTTTGTTGTTCTCTAATTAAGGTTCCCTCTTGTGCGTATCCATTTACTCTTCATAGGGCATTGCAGAGGTCAAACAAACAAACAAAAAGTAGAAACATTTACATCCTAAGACAGCCCAATTACAGTATTGGAAGGTTTGAGTCTCATTTCCCCTGCAGGAGAAGAGAAAAGCCAGCCCTGAACAGTCTAATTGTAATGTCCATGAGTTGTTAGTTTCTGTTTTGGAAATACACTTTATGCTCAACAGAAACCCTGATGTTCTGTTCCACATAGCAAGGACAACTATATCAAGGAAACCCATATCAAGAGTTGAGCTAGGTGTGAAACATCAGTGGACCAGCAGAGCAGAGTTGCTGATGACGGAACAGGACTCAGCTCAGCCTGACCAGTAACAGTGTAAAAGAAGCTTTACAGATAAATCTAGCTGATTGATTAACAGATATTTTGAACAAATTGCAAAGAAAGTCTCAGTCACCTGAAACATAGTTGACATCTTCATCTGAATGACTTTGCTATTTTAGAACATGACTGAATAATGTAGTTTTCCTTGGTGTGAAGGATGGTAAAAATGCATCATTCTATGCATTTATCCTACTATCGTCTTCGCACTGGAGAACATGTAATAACATAAGCAAATAAGGATTGTATTATGGAGACTTGTCTAAGTTGTCATATTTTCCACAATCATGATTCCAAATGTTTTGTTCATATTTCTTCGTGTTTGCATAAACACAAAAAAACATGATCAAAACATGCAGAATCATGTATGTGTATGTGGTGTTTCTTCTCTCCTGCCTAACAAAATATGTTTTGACTATATATTCAGAACACTTGTTCAGTGCACAAGATATAGAACAAAACAAAACAAAAACTTTGAAAAGGTACATATAGTGTTTCATTTAATTTCTTACATGAAGGATTAGAACTCAATATGAGAAACACAATTCTATTTTTAAAGGGTCTTTGAAAAATTAATCAGAATCATTCTGCTGCTATTGACATACCATTTGTATTTAAATAAGAAAGGGGTAAAAAGAAGCTGCATTACTGTGTAATATTTTCCAGAGGACTACAGTTAAAATTCCATTTACCATAAATGTAGTAGAAGGTTGCTGCTATTTGGAAGAAAACTTTCTTAACGACACAAGAATTTGTTTTCAAGCATATGTATAGACAAACTGTTTTCCTTAGGGTAAAGTTTGTAACGTTTCTTTGCTATATGATTGAACTGAAACAAGTAACCTAATTAGCTAGTTTATTCACCTCTGAGGCAGCTAACTAGTAATAATTTAAAAAAAAAAACAACAACTTGCATTTATCTCTGTGCTGCACTTCCAATCACAAATTAAAAATCTTTCTCTATATCTCCTACAAAGTTTCAAAGGTAACTGATGAATTAATGAAAAGAATAATGCAACCTTGGATTCTCCAAGCAGCTGTCTGCAGTATGAAACTTAGTATAAGAGATGGAATTAATGGCCAGGATGGAGAAGAAGCCTTTATCATTTTTCATGTCAGAAATTTAAATAGCAAGTCCTTGACACTTCAGGTCACAATATTGTCTCAAAATCTAGAAAAAGATACTGAGAACATTAGCAGAGATGCACAGAACTGTGATTCTGGTGAAGCAGGTGAAAAACTAGCAGCATTGTGGAAGTTTATCATAGTAGTGGCAGAACTTCCTGTACGTCCAGGGCAAGAAGGAACTGAATATGTATCAGAGCTGTTCTATTTATCAGCTAAACAAGTATAAAAACAAGTATATATTTTTTAATAAAAGTTGTGAAGAAAAGATCTTTTGGTAACAACATCTTTCTTGCCTTTTCAGAAGTTCAATTAATTTTATTATTTTAGTTTTCATGTAACTGGATTAAACATCAGAAAAATGTTAATACAGAAAATATACAAACAATGTAAAAAAAGTTTCACTATTTCAGACCACAAGACTTCAGGCATGTAATCCAAGAACAAAATATATATGATAATAACTTTTTATTTTATGCTCAATTACAAACCAAGAAGTTGTATTTAAGTCAGAATCTAAACACAAAGCCACTTTCCCTCCTAAGAGTGTATACACATTTATTCAAAATGAATTTGTGCTCATTTGCAAGGTCATCAACAAATATTACCAACTATTCATATGTGGAAAAGGGATGAATATTATTGATAAAGCATATGATTCTATTTAATAGTATTTTCACTATTAGATTTGCCTTCATTAAGAGACAAGAAAAGTCTTCTTAATAGTATTCTAGTTTGAGGGAGAAACAATACACTTTATATGTACATAACTCAACAGAATTCTACCATTATTCATGGTGAATATTAAGTTTTAAGTAGTATTGTGTCTCATTTTGAAGATTCTTTCTTTGTCAGTGCAGTAATATTTGTGAGAAGTATATTCCATATCTCTTGGGACACGAGGGATATAGCTGACACGGAATTTCATGTGTCTGAATATCATTCCAACTGGAGCTGAAACAAAGAGAGATCTTTCACACAGCCAAAGCATATGCTCATTTTTCCACTCAAAACACGAAATTGGTGTATATTTTTTGTGAAGTACAATTAACAGTTGTTCAACAATTTGCAGGTAGTCACGAACAGGAAAATCTGATGTTGTAGACTATCTGGAGGAAGACAAAGAGAAAATGTAGGGAAGGAGAAACATTTCTTTTCAAAATTACTTTGTCTTATTTTTTGTCTATTTTTTACACAGCTGGATACATACCTACAGTCAGCAGCATAAGTGTGAATATTTCTTTGAGTATTGAAATTCTTTTTCATTTGTTTTTGATAATTTGAAGTTATAACCAAGAAAACTATTTGGGGAACTGCAGATCATGCTACTTTACATTCTCATCCGGGTTCTATAATATTATGACTCTTTTATGTACTCCTGGATAATTTGCCCTGGCTACCTTCCCCTTTTTAGTATGATTAACTGACTGTGGGGGAAAAAAAAAGAAAAAAAAAAAATTACTGTATTAATTTTCCTAGTTATTCAGAATAAAAGAGATTTCAGAATCAACTCTTGCAGGAAATATATAGTGTATCTCCTTGTGTTTCCTTGTAACTTGCCATCTTCCTCTTTCTTTTCCATTTAGAGTGCACTGCACTCTAGTCAGGGTTCCAAAATGGAAAAGATCAGGCCCAGGACACTAAGGTATATACTTTTTTCAAGCTGACTTGATCTTAATGTTAAATGACTGTCCAGCAATATAACGTTCCACTTCTTTCAGATAGCATTAAGCACTCCTAAAATGGATGGAGAAGAGATTAAATTATTTTTAAATGGAGAAACTTTCATACAAAATAAGAAAAAGTACATGAATGTAACACAATCTTCATAGGAAAATAAGGTTGGTTGTTTGTTTGTTTATTTTTTTTTTTTTAATCAAGCAACCTGGGATTTGGTGAACTCCCACCTTAAGGGGATTTTGTCCACGGTGCTTTATTTTTTTTCTGTCAGTGTCAAAACCCATTGTTTTTTATCTTTATTAGAAGAATGTAGGGGAAAATTTAATCTTAAAACTTTCCATAACATGGGTAAACTGGCTACTACCCTCCTCTGTAATAAAGGTGACAGAAGACCTTATGCTGAGCAACTGATTGCTGACAGTGTCATCCACTTATAACAATTAGCACTAACAATTTCAAATAATTGTAAAAAAGAAAATCCTGAGACTGAGTGAACAACAGGTCTACCAGCAGACCAGTAGAACTAAATTTTTCAGCACTGTAATAAGTGTGATGCATGCTATATTAAATGATTCAGCATATTCATAATCAGTTAAAATAAGAAACACTAGATATGCCTTAGATTTCTTTAATGTCATTAATGCATGCTAAAATCAGCAATAATAGCTTTTTATTATCTTTTAATTAAACTCATTCTGTCAGTACATTAATTGCAAATTTGTCCTTTGGTATCCATCCACCTTGGAATGTGTCTGTGGCATTTTCTTTTAAAAGACTTCAAAATCAGAATTTTAAATTTTCTTCTATATAATGTTTCAAACATTGAGCATTAATTGCAACTGAGCAAATTCAAATGAGTGAGTTTTTGTCTAAAACTCTATTTTCTTATCCACTTTGCAAAATATTCATTATTCAGCTTCCACTGAAGAAAAACCTAAACAATTCTCCTATATGCAAAGACCTCAGCATCATTAATAAAAAGTGAACTATTCTCATGTCCTAAATAGTAGAAATATTGAGTGCTTTCAACTGAAACAAAAGTTTCAATCAGTGCTTGAGAGGACAAGGGGAGGAAAAGAAAATAAAAAGAATGGGAACAGTTGGGTTTTTTCTTCAAAAACTTTTACTCTTACTCTGTGAAAGCAATTCCTAAAGGACTTTTCCTGCAGATTTCAATAAAAATTGCACTGAGCAGTCAATCAGTGAGAGCTGAATATCAAAAAACAAGATAGCAAAGAATGAGTTCTAGTGTTTTTATTCAAAAACTTTTTTTTTTTAACCATATGCTTCTTTTTAAAGTCAGCTGAATATTTCTAGGGAGCAATTCATTGCAGCTATTTAAGATACAAACCTTAGTGTGGGGTTCCCTTCCTGAATCTCCCTTTTCATTTGCTACATAGCTTGAACTAAGCATATGAATACTAAAGGACTAACAGCAGAGATTAATCCCCTCATTTGGGGGTTCTTGATTTCCTTACTGATTTGTAACAATGAAAATGTGTAAAACAGGTAAATATTGTTAGACATATTACCTTACCCTTTTCTACATTTTTCACGGTGATATAATGAAGACTTTTATTTATTTTATCTTTTTTTGTGAAGACTGAATAAAGGCTTTCTGGACTATTTATTAACAGAAACAATAAATAAAATAGATTCCTCCATTCTATTATTGAATTTCTCAAATGTGCCTTTGAATATGCTGCATCCAAAGAAAACCTTTAAAAGACAAAGACCACCAGGGTGAAATGGACTTCAGTATAATCTCTGAAAAAAAGTCATACACAATACTTTATTTGTGACCAGTATTGTTTTTTTTTTTTTCTGATGCATGACATAGCTTCTATCAAGTATTTTTGTGAAAATATAGATATAGCCATGAAAATATACATATAGCCACGCCTTACTACTTAGGTAGAAAACATGGAAAACATATTTTCTCATTAACAGAAAACTATATTTCTTTCATCAGACATGTAAACCGGGACCTAGACATATTTGGTACCTGTTTTCCATTTAGTTTCAGATATACTCTCACAGAAAATATCTAGCCATCTTTTAAATCAGGTCCTTTTCCTTTCCTGATATAAGTGAGGCTTAATACACAGAGGTCCTGTAAATATAACTTATTGAGCTACACGTGAAAAATAAATAAGGCTTAATTTTCATGTCTTCAGGTTTTTACACAGTAAAAAACACTGTTAATGAGAACAGAGTAATAATAATAGATTTTATGGTGGAGGAACATTTAAAAGGAAGACGTGAATTCTGAGGAAGTACAATTAAATAAAGTGTAGTACTAAAAAGCCTGTAAGGTTCTAAAGATAAAAAGAATACAAACTGCATAAAATTTAAAAGAATGTAAAGGAAGTGGCTATGCAAAAAATACACACATAAAATCTAAATAAAACTTTACTATAAACATCTTCATTTTCATATCCAACTACAAAGGGTACAAATGGGATAGAAAAAATGTATTGCAGATCTGATTTCTAGTCCCTGTTCCTACAAATAACTTTCTGTATTCTTGAGATAAACTAAATACTATTGAGTTGCTAAGCTCCATCAACAAGTGTCTTATGATTCAAACAGATGTTCCTGTTTTTCAGGCCCATTGGTGTCAATACTCAGTGTAACTTTGCCCAGAGGAGTAAGGGAACTAATAGAGTATATCTGTAGCATTAAATTGCTGAGAAATGGTCCATCTATGCCAGAGATTTGCTTCAGAGAACACAGACTTTTATTCAGAATTTTTTTCCCCACAGTACTCATAGTAGGTATCCCAAATACCCATGAGTCACTCAAGGGTATAAATGGGATAAAATAAGTAACAGACTGGTTTGCATTGTAGCTAATTTCCCAGAGACACAAAGCAAATCTAAAAAAGTTTATATGCATACATTTTTAATTACGAACTTTTACAGCTTAAACATATTGGATTGCAAGCAAATCAAGGATCACTTGCTTCCCTGAGCCACCATAATCAAGGAATAAAATCCTATTTATTGCTTTTGCCACACACATTAAAGTAATACAAAAGGTACTTATTCCAGAGATAAAAACTATTTTTTATGGCTCTACTTTATTAAAACTACTCACTCTGGGAAAAAATGGTAACTTGATTGTCAACAGTAAATAGATAGCAAAGGGAGTCTCAACAAATCAGTGTTTCACTTGCAAAGTTCAGACATATGTACAAGCTTAGGAAGAAAGATGACTGTGAAAACATAAGCAAGGTGCATGGTAGAATTCATAAGAATAAAATATGTGTGTTTGCAACCTGTGGTTTCTGAAGGATATGGATTTTCTTCTGAATGTTCTTTTCCTTCTTATTATGAACTGTGATTTAGTTTTGACTTGTAAGAACATTAAGCCTGTTTTGGAGGGTTTTTTGAGTGGGAGGGGGGAAGTTGTTTGGTTTTTTAATTTTTGCTATCAAAAGCTTGGGCCATTTCAATGTTTTAAACATAATAGCACACATCTTCATGTCCTTTAGAATTAGTGTAAGCCCTGTTCATAGATAATATATTTCTGTCATTTCTCGGACAAAATATCACATATAACTAATGGATAGCAAACTCATTGTGTTCCAGATGTTGTACATGTCCTGTACATATGCTACTTAGAAAGCTTGTGCATAAGCAATAAACGTAATGAATAAATATTTGTATCTTATTTACTGGAATATATAGGTCATCTTCACAGCAAGCTCCTTACAGTACATCTACATCAGACTTTCTGTATGCTCAGTGGAGTTGACCTTTGTATGCCCAGGATTTCTGGATGTTTGGAAACTCTAAAAGTCCTTTGAACAGATTGGCAGATGTTCAAAAATTCAAGGTTACAGGATACTCTGAATTCAACCTACATGCAAATTCCAAGTGACCAGTGAAGATTTTAGAGAAATCTGAATGCATAATGGGTCCACTCATGACATTTGCTTTATGAAAATCCTTGAAGTCTAAAAACTTTGTTAGCCCAGGCTTTAAGATTTTTTTTTTTTAATTAATAAATACCTTTTATGCAAAAAAGGTGAGATGGAACCTTGATTAATAATTTTGTATAGAGTCATTACTAGACACTTTCTCTTCCAAGAAGCACCCTACTTCTTCAGTTCTTAAAGAACCCTTAGTTTTCAGTGATTCATCTCTGCAAATTCATATATGATAGGTAAATCTCTAGTTCAGAGTTCAAAAATTATTGCATTGGCTAAAAATATGGGACACCTTCCTGAATTTGTTAGAAAGGACATTCATTTTTTCTTCCTGTCCAAATGGTCACTTCTGTCAATAAGGAACCCATGGTTTCTTTTAGAGGAGAACTAGTATGATGGACATCTGTTACAATCATAATTTCTCAGAGAATGAAAGTAGATAGGATCTTTCTATTGTTCTTGTAAAACATTAAAATGTATTAGGGGTTTGGTCCTTTTCTTCACAAATTAACCATCAAAAGAGGAACAGAGCCTCTGAGAAATGAAGGGACCTTCTCTTTTTTTATGTTATTTTATTTTTTCAGAAAATTCAAATAGTGCGAATTTGGTTTGATGTAAATGAATATGTGGGAAATTACCTAAATAATGAAAGTTCCAGGACATACCTTTTAATATTTTAAGCTATTCCTAAATATTTTATAACAACAAGTATGAAACTTGCTCAGACAGCAGACATTAAGGGAGAGGGGAGAGGAAGAGTCACTTTTCCTTCACTATTACTTCTGCTTTTAATAATAAACAGGTCTTCCTGGCAATATTTTGATAGTGGAAGAAATCATATCCAGACAGACCCTTAAAAGGACTATCCACAATTTAAAGAACAAGTATTTATCTGATATGTAGTACCTATTTCCAAACCGTTTATCTCTAAGTCTGCATTAGTCGTAGACTTCAGAGTGGAGAGGGTTGGAAAGGGCAATTACTGGCGAGCTTTGTAACTCGTTGTGCAGTTTAACTGACATAAATGAAGCATCATCACCATGTTGCTTAATTATTAATTATCCACACAGTCACAGATGAAGTTCCAGGTCTCTGATATTCAGTGGTAGCCCTGCATTTTTAGGAGGCCAAAGCTCATACAGAAGACTTATACTTTCTTTTACCTGGAAACCATTATATAAAGGTGCAAACAATCTAAAGGCATGTTTTGGAGTCTGAGTGCTGAATAGTACTGAAGAATAGATATTTCAAACTTTACCTCTTAAGGAGAGACCTAATACCTGAAAAAAGGACAAGGTGACAAAGGAGTAAATGATATAACTACTGTATGAGTAATTTATATTTTAACCTTTCCATTGAAGAATACATGACATTAGTATTAAACGTCAAAAGGGAAAGCTACTTCATACAATTCCCTTAGGGCAATGTAGACAGTCCATTTATAGATGTTGTGAAACCTCTAATAATTGATTGCATACTGTTTGCAGTAACAAATGAACATATTGAGTAGGTACTGGAAAAGCTACTTTGTATGACTCACAGAAGGTGTAGTAGAAGATAATTCCATTAAGGGGGGTAGAAAAAAAAGTTACACCGAAAGATAAGGGAAGTTATAGGAAGATGTATTTTCATTACCACAGGTTCACTTTAGTAAGTTTAAGTATTGTACAGTTAATTCAGAGGGTTTGTTTGTTTGTTGGTTAGTTTTTTCAGTCCAAAACCTATCTTCACTTAAAACAATATTTTTCCTTTATAAGTCTTTCTCACAGAAGATTGGATGGCACTAGCTCCTGAATAATAATATACAGTGGCTTCACTCCTTACCAGGTAGTAGGTTCCTGCACTGAATTCCTTTTTTCATCTTGAACGATTCCACATCCTCCATTGCCGAGAACTACACAGTAACTCCTGAGCTTATTCTAAGGTAGACATCATTCTTCATTTCTGCTTGGGTACAAAGATTTCAACCAGAAATCTTGATTTTACAAGACAGGATAAATTAGAGATAGAAAAAAGACAGCACTAAATTATTAGTTAAGGCAATTAACTAGTTTGGGGAAATATTAAAGCGTGTCTTTGTTATCCAGAACAAGTGAGAAGTTTATATTAGACTGTCATAGGATTTGAAAGAAAATAAAACAAGTACATAATGCTTGAGAGCCAATATCACAAATAAGAAAAATACAACTTCCTTTTTTTTAAGCATTTTGTGTTAACTAAGCTTAGAAGTCTCTTCATTTCTTGTGCTGGTTGTTGTGATTTTCATTTTTAGCTGCCTAATACCACTCTTTCAATGAAAGGGAATTTAACTTATTGATTTAGTATTGTGAAAGTAATTCCTGGAACTGACACCTTCTGTTTAGCCATGATGGAACTGAACTTTATTAAAAACTACAATTCTTCTTTTAATATAGTCTCCATCATTCTTGATTTTTGGGAAGATAAAGGTATGTTAAACACAATTGTTTCCAATTCTCTCTATTCGTTATTGATTATACTACTAGGAGATAGTAATAAGAGCTTTCTGCTGATTAATTGCAGTTAATATTTCAGAGACATAGAAGGTTATCTGCATTTTTTATGATATTTTATCGTACAAGGTGGCTGAAATCTTAAGAAACCTGATAATGAGGATACAGAAGAACATATAAACTAGAAGAGGATGTATTTGTCTTAATAGGTAAGCACCTTCCACAAGAGAAACAATAAATGCAAATTGTTAAACACCCTTTTAGATATTACAATATGTTTAAAATAATGATGCATTTGGGAATTATGTTTTGTGAGATGTATCCACTCCTACATTAAAGTTAAAGAGATGAGGGATGGCTCCAACTTTCGTTGTTCTTTCTAGCAGGAACTTTGGACATCTCTGACTGTTGCTTAGCACTCTGCTTTGATGGCAATCATCCGAATGGGACACAAAATACAGAAAATGTCATTTAAACATAACTAAGGACTTTTTCCATGTGAGGGTGGTCAAACACTGGAACAGGTTGCCCAGAAAAGTTCTGGGATCTTCATTTTTGCTGATATTCAAAACCTGACTTGACATGGCCCTGGGTGACCTGCTGTAGTTGGCCCAGCTTTGGATCAATGAGGTTGGACTAGATGGTCTCCAAAGGTGCCTTCCAGTGTTAGCCATTCTGTAGTTCTTTTAAACACCACCTTCCCTGGGATACATAAATTGTGAAATTATCCACCATATGACTCATGCAAAAAAAAAAAATTCCTTAGAATTTGTTTTCTGGTCTAACAAAAGATCTAATTAACAATATTTTAAAATCCAAATTTTAAAAATAATAAATTAACAAGTCCTAAACTATGTACTATTTCAGTCTCCTTTTTTGCACCATCATGCTTAAGTTCTTCAATATGACATGTATTCTAACTTAATGCAGAAGGCATGGCTAGCTGACAGCCCTCCAAAGCACCAAAGACTGAGCAGACTGTGAAGAATGCAACAGACCTTTATTATCCTAGCAGCACTCTTTGCATTAGTTGTAAACGTTATCTCATATGTATCCTCAGCACATCACAGATTTAATCATAGATGAATATACTGTAGAAACTACAGGTAGGGTGTAGGTACCAAGGCCGCAGAATATTTGCAGTGATGGACCTAAATTTAATCATCTACAAAGTCATAATACACCCTCTCCAGGTCACATTTGTTCTGGCATCTTTTACCATGTACTGAGACTCTGCAGCCAGGATATGTTCAGTTTAAGATTAAACAGCTATTTTTTATTTAGACTAATATACATGTAATAGAAATCTACGACTGGTGAGCTGCTAGGCTAAGCATTAATATGTTTGCTATCCCCCATAAGATGCCTGACAAGGCTTTTCTGGCCAAGTAGTTAATAGGCAAGGAACAACCTACCTTCTGTTTATTGGAACTGATTTGGTACTTGATGCTGCTGAGCTGTTGCCTTCCAATTCCCTGCTTTATTCCTAGGGCTTAATACCTTTTCACTTCAATATTTTGTTAAGGTTCTTAGAGTCACCAACTATCTGCATCTGAGAAATATCACCTCTGTCCATTCTTTCTGTACTTGTACTATTGTTGCCTATGTACATTACTAAAGCCTTTTTCTCATGGCTTAGCAAGTTTCTCAGTAAACCTAAATCAAGGTCACACTGTTGTTCTACATCTAACAATGCCTTGAATCAGAGACAGCTGAGAGATGCTTGGTGTTATGTCGATAGACATAGAGAAGAGGATTCCTTAAATATCAAACACCAGAATTCTGAAATGTGACAGAATCATGCCTCCATCCAGCTTGGGAGCCAGAGTGGCTTCCATGAAGAACTCATGTGGTTCACGAGGCACATGGAACATGATTAAATTACACACATTCAAGTTACAACTATCAAGCACATATTCTGGTAGGTACTAAAATGTTAGGTGTGACCTCTATTTGATTCTGGACAAAACTGCATTTTATGAATGTCAGAACATTATCACAAGGTAGCAACCTCCAAGATTCCTGGTTTGTATTAGGAATAGTGTGGCCAGCAGGACTAGGGAAGTGATTGTCCCCTTGTACTCAGCACTGGTGAGGCCACACCTTGAATACTGCATTTGGTTTTGGGCCCCACAATACAAGAAAGACATTGAGGTGCTGGAGCGTGTCCAGAGAAGGGCAACAAAGCTGGTGAAGGGTCTGGAGACCAGGTCTTATGAGAAGCAGCTGAAGGAACTGGGGTTGTTTAGTCTGTAGAAGAGGAGGCTGAGGGGAGACCTTATCACTCTCTACAACTACCTGAAAGGGGGTTGTAGTGAGGTGAGTATTGGTCTCTTCTTCCAAGTAACTTGAGACAGGATGAGAGGAAATGGCCTCAAGTTGTGTCAGGGGAGGTTCAGACTGGATATTAGGAAAAATTTCTGTACTGAAAGAGTGGTCAGGCATTGGAACTGGCTGTGCAGAGAGGTGGTAGAGTCACCATCCCTGGAGGAGTTCAAAAAAATGTGTAGACGTGGCACTTCAGGGCACGGTTTAGGAGGCATGGTAGTGTTGGTTTGACAGTTGGACTTGATGATCTTAGAAGTCTTTTCCAATGTTAATGATTCTATGATTCTAAACAAAACACTTTGTATGCCTTATTGATCACAGCAACTATAGTGTGGGTAGACTTGCTGGTTTTGAACTAATTTTCGATTAATATAAGCCTGGCATGGACAATTTCCAGAGGTGTAAACCCTATTTCTGGGACAGAGAAACAGTCTTAAAATGCATGTTGACTTTCAAGAGTTCTGACAGTTTCTGTTACAGTGCCATATGTGTTTCTTTTGCACCTTGCATTTAATAGATTACAGTAGATCATACCATTTCTGGATAACAAATTGTCTCACTGTTTAAGTGTAATAATAACAAATCATAAAGATTTCTATGATATGACCTGTAAGGCATATCTTTAAGCAAACTGGTCATCCTTACTGTATCCCAGGAGAAAGTTTCCCCATCTGTTTTAAAAAGCCAGGAATACTGAAATCAGAGACATGTGGCACTAACTCTTCCCTCTCCGCCATTCCTTTTGTTGAGTATCAGGCTTCCTTTTGATGGTCCTGAGTTTTCTAAATATGACTGTATTGAAGTGTGTTTACCCTACACAGACAAATTGGATGTTGAAAGGGGATTATACACATAAGTATATATTTTTCTTATTCCTGTCATTTTTGTATGTCTTTTGCCTAACTAATGAACACTAGATATCTTTTCATTTTTTTCTTAATGAAAACAATCCATTTACCGCATTGTGCCATAAATTACCATGTCTCAATTGAGGCTCCATATGGTTAAGTGAAGTTACACATAGGTACAAAAGAAGATAATCTGACCCCCCACATGCAATTTTTTCAGAATATACAATTGTTTTGCAGTTTTGAAGGTGGTGGGACAGATAGACAAAAACTAGGATTTTGACTCCTCAGGTAGCTGAATTTATCAAACATTGTCATTTTTAAAATACTAATGTTGGAGGCCAAATATTGATATTGACCAATTGGTATTAATCAAAATTATTATTGGTCAAGATCTGCAAACTCATTCAAGATGTGGAAAAGAGAAATTCCAAAAACTGGAGATACTGAAGCAACCACCACAGCAGACCATTGCCGGTCACCAGTCCCAATATCTCTGGATCTTGCTGACACACCTGGAAAAATCTGAAGAAATCAGCACTTAATTGTTTTAAGAATAATTTCCTTCATAAAATCACTGTAATGTCATGTGTTGGGCATTTGAATTCACTTGGCATTAATATCACTTATTCTCAATTATATAAGTACACAAAGACAATAATAAGAAAAGTGAAGATCAGGTAAAAAGCTGCTAAAATAACAGAGAAATATTCCAAAAAATATGTGTTACTATATATAGCATTTATACCAATGCAAATGCTGTATAAGCCCTGTCCACTCCTTAGTCTTGTCTTCCTGTTTTCTATATTTACCCTCTTTTTTTTCCTCCACTTGTAGGAAATACATAAAAATTTCCCCCAGTGGACCCAAACCTGAAGAGGAAAAAACTCCCCCAAAAATTTCATATTCTTCCTGTCAAAGAAGCCAGGGTGCTCTGCAATCCTTCTCCTGTTCTTCTTTAAGTAGACTTGAATGGTACCCCAGTACTGGCTACTAACATGTAACTTTAAAGAAAATATAATACCAAAAGAAGTGGAAAGGCATGAATGCCATATTAAAACATGTCCTACTAGTGTCAGTGGGAACCACCTCTTTCAGTAAGTAAGCTAGCTATTTTAATCTAAGCTTTCTATATCACAGAAAGCATGTTGCTTTTTAGGCTATCCACCACCTGTGACTGAATTACTTGCAGGGAATCTTTTGTCCTTGTGTGAGGCAGGTTGGAGCAGTATCTACAGCCTGAAAACTCCAAGGACAGCAGGAAACAAAGCAGTTTTTTTAAACAGATGAAATCCATCAGACAGGTACATCAGGGATTCTGTGTAAAATCTATTTTAAGCTCTAAGTATGTGAATGACAGTTGTGGAGAAAGTCTTGGAGTGCCTAACAACAACCTGGTACAAAGCACTTTAGAAGGAAATGCTATTGTTCTTTCCTCTCTTTCCTCTGAAGTCTGGCCTGGCTTTTACAAGTAGGGCCTATGCTGGGAGAGAATAGTGATCACTCCACATCCAAGGCAATGAGTAAATTCTCAGGGGAGCTAAGGAACATATGTGAAAGCAATTGCTGTAACTCCTTTTGAAAGGTTACAGAATCTCTTCCCCTAACACCCTGCCATTTTCTGTTTTGCTGAGTAACATAGAAACAATCATGGGACTCAGCTGCTCCCTTTCATACTTGCCCCTCATTCTTCGCCTTATGCTTTCCACTTTTTCTGAACGCATCAAAGCTTTGGAGTTTGTGACAGCATTTTGCCTCAGGCAATTGCTGCTAGTAGGCTCTCTCCTGTACTCATGACTTGACTCTATATGTAATATCTTTACTCCATGCAAAAAATATTTTCTAGAAATTATTTGACAAAAAAAATCTTAAATTAAGTTCACATGTAAAAATATTAGTTATATCAAGAAAAATATCTGTTTAACAACACAGAAAACATTTTTCTGGTCTGTGACTGGAAATGTTGAGCAAGGAGCCAGTTGTTTGTCTTCATCTACTTTGTCAAAATGAAATGATAAGAGAAAATTCCATGATGTTCATTATTCTAGAAAAAACTTAAATCCATTAATTAATGACTGTTTTTTTCTTGCTATTTTGACACTAGGCCATGAAACCCAGTGAAAAAGCTCTTTCCACAAATCACTTGTATTAACGCAATTAGACACATGGCAAAACCTCATGAACGTCTAAATGTTTCTAGCAACTTGAATCTAGAAAAATGGTAATTGGTCAGCCTTTTTACTTAAGTCTTCTTGAAAAACTGCACTTTGTTTATAGATATTTAACAACAGCGGAAGATGTGCTTTTGACAAGAATTATAGTCTCTTAAAAGACTGAAAATCTAATTTAAAAAGATGACTGAAAAGGCAATTTTTAAAGTAAAAAAATCTTAAAACTATTCAATTTAACAGCTCTGGTAATTTCTGAATTAAGTACTTATTTTTTCTTAAGTCTTCCATTAAAAAGAAACTCTGTTTTCCTAGTTTTCTATGAGACCTACTTTATTTAAAGCATAGGAACCTACAAATTGCAATAACAGGGACAATGCAGACTAGAACAGGAAGAAAACTAGTTGACCTGTTACTAAATTAAAAGTTTCAGTATTTTCATTCTGAAACAGAATATGAAAACAAAGGTGTGTTTAGCACTTTGGAATACAAAAAAGGAATAAGAAGTAAAGTTTCTGAATATTCTGATTACAAGAAGGCAGGTATGTTAAATTAACATGGAAAGAAAATGTTATTCAAGGCATTTTGAAAACAGTCCCAGATTTCAAAGCAGTATTCACTATTCAGTCAGTGAATACTACTTTTTGAATCTGGCCATCCTACTGGCATCTTAGCTTGGGCTACTGAAACCAGAGCTTTGAAAGTCACTACTCATGGCTGAAAATGTAAGTGAAACAGATAGATAAGGCAAATATAAAGATAATTTTTGTGTCCTCACTAATTGTTTTAAACAAGACTTATTTAGGATCAGTTTACTGTTTTCTTATTTACATTACTTAACCGTGTGTTGTTCTTTCATATTCATAAAATGTATGATTTTAGGCACATCATTGTGTTATGATGTCCTTTTCACAAATGTCATGACATTTGTCCTCCAGCCTGATTTCTACTCTCTTTCCTCATTAGCATTCTTGCTTGGTGACTGTCCACGTTCTTCTTATTCCTGTGCCAATTCATGACACCTGGCCACAGCAACCTTTCAAACAGTTTAGGACACAGAATTCCCTAGGTTTAGGATAATTTCAATATGCAGTTAAAGCTCTGTATGTTTGGACAGATGCCCAGATGTTTCATGAGGCTCCATTCTCATTTATAATTTAAAAAATATGAACTTATTTTACCAAATAAGATAACACTTATTCAGATTTGATTCTTCAAGAGACATATGGACAATTATGCAGAAGAAGACACACAGGCAGAGAGATACAAGAGAGATGTCAGGGAAGGAGGGACACCAGAGAAGAAGAAACACTGAAGAAAAGCAAAATAGCTACCCAGACTAGGACAGGAGCAAAAGCAGCCACCCCAAGCAGGGACAGCGAGGAGGTTGAGGAGGAGGTATGACTGCAAAGGGCCGGCAGCTGATGGAAAAACCCACACAGGAGTAACAGAGAAAAACCCACAGTGTACTGATCTCTAACTCCTCCTCTGCCCATCACCTTGCCAAAGGGACTGGGTATAACATGTGGCAGGGGAATTGAAGACTAGGAAGTGGGGAGGAAAGGTGTTTTGCCTAGGTGTTTATTTGTTTCTTTGTTATTTTTCAATACCAGAATCAGTAACTGAAAGTTTGCTGATTGGCAATTAATTAAATTGATTGAAGTTCCCTGACTTGAAATGGGTTTTTCTGGCTCAGGACAGGCCCTCAGACTTCTTGAAATAAAATGTGTAAAATTTTAAAATCTGATACAATGCTTTCCTTTCTGTAAAAAGTTTTTTAGGAATTATGATAATATCCTCTTTATTACCAATTATACTAATAAGATATTTATGAATTCTGAAGAAATGGTTAAAATGCATAAAAGTAGGGTCACCAGATATGAAGTTGTTTTAGATCATTTATGTAATTGATATAAAAGAAGTCGCTGGCCATAATCCATAATTAAACATGATTTTCATTTTCCAGCAAATTACATTTTTAATGTATAACACCCTCTCTGTCTTTGTCTCATCTCCCTGGTAGCATTTATTTATTCAAACTATAAACCTCCTCTTTCAATGTGGAATTATTTTTGAGTATTTAAAAATAAATCAGTTAATGAATTAACAATACTTACAAAATAGACACTTTCAAGGGTATTAAAATATTCTGTTGGTCACAGTGTACTTTTTCCACAAATATACCTTGTAGTAAAATAATACTCAAACTGTTTGACCAGTGACTTCAAAAGAAAGTAGGTTTCTTTTTTTACTTTAACTTGTATTCATCCTGTATTTACTCCAATCCCCTGTATTTATCCCATAAATACATACCTTCAGATAACTTTTCTGCAATGAGATGTTTTTTAATGTGCTTGATCTGTTTATTCCTGTATCTGGTTACCTTTGGATTTCTTTTAAACATGGCCTTACCTCTGTATTTTCTGGATATATTAGACTCTTTGTACCACTATTTTAGTCTCTACTGACTAATCCAAAGTTCTAACCTAAGAAGTAATTTTACATGTGTTTTCTGAGACAAAAGCAAAAACTATCAACAGATTATAAAAATAATGTCTGTTCTGAAAGACATTGATAAACAACAGATGCTTCATGTGAATAAGCTCTACGATAAATATTTTCAGAGAGGGATCAAGGGATCTCTTGATTAAAGTCAATAAAGCAGAATGATGCCAGGGAATGTCCTTTAAGGTCAGTGGAGCTACAGCCTACATAGCCAAAAGCTTATTTCAACACTAAATTTACCATGCTTTGCTGTAGGAGTTCTCCCTGCAGTTAATTTTGTATTTAGTGTCTGGAGTTGATTTATATACAGACTGTTGTTGTAGAGTTTTCTAACAAAATATTTTGTATTTCTGTTCTTCTTAAGAGTGATTAGAGGTGAGCATCTGTGCCCTACACATATTATGACATTATGAAAGTAACTTTCAAAAATGTGTAAACAGTTATGGTAGCTGCAACAGCTTGCTTATCTGAAGCAATGTGGTGACCCAGATCTCTGACAAGCTAGATTTATTTAACTTTCTTCTTCTTGGCATGTGTGTCAAATAATATATAAGAAAGTGCATAAAGAAATATGTTAAAATATAAGTAGTAGACACAATAAAGCCTACACTTTCATATGTATTCAGGTATACAAGCTGAATGTAGTACCTAATACATTAGATGTACTGCTGAGTTGTTAAGAAAACCTGACTATATACATAAGCTTACATGCATAAAAGCCTAGACGATTTGAGACTCTGACCATATGTATAATACAAAAATGAGATATTTGTCTACTATATTTAATCAGATAGTTCAAGGCTAGGATATATTTGTCCCATTCATCACTGTAGTTTGACAAAAGTTTGGTAGTCATTTATTAACAGCTTCCCATTAGAATGGCTGCACATACGAAGTATGAAACTTTCCATATAACATCCATTTGTATTACCTTAGATCAGGTTGACTATACAATGTTCTGCTTCTGGGATGCTGAATAGGGAGCCATCTGAGTTAGACAGTACTCCATGGTAAAGAAAGAGGTCTGTCACAACATTGCAGTTTTCTAGACAGAGAAATAAATCTAACTGTGGCGCGAAGTTCAGGTAAAAATACTTGTGAGAATATGGTCTTATTCAGTGGTAACTGTGGCTATTTATAATGTTATCACATAATAATTCAGCAGTATTTTTAGCAGCATATGCTCTTGAAATTGCTATTAATCAATTACAGTAAACAACTAGGAAGAGAGAAATGTCAGAATGCTTTCATACTAGAGCCCTACCAACGGAAATCACGAAGACCTAAAACTGGTGATAAATGTGATCATTTATGTGCAGAAATTTACAAACAAACAAATAAAATTTCTTTGGAAAGGAAAGATGAGAAACCCTGAACCACGAGACATTTTCAGATAGTGCTACAGATGTTCAGGTTCAAGGGAAAATCAAAACTACGTAATTCAGTCATAAAACTACCTAAAGCTAAGGCTCTGAGTCATTCAAAATGTGAGAAAAAGAATAGTTAATATAGTCACAGGTAATATGGTGTATACATGTACACATTTTTTTTTTTTTTTAATTTCTTAATTAAAACTTAGCTTTTTGGTCAGAAGAGTAGAAGCACTAGTTTTCTTCCTGTTCTTTTCATGTTCTGATCATATTTCCAATGAAAATATTCACTTCAACAGTTGGGAAATCAAACCCCCTGTGAGCATAATTTTTTTTAGTCTCAGCACATGCTGTTCACTGTCCGCATTTTCTCTCTCTGAATCTCCCTGTGTTTCCTTCTCCTCTTTCTCTTTTCATTAGCAACTACTATTTTCTCCTGGTTGCTAGAGCATTGATTATTTCTGTTGCATCAGAACACTTTAATAGTACTGATATACTGTATTCATTTGCAAAGCACCTGTTGGATGCTAGATTTGGAGCTCTCAATATGTATATTGGCTTGTATGAACAAGCTCCCAGTAGTTTAAAAACAAGTTCAAATGTCTTCCAAAGAACATTTGAAAATCCCTGACTCCAAGTACCATACTTAGAGATGTTTCCTGTGTGTCCTATGCCTCAAAATCAAACCCTCTTCAATAAATCCAAAACTGTTGTTCCCTTATTCCTTCACCTATTGTTGTTGTTATTATTAACTAGAACTACTATTATTATAATTATTTTCTATGCTTATTCTACCAAAAATATTAATTGAATTTGGTTTGAATTTACTAATCATTTTTGGCTAATAAAAAACTTGTTTTGTGAAAGTAAGCCTTTTTTTTTTTTCAGGAAGAAAGCAAAACTAAAATTGGACCATTCTTCAGTATGAGACAGAATATAACATCCCCCTTGCAGGCTCAGTCAGATGATGAATAATCACCTATTTGGGGTTTTTACTTCTTAATTATTAGGATATGGGTGTGTGTGTTTCACTGATAATTCAGTATAAAAATCCTTCTCAAAAGAAAAAATAATACTATGTTTTGGCTTGTTTGTTGGTTTGTTTGTTTGTTTTTTCTGGCATGTCAGTTATTTGATACCAGTGCTTCACAATTTCAGATAATATTGTCCATTTCACAGAAAGAAAACTGAAACAAACACGGGTTTTCTATGTGACCCCACATTGATTTAAGAGAGGGATATGGGTTAGCTGTCTTTCACCAAGGCTGACTCCCGATTCTCTGCGAGACAGCAGGGTTTAATTCTTAGTCGTTGAACAGCTTGTGCAATCATTTGCATCTACAAACTGTGTCTAGAACTCTACCTTTTCAAAAGAGTATTTTATATCATACTGTTCAGAGGGCAAGACAGTGGAAAAAAATCAAGCCCAACATTTTAGCCTGGCAAATCCTTGAAATATTGCTTCATAAAATTTCAAGCTTCTTTAACTTTTGCTCCACTGAGACATTCATAAAGTTAGAAGGATACATTCCAGAGTCTTTCATAGAGCTGCACTGCTTTGACAGTTATTGGAGATCTTCCAAACCAATCTGTAACCTTGGGTAATAATATTCAAACCTATGGCAAAAGAAGTTAGTTCATTGAAATCTCTCAATAAATCGTCTCACTATAAGTGAATATGAGCTCTCTTCTCACATTTACCGCATTAAAGTCTGTTGTTTTTTTTCACACTGCTGTGCTCTTCTTGGAAAGATTCTTACTACAGAAGATAGAAAAGAAAATAATGCCAGCTACATAAGTATTAAATATATTTGCTGTACCCTCAAAGAAGACGTGACATAAAATATATTCCAAATGGACCTGCAATACGTGTGTGTTGGGGTATGTGGGGAGTATCAAGACAAAAAAAAAAAAAGCAGAAGTTGAGAAAGAAAAAGTTCTGCTCCTGTGAATATGAGGTCACCACTGTGCTATAAGCAGATGCAAAGACTTCCTTGTTCCTAGAGATCAAGGAGTGAACGCTGTAGCATGCAAATGATTAAGCAAACAAGGCCATTTCTTCAAAGCTCTTAAATAAAATATTGTCACATAAATAGCAAAGAAAACTAATCTGGAATTTTCCTATAAATTATTGTCACATTATCAGAGGGATACAGTAGAGTTCTCTTTATGGCACAGCATGATCCAACAGCAAATTGTGCTTCCTGTGCATGGGTTGTGAAATTGTCTTCAAAGGAAAACTGAGATACAAATAAATAAATTCCTATCAGCTGTCATAAAATCCCATTCTGCGAAATGTATTAGCACTCAGAATAGAGATGCAGAATTTGGTCCCAAAGCTAAAAGAAGGTCACATAAGCAGTGTGTAGGGACAGGCTGTATGTGCTGCAAAGAACAGATAAGACTTACAAGTGTCATACAGGCTCTTTAGGAAAGACAGGATGGGAAGACAAGGAGGGGGAGTTGCTCTTTATGTGAGACAGCAGCTGGAGTCGATGGAGCTGAACGCGTGGAGCTCTGCCTCTGATTGATGAGGAGCCAAATGCGAGTTTATGGATTAGGATTAAAGAGCGAAGCAAAGGTGACATTATAATAGGTATCTGCTATAGGCCACCTGACCAGGAAGAATAAAAGGATCAGGCCCTCTACAGACAGATAGGAGCAGCCTCATTCTTGCTGGCCCTGATCTTCATGAGTGACTTCAAACACCCCAATATCTGCTGGGCTGACAATGCATCAGAACATAAGCAATCCAGGAGGTTCCTGGAGTGCACTGACAGTAACTTCCTCCTCCAAGAGATAAAGGAGCCAATGAGGAGATGTCCTCTGCTGAACCTCATACTCACCAACAAGGAGAGGCTTGTTGAGGGTATGAAGCTTAAAGGCAGCCTTGGCTGCAGTGACCATGAGATGGTGGAGTCCATGATCCTGAGGGCAGGGAGGAGAGTGAAGAGCAAGCTCACAATCCTGGACTTCTAGGAAAGCAAACTTTGGCCTCTTCAAAGATCTGCTTGGAAAAATTCTATGGGATAAGGCCCTGGATGGAAGAGGGGCCCAAGAAGTCTGGTTGATATTCAAGGATCACCTCCTCCAGGCAAAAGAGAGTTCCACTCCAATGAATATGAAGTCAGGCAAACATGCCAGGAGGTCTGTGTGGATGAACAAAGACTTCCTAGCCAAACTCAAACACAAAAAGGAACCATAGAGTGTGGAAGCAAGGATGGGTAACCTGAGAGCAATGCAGAAACATTGTCAGAGCATCCAGAGATGAAGTTAGGAAAGCTAAAGCCCAAATGATTTTTAATCTGGCCAGGGACATCAAAGACACCAAGAAAAGCTTCTATAAGTACCTAGGTGACAAAAAGAAGACTACTGGAAATGTGGGCCTATTGCTCAGTGAGATGGGGAACCTGGTTACACAGGACATAGAAAAGGCTGAAGTAATGAATGCCGCCTTTGCCTCAGTCTTTACAAGTGGGACTGACCTTTAAGAATCCCAGGTCCTGGAAACCAAGGGTAAAGTCTGGAGCAAGGAAAACGTACCCTTGATGGAAGAGGATCAGGTCAGGGAATGTTTAAGCCAACTGGATATCCATAAATCCATGGGCCTTCATGGGATGCACCCAGGAGTGCTGAAGGAGGTAGCATATGTCATTACAAGGCCACTCTCAATAATCATTGATCAATCAGGGCAATTGGAAGAAGTGTCCGAAGAGTGGAGGAAAGCAAATGTCACCTCCATCTTCAAGAAGAGCAAGAAGGATCCAGGGAAGTACAGACTGGTCAGCCTCACCTTGAACCCCAGGAAGGTGATGTAGCAGCTAATCCTGGAAAGTATTTCCAGACACATTAAGAAGAAGAAAATCATCAGGAGGAGACAGCATGGCTTCACTAAGGGGAAGTCATGCTTGACCAACATGATAACCTTCTGTTATGAAATGACTAGCTTGGTAGATGAGGGGAAGTAGTGAATATTGTCTGTCTGGAATTCAGTAAGGTCTTTGAAACTGCCTCCTACAAGATCCTTATGGAGAACTGTTGATGTATGGGCTGGATGAGCAGACATTGAGGTGGGTTGAAAACCGGCTGAATGACCAGGCCCAAAGGAAGGCAATCAGTGGCATGAGGTCTATTTGGAAGCCAGTACCTAGCAGTGCACCCCAGGGTGTACCCAAAGTCCTGCACCTGGGAAGGACCAATCCCAGGCACCAATACATGATGGGGGCCGTCCAACTGGAAAGTAGCTTGTTAGAAAAGGACCTGGCGGTCCTGGTGGACACAGAGTTGAACATGTGCCAACCATGTTCCCTTGCTGTAAAAAAGGTTAGTGGTATCCTGGGCTGCATTAGACAAACTATTGCCAGCAGGTTGAGGAAGGTGTTCCTTTCCCTTTCTTCAGCACTAGTGAGCCCACAGCTGGGGTAGTGTGTCCAGTTCTGGCCTCCTGAGTACAAGAGAGACATACTGGAGGAAGTTCAGCAAAGGGCCACAAAGGTGATGAAGCGACCAGAGCATCTCTACTATGAGGAAAGGCTGAGAGAGCTGGGACTGTTCAGCCTGGAGGAGAGAAGGCTCAAGGGGGATCTTAAGAATGTATGTAAATATTTGAAGGGAGGGTGCAAAGAAGATGGAGGCAGGCTCTTTTCAGTAGTGCCCAGTGACAGGACTGTGCCAATGGGCACAAACTGAAACACAGGAATCTCCATCTGAATATCAGCAAACATTTTTTCACTGTGAAGATAACTGACCACTGGTACGGGTTGCCCATGAAGGTTGTGGTGCCTCCATCCTTGAGATATTCAAAAGCCATCTGGACATGGTCCTGGGCAATGGACAATAGATGGCCCTGCTTAAGCAAATCTTTTGGACAAGATGACCTCCAGAGGTCCCTTCCACCCTCATCCATTCTTTGATTCTGTCATATGATGGATGTTTAGGATAGGCAGTGAAGGGAAAAAAAGTGCAGGAAGCTGAAAGACAATAAATCATTGCTAAGCTTTGCTGCATCACACTCCAGCTTCCTAAGATCCAACATGTCACATGTTTGATGGTTGTTTTTAACAGTGTAAACATCAGTAAATCATAAGCTCCTTTTTTTTTTTTTTTTTTTTTTTTTGGGGGAGGGTGTTGTTTTAGTGTTATACTTCCCTTCTGTTTTCCCCACTCCTCCTTTGCATTTCCCCTTTAATAAAGCATCTGAAATGTCTGTCAAATCTTCCTCATAGTATTAATACTAGGTAATGAATGGACTGGAATTACAAAGTGATGGAAGAAAAAAATAAACACAAAATAAATCTGCTTTTCTGAATATGAAGTGAAATGGAAATGTTAGAAACATTTGAGGTTTGCTATCTTCTGCTGAGCATCCCAAGACCATGTACTAACAGCACGATTTGAAGCACTTTGCTGCATCCCTAAGAGTATCTGAAGACAAAGTCTTTGTCAGTCTTCTGGGCAAGAAATGGATAAACTAAATAGCAGTCTAAATAGGCATCAGTGAATCAAACAAATGCAGACTACATACGTTAGTGTAACAGGTCACCATTAGATCTAAAGCAATTGCCCAAATTGTTTGTTCCTAAAACCAGCTCTGCCTGCATGCCTCACATTGACTGTAGAAAGAATGGGGACTATGTCTTTTAGGAAACAATTTTTTTTTTTTCTCTAATACTTTGTGTTAAAAGTTAAAAGTGATCTTATTGAAAATTCATTATTTTGTAATTCATAAAATGAAAGTCTCTAATGCCAGGGTCTTGTCAACCTTCTAATACATAACTTTGGGCACTTCTGCTTAAAATCCTTGCATGTACAATGCAAATAGTAACTGAAGAAGATGCGAAGGAATTCAATTTAACAACAACATTTATAGGGGCTTAGTAGCTTATTTTTTGTATTTTAATTGCAGATGTAATTGTTGTCTATTTTATTTTGGCTAAATAAATTGATAGTCAAATGTTGAGTATCGCCAACACTGTTTATCTTCATCAGTCACAATTATCCAACTCATGTAAATAAGATATTTTATACTGTTTTAAAATTATTGAGACATATTCTTACCTCATACCTGTCAGTAGAGCATTATTGGGTTCAAAGCTGACTCAACACTTTGCAAAGTTTGACCATTAGAGTTTTACCTGGAGTGCAAACCTACATATTTTTCTTGTGGAGCTTGTTAGCTTTTCTTCTATATCTCTGACAACTGATCATTTTTGTTCCATAAATGTCATGAAAGCCTTTTGTAGTCCTACAGACAGTTTTACTCTGTCTTAGAATGGACCCTGCTGTCCTAGTCTTTCCTCAGATTTTTCCAAACTTTCTATCATTTCTTTGTCTTCTGAATTTTCTGCAATTTTACTATCTTTTTAGCAGTTTAAAATGTGATCTGCAAAATGAAAACTATCACTCCTCCTGAAGAGAAACCAGTCATAACCCAAGCAGAGCAGTTGCTATTTCTGAATTTGAAACTCCTCATTTTACTGAAAACAGCTGATGAATTTGACATTGTTGCAAATTAATCACAAAATGCAAAGGTAAAGAACTAATTTTTATTTCTTCATATGGTACTATAACTGGTAAGCTCTACAGAGGAACTATTTCACTGATGCCTTTATTTATACATACATAAACATACAAACATTAAATAATAATCAGATAATCTATGATTTACACTTAAACCAGCATTAAATTTCAGTGAGAAACAACTTAAAATGAAGGTCAGTATTACTAGCTCAGTGGAATTCCACATAGTGTTAAAAATTACGGAAATTTCAGATTTGTTCTTTAGATACATATATTGATATAAAATCACCTGTTGTATTTGTGTTTCTACTGGTAATGATTTTAGAGGGAAAACAGATTTAACATATGGCTGTGCTTAAAATCATCAGTCTCATGCTTCATATTTCCTGTGGATCATTTCTCTGCAGTTAAACTTTTTTAGTACTTCTGACATGTAATGACTACCTGTCCTGTTATCTTTGTTTGAATGAACGGAAAGCGATACAACATCAAAATACATATCTATATAAAAGCTTTGACATTCTAGCAGGAGTATTTCCACATAAATAAATGTCTAGTAATTTCACTTATAATATTTATCTATAAAAAAATTCAGCTGAAGATAAACAATTCACATGGGTATCTGTAGATTGGATTATTGCAACCTCTTTGTATAAAAGTAATTTTTAAATAAGATATTCAATTCAGCTGTTTTTTGACTGTCCTACTGCTGTCATGAGTGAGCTCAGCATCTCCATGTCATGATCCTGTGCTAAGGCAAAATGTCTAGTCTAGAAACAGACTGTGGTTTTAGTTTCCTGGTGAAATGCATAATTAAAAAATTCTGTTTATAATTGGAGAATCAGATAAAACAGAATTATTTGAAATAATACCATACAAAATGGTAGTGATGGAAAAAAAATCTACACTTGAAGGGATTGCTAATGACTGAAACAACACTCGAGCACAGTAAGGAACTATCTGCACACATTGATAACATAAAGGTCTTCTGTCTGTCACTGTTTTGCTTAACATGACACATCACATATGTAAGGTAATTGAAAAGTGATTATACATTTTTTTCTGTTGTCAAAGATTTGCCTCTGTGGATAGTAACTACAGTATCTCACAAGGTGATCTGATATCTGTCTTCATTAGGATAGTACCAATTGGCAATCAAAGTTTTATCTTCATGACAATTTTTGATCTTGTTTTCAAGAGAAACTTTTGATTAGCTACCAAGTTTCCTTGGACTTTCTCTGGGAATTATGTCAGAACTTATATCATAATCTAACTATATTTTTATGATATTGATTTTTACATTTGTGTTTATGGTGGAAATAACAAACATGAATCACATATTTAATATCTTCCACAACAAATAATCAACAGCTGTTTTACATAGGCATACAGGTATCTAAATGGACTGACAAAGTCTTGCATTGATCCCAAAAGATTCTGTTTGTTCAGCAGAACTGTCTTATTGATTTTATGCACTACACTGTGTATGCCCAGCAATTACCCACAGTCATTAATATTACCAGGATGAGTTAGAAAATACATTTTTGTTATATATTTCTGCACTGCCTTATGCTATGGAAATCTAATCCATTGTGTTTTGTTTTACCAGCGCCATGAGATACTACTGTGAAGCTAATTTATTAATAAGAATTCAGAGGAGTCCTCACAGGCAGTCAGGTGGCGGCAGCCAATGCTATGACCTGAGAAAAGAGTGAACAGAATGATACGAAAGATGGGGACACAACTTTATTTATTTACACCTGAATGTAGTATATACCCAGGCAGAAACCCTAGCTAAAAAAATAAAGTGAAGAAACAGAACTCTGGAAAAATATTCTTAAATGAGAATTCTATTTCATAGTGGTTTTTTTTCTTTCTTTCAGCTACAGATCTTTACTGAAATGCTATTGTTAATAAACTGAGCAAGAGTCATCTCACTAAATGAGACAATTTTACCTGAGCTAGTGAGCACAGGCTTCTTCTTTAACCAGTGATGAGGAAAAAAACACCATCACCACCACCAAAAAATACGCCCCCCCCCCCAATTTTCAAAAAAGCCACCTACATTTTTGTCTATTTTAGTAATTTGTATGAATGAGGTATTCCTTTTTTTTCTGTTCTATCCATTGCAGAGATAGAGCACAGTCAGAACACAAGGAACATTGAGGTGTGCTTTGAGATTGCTTGAACTCAGGAATAGTCTTAATCTGATTAATACAGACAAACCCAAATATTCTTTTTAGCATGCAGTGTGATCAATTAGAATTTTCAGTAACTTTCAATAATTTTATGGAGAAAATATTTCACAAAAATTTTACTTTTAACTTGCAAGAATATTTGTGCCATCACATTTCATATATGTACCTAAGTGTATGTGTGTATATATATATTTATATATACACATATATTTAGTTTCTAAGGCAGGAATAATAAAATGTATAACAATTCAATACAGCTGTTCATATTTCCAAATATGCTGAATTATACATTCAATAATGTGTATTAATTTTTACAGGACAAAAATATTCTGCCAAAGATTTGTTTTTATTTTACTGGTAATATTTTATTTTGAAAGTATAAAGTAACACTTTTTGCAATATATTAATATTATGGAAACAGTTTCCTAATATTAACATATCAATAAATATTTTAAAATATGTATTTCAAAATAATTACAATATAATAATTGTATTCAAATGCAAGATAGATTTTTTTGTCTGCCACCCCACCCCCACAGGTAGAATTTGTTTCACTCATTCTATATTTTGTTATATTTTTTATTATCCCTCAAAGTTGAATATTGACTTTAGTTTATGCAACATGCAAATGCATTTTAGAAAATGCAATCTTCCTCTAGATATCTTGATATTCATCACAGTCAGTGTCAGTTTTAAAAGTATAAACTTTGAATAGAAACAATGCATCAGCTTCAGCATACCATGCAGAACTTTGGTACATATAATCTCTTAGATATGTTACCAAATAGGAAACTTTATATCCTAAGAAAATCAAGCCTGTTATCTACCCATAAGCAACACACCGGAAAGCTTTTACATTAGAGAACATAATTTAACTTTTGTGGAATCATATTTTCAGTAGTTTCTATTTGCATATGTTAAATCCTTCCCCAATCTACTATAATTGTCAAATAAGATGAGATGATCCACAGTAATGAATAATCATAATTAACTAGCTAAGAATCATGCCTCACTTTCCTTACACTGTTATCAATGTCACTATCAGCTCTCTGCACATGGAGACTATTATTGCAGCTGTCATAGAATTAAATGAAATCTATCTGGCAACATCTGGCTCCTCAGAAGAAAATATGAATAATTTCACCAGCTTTCCCCATCTCTGCCTGCTGTATTCTAATTATGATGTAATGGAGGACATCAACATGCTGTGGACTTGGTGATTAACCCAGGGCAGCTGAGAAATAGGCCTAGTGAGATGAGCAAGGCACATAGATCAGCTCAATCAATTATCTTTTTTCTCAAGGCTCTTAAATACAGCAGTGACCTTGTGATGGGAAACAGTAAGTTACACTTGAACCCATTTAGGAGGTCAGATATTTCACAATACATTACAGGAACTAAATGCTCGTTTTTCAATTCAGTTATATGAAAAAGGCATATTACATACATATATATAACATACAAAATGCATATATATATACACACACAGACACACTTTGCAAGCCTTTATCTTTCTAATACAGGTGTTAGTCCTTAGCTTTTTCACTTTCTTTTTATCAATTAGTATATACAGCCTTTCCTCCTTTGTTTGGTCCCTATTCTGATTAAGCATCTGTCTGCAGGTACTGAAGTAATACAGAAAAGGATATATCAGTATAGTGACTACGAAAAGAAAAACAAGCTAAAAACTTTCAAATATTATTTCCAGTCTTCACTCATAAGTGTGGACACATCAACAAAATCCCAGTTTTAAAGCATACTCACGTGTTCCACCTTGTGTTTTGGAGGCTGTGGAGCTTATTTAATTCAGATTGCAGAGGCATCCAGTTCCTTGCCTGAAATGTTCATTGAAGCAGTTATCACTATAGAGCAATTGGACTAATGATCCTGGATTTATTCTGGTAGCATTCTATGGCACCTACACTAAATTAAGCAATTCAGTGCAGTCAGACACTCATCCACATTGTCCTATTTGGCACTATTTGCAGACACTTTGTGCTATCAAAGCAGTTATAACAGAATGTGGAATCTACATCCTAACATAGTTATCCATACTACTTATTTTAAAGACAAAGTAAGAACCATTGATCACAATAAAGACAAGGAGTAAACAAGGAGAATGAATCAAAGCCACTAAAATGCATCATTTTAAAGGAAGGTTGATTATTTTCACAAGGGAAGTAAAAAAAATAATGTTGCGATCTTCAGTGAAACATTGGTGGGAAAAAAACACTCAAATGTTACTATTATGAGCAGGGCTCTTTCTGTTACTCCAAGACACAATGTAATCTTTCACTCTAATTATTAGAGGGGAATAAATGGCATAGGATTTAACAGTTATCTAGTGCCAGATGCTGCTGCAGCCAGTTTTGTTAATTTAAATATTGAATTACAACTTCAAGTCTTTGTAAATACAAATTCATTTATATTGACTTGATTTATGAGGGGTTTTCTGTTGCCCATACTGAGAAGTAGCCTTTACTGGAAACAAATTTTTCTCCTCAGTATTTAGTGGGCATAATGAACATGCTCAGCATTAAAGTTACACTTTTTTATTTCCTCCTGTATGTCATGAGGTATATACCTTTGTTATGTTCATTGCAGACAGGCTATATTTGGAAAGGGACTTTGGTATCTGCAAGTGAGGAACTACCACAACAATCTAAACTACTGGCAAGGAATCCAAAATCCAGAGTAGCTGACAAAATCAACGTTTAAAAATATAGTTCAGCAAACCCACCGAGTACTAACTTAGAGTTACCCAACAGCAATATGCTAAGGACAGGTATATATTTTAAAATTCTGTCTTCCTCAAGAATATAGAGGATACTTAAGTCCAGGCTGCATTTCCATCCCAGTCTTTTTCCCTGTGTACTTCCTTAGCTGTGTGTATGAAAAACTAAAAAAAAGACTCAGACTTAAAAACTGATCACTATTAACCAAAAAGGATTTGAACAATAAGAGGCTATTCAAACCTCATTGGATTTGTTGAAAAAATCATTTTCACTACTAGCTATGACTTCCAAGTAATCAAGATACCTCAGAAACCTGAGCAGACCATAGAGAGCTAAATTCCTTTCACCCTACTGCCTCTTCACTACAATGAAGTTTGATAATTCCAAGGGTCTGAAAAAGTGTGGTTATTTAAGAACTCAGATATATTACTACTAGCTTCCATGACTGGCTACTAGCCTCCATATCACTGAAACCTTTTGCATCTAATTCACTTAGGCTGAAGTGAAAACAAGAGTAGCCTGAAAAAGGCTATTGGATCTATTCTGTTACAGAGAATAAATCTCCTGAGTTTTTCCCAGCTAACACTATTTAAAACATGGGGAAATGGAATTCCTGAAGACATTTACAAAGTTGTATTATAAAAATGCACAACTTTTTCTTGACAACAAATTAATATCTGACATAAGGAATATTGATTTGTCTTGAACTGTCATTTTATAACATTTTCACCAATTTGTGACACAAATCTAAATTGCAATTATGTTTCACCTGAAAATCTTTACTTATGAATTCCTATTTTCTTACTCATTAAAAGAGGTTACCAACATACTTTATTGTCCTTATTATTAAGTCAACATTTCTTGAATAAAAATGGTCTAGTAACTGTCTGAAAGAATGAATTCAAATGACTGTGTGAAATTATTTTCTAGAAAATTTGCTTCTGGAACATTCCACGTATTATAATGTAAGTCTCATATGGGAGGATAACACTACTTTGGTGGGTTGACTCAGAAGATAATTTCAAAATTAAATCAAAAAGTAATCAATACACAAAAATATAATTTGTCCATACCCAAAAATTTCATCTGAAAAAATTCTGGCTTGTTAATTTAGGAATCATGAGAATGCACCCCATATTACATTACACACATACTTTGAATTCAAATCTGTGAAGAGGGATTGAATTTTTGAAGGCTTCTGTTTTCTGCTTATTAATTTAAGTAATAAAATAGATATATAGAAAGAGTAACATCATAGTCTGATGTTTCAGTTAAAGTGAAAAACATGGCAAGAATTTTGCCACAAAGAAACTCTCTGGGAAAAGAACAACAAATTTTGTTTTTCTCAGTTCTTACTAGCTATGCAACAAAAAACAGTCTCACAAAAATTAACATGAGATTTCAATTGGGAAAGGCACAGCTTGAGTTTGTGGGAAAGCTCTTATTTTTATATCTGACCAGCAATATGGTTTTCTGTTTTGTGATCACAAGTTTTTTTCTCTGTCTCATTTTTTAGTGAAAAGCCCTGCTGTTTACTTCCCACATATAGCAAGTGTTACATCCCCCTAGGCTATAATATTAAACATCCTGACACACTCTTGTTTCAGTTCCCTTGATGGTGCTTTAGACTGAAATGGGTTTATTGGGTTTCCTCCAAGCTTCAGTAACATAATGTCTTTGAGCTTTTTCCACATGTGGTATAATTAACATCTACATTTTTTAGAGAACAAGTAGGAGGCCAAAAGTGGATGTTTTCTACCAAAAATAATAAAGCATTGTTTAAGATTTAATGAAATAATATCACCAGTGTCAACACATCCTTTATGAAATTAATTTTGTTATTTATTCTGCTGAAGAGACTCCTATTTTAATAAGGCAGTGTTCTTTTCAGGAATGGCACAAGTCCTTCAAAAAAGGAAACAGTGTATTTGTTTTATTTTATATAAATTTTCTATATTATATCACCTTATTCAGTACAATAAGTGTGAGCTGAATCCACCAAGAACAAAAGCTCAGAAAAAAGAAAAAAAAAAAAAAAGGTTTCAGTTGAAAGATACAGAAATATATTTAATGGAAAGTTACAATTTTATTAACTTAAGAAAAGGATGATACATCCCTTCCCTTTTCCTCAACTACTTCACAACATCATAACAGGCAAAAGAAGAACAAGATATATCTGATAAGGAGTAATGTGTGACTGATGTTATTTAGCCAGCCTAGATGCTGTTTGCTATCCGTAGTCTTTGGCCCTGAGTGATAAGACAAATCACCTGGAGTCAGATGAATTGTCCATGTTTGCATAGTACTGCAGCTATCAGACAGCACTGCTTGAGGTCAGGTAAAACTATCTTGCCAGCTAAAGTCGGTCCTTTAGCACAGGGCTGGGCAGTCTCCTCCCATTTCCAGTATCTATCTCCACAGCTTCCCATAAATTCAGTAACAGAGTATCTTTGCAGCAGCTTCAGAGTCTTCAGGAATAATTTACAGAAAATATGTATATCATCAATAAATATACAACTCTTCAAAGTTTCCAGAGATCTGAATGTTGGGATCTTGCTGGGTTAGGTTTGATAAAAAGTGGTAGATATTTTGTCAATAAGTTTAAATAGTTGACCACTTTTGTACCATCATAGCTTTATCTAAGACCACATTTGCAAATGGAGGTTGTATTTTCACTTCCAAATAAATGAATGTGGAGTTGCGAAAATTTCCACTGCTTCTACAACAGTAACCATAACAGAGGGTACCTACTCATTTAAAGTTTCTGTATTGCATGTCATCTCCCTTTGAAAAAGTACTGACTGCAGAATAAAGTAAGGTTTCTTTTTCACTTGTGCGGTCTGCTGCAATGGTAGTAGTAGCACGTTCTGGAAGGAGGCAATGGTTCAGAGAAAGAGTATGCTTAGTGAGAGAAAGTGCTGGAGGGTGGGGTGGTGGAAACTGAAAAAGAGAAAGAGCAAGAAAGGAATCAGCTTGTGCAGAAACTGATAAGATTTCTAAGAGCAGAAACACAGACAGACCTCCAGTGTGGCTCAAAGAGATACATTTGTTTATAAGGTTTTTTATGTCTGTTCTGTTATTACACTGAATTTGCTCTGTTATCTTAGTTTGTGTTTTAAATAAAAAATAGCTGCAGATTTGTTTGTTTGGTTGGTTGGGTTTTTTTGTGTATGTGAGGTGAAGTCTATAAGGAAAAGGTACAGAAAGGTCTGCTTAACACTCTGGCCAACTCAGTCAATCTAATAATGAAACTATTATCATTGTCTCTCTCACAACTGATTTGGTCACATGATACTTATGGACTTCAGAAATTTTTAAGGCAATTGTAACCTTGCAAAAAACATGCTCATTAAATACTCAAGAAAAAATAAACATATGAGGAAAAGATTTGTTGTCATACCATTTCCAACAGTAGGCAGTCAGGTGTTGGTAAAACTTCCCAGCTATTAATGTAGAGCTGTAATAATCTTTATAACAGATGAGTTAGACTAGTCATCATTCAGCTGTCACAGTTTGCTAAAACACTCCTGTATACCTGATCTTCTTCAGTACAGGGATGTACTGCAGTATTTACAAACCTAGATCTTTTCTTTGGCAATTTCCTCAACTCAGCTTAGGGAGTCCTCTAAAATACAGCTGCAAGTAACTGGTGTTATTCGGCTGCTGCTGTGTGCATAGGTGTGCACTTGGGCATTATCAGTCTAGGTTAGCATCCCAGAGCACTCTTGTAGCTAGCCGTCACTTACAATTCTATCTTTTTGTTCCATTATCAGAGCCCTGTTAATGTTTACTGAAAGCATTGCACTCCATCTCAGTGCCTGCGCCTTTGTCTGCTGAAACAAAAAGATAAACAATAAAGATTTTCACTGGGTATTAGGGCATAATAGCAGTCTTTCAAAGAGAAGTGTTAACTCCAGTGTTAGTCCCATTAATTTAAGGATTTATTAATGTATTTTGTCTGTTTTCCAGAGAAATCAATATTACTTCTTGAAAAGAAAAAATAAAAGGATTCCCACATTATTATTTCTAAGTCATCTGCACACTCACTGCTCATTTTCACTATGTTCTGCTGCTTCTGTCACTCATTTGTCACTTCTTTGCTACCTCTTTAAAAATCACTGTCTACTGCTCTTGGTCTTCACCTTTAATACAGATTTGTGGGTTTTTAATGCAACTGCTGTCTTCAAGGATATGAATATTCATATACAGCTCTGCAATCTCAAGGAGATAAATGCAGTTTAGTAAAAATCAAATTTCGACCTTGCTGTAACCTCATCTATATGTTGGAGATATCTCTGAATATCTTAAGCTGGCACGCCTGGATTAATTGGGGAATTCTGTTATCATACAAAAGCTCCAGCTGAGATCACTATGTGATGTTATCATACAATTTGTGATCTACTTCTGTTTTGTGTACCTGTTTTATTACTAAGAAATGTTATTGCTAAGTACTGAAAAAGCAGGACTGAAAAAGGATAAGGTGGACTAGTGTTTGGTGAACTAGTTATGCAATTCCTACAGTTGCCACAGACAAAATTGTTAATTTGTATTTAACTCTTAAGAACATTGAGAACTAATAGATGAAATATCTAATTGTCTAACTTGATTACTGAGTTATTGAGTACTGTAAAATCATCACAGAACCAAAACAAGACCAAGCTGCACCAGAAGATGTGTGACAAAAGATAGCAACAGCTTGCAGTTTAAGGCCTTGAGCTTGCCAACATATAATGAACATAGTAGGAATTGTTACATGAAGTATCTGTAGTTGGTGCTTTAAAAAAACCAAGAGACTGTAGCTGAGCATGGCAGGCCACAGCAAGATTATAGAACAATGAAAGATGCAGGTAGCAGTGATATGATGAATCAAACATTAGGATAAAATAGTTTGTGCCACAGTTCTGGTTTGTTGGTGGTTTTTTTTTGCAGGGATGTTTCTTTTAAGATGCTTTAATGATTCTAGAAAAACTGAATTTGAAAAAAGAAATAGGGCAATGCAGGATGCAGTTTTATAATATGGTAAACAAATGTTAAGGAAAAAAAACAATTAATTTTAAATTATCACAATTAGCAAAATTTATTAAACAAATAGCAAGAAATTGAGCTATAAAAGTTTATGAAAAATTACATGACATACAGACTTGTCTGTAATGTATTGGGATGCATTGAATTATTGCAAAATTCAGAAGAGTGAGATGGAACACAATGAATATGCAAAGAAGGTGTCTTCAGTGTTCTATTTTGAAAACTGGATATTTGGAAGAATGTTATATAAATTAGGAAGGACCATGTTGGAATAACAAAGATATACAGAGTTAAATTTGAAAGAAGACTTTATTATAAGAGAATAATTACATCTTGGAAATGTTAAGAAATGGAAAAAAAGTAAAATTTGAATGAAGTTTTTCTATGTGGGCTATTTGGGCATATTTTCTTTTTCCTTTCATTCTTCCAAGATAATCTGGTTGTGGGAGTAATTCATTTTGTTTTCTAAGGGTATGAGGATATTTGATTTCTTAACCAAACTAGATTTTAAGTCAAGGGAGATTTTCAGTAAAATGTCTTCATTACGTCTAATTTGTGTTAGGTGAATTTTTATTCTGAGTGTTGCTCCAATAAATTGAGACAGATGGAGATAATAAACCTAACACGTATTCATAGAAAAAAAATATGTTGTTTTCGGTCTGGGATGTTTTGTACTGTGAAAAGTTTTATTCCATTCCCTTATCTGAAACCTATGTCAACAATTACATTATCTTCAATATGTCAGAAGAGTTTCAGGGCATTTTCAAATTAACTTTCTGATTATATTTACAGACTTTAAGATATTCTCTAAATTTGATTCTCCTAAATAGGCAGTTTTCATATAAATTCACAGTTTCCAATGTAATACATTGAAGAGCTTGAGCTGAAATAGGATATATTTTCAAACATTAACTGGAAAATAATGAAGTATATAATAAGCAATAATTAAATTTACAGGGAACAGAAATATCCAGTTTTCTTTAATTGTTCTTCTTTAACCTGTTTTTCAGGCTGTTAAAATTTCTAAGCATTACAGCAAAAGCTTTTACAACCAAAACTAAAAGTTGACATTTCATTTACATTTCTTAACAACAAGCTGTGGTTCTTTTTGCTTCTAAATGAGGTGAAAACAATCCTTAAGTACAATGTTTTTTGCTCAAATTTTGCTTATACCAAAACAAAATCTAGGTCCACTCCTGAAAATAAATAAGTTAATATTAATATTAAGTCACTTACAGTTCCACATAATTTTAACCATAATCGAGTTTGGTTTGCCAACTGAAACAAATATTAAGCAAAAAGAATGTTATAAAATATTTATTGAAGATGGACTGAAAATTATTTTATTACATTTCTGAATTTCTGTTGGGATATGTTTGCACATAACATGTTTCTATTTATTTATCTTTCAACCAAATCTCTAAGGTTAGGGCTACATATACCATTTTTCAGATTGAATTTTGCTTTCAAGAAGAAAGTTCCTTCATGGTTTTTTTTCCCTCAAAGACCATATTCCAAAACACTGTTGGAAAGACTACAAATATGTTTTAGTATCCAATGGAAAAAAAAAGGAAATAATTTTTAAAAGTCAACGACAAACTTCTCAGTAAGAGAATTCCTTGTTTACACTACAGTCTTTGCTGACCTGAAGTCCAGTATTCTGAAACACATCACTAGTAATCACTAGTAACTCAAAATGTAACACAGATAAGTACTGTCCTCCAGAAATTAGTTGACAACAGTAAGAAGTTTTGCTGTGCAAAATGACTACTTTCCACCAATAGGTGCTTGGCTCTGCCAAATACAAAGAACTACAAAGGAAAAGGTGGCAAAAAAGGGGATGGGAAAGCCTTCTGAAGGAAACCTTGATGTGGGTTAATTTAACAATGACCAGAGTGTGTGTTTAGATAAAGACTTGTTTAAGCATTTTGCTTGACTGATATTCTTAACCTAATCTCTAATTTGTGTTCTCTCTTTTTTTTTTTTTAATTTTTTTATGAACTTATGTAAGCATGCTTTATGTTGGTTGAATGATACAATGATATTAAAGTTTTATGTATTCCAGTTAAATGTTAAAGTATGTCATGCTTCATAAACACAATAATATATTGCAAATGATAGAGGCAAGTAAGTGCAGTGACATCTACTAGACTTTTATAATGAATTGCTAGATCAATCATCAGAAATCAGAGCTACTTTACTGTTTCTGGCTCCAGGTATCAGAGTGAGACAAGATTTTCAGCTATGCCACCTTCCACACTTTCTACAATCTGGTTCTTGAATGCAAAGTTTATTTATTAGTGATCTTTGGGCTGACTGGAAAGCCAGGACCCTGGAGCACATTGTGTTGTGCAGGTAAATTTTAAAGCAGACATTGAGACTTAGAACTTTACTGAAAGTCTTTGTATTTTAATTTTCTAAGATCTTTGGCTTTTTTTAAATTGTATTTATATGGGTTTACAATACTTTGAATGTACCAAATGGATAAAAGTAATACATATGCATAGTAGTAGATTCTGTATTTGTGTAAATGAACTGATTCCTTTCATAAATAGTCTTTATCCTGAACTGTGTAACACCTCTCTCTAACTGATCTTTTGATGATTCATACAAGATTCTGTAAAAGTGCAGAATCTGTTATGAAATATTGAACTAATCTGTAGCCCTGAGGATTTGATTTATTTGTTTCACTGTCTTAGGGGGAGGACATAGCATAATTCCAAAATCTTGCTGTTAATAAAAAAATGAAATGTCATTTTGATTTGATATATTATTATATATATTCTATCTTTACTTTTAGTATTTCACTAGATTATGGGGTTTTGCTTATTTTTCATTTAACACCATTCAAGTCTTCTAACTTAATTTACTTTCACCGCTTTATATTTCTTTGATGCAGCATTTAATACCATAGACCAAATACTAGACTTTATTTTTCCAAAGTTCTTTGAACAAGAAATTTTTAAAACACATTCCCAGGTGCACAGAGGTGAAACTGATGGATGTTAGCACTCCATTCTATGATACAAAAATAGAGGCACCACAGAAAGTTCAGTAATTGACAATCTTTCCTAGCAGTGGAATGTCACATACAATTGTCACGTTCTGAAAATATTTCTGTGCATAGAAAATGTAACACATTTTCTGGAATATAAAAAATTGAATAAAATAAAATAAATAAAATGTTGGTTTCCTTACGCAAAGTACTATGCTTTATTTCCATGGCAACAGTTCAGCACTGTTAAGTGAAACATTGTAAACAAAAGTGTCAAGCCGAAATCCTCAGGAACATTAAGCTCATTTACAGCCAAGATCAAACTGCAACCATTCAGCATCTTTCTCATTCCAATGAGAGTAAACTCTAAAGCAGATTTTTTCCTGGTACTACATTGCTGAAATGTTTGTGACATAAAAATTCTACCAGCCAACGATTTGAGTATTTTCAGTCACACAAATGAGTGGCACAAGCCAATTCTTACTGTTAAGCGTAATTGTAAGTTTGTCATTGATGCATGTGACTCTCCAATGATATTTCTCTTTTAAATTGTTCAACATAGAAAAAACTAACCAAAGCAAATACCTTTTCTTGTCAATCTGTTAATGATGTTATATTATATGAAGTGTATCTTAATTGTCAAACTTGAAATTTACAAAATGTTTTTTTTGAATCTTAAGCCATCTTTGAATATTGCATATTCAGTAATGCCTAATGTATAGTGGCTTGCTACAACAACAACAACAAAAAAAAAAAAAAAAAACAAAAAAACCCACAAACCAAAAAAAAAAACCAAAACCAAGAACACAAGAACAACATACATGATGTGTCATGTGTAACACATTTCTTCATGTGTTAATAATTTCAAAAGCTATCAAGACATTATAGGTCCCAGCAACTGACACATTACATGAATGTCTTATTTTCTCATTAAAAAAAGATATTTCAATTACATATAAGAGATAATAGAAACAATATGATTGAAAACATTTTTTTAATTCTCACATTGTTTTATATTTCCTGAAGGAATATGCTTATATATACTTGGAAAAACAGATTTAAACAAATAAATCACATAATTCAGGCTTTAAATGTGGTGGAAGATGATGTCACAATTACCTTGTAATTCTTGACATTAAACTCTCTTCAGAAATCCATGGGGATCATTACAGATGCAATAACTCCAGGATGTGCCTTGTTAAGTGGGAAGCTTAATTGGCTCTGAGCAAGGAAGAACCTGGAGGAATATGAAGATGAAAACATATGAGGGATCTTTCTTGAAGATAGTCTTTACAGCTCTCAGACAGAGATAGAGGGAAAAAATTGCTTCTTCATGTTCTTGTCTCAATAAAATAGTTGGCTCTAAGGCCCTTTTTTCTTACAGCTTCTTTATAGTCCCTTTTTCTGATGATAGTGTAAATGCACATGGATTTTTTTGAGGATATTTATAACTGAGAGATCATAATTTTTAATCATGGAATGTCTCATGTTGGAAGGGACCCATAATGATTATTGATTCCAAATCCCTGCTCCTCGCAGGAATACCTGAAAATAAACCATATGACTAAGAGTGTTGTCCAGATGCTCCTTGAACTCTGACAGGCTTGGTGCCATGACCATGTCCCTGCAGGGCCTGTTGCAGTAATTTTAGCTGATGAAGAAACCATATATATCCTAACAGAACATCATTTTAAGTCTAAGCACCTTATTTCCTACTTCCTTAAATTTAAGTTCTCCTTCGAGGAACTGCATTTTCCTTGTTATGCCTTTGTCTGTCAAAGCTAATAAACAAACAAACAATCCTCTTAGCTGTGTCTACAGTTACAATGAAGTCACATCTTAGTGTTCCCTTAAGCTATCTCCATAAATAAACCTCTTTAGATTCTTCATTGTAAAGATGATGTTCAAGGATTTTAACTGTTATTTGATTTCCTCTCTGAACTTTTCTCAGTTTTTCAGTGTCCTGTGGTACGTGCAGAAGCACTTTTGAGGAAACATTCTCATTCCTTAACTATGATCTACATTTTGACTCTCATATGTTTCAAGTGTTACTGTATATTTGGCTCTGTTTGTGCAGAAACAGTGAGGATGATAAGCTCAGTCAATGAATGAGTCTGAGAAAAGTGTTTAACATTTCCTAACAACTTCCAGTAGCCTGAATTCAGAATAAAAGGAGGCTCAGGGTGTCGAACATTTCAGAAAATCTGGCTCCTTTCCTCCTAAATATTAAATGCTTATAGGATATCAATAGTCTTACAGCTACATCAAATGCAAAAGCTACTGTAAGAACAGTTTCTTCATGTACTCTTACAAATCTTTCAGGAATTTAAGAGATTTCCCTGACTTATGCTGCTTTAAGTCTCTGGATAAAATATCAAATAAAATAGGAAGTTTATGAAAGATTGAGGAGGGTTATAAAATTTGATTTACTGTAAATAAATCATTATGCCTCTTTGCAGCACTGTGAAATCTTTTTTTGCAGTTCCAGTTTTTCGTTATCCATGCACTGAATACAGAACAGGATTATTTTACACAGACAGCAAGTTTGTTAACTGATGGTACTTGTGTACCAGTAATATGTGTATATTAAGAGATGCAGCAAACATAGCTTGCCAATGTGATGTCTATCTACAAGAAGGGCCAGAAGGAGGATCCGGGGAACTACAGGCCTGTCAGTCTGACCTTGGGACCATGGAAGATTATGGAGCGATACATCTTGAGTGAGCTCACCAGGGAAGCGCAGGACAGCCAGGGGATCAGGCCCAGCCAGCATGGATTCATGAAAGGCAGGTCCTGCCTGACCAACCTGATCTCCTTCTATAACCACGTGACCTGCCTAGTGGATGAGGGAAAGGCTATGGATGTTGTCTACCTGGACTTTAGCAAAGCCTTTGACACAGTCTCCCACAGCATTCTCCTAGAGAAGCTGGCAGCTCATGGCTTAGACAGGTGTACACATCGCTGGGTAAAAAGCTCGCTGGATGGCCGAGCCCAGAGAGTTGTGGTGAACGGAACTAAATCCAGTTGGCAGCCGGTCACGAGTGGTGTTCCCCAGGGCTCAGTGTTGGGGCCAGTCTTGTTTAATAACTTTATCAATGATCTGGATGATGGGACTGAGTGCACCCTCCGTAAGATTGCAGATGACACCAAGTTGGGCAGGAGTGTTGATCTGCTTGAGGGTAGGAAGGCTCTACAGAGGGATCTGGACAGGCTGGATCGATGGGTCAAGGCCAGCTGTATGGGGTTCAACAGGGCCAAGTGCTGGATTCTGCACTTGGCTGACAACAACCCCATGGAATGCTACAAGCTTGGGTAAGAGTGGCTGGAAATCTGCCTAGCGGAAGAGGACCTGGGGGTGTTGTTCAACAGTGGACTGAATATGAGCTGGCAGTGAGCCCAGGTGGCCAAGAAAGCCATCAGCATCCTGGCTTGTACCAGGGATAGTGTGGCCAGCAGGACTAGGGAAGTGATTGTGCCCCTGTACTTGACACTGGTGAGGCCATACCTTGAATACTGTGTTTAGTTTTGGGCCCCTCAGTACAAGAAGGACATTGAGGTGCTGGAGCGTGTCCAGAGAAGGGCAACAAAGCTGGTGAAGGGTCTGGAGACCAGGTCTTATGAGGAGTGGCTGAAGGAACCGGGGTTGTTTAGTCTGTAGAAGAGGAGGCTGAGGGTAGACCTTATGGCTGTCTACAAGTACCTGAAAGGAGGTTGTAGCGAGCTGGGGGTTGGTCTCTTCTCCCAAGTTACTAGCAATAGGACACGAGGAAATGGCCTCAAGTTGTGTCAGGGGAGGTTCAGACTGGATATTAGGAAAAATTTCTGTACTGAAAGAGTGGTCAGGCATTGGAACTGGCTGTGCAGAGAGGTGGTGGAGTCACCATTCCTGGAGGAGTTCAAAAAAATGTGTAGACGTGGCACTTCAGGGCACGGTTTAGGAGGCATGGTAGTGTTGGTTTGACAGTTGGACTTGATGATCTCAGAAGTCTTTTCCAATGTTAATGATTATATGATTCTATGATTCCATTTGACTGTGTTAAAATGAGGTAACAACAAAGTTGTGATGAAACTGAAAATAATGTCATATTAAGTTCTGTGAAAGCCTGTAATTATGACTGAATTACAGAGTTTCTTAATTCTGAAAATTCTCAACTATTTTTTACATGACATGTATTTTCAAGACTTTTTACTTTGTAAAATTGCTTTTTGACTAACAAAGATACCTTGATTAACACAAGTCAACACTTATGAACTCTTATAACTTAAAAGGCTAGTGTTCATAAGAATAATGCTATAATGTAGGCAAAATAAATCTACTAGTTGGAATTTCACTGATGCAAATTTATACCATAAACTTTACACAAATAGTGGAAGAGATTGGCTCACACTTCTAGAAAGGTGAAGCATAAAGGAGAACCATCAGTAGAATCAAGCAAGTAGGAAATGTCACCTCTAGCAGATTTAAATAATTGCAGTTAAGGCTAGAGGAAACTACAGCAACAAGTAGCACTCTTCATGTATAGGAAAGTTAAATGCAAAGGGGGAGTGAATGGCACTTGTTCACATTTAGGAAGAGATTGAGCGTAGGATCATAAAGGACCATCCAGTCTTTGAACATCTGATCCTGGTCTTTCTTACTGGAAGAAGAGAGCTAGAATATATTTTGCATGAAATTGTGAAGTACCAAACTGAAGTATGAGAAAAGCAGAATCTGTCTAAGACAAGGAATTTGTCCTGTTAATTGTGGCTTACTTGTTCTATTTCCGAAAGGAAAAAAAAAAAAAAAAGAAAAGGTTACTTTTCTCCTCTTCATTTATCGACTAAAATTAGCTAATATTGGGAATGAAAGATGCAAATCATATGAACAACAACAACAAAAAAAAAAAAAAAAAAAAAAAAAAAACTTAAAGACATATTAGAATACTAGAAATTGGAAATTCTGGATGCACTTCTAAAAGAATGAATTCTAGCTTCACCGCCTTCTCTGGCCTCAAAGTCTGATGAAATTTATGCCTTACAGGAGTGTTACAAATGGGGTCACATAGGGAAACATGCAAAATAAAAAATAGAAGAGATTAGTAAACGTGTGATAAGTTTAGACTACTGGGAAAAGAAAAGGACTAGAAAGGTGAAAAAGGGTTTTTAAATCCCTTGAGGGGGTATATGAAAATGCAGATGTAAAAAATGTAGTGCAGAGTCAAAATATATACTATATATAAAAATCTATGTGCATATATGTACAATATATGTATGGCAGTCAGTCACCCAGGGGAGCTGCTCTAGACCCAGCCCAATCTGCATTAGACCAGCAGATCTTGGTGCACAGGGGGTTTTCTAAGGCAGGGAAATGCTGGGGCAGCAGAGAGACCTGCCAGGAGCTGGCAGCTCTCGAGAGAGACACTGACAAGGCCTGGGCATTGCCAGAGCAACTGTGGCCACCCCTATGCCTATAAATAGCAGCATAGAGAGCACTAGTGACCAGGAGTGCTGCAAACAGAGTGGGCTGACAGAGCATGGTATGTCAGCCAGGGTGTGGCATGACAGTCCACATGGCAGTTCACCTTACCAGCTCAAGAGGTGAATTCAATTGGTGGTCATCACCCTCTCAGAAGGAGCTTAGCTATGGTATCCACGAGGCAGAAAGCTACGCCCTCTGTGCTCACCGGAATGGATGTGGCAACCCAAACAAAGCTACCATGAAAACACGCAGCCATCCAAGTCTCAGGCTGCAGGGTATGCCAGAGCCTTTCACTGGTAATGGGTGGCAGTAGAGAGAACAGCTGTGTGAGGTGTGAACAAGTGGACGATCTGCTCAGCATGATGGCAGAGCTACATGAGGAGGTAGAAAGATTAAGGAGCATCAGGGAGGCTGAGAAAGAGATAGACTGGTGGAACCATGCTCAGTTCCCCCTGAGACAGAAACAGGGATAGTCATCAGAAAAAAAACAAGATCAAGGGGATCCTTTATCCTCCCATTGCTAGGCTGAAGGCAGTAGCTTAAAGGAAAGGAGTGAATGGAGGCAAGTCCACACTTGGGGTGGCAGATGAACCCCCTGCTTGCCCACCTCACCTTCCCAGGTGCCTCTGTACAACAGGTATGAGGTTGTGGATGTGGAAGGCCACTCAATGGATGATGTGGACAGTCCATCTCCATCAGAGGTGTTGCCAAGGTCAGAAAAGCCTACCACCTGTATCACAACCACCTCCATGAGGAGGAAAAGATGGGTTATAGTTGTAGGTGACTCCCTTCTGAGGGGAACAGAGAGTCCAATATGCTGGAAAGACCCTCCTCTTGGGGAAGTCTGCTGCCTCCCGGGGGCTTGGGTTAAGGACACCACTAGGAAACTTCCTAGCCTGGTACAGCCCTCAGACTATTACCCATTACTGCTCTTCCATGTGGGTGGTGAGGAAGCTGCAATGCGTAGTCCAAGGGCAATCAAAAGAGACTTCAGGGCCTTGGGACAGTTACTAAGGGAAACTGGAGCATAGGTTATTTTTTTCTCTAACCTTCCAGTTGCAGGAAGTGACATTGGAAGAAACAGATGGACCCAGTCTATTAATACATGGCTCCGTGGCCGGAGTCATTGCTCCAGCTTTGGGTTTTTCAATAATGGGATGGCCTACATGGCACCAGACCTGCTGGCATCTGATGGGATTCACCTTCCTCAAAGGGGAAAGACGGTCTTTGCTCACAAGCCTAGCGGGGCTCTTTGAGAGAGATTTAAACTACACTTGAAGTGGGAGGGGGATAATATCAAGCTTGCCTGTGACAAGATGTGGGATGACATGCCAAGGTTAGAAGGATGGGGTGCTAGTGAGGGCCCTGTTGCTCTGAGATATGCTGGGTACACTGCAGCACACTTGAAGTCTTAAGCAGATGAGCCAGGGGCTCCTGAGGTAATAGGAGCCAGAGAGAAACACCAGTGAAACACCTCAAAGGAATTAAGGTGTGTTCCTCTAAGAAGGTGACATGTCCAACAGCCCAGCTGAAGTGACTCTACACCAATGCACACAGAATGGGCAACAAACAGGAGGAGTTGGAAGCCACTGTGCTGCTAGAAATCTATGACCTAGTTGCCATTACTGAAATTGGTGGGACAAATCCCACAACCAGAGTGCAGCTATTAATGGCTACAGGCTGATCAGAAGAGACAGGTGAGGAAGAAGGGGTGAAGGGGTTGTCCTCTACATCAGGGAATGGATACAGTAGGAAGAGTTGTCTCTGAAGAATAGCCACGAGCAGGTTGAAAGCTTATGGGTAAGAACCAGAGACCAAGGCAACAAAGGGAATCTTGTGGTTGGTGTCTACTACAGGCTGCCTGATCAAAGGGAGCTTATTGATGCAGCCTTCTCAATCCAGCTACAGGAGGCATCATGCTTGCAGGCTCTCGTCCTGCTGGGGGACATCAACCACCCCAACATCTGCTGGAAAAGCAGCACAGCAAGCTACAGGCAATCCAGGAGACTCCTGGAGTGCATTGAGGATAACTTCTTAAGGCAAGTAGTAGCCCTACCAGAGGGGATGCAATGCTGGACCTGTTGGTCACCAGTGCAAGTGAGCTAATCGGTGACATCAAGATTGGAGGCAGCCTGGGCTGCAGTGATCACGCACTGGTGGAGTTCATAGTCCTGAGGGATATAGGTCAGGCAAAGAGTAAAGTCAGGACCCTGGATTTAAGCAAATTTCCACCTGTTCAAGGAGTTAGTCAATAGAACCCTGCCGGAAACTGCCCTCAGGGACAAGGGAGCAGAAAGAGATGGCAGATCCCTAAGGATGCTTCCATAGAGCGCAAGAGCTCTCCATCCCCAGGTGCAAGAAATGAGGAAAGGAAGGCAACAGACCAGCATGGATTAATTAAGACCTGCTGGTCAAAATAAAGAGCAAGTGTCCACTGCACAGGCAGTGGAAGCAGGGACAGGTATCCTGGGAAGAGTATAGGGATGTTGCCTGGTTGTGGTAGGGATGTGATCAGGAAGGCCAAGGCACGGCTGGAGATGAACTTGGCAAGGGATGCAAATAATAATAAGGACTTCTACAGGTATGTCAGCCAGAAAAAGAAGGTCAAAGAAAGTGTACTCCTCCTGATGAACGTGACTGGCAAACTGGTAACAACGGACGAGGAGAAAGCTGAGGTACTCAACAACTTTTTTGCCTCAGTCTTCACTGGCAACCTCTCTTCCCACACCTCTCGAGTGGATGGACTGCAAGACAGGGACTGCGGTAGCAAGTTCCTCCCAATGTAAGAGAAGATAAGGTTTGTGACCACCTGAGGAACCTGAACATAAATAAGTCTATGGGACCTGATGAGTTATATCCCAGAGTCCTGAGGGAATTTGCTGATACAGCAGCCAAGCCACTCTCCATGATATTTGAAATGTTATGACAGTCAGGTGAAGTCCCTGGGGACTGGAAAAAAGGGGTTTTTTTAAAAGGGTAGAAAGGAGGACCCGGGGAAACACCAGCCTGTCAGCCTCATATCTGTGCCTGGGAAGATCATGGAACAGATCCTCCTAGAATCTATGCTTAGGCATATGGAGGACAGGGAGGTGATTTGTGGCAGCCAGCATGGCTTTACCAAGGGCAAGTCCTGCCTGATCAACCTAGCGGCCTTCTATGATAGAGTGACTACATCAGTGGACAAGGGAAGAGCTACAGATGTTATCTACGTGGACTTCTGTAAGGCCTTTGACATGGTCCCCCACAGCATCCTTCTCTCTAAACTGAGGAGATACGGATTTGATGTGTGGACTGTTCAGTGGATGAGGACCTGGTTGGATGGTTGCATCCAGAAGGTAGGGGTCAATTGCTTGATGTCCAGATGGAGACCAGTGACAAGTCGTGTCCCTCAGGGGTCCGTACTGGGATGAGTACTGTTTGATATCTTCATCAGTGACATAGACAGTGGGATTGAAAGCACCCTCAGCAAGTTTGCAAATGACACCAAGCTGAGTGGTGCAGTTGACACACCTGAGGGATGGGATGTCACCCAGAGGGACCTGGACAAACTCGAGAAGTGGGCCCATGTAAACCTCATGAGGTTCAACAAGGCCAAGTGCAAGGTCCTGCACATGCGTCAGGGTAACCCCCAGTATCAATACAGGCTGGGGGATGAAGGGATCGAGAACAGCCCTGCGGAGAAGGACTTGGGGGTACTGGTGGATGAAAAGCTGGACATGAGCCAGCAATGCCTGTTCACAGCTCAGAAGGCCGACTGTATCCTGAGCTGCACCAAAAGAAGGGTGGCCAGCAGGTCAAGGGAGGTGATTCTGCCCCTCTACTGTGCTCTGGTGAGACCCCACCTGGAGTACTATGTCCAGCTCTGGAGCCCTTAGTACAGGAGAGTCATGGACCTGTTGAAATGGGTCCAGAGAAGGGCTACAAAAATGATCAGAAGCATGGAACATCTCTGCTGTGAGGACAGGCTGAGAGAGTTGGGGTTGTTCATCCTGGAGAAGAGAAGACTGTGGGGAGACCTTGTTGCAGCTTTTCAATTCTTGAAAGAGGCTTATGAGAAAGATGGAGACAGACTTTTTAGTAGGGTCTGTTGCAATAAGACAAGGGTTAATGGTTTTAAACTAAAAGAAGGTAGATTCAGACTACATATAAGGAAGAAATTTTTTACAGTGTGGGTGGTTAAACACTGGAACAGATTGACCAGAAAGGTGGTATATGCTCCAACCCTGGAAACATTCAAAGTCAGGTTGGACAGGGCTCTGAGCAACCTGACCTAGTTGAAGATATCCCCAGTCATTGCAAGGTGGGTTGGACTAGATGACCCTTAAAGGTCCCTTCCTGCCCAATCTATTCTATGATTCTATGATTCTATGATTCTATGATTCTATGATTCTATGAATATGAACTGTAGTATCAAAAAAAGAAAATCTGTACTGAAATTCTGTTGCCAGTGTTTGAATTAAGCTGTGTGTGAATCTCATTCTCGCCTTTCCTTAAACTTCTGGAAGCTGAGGGAAGTGAAAAGTGATTTTCATTCTTAAAACATAGGTCCTCTTGGGAAATTTCTTAGTAATAAAAAATATTGCCATGCTCCAAGAGGAAATTTTCAATATAGTATTTAAAATGCTTATTCAAACAATACCCATGTACACTAAAGCTGCCGGGTGAACCAGCACTGGAAGAAGTATCTAAAACAGTATTAGTACTGATGGAGAAATATTAGCATGTGTACACTGTAGACCCTTAATGACATATATGTTTACCAGAAATTTAGATTTGTCAGACAAAACAGAGCTTCACATATAAAAACCTATCAGGAGTGTAATATAGATTTTTAGTTCTTACACAAGGATTTGTGACTGGAAAACAATAAATAGTCTCATTTAGGTTCAAAAGTACATATACTTTTTCCATTTATAACAGACATTTTTTTCCCTTAGTATTGCTTGTATTATTTGACAGGAAGCAGTTTATGTCTCAAAGAATCACACTTTAAATCTGCAAGGAAAAAATCTCTGTAAACAGAAATAAATTATGAAGCTGAGACAATTTACAATTAAATTCACATCATCTTGCAAAACTCCATTCCTGAGATAATCAAATAAGACATTGCTTTACTTAACTGCTGTAAATGAACATAACAGAAGAGAAAACTGTTTACCCAGATTTCCAGAAGTACTGTGAAGTGACTAATAGTTGTTGTATACATTCTTCAACTAGTCTATATATTGTGATACTGCATCTTCATATTAAGCAACTTCCAAATCTGTCAAAGAGCATACGTCTAACTTGATATTCACTGAACTGATATGCAAGACTGTCAGATGGGGGAATGAAAAATGTTGAAAGTAATTCACCTGTTTGCTTCACAGAGGCTCATAAGATAATATTTGAGTGAACCTAGAGAGGAGTATCCTGGTTATTGATTTTACTTTGTGTTCTGAGGTTTCTGGGGGGCTCCCAAAAGGATTAAAAATATATATTTAGGACCTGCCCCAATTTCTGTGGTTGGTAGATGTTTGGGGATTTTTTAAGATAATGTGAATAGAATCATAAACATCATGGAAGTGCCTTTCAAATAGCATTGAAACAGAAGATTACACAACAATCTTCTAGATACATTTCTAGATACATTAGGGATTTCATGAATTAGTGTACTTTTTAAAGTTTTTAAATGAGCTGTTTCTGTTCATTATTTTCTCATGCATGGATGTAGTAATTGTGAAGGAAAGCAATGCCAAAGTCATTAACACAGTATTAGATTCACTTGTCATTTCTAGTGTTAAAGAAAAGGGGGTAACTCACCTGACACATGAGACAAAATGGAAAAGAGTTATAAGATTATAAATATATCTTCAGGTGGATGAATATACCACATGTCATGTTTACCTGTAGAACCTTCATTACTCCAGCTGATGTCAACAAAATCCTCTTCCCTTTTGATCCTCTTTCCTCCCTCACCAAATCCAAGAAAGGTAACTAAAAATGTTTACTGCAGTTGTTAAATCTCAGACTAAGATCAGGTAATAAATGAGTAAAACACAAGGTCAAATTTGAATATGAATATGATCATTTGCAGGTGAAAGATGGTATGCAGCTCAAGTCTTTCCTGCTTTACAAGCATTAGAAATTCCATCCAAAGCACGAAAAATATTAAGAAGCAGCATTTATATTTAATGATTGCTAATTTAGGCAGATGTTCTGAATCATCCTCTAGAGGATCCTTATCACACTCTGGTATCTAAATTGGGTGTCTGCTGTTCAGTTACGATTTTTTTTCAAAGACTCATATATGTGCCAACAATAGGAAAGCAGTTGATATGAATTAAAAATTAGGACACTGATCTACTAAATTTTTACAGGGTGTTTCCTTCACCTTAGACTTCCCTAGATTCAGCTGCACTGGAGGCAGACTCTCTCAGAGCAGTGGTACACAATGTAGTGGAGGTATTGTGATAAAATCTAGCATACATCTGAAGCTTTCATAAGGTGGAGGCTTGGTGCTATCACCACTTGCCATTTGCACAAGAAACAGGGAAACTTGTCTGTCCCAGTCAGAGCAAGTTCAGTCTTTCCCTGAGGGAATACCATAGTATCTACTTCACATAAATAGAAACATGCATGCATATACCTGGGTTGGGTGGATGTTTTCTGTTTCCTGGCCAGCACAGTAATCCTCTCTCTCTGCAAACCCTGCTGTAAACCCTCTGCCCCTGATGCTCGGTGACCTGAGTGCTGAGGGTCCAAGGACTGGTTTGTATGTAGCTCAACAGCATATTTTCTCTGACTTCTGGAAAATATTGCAAAGCTCTGAGAGAAAACTGTGGGAAAGGGCACAAAGGATAAGAAAGGTAAAATTATGGATAGGGTTGAGAGAGACACTGTCATTAGCACAGCGAAGTGCCCGCTTGAAAGAATATATAATTCTAAGGAAAAACAAAACAAAACAGAGGTGCTAGCTGGGGTCTATCTGGGTGTTTGCTGGGTTTCCAGGCCTGAGTCATCAGCGTCACCACTCTTGACAGAGATGGAGGAGGATGGCAACTTATCAGTAGTAAGGAATCATTTCAGTTTGCTGTGGGGGCTTCCCTCCCAGCTGATGCCAGTCTGGCCAAGAGATGTTTTTTGGGTACCTTATCAGGGGAGGCAAGTACAAAAATGCTTAGCCTAATAGTCTATTAAATCCTAGCTATTTTTTGTGCATGATAGACAGTTAATAATTGTTTTATATTCTTAAGCTCTGTATGTTCTGCTAGCAGAGTCTCTTTGCACTTGGCTAATTATGCCCTGACAATCTGAACCAGACGAGGGGAGGTAACATTTCAATGCCACAAAAATGTAAGATTTATGGGACTGAGGGAGAATATGAAAGAGACTGTAGTTTCTGGTGGCATGGGATTTTTTTTCCCTCTCTTTTAACAATCCTTCTTTAATGTCAGAAGAAAGAAAAAAAAAAAAAAAGAAAAACTAAACAAACAGAGAAGACATTGGAGTAGGGAGTAGTACCAAATATTCTTTCTAGGGCAATAGTCTAAGTAAACACCTTCTTTTCCCTTCTTCCCATTTTTTTTAGAGTTCTTTTCTATCTAGAAATATTTGTAGCTTCTGAACACCAAAAATTTGCAAGTCTAGCACAAACTATATAATGCACATATATATAATGCACAGACTATATAATGTACAAGAAAGTTTCTGCTGCAAGAACAGAATAATCTGAGCTTTACATATCTGATCATAATTTCATACTCTTAAAGTACTATACATTGAGATAGCATACAAAGAATACCTGTTTCTAGACCTCATACAGAATTCAGGTTTCTGTAAGTATGATTCTTTTTCCTTTCATTTATAAGAAGGAAGGTTGTGTGATGGTGAGATGACTTTTTTCTCCAGTATTTTTGACTTCTTTTCAAATAGGATGCATTTCTGATGCAAAAATGTCATATATAGTACAGTGAAAAAGTAACATGAAGTTATGCAATTTCAGCTCCAACTAGACAGCTGAATGCAGAGTATTTTTGAAAATTGCCATACAAAATACATTTAAAATAAAATGCACTTTCTGGAGGGAAAATATGTTTTTATTGTCAGATTCAATCCTTGTCTTTTGGAATTTATTAAGTTTTGTTGTTTCCAAGTGTAAAGCTTCAGATATTATGTACAAAAAATGCTCAGTTTCTTAGTAAAATAAAACAAGATTTCTGAAAAACCTAGGTTTATATTTGTCATCATCAGAAAGCCAAGCCAAGAACAGGAAATGCAAAGGTATTGTAATGTCTTATCACCCCTGAAAACTGTTGAAAACATCCCAGAGTAATCAAAATCATAAGACATCTAATAAAAGAATCATTAAAAACTTGAGTCCTTCACTTAAAATTGGAAATAAAAAAAAAACAAAACTCCTCCTATAAACTTCTGTCAAATCACAATGATTTTATAAATTACAACAAATACTGATTTAAAAATTTATTTTCTTTCTTAATTTAATTACTAAATGAAAGAAATTGGTTTAAGTTAATAAAGTGGCTCTTAAAATGACAAAATTAAATCAAATCCTAAACTTTAAAGTTTTAGGGTATCTCTGATTCATAGAAGAACTGATATATATCTTTCTGGTAAAAGTACTTCTTCCCTTTTCATATTTAATTCTGCTTGTTTAATGGTGATGCATAATTATTTTTCTTTAAATAATTACCAATGACCATTTAGGGTTTTTAAGCCTAAATACTCAGAATCAAGTTTGTATTTTTCTTCACCTTCCAAGCCAAATCAAGCCAGGCAGTTTTGATTAATTTGATCAATAATTAATTAAAAACCAGGCACCTGGGGAGGAATAACCCCATGCACCAGTACAAGCTGGGGGTCAAATGGCTGAGAAGGATCTCTGCAGAGAAAGATCTGGGGGTCCTAGAGGACAAAAAGCTGACCATATACCAACAATATGCCCGTGATACAGAGGTTCATCAGCCTCCTGAGCTGCATTAGGAGGAGTGTTTCAGATGTGATGTTTCACCCCTGCTTAGCACTGGTGAGGTCACACTTGGAGCACTCTGCCCAGTTCTGGGCTCCCCAGTCCAAGAGAGACATGGACATACTGGAGAGAGTCCACAATAGGGCTGCAGAGACCATTTGGACACTGGAGCATCTGACATATAGAAGGAGGGTCAGGGAACTGGGACGCTCAGCTGGACAGTCAGCTCCAGGAGTTCATCCCAGAGGAGAGAAGGCTCAGGGGGATCTTACCAAGGTTTATAAATACCTGATGGGAGGGAATGAAGAAGATGGAGCCAGACTCTTCTCAGTGGTGCCCACCGACAGGACATGAGGCAGTGGGCACAAATTTAAACACAGGAAATTCCATCTAAACACAAGAAAACACTTCTGTTTTTCTTCTGTTTTTTTCTTTTACTGTGAGGGTGATCAAACACTGGCACAGGTTGCACAGAGAGGCAGTGGAGCCTCCAACCTTGGAGATGTTCCAAACCTGACTGGACATGGTCCTGGAAAACCTGCTCTAGCTGGCCTTGCTTTGTGCAGGAGTAGGCTGGACTAGACAAACTCCAAAGGTACCAATGATTCTGTGATTTTGTGGTTCTGTGAATTTTAAATCAGGTATAGACAATGGATATTTCTAATTTATTTTTAAAACTTAATCATCAAAGTAAGACTTTGTATTTGTTCAAGAACTAAAAGGCAGTGAGGATCTGTCCTTTCATATTTAAAGTTAACAAGAATTTATTAGGCTGTTAACATTTTTGACTTAGCTTAATTACAGCAATTAAGAGATTACCTGCACTGAAGCGTTTATCTGCAGCTGATCTAGCCTAGAGGGGAGAATCAAAGGGAGAGGAAAAAGGAAATAGTTCATTTATTCTTGGTTCAAGTTGACACCAGACTTCGAGGCATGTTTCTCACTTTTCTGTTGCTTTTAAAGCAAGTCTGTAAGTGACCGAGGTCTTTGGAGCAGAAAAATGCAATTAAAGGTCTCATGGAATTTTCAGTTTATTTACTACTTTCCTTCTAATCCTGGGGAGGAAAATAATCCATGACTTTCCTGCATCAGTCCTTGAATTTCATTCAGAGCTACCAGATTTGAACATCCTAGTATGATGGAAGTTTTAACAAGTGTAGGGGGTGATGGTACTATCATAGAAATATAGAGTACATAAACACAGATAAATATTTGAACATATATAGATATATAGATGTGTGATTTTTTTCTTTGTTTAGAGACTGAAGTCTTTTAATGACTTCTAGATAACAGAATAGATCATCGATTATTCTAAAGCAACTTAAAATTTCAGGGTTGTTTCACTTCAAAATTCTGCTTTAATTTGTCACAAATTGTCCTTATATTGTCTGTTTGCATTACCTCTTGTAACCTCTATTTTATCTGCTCCTAAATATCTTAGTGGACTAAGCATTTTTCAAAACAGGTAATAGAGGGTTTTTTTTTTTTTGTTTGTTTGATTGATTTTCCAGAGCAGTCAGCTAGTTCTATGATTCCCTTCCGAGTTAAATCCTGGCAGACAGATTACTCTGTTTTCAGTGATTCACCCTCACTACATGACAGTCTTTCTAAAATGAAGCTACATCCAAGGTGTTAACTAGTATGGTAACTTCTTCCATTTCACCTTGTTTATTAAAACTTTCATTTTAAGCTTGAGCAAAATGTCAACGTGATTTTGTTCTTTTGGTTTGGTTTGGTGGTTGGTTGGGATATTTTTTCAGTTACTTGTCATTCTTGTCTTAATCTACAAGTAACAAATAATCATTCCCCTTTAATCCCAAAATTCATATCACTAATGGAAAGTTTTGTGTGCATTTCTCTAATCATTCACCTCTAGACACAATAGACTGTAGTCATTCTATAGTCTTAGAGACAGGTACCGTATCTCCTGTAAATGGATGTAAAAGCAATATACATGAACAGAATGCATGAAATATGCCCTGTTGGGGGCACATGCAATATGATACTGTTTATCTCCAAAGAGTATTTTGTGCTTCAAATGGGAAAGTATGTTGGACATAAAGATAAGATGATGAAGAGACAATTCTACTGGAATTAAAGTGGAATGGGAGAGTAGGGAAAATATATACTGCATAATTCAGCATAGACATTTCTGAGATTTCATCTTGCCTTACTGACTAGATCGGGCAGCAGAAACTATGTTCTTTCTAACACCTTAGAGGAAAATAGGGGTAATGTTACCTTGTGTAGTCTTTTGGGAAAATAAGTCCTACTCATAGATCTCTATAATATTTGAATACAAACAACTATTTAGCTGATGTAAAGAAATAAAGACATAGCTGTTCAGACATTCGAAATACAAAAAAAATGGGTGTTGCTTTAAGGAAAAGGTCATCTATCTGTCTTAGAGTGCTCTCTAATGCATGTCTTACTTGAATCTACTGCTTTGGTATTTTGTTACTAGCTCATGAAGCAATTCTGAATTGCAGTTCAGAGGAAGCTATCAGTTCTCACAGTGATATAGTGGTATGTCTATGTTGTAATTTATACTTAAACTTTCAGTGAATCATATATACTGTACATATGTAAATATGAATTTGCAGTGCAAATGAGCTACAGGGCCTTGAATACTGAAAAAGTGATTGAAGAACAAGCTTATTTGAAGAATCAGTTTTTCATTTTCTTAGTCTCCAAGATCAAAGCCGTAACCATGGTAAGAATGACATTCTGAGAATATTTCCTTTGAGAGTTTGCCTCTCACCTGTTACATTGAATGGGTTCTGTGAAAAATTCTACAAGACTGATGGATACCACACTTCCATTGGGTGGAAAATTTTCTTCTTTTCTGGGCAAAACCAGGATTCAGCACCTCTGTTTCTTTAATGATTAGAGGAATGGACTAATGAGAGGAATAAATCATAGATAGTTTGAGATTCTAGACAAATAATCCAATGACGCTTTACAAGGATATTTGATCTTGCAAGTCAAGACTTTCAGATTTATATAGGAAAGATAGACATTTATAGTCAAATGTGTGGTATATGTCAGAACACATTTGGTTCTTCTTGTAAAGAAATAAGGAACAACACCATCATTTACAGTATTTAAAGAAAAAACACAATACACACAATACTCTACAATAAGGGTTATGAAAGTATAAGGAAAAATTATGTAATATCACAGACATTAAAAATACAATAAAAAAAAGTATTTATATATGACTGGATGATTCATAAGTAAAAAGTTTTGAGATTTTTTTTTTTTTAAGTCTAATTTCTCTTAAGATAAGCATTCATTTAAAAATCGTTCAAAAAATCACAGAACCACAAAATCACAGAGAAGCACAAAATCACTCAGGTTGGAAGGAACCTCTGGAGTTTGTCTAGTCCAGCCTACTCCTGCACAAAGCAAGGCCAGCTAGAGCAGGTTTTCCAGGACCATGTCCAGTCAGGTTTGGAACATCTCCAAGGTTGGAGGCTCCACTGCCTCTCTGTGCAACCTGTGCCAGTGTTTGATCACCCTCACAGTAAAAGAAAAAAACAGAAGAAAAACAGAAGTGTTTTCTTGTGTTTAGATGGAATTTCCTGTGTTTAAATTTGTGCCCACTGCCTCATGTCCTGTCGGTGGGCACCACTGAGAAGAGTCTGGCTCCATCTTCTTCATTCCCTCCCATCAGGTATTTATAAACCTTGGTAAGATCCCCCTGAGCCTTCTCTCCTCTGGGATGAACTCCTGGAGCTGACTGTCCAGCTGAGCGTCCCAGTTCCCTGACCCTCCTTCTATATGTCAGATGCTCCAGTGTCCAAATGGTCTCTGCAGCCCTATTGTGGACTCTCTCCAGTATGTCCATGTCTCTCTTGGACTGGGGAGCCCAGAACTGGGCAGAGTGCTCCAAGTGTGACCTCACCAGTGCTAAGCAGGGGTGAAACATCACATCTGAAACACTCCTCCTAATGCAGCTCAGGAGGCTGATGAACTTCTGTGCCACGCAGCATAAAAAGTCACAATAATATGATTCAGGAAATTAGTGTATGACTTTGTATTTTGTAATAGAAGTGACATACAGGGTAATGGGCATGTTCTATTCTCTTTTCATATGTTTCCTAGTGTTGGCTAACCAATTACATATTTGAGTTCATTAAGATCTTTGGGGAGATATATTTTTCTTTCTAACTGGTTTTGTCCTAATTTGTTTTTTTTCTCTAATCTATTGTTTCTATGTAAAAGGATTTAAGTTCCATTTAGAAAGATTAGGCTGTTAATTATAGAATTAACATAAGATGTCATGGAAAACTGTGATTTCCATCAAAGTAGATACTGTATAGATACAGGACAGTCAAAACCAAAACTAATGAATTATTAATTTGATTTTTTTATAAAGTCACTCTTTCTTTATCTATAGAGGAACAGTAAGTTTGTTTATAACTATTTAATTGAATTTCTAAATATTCTCTTGGGCCTAAATGAATGCCAGATCTGGAATTGCCATTGACTTCCAAAGTAACACGTTCAGATCAAAACTGTGTAGGCATAAGAAGTACATTTCAGACTATAAGATCTTCTGAAAATTGACAATATTAAAAAAACAGATCAACAGATGACTTTTAAGTCATTCAAGTAAATCAAAATGTAAACCAGAAGCTGACTTCCAGCTCCTGTATTATTCTCAGCTGTGGGTGTCCTTCACAGACTCAGAGCTTCCATCACCCCTTTTGCACTCTGAGTGCAAAGAACAAATCAAGACTTGCAGAGAGAAATCAGGGCAAAGCTTTCTGTTGATCTTTAATTGGTATAAGAGCTCTTGTGAAGTCAGGCAGCTCAGTGTGCATCTAACAAAAATTTAAGGAGCACAGGTTGGTCATTCTTTAGTTCTAGTACATCAACTCTAAACGAACGCATCAGGCAAAATTGCAGTATATAAATAAAACTGTCCATAACAACATAGCAGTGCATAAATCTTCCAATAAAATATTTTCTGATATAAACTAATTTGCTAACTTACTTTTAAAAACTTACTCACCATAGTCATCTTATTAGAGTATTTTTACCAAGTTTAGGCTACTTAAGCATAAGGTTCACGCTTGCAAAAAATGATCTTTAAGTACTCCCTTTGAGTACTACTTCAACTACTACAATGACAGCCACCAAATAAAAGCTGGAATGAAGAAAAAAGAAAAAAAAGTGGGATGGGAATTATAACATGAAATTTTTGGAATTTCTGAGGTAGGGCTTAGAGTATTTCCTAATCAGGTTCTGACAATAATCTAGTTCAACACCTAAGCTACTGAAATAACCGTGATGAATAAGTAAAGAGCAATATTAATGTGTATTCAGAACTGGATATTTACTTCAGTTTTGCATTCTTGTCCATTTGTTTGTTCTTGGAGTATGAACTGCAATATTGTTAAAGCAGTAATGTTGAAAATAATGTATAATCACATACAGTGTTAAAGTTTTTCACTTGGGAAATATGATTGAAACACCATAATTTGAATACAAGTCTTGGCAAGAAATGAAATGTACTTTGGTTTTGTCCTATCCTTAGCTGGTAAAATACAACTAGCTCTATTTAAGTCTATGAAGATACCCAATTTACACCAAGAAAACTCTCAGTATGTATCTAGAGTGTTTGAAATACCTTACTCACTAGTACAATTGTACTAGTAAATTGTATAATTCAATACTTGTGTATGTCCACTTTCCTGATAAGTCTGAAGCTTAGTAATAATAACATAATGTTTTTATACCACATGAAGTGAGAAGACGAAATCATATAAAACAAAAGCAAGAACCTCTGAAGCACCTCTGGATGTATTTTAAGGTACTAAAATATGAACTACTACAGAAAATCACTGCAATGCTTAATAGAGACACTGCTGAAAAGCAGCACCCATCTTGGCAGAAAAAGAGGGTAGGAGGGTAGTTCTACTGTAACTTAATCCATCAAAAAATTATAGAGCAATTCACACATTCACTTTTGGCATGGGTTCTTATTTTACACTGCTATTTTATAACAACAAAGGCTCTTTCTGGAGCTCATCCTAAAGAATAAGGAAGGAAGGCCTCGTAACTGTAATACCTAAGCCTCCTTGCCTCTTCCCATCTCTCTGGGGCAACCATGAACTAAATAAAGAAACCACACCTTCTAGTACAGACTTTTTTCTGCATCCTTTCTGAAACCACAAGAAGTTGCTTTCTCTTTTTAATCTTTTTGAGGAATTTCACAGAACATGCAAACTGTCTTCAGCTCTTTTACAGGCTTTAGCAGACTGTCATCTGGTGCTGCAGAAGGCTGGCAACATGCAGACTGCTTTATAAAAAATAAAAGAAGCTAGGAATCTGCTATGTGCAGTTAACAGCTTAAAGGTACAAAGAAACCTTGCTGTAAGGGTGTTATGGTACAAATATAATCTATTATCTATCCTTTAAATATTACCCTTCCTCCTCAGAACTCCACAGTAAACAAAGAGTATTTTACCCATCTTTCCTTTAACATGCATCCTAGTTTACTAAGAAAACAGAAATGAGATTGACAAAATGCTTTTTTTTTTTCTTTCTCTAGGTAGGAGTTGATCATATGCCACAGTTTTGTGTTTGTAATAATTATCACAGTGTTTTGCCCTTCTGTATAGATGTTGACAACACCAGGGATGTGATGTATTTCTAGGAGACAGGAGATCTAGGCAGAGGCTGCAGAAAGGGAAGAATTTCAGAGACAATTAAAGGGACTGTTATGCCAAAGAAAGATCAAATAAAAGGTCAAGGAATTGAATAAGAAAATCTGATAACAATAGAGAAAAAGGGAAAAAAACCCACAACAGCTAAATGTTTTCAGTGAAATAAATGTGAAAAGTATCAAGAAGCTTAGTTACACATAATTCACTGACACTCTCTGCTGGCTTTTCTTCTAGTTATTATACAGGTAGGTCAAACTGGAAACGTGCATGTATAGTCTGTAATGCTTGCATATTGATCATTTGGTGTTTAACATGCTCATTTCTACATTCCTAATACAACCTCATTAAAAAAGAAAACAAAAACAAAAAAACACCAAAGAAAACACCACACAACATAACTAAAATACATTTAGTTGTTCTTCATAAGACTGAGCTTCCACGTATCAAGTTGAAAAGCAGTAACTCTCAGGTTCCTGGAAATTGTAGAACAATGTTAAAAAACCTTCATTTCTTATATATTTATTGCAGCTTTGCCTTGTATAGAAAATACACATATAAAAAAATGCATCACAGGACAGGGAAACAACTATTTCACTGAAAATTTTAACAGAAACATTGACAGGTCAGCCACTAGTCAGGAGAGAAAGAAGCGTTTCTAATTAGAAGTAATACTTCAATTCAGTCTAAGAATGGGATAATCTGGTTAGGTTAAAGCAATCCAAATGAACAGAGGGATACAAAACAAATTACACTAGTTAAAAGGTTTTAAAAATAATGTTTTTTGCTGGGCATGGAAAATACTTTAACACCTGATTCAAATGCAGATGAATTGAGTGCAAGAACTGCTGCATCAGACTATTAATATCATCTTGCTACAGTAAGAAACTTTCAGGAAAAGAATAGGAGATAGATCTTCAAACAAAAAGCAACAAATACATTACATCATATATTTTTTAACTTGAATACATCATGAAACTAAGTTTTGCATGTTTACATCTTTTCAAAAGAGTAAATGTTTGTTTCTGTAGGATACGTAAAGAAAGAAACCCACCACATACACAGAATAAACCAAATATAATAAAAGAAAAAAAAGCTTTGATTTTTTTAAACATGCCATTAAACATCAGATATATTGAAAGTAAACATACTTCTGCTTTGGTTTGTCTCCAAAGTATCTTCTGAAAAATAAATCAATATTGACTTTTAGTTTGAGTTATTACAGTTTGGAAAGCTATAATGATTAGGGGATTTTTGTTTCTTTGTTTTACTTGTTTTTATTTTTACCCTTATTGCTATGAAAGTACAACATTTATAATATGTTCTAAATATCTTCTTTTTTTGGCAGATAGGGTTGCAGGTAAAAAAGGTAGTGCTATACCAAGTAGCAATTATTGTGCTTCAGATACCCTTCCCTAACTTGGTAAGTACCAGTTTCTGGACTGTTTCCAAGCTTTTATTCTGAAGAAATTGATATGCATCTGTGTAACAGAAAAAAAAAAGAGAAATTACAAGGTTTTTCAGTTCCATCTAGTGGTAAGAAGAGGTATATGTTTCAAAGCACAAAACTGACAATAACAATGGTGATAATAGAAAGGTTAACAAAAATAATATTAACCAAAGTGCAGTAAAATATATAAGTTAGAAATAAAAGTTGCAATAATAAAGAGGTCCACTCTCTCTTTTCTATTTATTAATTTACATATGAGAGAAAACAGGTTCTGATGTCTAAGACTAATTATCTTACAGGTATGTAAATGGCAGGCATTTAAAATCTTGGGAAGCAGCTATATTTTCTGTTATAGTCATGCAGTATGTTTGTTCAAAATTTACTTTCTGATAACAAGCAAACAAACAAAAAAATTAATCCTTCTTTCCATCTTCACTGGCCTTAATCATGGTGAAGCTGTGTTAGTTTATATTGTAATTCCATGTGATTTCACTACAGACTGATCATAATTACAAAGGGATATTAAACTGCACAGTTTCTCATTGTGCCTTACCAACAATTGTATAGCATTTGCAATGAATTCTTTTTTTGCTCCCTGTAACATTTACCTGGGAATAAATATTTATTTTATCTACAAAGGCATTGTGTTGTTATTAGTATTCATTGCTTTTACCCTGTGAAATTAAAAGCAAACAGATTAAGAAAAATGTTGACCATAATGTTTGCTTTATGGCTGAGATATGAACAATGTAGGGAGCATGTGACAGTGTCGATCATGAGAACAAGCATAGACACAAACTGATCATGTATTGCCAGAATAAATTAAAAGCTGAGACTGCAATGGTCAAAACCATGTTATCCTTCAAGAACAATAGAACAACAGACTATCCTCCCATTGTTTGGGTGATCTGACAAATCCACAGATTCATCCATTTTCTGTCTTCCTTGCTGAACTAACTTCCCAAATTAAAAAAAAAAAAATAAATAAATCATTAAATGATTAACCAAACCATGATATTAAATAGACTTACAGATGTCGTTTTTACAAATAAAAAGAATACATACACTTTTTTCTGCAGTGGTACAGACTGGGGGGTGGGCAGGGAAAAAAAAACAACAACCAAAAACACCAAAAAAAGTCAAGAAATATGATATAGAATAAAATACATGAGTTTTAGTCTTTTAGCACCAGTTAAGACCCTGTTTTCAAAAGCTCTCTTCACCTAGCAGTTCCCTTTTTTTAATAAGTATCGCTCTAGAGATGAGCTCTTTCAAAGATACAAAGGTACTTGCAGAAGCAGACCACTTCTGAAAAAAAAGGACAGACATGGTCATGCTGGAGAGAGTCCAGCAAAGGGCCACAAAGATGATTAAGAGTCTGGAGCACCTTTCTAGTGAGGAAAGGCTGAGAGAGCTTGAACTGTTCAGCCTAGAGAAGAAGAGGCTCAGGGGGATCTTATTAATATATTTAAATTCCTGAAGGGAGGGTGCAAAGAGGAGCCAGGCTCTCCTCAGTGGTGCCCAGTGACAGGACCAGAGGCAATGGGCACAAACTGAAACACAGGAAGCTCCGTCTGAAAATCAGCAAACAGTTTTTCACTGTGAGTGTGACTGAGCACTGGCACAGGTCGCCCAGGGAGGTTGTGGAGCCTCCATCCTTGGAGATGTTCAAAAGCTGTCTGGACGTGGTCCTGGGCAACCAGCTAGATGTGGCCCGGCTTGAGAAGGGGTGTTGGACCAGGTGGTGACCTTCAGAGGTCCCTTCCAACATCAGTTATTCTGTGATTCCATGAAAATCGGCTTCTAGTCTTTCTCTTATTTAAAAACTTAACTTGTAAAAAATATTTGAGGTGGAAAAATCGTTGACAATAAAACTCTGCTATTAGCATCATTGCTTCATTTCTATTTTCCATTCTCTACACTTACATTCTGTGAAACATGAATTCCAGAATACAGCACCTAAAACAATGGTGTACAGTGATAATCTCACAAATGTTTTGCATCAGGAACTTTCACCAATATTAATTCAGAATTATTTTTGGAGAAATAATGAAGAATGTTGGGAAGTTGCTCAAAGATAACAGGAAATATAATGGTAAGGATTAGTCTATCTGGAAGTTACATGTCAGTTCACGTAGGACTTCAGAAGCAGAAGGCTATGAAATGTGTGTAGTAGTAAACAAGAAACCAGTGTAAAGCATGCATGCAATATTTTACTCCACTTAGAAATGAAAAGCTGAATTCTGCACCAGCTGTCATTTTCAAGTGAATTTTGAGTTCATCTCAAATATTCTAAGCTGTAATTGTAATATTCGATGCTGAAGTTACTACTGCAGTACAGGCATACCTTTGCAAAAATGAATCAAAACAGTATATTAGAATCATTTCAGCTGAAAGTGATTATATACTTTGCAACAGACTGCTGAATCTCAATCTTCCCATTCTCAGAAGATTTTTGATTTCCCTTTATGTTTATTTAGTATCTGGTAATCATACTCTAAAATACAAATTATTTTTTTCTTTTTTTCTCTTTTTTTCATTTAAGACAATTGAAAAGATCGCCTTATCCTCTTTTAGAAATTTCAGTGTCTTGGCATGTTGTTCAAAATTGTCTGTAACCAGCTTGATTTTCATGACAAAAAAGTAAAACTCGAGACAAATAACAGAAAGGCCCTTCAAGTTCTTGTAGTATATAAGTAGCCACACAGCATTACATAATCTCATAACCAAATGCCAAAGTGGCAATTATTGAAGTACCTGAAATTTGTTATAGTCATCCAGTCCATCTGTCTGTTACTAAATCAGCAATATGATTGAGTATGGCAGAACTGAACCTCAAATTAGTTTAATATAGTCCATTCAGTATTCAGTTTCTTTGTCTAACTGGTGTTAGCTAGTAATGGAAGTTTTATCATTAAAAAGCATTCAACTGGTTAATAGACCTTATTGCAACAGAAGATTTCCTTAAAATTGTTCTATTTTTTTTTCCTTTTCTTAGTTGCACTCTATTTTTTTAGGACATATTTTCTTTTACTATAGAATATTATTCTTAATTTTTCTGTTAGTGATATAAAAAATTCTAAATGTTGTAATTATGTCCTTTCATTTTTTGTTTAATGAACTACTTGCATACATATTAAGTTTTACTGTAGTCATTTAATCTCCTTTCAGGAATCAATCCATCTAGCCTTCTGAAAACTTTTTCATTTATTCTATGAATTCAGTTTGCCTTCGTTTTCCTCTGATAGCGAGAGATTCAGAAATTAATAAAATAAGCCTAAATAATTTATTGAGTGGCAGTTTGGTTTACTACCTCATTGTTCCCAGTAGTTGAAGACATAGCACAGTTTGTCTCAGGTCTGTAGATACAAGCCCTCCAGAGATACCTGACTGTATCTAGATAAATGGACTTGGACAGTTATGCATTTGTCCTATGTTTTGATCTGGTTTGATAACAGCAAACACCAGAAAGGAATAGTGCTGCCATGTTAGAGCTGTGCAAGCCTGTGCTAATAAATCCTTTGAAATTGTTTCCTGGACACTGGAACCATTTTGTTATGATTCTTCAGCCATTTTAGAGAGACATTAAGATTCATAATTGCAAATGTTTGAAAGTCAACATCAATCCCAACATCTGAGAGATCCATTCTGTTATTCTTTCTCAAGTTGCAAAAATATTTGTGAAGTACTGGTGTTTGTCAACAGGTAGGAGTAAAAGATGCACTGAAAATGTTTATATATGTGTATGTGTATATGTATGTGAATATGTATACATACTTGCATGGTGGTGATGTATACTTAAGGACTGAATATAGCATTAAGAAAATGAATGAAAGGGAAAGTCTGGTACAGTTCAGAAACTATGTTCTTGAATACATGCATTGAACAGACCTGGATATGCAATGTTGCCATTGGCTTTATAATATCAGAGTTAGCAAGTGCTATTAAGGCTTTCTCAAGCTGCTCAGATATTTCCATCTTTCTTTGCAACTCTTGACTTCGGCTCCTGAGTTGTCAATGGCATTGAAGAAAATTAGGATAGCTGTCAGCATACCTTTGGACATCCCTGTTATAAAAGCTTAATTTTTTTCAAAATCTTCTGGCCACATATAAGAGAGAGAATCAAGGTTTCCAACTGTAGAATTTTAACAAATTCTTTGTTAAATTTTAAATGCATTTTTTGTTGTATCTTCATCGTCTAGTCTTAAAGTTGAAATGCTTGACAAGGTTATTAATTCACAATTCATAAACTTCAAAATATCCTCCAAAAGCCTGATTTTCAAAGATTGCTAAAGTCACATTTTTTTCACCTACATGACGTATTTATCTTTTCAGAGGAGTTCAGTGATCTGAGGCAGTTGATCTCATTGTGGCACATGTATGCTGAACATCGAGATACTTAGTTATTCATATAACTGCTTTGATAGGGTCATTGTCTGTTAAATGTCCAGGCACCTAAATGGAAACTAAATACTGGGTTCCTTCAGAGGTCTGGTCCATGATCCTTTTCAGATAGATTGATGTTTGTATGCTAATCTTTCCCAAGTGCTGCCCATGCTCATGTCTCCAGTCTTCACTGTAATAAATTTTCATGGTATTCCTAATCATATCAACATTTTTCTTCTAGTTTTTCTGCTGAAGACATATTATTTAAGGAAAAGAAAAAAAGAATCAGCATCCAGGCCATTTTTTATTCAGCATTAATTTTGGCTGCTTCATTTATTAACTGACCTATTTTCTTCCTGTTACTTCTTTTCTCTCTGAGAAATTTCTTTGTTCATATTGTCATGTTATCTAACATACATTTAGTTTTTCTTTTCTTTGAATGAAAAACAGATGAAAGTCCTTCCTGGAAGTCATTTTTTCCTTCTGTATCACTGCATCTGTTTTTCTTCAGTGTTAGACACTATTTTTCATGACATCTCACTAATTTTTCTAGGGGTTAGTATATATGAGAATTCCATGGTTCTGCAATGTTTATTACTTACTCCTAATTAGAGACTAATGGCTCCATGAAGGCTTCTCTGTTACTTGAAGCATAACTGTGACTTGTAGATTTGGTGCTTTGTGGGGCTGAGAGTGGAGGGGGGGATAACCAAGAAAGGCACAGGTGAGTTTAATAATCTATTTAGTAGTGAAAATGCCTGGCACACCCTAGAACTTGTCTGTTGGTCTCTGAGGGCTGAATGAAGTAGACTCAACAATTTACTACCCATCAGAAAAAAAATCAAAACTCTAATCTCCTTTTGTGGTAAACAATACAATCATACCACAGTTGTTTTTTTTTTTTTTTAACTTCCCTATTTCTAGTCCACTTCCAAAATCAGAATACAGAACATCTAATACAGAAACAGATGGGAGAGAACTGGTGATCTTGAAGTTAATATGTTCCAGCCACTAAGGACAAACAAATCTTTCTGAATGGGAATTCTTGATTATTCCAATGGCAGATCTAACAGGAGGTTATAAAATTTCTATAGGTATTCAAGAAAGCAGACATCCAGTGCATAATAGCTGAGATTCTCAGCATCACTTTGTCCTGGAACAGTCTACTTTATATTTAGTTTATATGGAAGGCAGTTTCAAAAGGTTCAGACTCTAAATTCTAGGACTTTTCCTTATTTTGAGTGGAGAAACTGGATGGTTAAAGCTGAGCTGAGTAAGGACAAGAATATGCTCTCACCAAGTCTTATGAACACCCCATCTACTAATAGATAACAGATGCTGGAAAGCTTAATAGCAGATGACCAATGCAATGACAGCGCGAGCAGAAGAGCTTTGGAATTGCTATTACTTCAGTGTGCTTAGATAAGGCCTCTAAAGATGCCAGTGAGGCAGATAACAAGTGCTGAATGCCTGATCAGTTCCTTCCTCTGTTAGTCTTCTTGGAGCTGTATCAACCAGCTGTGAGAATTAGACTCTCTCTACTCTCCAGTATGAAACCAAAATGCAACCAAGTATCTTCAGGCTTTTTCTGACTATTTAGGGACCAAGGAAGGGGCATACATCGTGAAAAAGAACAACCATGGGCAATATCTAAAAGGAATAAAACCATATACTTTCCAAAACTATATTCTTGGTCATGAAGAGACAATTATTTACTAATATCTTCTGTGGTTAATCACTTCTAAAGGGTTGCAACAGGGCAACAAGATGACTGGCCAGAGTGAAATTGTATACTGCACCTTCTCCCAGATGTGCCACAGCTCTCCTTCTCTTCCAGTGTTCTCTGGCAAATCTCATTCTTGCAACAAAGCATGCTGATTTTACAACCCCTCCCAATTTTATTCTTGTAAGAGTGGCTTTAATTGTTTGTAATTGCATATGCCTGCATTTAACATGATACTTGTGCATATGAAGTTTGTACTAGCAGGTTTACTTTTGTATCAGTTCAGCAGTTGTTGTTATAAACATATTTAATATGTTTGATGAAATATACCACTATTTTCTAATATGTTTTATTCTACTTATTTAAAAAGTAACAGAATTTTATAGGTAAGATATTAGCATGGAAACATAATAATGATTGCAATACACAAAATACACAACATCCAGCAGCAAATCAGCAAAAATCTAGTTTATGAGAACTGTTGCATACTGTCCTACAGCATTCTGTGAAAAAAAAAAAAAACCAATGAAGAAACAGAAGGAAAGTAAAATACAAAAGAGACAGATTAATGAGAATGGAGCCAAAATGTGAGATTTTCCTCCCATTAGAATACCCTCCCTTGGCAAATGCATACCTGGTATTTTTATCTATTAGCATTATTTGCTGTTGTTTCAGAGCATTTCTTTTCAGAATATGGTTTCTCTTACATTTGCTATGTTTTATTTTCCAGCATATTTCATAACAGTTTTGAAATTTTGCCTTTTTCTAATTACTTTGGAATATATGTTTCCCACAACATAAAAACAATAGGAAAATAAAGCAAGAAAACTATTTTCAGAGATTTTTTTTTGGTACTGCTTTAGTTTTAGGACCAGTGCATTACTTAAAATATTAATGTTTTTCTAACACCATCTGTGCATTGGGAGCTTTGCTACTTAGAAGCATCTCTTCTTACTAAATACTAACATGTGAGATCTAAAAAACTACTGAAATCTGTGGAAAATGCATCCAGGGATGAATGAAACCACAGTCCTTATGTCAGGGCAGCACAGCTGCCAGGCCTCCACTACTCCTGTGGTGTGGAGCATGTATTACTCACTGCAGTGTATTAACAAGGTTGGTTTAAGCCTGTTACACTGTTTTCTGTCCTTCATTCATATATGTCTCTAAACATGTTTCTGTATTTTAATGTTGGTTACAGACACCACAGTTTCAGAATATTATGAGTTCATCTTCCTCATATGTTGATCACAGTGAGGAACTACAGAACATTTATGAAGAATAAATTATATAGTGTATCAAAGATATTTAATTCAAAATAAGTGCTGTTGCAGTACTCTACTTTAGTAACCTTACTTCCATTAAGATAACTAATCAATAGACGATATCCGTTTTTGCAGAATAACAGAAAACAATTCAATCACTTGGATTTTCTTGCTACAGTATGCTTAGAGTTAATTTAGGTAGCACTGCTCTAGTCACCTAAGACTGTTACAGTTTAACCAGACTAAGATACTTAAGAAATAAAAAAAAAAAATTAGGTATGTATTAACAAATAATGGCTGTTTGTAGTGATTTGACCAAATACTTCACATTCCTTTCCATGCCCTTCTATATGTCCAAGAGTGGAATTAGACAGAGGGATTTATCTCACCCATCTTTAGGATCTGTAAGATGCTCTATTGCAGCAGTTGAAGAGAGCACTACCTGGGAACAGTCAACTTGGATGTCTACTTCGGGATGTAGTATGTCACAATTAAAAGTATCTATTTCTCTCCAGCAGCTCCAAAGGTTAAATTATTTGGAGTTTGCCATATAGATATACAGAGTTAGTAAAAATTAATTCGATTGAAGAGATTTTTTAGTTGTTTGCTTTTGTCAGAAAGCTTACAGATAACTGAAATCCTTATGACAAAGAATATGTTCACAGTTTTACATATGTAGGTCGATCCTAAGTCAAGTGCTAGTAACAAGACATTGTTTGCTAGATTAACTCTTTGAGTTTGTAGTTACAGCTTTTCACAGCAAACTGTCACTTCTTACCAAGTTTGTGGCAGCACTCTGCAGCCTGAGTTAGGGGCTGTGCCCAAAATCTGCAGGGCTCTATGCATGCACAGTGATGCTAACAAGACGCTTTTTGTGTAAAGAACCAATGCTTGGACTGATGCTGCAGTGCCCCACATTGTTTGGTATAGAAAAGAGAAATGTGTAGACTTGAATGAACAGAATGACAGAAAACAGGAGAAGAAATTGAAAGAGTTTTTTAAACAAGTGCTTTTTAGTATTAGCATGTCAATGATTTCAGTGGAATTAATTATCAGCTGAAACATCTCTCTTCTTTCTTTGTCTCTCTCTTTAAGAGTAGATTTTCAATTTTACCAAAGCTTGTTTTAACAAGACATTAAACCCTCCCCTTCTTTTAATGTCTGTCTTTAATGGGAATTTTCAAAAGCACTGTACATTTTAGGAGCAGAAGTCTTTTGCGGCTTCTATGTCATATAAATATGAATAATTTTCTCTGGTATTTGTATGCTCCCAAATCATACAGCCACCTTCAAAAAAAAAAAAAAATCCCTTGCCAGCTAAATCACAGCACACTATTTCAATCGGTTTCCTAAAGCACAAATGTGAAAATTCTAGTGTAAGGAAGGATTAGTGCCACATGGTTACAGACACATGTAAACAGATTATTTTTTTAAGACCTCCACAGAATTTTTCCTACTCTAATGGCTGAAAAATTGAGACAGACTGTTTTATTACTGCTAAAATACAGATAGTTGGGAAAGATCCTAGTTCTGTAACCATCAGGAACTCCTGGCTTGGGGTGAGTCCAGAATTTGTGAGGTCTGGGAGCCCTTGATGATAATTCATTGATGGAGCCCATCTCTCTGCTTGAGAAGGTTTTGCTGTGTCTGAGCTGATTAGGGAGTGAGTATCCAAGAACTGAAAATCACTGATTGTTTCAGGTCCTGTCAGATTTTACAAGGATGTGAAGGATGGAGGGGACCGGTGTACACAACCATAATGTCTTGGCCTTGGGACATAGCCTAAACAAATAAGAAGTCCCAACATCTGGGAATCCTTCTCAAAAATGGAAGGAAGGACTTAACCTGAATCCTGTCAGGCTCCTACTGAGCTATTTTGTGATGAGTTTTTGTCCTTATTTTCTGAATTAGAAAAGAAAACCACTGCCCTATGTACTGCTTGTGTAGATGGTGGTATAATCTATTAAATCCTAATAATATGAAGAAGACTAGTAGGGAAAGTGAAGAAAAAACAGTATCTCTTTGTTGCTCCTATTCTCTCTCATGTGGTTGCAATAGCAAGACTTCCCCCCACCCCCCCCCGAGATATGTTTGTGAGTAGTAAATTGAGAGAAATAAAGGGAGAGCAGGAATAAAATAAAAAGAGGTCAACCAAGGACAGGAAAAAGAGTAGAGATGGTTCTCAAAGAGATGACAGATTAAAAGAAGAAAGATCTTGGAGAAGTGGTACTCAAAATATAAAGACTGGGAGGCAAGTGTTTTAAAGAGAGGGTTAATAAAGTTAGCTTTGGCTGTGGAACAGATGTTTATCAAAAAATTCTACTTCCTTGATATGAAAGGAAATTACAGAGTGACTATTCTTTTTTTTTTTCTTTTCTCTTTAGTGTTTATGAAGAAGTACAGGAGCAATATGTATCATCATAGCAAAACCACAAACCATGGAACTTTACTATGCTTGACATACTGCGACTGCCTGAAAAGGATATCAGGACCACGATGCCTCTTGTATCAGGTTTTGGGACAGTTAAATCACTAAATAATAGCAAACTGATCTGATCATTAGTAGACATATTGTGAACATAAACAACTAGGAAAGACATAAGGAAAAAATAGGAAATGTGAAAGTTCTTCAGAAGAGGCAAAAAGAATACTTGCCTGGCGAAACAATGTAGGTAAAAAATAAAGCAATATCTCCCTGAAGGAGGGAGGTATACGAGGGTATTGTAAAAATATCTTTTTCATGTAAGTGATATAATTTAATTTTTAATTTGCCGTGCTTATAATTTCCAAATAGCTAGTTTGCTAGTTGTCCCACACTTGCTCTATCCCTCACAGATATCTATGGATTGCATGGTTTCTGTCTCCCCTCACCCCAAATTCTTCTTATCCAACATCCAGCTTGTTAAAACCTACCTGAATATGTTTTAAAATTCTGATAGCCTATATGGGACCTTTACGTGTGCTAGTATTTCTACTTTTTATTGTTTCTGAGTTAGCTTCACTAAGGTAAAACCTGTAATAGAGTTTTCTTGGAGATAAAAAGGCATATAATTACTTTTGTGGAGATATTGAAGCTGCTGCAGAAAATAAATGATCAGTTATAGGTCTTAAAATCAGAAAAAGAGCCCATGCTGACAACATTCCCATGAGTACGAAGCTCATTCTGATCAAGATAAAGAATACCATTCTATTTTGCAGTTGTGGGGGAGACAGCTTCAAGGCATAAGTCTACACACAATGAAAGGGCCATTTCCTGATGCTTGTGGACATCTCCAAAATATGAAAAGTAAATTGGAACATTCATGTAATCTCTACAAATTTGTTACCATTACTTCGCATATATTGGCTTTCTCCCTGTTAGATTCAGTGGCATATATTGGAAAATTATAGACCTTTTTTACGATCATACTATCTCTTCCCCATGGTATATTTTTCTTTTTTTTTTTTTTTTGTATTTTACTTTTATATTTCTTTTTTCTCTTCACACCAAGATATACAAACACTTGATTGTATATTAACCAGTTTTTACTTTCTTTTTGAATGGCGCTTTCCTGAAATACCACTGGTAAATTTGTAAACACAAACTAAATGAATACGGTCATTTGCACATGTCCACATGCAAGATAGAATGGAATTAGTGAATTCAATTTGAATAAAACATGGACTACTGCTCCAGTTAGACATGTCCCTTCTTTCTTCCCTTCAGTAGCATCTATTTTTACCTTAATTCCAGTAAGTTTAGTAACACTGTTTTCCTTTTTCTTTCTTCTGGCTTTAAGGAGGGTGATGGGCTGATAAAAAGTTTCAGAAGAAAAGGAGCAAATAATGTTTCTTCTCAGACATTTCCGTGTGTAGCTGAACCAGCATCACAGGGGAACTCATATCTGTGGGCATGAATGGTTTTTCCTAGAATGAAGTGGAAACTTGAAATGAAATCTTAGGTCTTAACAGCAATTGAAAGGTCTGGTTGCACTTTCAGTGTATTCTAGAAATAGATTCTAACAGTGGGCTCAAAACAAACTTCTGTCTTTCTTGGTAGAGCAGGCAGAACAAACCCAGTTGCTGTGCAATCTGCAACGCAGCCACCATCTTTCTAGTTTGTCTGGTCTCCCTTAACTCCTATCAACTGATGCATGTGGCTGTTTGGATGGTCAGTACCACTACTGTCATTCCCTTGTTTCGAATTATAACACAGTAAAAGTTATGTATTTTAGGACATTCCATCAATGCTCCTTATTGGCAGATCAGCTGGATATGTATACTAGTTGCATTTTATCATAACATTTCAGACTGCACTTAGAAACTTTTGAACTGGAAATTCACTCCCAAAATTTAAAAAGAAAATAATCTTAAAATCTAAAAATAATAACAATAAAATAACCTTTTTTTCTATTTTTTGTGACATAGGCATTTTATTACTGGTAAAATAAATGTTCAGAGCTTCCTGCAAAGAAAAGATAGAGCAAAGTCAGTTGATTTCAATAGTATTATGCCAGAGGTGAAGTTAACGCTTAGACAAAGTAATTTTTTTCCTTGTACTGACCACAGTAACAATGTTAGCACAAAATAAAAGAAAATTGATGAAAAAGATAGCATGTACTTGATGTTGATGGAATGCATGTTTGTGCCTAATACACTAGAGAAACTCTCCAATAACAGTTCACCCAAGTGAAAATATTGTCCCATTTTGCTCCCAAGGTCAATGTCAATTGAGGTTATTGACTATATAAATGCTAAATATAAAAGTTTGAGTCATCCAAGGCTACTCTAACTTGTACACTATACTTTTCAAGGTTCCTTGGTTACACACACAGTTTGCATACCTCACCCACCTATGCCATTTCTATCTTTTTGTCCTGTTTTTTTTTTTTCCACACCTTTTCAATCTGTATTTCCTAAATGTTAAAGAATGGGTGCCACAATGATGTGGGGAAGAACATTACATTCAAGAACCAATTTTTAGGTTATCTCCATGCACAGAAGGAAGCCTAGAGGAACAGAAGCAGGAGGGGGACCGCAAATAATACTGTGCTGGGCTACTCCCAGACCCGTCATAGGAGCCATCAGCCCATCACAGGCCCATCTGCACAAGCTTGGATGTGCACAGGAGACCAATGGCAAGTGGGAACTCAAGTTAGAGATCCAGAGGAAGGGATAATCTCTCCAGGCACCTCCCAGGGCTGTCCCAGAAAACCTCACCCCCACAGTCCAGAGCTGACACCCATCCCATGAGTCAAAGGGAGCAGGTCTCCCATGATTTTGGAGTGAGAGGCATCACTGCCTAGGGGATTTGCGACACATTATAGGATTCAGGGGAACCAAAGGCAGGTAAAGGGATAGAGGGATAGGTCTAGGTGATTTGTATGGTAAAATTGACTGATAATGAGATAAAAAGGACCATTTTCCTGTAAATTATTTGCTGGTCTGTACAGTTTTCAGCCATGTCCTACCTCTGATCAATGCAGTCTTCTTACCTTCTTGTTAAATTCCCTTCAAACTCTTTCCTGGGTGAGGAAATCTCTATTCTGTGCATGTGTGTGTATGGGGGTCTGAATGTCAGCAACCTGAGTCAGACCAGGGGTCAGACGCCCATGTGTGTCCATGGCACCAGTAACTGGGGCAAGTACGGCTGTGCGTGTGTGATTGCTAGTGAAGATCAAGCCAGACAAGCTGTTTGAGTAGGTGAAGTGACCTGGGAGCCAGGCAAGTGTATGTGTGTCTAAGGGTTAGACCACAACAAAAACTGGCTATCGGAGTGACCGGGAAGTCCTAGGGAGCTGCTGGAGGGACCATGGGGCCTTGGAGTTGATTAGGATTTCTGCTTGCATGTGTGTCTTTGTGTGTGTGTGTGTGCAATGGTCTGTACCAAGAACTGGAGTGGGACTGCAGCCTTGGGGACTCCTGTGTCCAGACACTAGCAGCTAGAGAGACTGGGATTCAAGAGCAGACTGGGTGAGCTCAGATGCTGGAGGGATGCACCAGGTACATATGTATGTCTATACATAGATACACATGTATATATGTGTACATACACACACATGTATATAGTCAGAGAGGGGAACAGGATGACACTTTTGGTGCTGTTTGTGTCTGTGTGAGTGATGAATGTTTCCATCTGTGTTGAACTATGTGTCCAGCTGTATATAATGTAGTATATATCTGTGCTTTGTGTGCATGTGCCTACTAGTAATACATGCCCAGCCTCACTACTGGCTGGACCTGGAGACATGGGGTTGCTGCAGTAGCCTTGCCTCTGTCAGGCTACCAGATTTGTCAACTACTTGACATAAATTATGCTCTGCAGTCATGTAACCTTAGGATGCTATAATTTGCAAATATCTTAAGTCCAAGACCAATATTAACACTATTGGACAGATGTAGCAAATTTTGAAACCACCCAGCAAAAATATAACTGGTTCTTTCAACTGCCATTGCAGTTCTGTACACAGAGCTTTTCTGGTGATCAGAGGGAATTCAGTGAGATACATTTCATAGTGAAAGGGATCAATTTTTGAGTGGCTTCAGCCTCCTGCTATTCGTGAAAGATGCAGTGTACTTCCCAACTTTCTGATATATATGGGATTACTCACTGAGTAAAGAATTAAACACTGTGACTAAAGTTGACAGAATTAGGCCCTAATTAATTTGGCTGAGATCACAGGAGGAGTCAGTCAGCATCAGAGCAAAAGCTGACTCTGATTCTCACCGTGGCTTACTGCAACGTACAACGGTGGCAAACTGGCTGCTTCTCATTTTAATTAAAAACTATGTCTTTCTCTTTAGATACCTCTCTTTCTTATTTCTTGGTCTATTTGATTCAAAGCTCTTATACAGACTACATAGTACAATAAACTGCAGTCCATGAATGGAGCCAAAAGATGTACTGTGCAATTCAAAATATAAACCTGTAATCCTGAAGGACAATAGTTACTGTGACTTCCCAGTAGAGCTGCCAGTTCTGGCAAAAGCTGTCCATACCTGCTGTGTTGGTACAAACACCTTTTGCAGAGTTATCTGGGGTTTGTGACCATTAATTGCTGCAGATAGAGGCACGCAGCCAAAGTTGTGTTAAAAGACTGTTTACAGTCACAATTAAGAGAAACTCAGAATACAAAATTCTGTAGCAGGAGTGTGAAATTACATTTCAATAATGTAATGGCAAACAGTATATTTGTTTTAAATAAGATAATGCTTTATAAGGGTGAGTTCCCACAAATTACTGAAGTATAAATATATAATTACTGTATTATTACAATACTGTCTATACGAAGTACATTTTTTTTTAATCCGAGGGATTGTTCATATATCCTAAAAAATTACTGGAAGTAGTATTTATTTAAATGTAATCTGCCTGACAGTCTTTTATCCATTCAAACCTAGTAACTAAGAAGTATGCCTTGCTTATATTTTGCAGTCACAACAGGTGGTAGTAGTAGGATATTACACAAAGTAACATGGAGTTTGGCTTGGATTAGTCATCTAAGTATCTACCCTGATTCTTGGGAAGATTTGCAGCTTAAGGCAATAGTTGTGGCTGTGGGTGTCATATCAGTTAATTTACAAAACATTATTCTGCAATATTAATGCTGTGCTTTCAATGTCTGTAGAGTAGACACACACTGAGATTATTACTAGAACAAAAAACAAATGACTGTAATATAGATTAAACATGGAGGTGGTGCAATGTCTGAAAAAACAAGGTAAAAGGAAAAGAAAAAAAAAACAAAAAGAATTATGTGTGTTTCCTATAAATGTTTTCTCTATGTTTCTCTATTGCCATTCACCAAATAGAATAAGTAAGGAACCCTCTTTTTTCCCTTCCCCAAACATCCCAGACTGATCTTTGGCCATGTGTAATAGCAATTACTACTATTGCACCGCCGTTTCTTCCACCCCATGCATCTGGCCCTCCAGCAATGTTGCTATTGGATGTCACAGAGTGAAAATGAACTCAGAAGATGGGCAGATACATCTTCAGATCCTGTGTATGGGAAGTGCTGGCAGATTCACCAGTATAGGTATGACCAGCCAGACAGTATTTCTCTTTCTTGCCAGAACAGTTCAGCATCTTTTGTCAGTCATAGACATTAGTGGAATTTTTTTATCATTTGTGTGATGGGGCATCAAAATAGAAAATAATTTTTTGGAAAAAGATCTCTTGAAAATTTTAAAACCCATGTCTGCTTTTGTTTTAATTTGTGAATTTGTCTATAATTTGAGAAGATGAATGAAAGGCTAATGATCTTGGTATTTGTCTACACAGCTTTTTGTTGCATTATTAAACTACTGCATCCATGCAACTCTTCTGTTGTAAAAATCCTTAGACTTCCTCAGATAAAGGTTGTCACTCAGAGATACTTGTATCATACTACATACAAGGGGTTTTTTTGTTTGATTTGCACAGACACTGTATGTGGAAACTTGTACAAAATGCTACCTTCTTAAAACACCTATTTCATCTATACAATTTAGTTTAGCTTATTAAAATGACTAATTCTCCAAGGACCTATAGTTATGCTAGAAGATTTCATCTGCAAAGTTTAATCAGACATCCTGGCTCTGTTCTTAACATTTATAGTTTTAATATTTAGTTGTCAGATTCTTAAGTGACCCAAAAAAAAGACCCACCAGCATTCAGATATTGAAGAACTAGCATTACATTTTCAGTTACTTTCTGCTAAAAAAATCATGTAAAAAGAGGGACTTTTAAAATTAATTTCTGTATAAAGCACATACATAATAGCCTTAAGCATAACACAATGTAATTCAAGGTCTGACCCAGTAAGCCCTACACAGATATATATAAATAAAAAAAAATTCAGTTCAAGGGCAGTGCCAAGCGGTTCTCAGAATAATTCACTAATTTCACATACTTCCTATAGTTCTCTAAAGAGTGGCTATTTGAAAAAGTTAACTGAGTCTGTGTGATTTTAATGAGATTTACTAAAATGGTGAAACAAGGAAATATAGCACTCAAATATGTGAAAATAGCTGAAATTACTCGTACTGCACTAAGCTCATTAAATTCACTTGCTTGAATGCTGGCTATTAGAATTATCAGACCAGAGAATTAATAGGGCTAATACACCTGTTTGGTGAGGTTCACACATCTCCATCCCTGAAGGTTATTGAGCAGGCACAGTGTATTTCTTTTTGGATAGCTGTGGTACTGACATGTACACTGTTGCTGTAGTGCAAAGAAAGTGCTGTGTTAGTGCGAAGTCTGCCTAGTGCAAAGAAAGCAATCAAGGACAACCTCTGTAGAGGTAACCCTTGGTAAAATTCTGGTGGAGACACATACCATAGTCCACAAAAGAAAAAACACTCTTAGATCCAGGTCTCAAGTTAAATTCAGTGACTGATTAAATGGATTTAATGGTTTAGATCACAGATGTATCACGTAGTCAAGTCTGTGTTACATTCAACAATAAGATGATTATTTAATTTTAGACCTTGATAAGGAGATTTAACGAGCAGGTGAACTACGCATGGTGTTAAGATGATAAAAAAATTGAATGTCTTCTACATCCTCAGTGCTGCAGGAATCTCCTCTTCATCCTGGTAAATAATATTAATTTCTCTTTCTCTACCTACAGAGCATATGAGATTTGCCATGCAATTTCATACTGAATGCAGTTATACAACAGCCTTACAAATTCAGAAAACCCTTTATGCTACCAGAGAAGTATAGCAAAGTTATAGCTTAGTTTGATCTGAAAAGGTAATTTCCAGAGACTCATGTTTATTGAATTTCAGCCTTCTGGGCGCCAAACAAGCAGAGCCAGCACAGTGTGTCAGTTCAAGCTTGCAGGCATTTCAGATGCACTGTCTTTGCCTGATATTGCTCTGACACCCTTACAGTGTCTGCTTATAGAGGCTGATCTTTTTTGGGGCATTCACAGATATTTTTAACCTATCAAATAGTTAGAATGCTATAAGAAATTATTAATGATTTTACTACTAACAACACATATAGCACTCAATCTTCCTATTCACAGCATGAAAGAACAAAAAAAAAAGAATATAGAGAAAAAAGTGGAAAATAGTGCAAGGTAAAAACACTATTAAACTTCTGCTTCATTTTTCTACTACCATCAGATCAGATAGCTTTATTTCCTGGTCAAGCATGATCAGGCTAAGATGAAACGGGAGGGAGAGGGAAGGGGTTTAGTAGCAGACCAGGAAAGGCGGCATGATCAGGAGGATCCCTAGTCTGTCTTTATTTATTTATTTATTCATTCATTCTCCTTCCAGACACTGCCTAAGAAATCTCAGAAGGATACATTTTCTTACTGACTGAGAAGGGGGAAAAAAGCAGACAAAAAGCCCCCAGGTATTCCATTTGTGTTGACCTTTTTAAGGAACAATTCCCACTTACTGTGTTTTAAGCACCAGCTCTGAAGCTCTGGGACTAATTAGATGGTCCATATGCTCTGATTACAATAAACATTATGCAGAAGTTTTGTAAAAAGCAAGGTCACTGTGATTACCTATGTGAAGTCTCATCCAGGAAGTCCATTGTCTAGAGAAACCCATTGCTGCAAATGAATGATTTTCTTCTCTTTTTTCCTCAAAAATACAACTTGAAGAGCAATATAAATATTCCATGGAATAGTACTTCTTAAGTCATAAATTTTCAATCATCACTCCAGAACATTTTAAAAGATAAATTTGTTCTACATTGTCAGAGAATAACTATTTTAAAAAAATAAAACCAAAGATGACTGTATAAATTAATATATTTTACAATTTTTTGCCTTCAGATATATTGTAAGGGTTAAAAAGCAATTAAAATTGTAAAATAAGCAGACTAGATTCTCATTTAATTTATTTTATCTTTCCCTCTCCTTTGAATAATTTTTTTAAATTGTATTTTCCAGATATTGCTGTATTTAATTTGTACTTTCTCTTTCTGTAATATTCTCATTGTAAATATCCCCTTAAAGTACTCCTCAAGTATCTGCCAAATGGCACTATTTGTCTACATTGATAGAATATTGTTAATTAGCTTCCATTTTTAAATGCTTTCAAAATTCAGCTTCTTAATTAATAATGTGTTTTAAAGAAAGCAGAGATTACAGAGAAGATGCTTCCCATTTTCCAATTTTGATTTTCTAGAATGTGTTGCAAACGTTTCCTGATAGAAATGTATATTACTGCAGGCAGAATGTTCCTCTGATAGTTACATTTGGTATTAAAAGTTGTTGGTCCCCATTAAATCCTAGTGTGGGACTATTTCTTCAGTAGTAATAGGTGGATCTTTCCTTTCTCAAAAATATTACATTAGGTGAGATACAATCAACCTACATTTATCTTTATATAACTGAGGGGTGGGCATCAAAGTGTAGAAAGAGAGACATACAAAAGCATAGTGAAGAATGTATTTTTTTCTAAATCTGTAAAGAAAATACATGAGTGTCATTGTTTTAGCTGGGGTAGAGTTAATTTTCTTCACTGTAGCTGGCATAGGGCTGCGTTTTGGACTTAGTATGAAAATAATGTTGACAACACACTAATGTTTTAGTTGTTGCTAGGTAGTGCTTACACTAGTCAAGGACTTCTCCAGCTTCCCATGCTCTGCCAGGTGCACAAGAAGCCGAGAGGGGAGGGGGCACATCCAAGAGATCTGATCTGAATTGGCCAAAGGGTATTCCATATCCTGTGATGTCATGTCCAGTATATTAACTGGTGAGAGCTGGCTGGGGGGAAGCAGCGATTACGGCTCAGGGACCGGCAACATCGTTTGGTGGATGGTAAGTGGTTGCAGCACTTGTTGTTTGGTTTGTTTTTTTTCTTTCTTCTGAGGTTTCATCTCTCTCTCTCCTTATTTTCCTTTTCATTATATTATTATCATTATTATTATTATTATTATTACTGTTTTATTTTAATTATTAAACTGTTCTTATCTCAAGCCATGAGTTTTCTTACTTTGGCCCTTCCGATTCTCTCCCCCATCCCACTGGGCTGGGGGGAGTGAGCGAGCGGCTGTGTGGTGCTTAGTTGCTGACCGGGGCTAAACCACAACAGTCCTTTTTGGTGCCCAACGTGGGGCATGAAGGGTTTGAGATAATAACAGTGGCTGGTCACAGCATTGATTCATCTGTTCTCGATATTAGTAGTCAGACCTACACTATGCTGATTTTGAAGTACATGTTAAAGATTGGCGTTGGGTTTTGTAGTTTGCTGTGCTCTGCAGTGGTTAGGGATGTTTTGCCTAGGAGATTTGTTATTAAAACTCTGGCCTTGAGTTTTATCGGTTATTTGGGTCTTGCATGGAAGCTGTTACTGTACTTTGGGTACCACCTCATGGAGACAATTAGCAATTATACCTCCTCCTCTGAGAGGTTCTTTATGGAGGAAATACAGAATGGCACCTTAGCTACCATCTTCTGTAATGTCTCCTCCTTCATTACAACAACTTTTCAGTCTCTTGAACATCCTTGGGTAGTTAAGATACATCTGTTGATATTCCTATGGCAGATTGTTTCGGTTTTGTCTAAGGTTAATAAGCAATTCAAGAATATCATTCAGAGGTCTGCCCCAAGACTCGATAATTGTGGGTGGCAAGGTATTTGGGATAGTATGGGCAAATGCCTGAGACGGTGGGCACCTCCAGTGTTTTGGGACTTCACCCCTGAACAAGTGCAGAATCCTGAAAAATTAGTAGAATATTTGGAGGAAGTATGTTGTCACCTTAGCAATTCCAGAGAGATACAAATCACTGCAATGTGTTGGGGCCTGGCCCATGCCTACTGAGCCCTGTTCAACACTGTTCAGTACCCTCAAGGGGAAGAGAAGGCCTCTGGATCTAAAAAGACAAAAAAAAAGAAAATGACAAACACTGTGGCCACTCAAACACCCATGACAGACACTGCAGCTGAATCAGAGAATCAACCTGTGCCAATATCAGTTGCCCCTATACAAAAAGAAGAAATCTTGGAAGAGAAAGTCAACTCGTTTAGAAAAAGATGATGGAAAAGCAGGGCTGTCACAAGGAGAGGAGGAGGAAGAGGAAGAACTCATAGAGTTCTCGTAGAGACAGAAACTACCGGATCCCTATCCTTAAGTGTGTTGCGAGATATGCAAAAAGATTTCAGCCATCATCTATGTGAGCACATTGTCACCTGGCTGCTCCGATGCTGGGATAACGGGGCCAGTAGCCTGGAATTAGAGGGTAAAGAAGCCAAACAACTGGGATCCCTTTCTAGGGACGGGGGCATTGACAAAGCAATTGGAAAAGGGACACAAGGCCTCAGCCTCTGGAGGCGACTCCTGTCTGCTCTGAAAGAAAGGTATCCCTTCAAGGAAGATGTTATATATTGCCCAGAAAAATGGATCACCATAGAGAAAAGCATAGAGTACCTGAGGGAATTAACCATGCTTGAGGTGATTTATGGTGACCTGGGTAGTGAACAGTCATCCAAAGATCCAGATGAAGCGCAGTGCACACGACCCATGTGGCGGAAGTTTGTACGGAGCGCACCATCATCCCATGTAAACTCCCTGGCAGTAATGTCCTGGAAAGATGAAGAGGCACCAATGGTAGAGGATGTGATTGATAAACTCCGGGATTATGAAGCACATGTCTCTTCCTCCCTCGTCTCAGCTGTGGAGAAATTGTCCCGGGAGGTCCAGCAAATCAAAGAAGATATGTCCTACTCCCTACCTGTACGGACCAGTATCTCGGCCATTAGGAGTAAGCGTCCTTCTGCTCAAGAGAGAAGATACACACCACGGGGCACCCTATGGTTTTACCTGCGTGACCAAGGAAAGGACATGAGGAAGTGGGATGGAAAACCTACCTCAACCCTAGAGGTACAGGCACGTGAGTTGCAAGGAAAACAATCACTCAGGGAGGTTCTTCCAGGAAATTTGCTGCTCCAGTTTCCAGTAAGCAGGTCCCCAGACAAAGGAGTAGAAGTACTGATTTTATTTCTGAGCTTAATAGAGAGACATCTGATTCCCATTCACAAGAAGTGGGTTGGGAATTCTGCAATTGGAATTAGAGGGGCCTTGCCTCCAGCCAGGTGGAGGAAAGGGACAACCGGGTTTACTGGACTGTGTGGATCCGATGGCCTGGCACATCTGACCCACAGGAGTATAAGGCTCTAGTGGACACCGGTGCACAGTGCACCCTAATGCCATCAAACTATGTAGGGGCAGAACCCATTTGTATTGCTGGAGTGACAGGGGGATCCCAAGAGCTAACTGTATTGGAGGCTGAAGTGAGCCTAACCGGGAATGAGTGGCAAAAGCACCCCATTGTGACTGGCCCAGAGGCTCCGTGCATCCTTGGCATAGACTATCTCAGGAGAGGGTATTTCAAGGACCCAAAAGGGTACACGTGGGCTTTTGGTATAGCTGCCTTGGAGACGGAGGAAATTAAACAGCTGTCTACTTTGCCCAGTCTTTCGAAGGACCCTTCTGTTGTGGGGTTGCTGAGGGTCAAAGAACAACAGGTGCCAATTGCCACCACAACAGTGCACCGGCGGCAATACCGCACCAACTGAGACTCCCTGATTCCCATCCATGAGCTCATTCGGCGACTGGAGAGCCAAGGAGTGATCAGTAAGACCCGCTCACCCCTTAACAGTCCCATATGCCAGTGCGGAAGTCTAATGGAGAGTGGAGACTAACAGTAGACTATCGTGGTCTGAACGAAATCACTCTGCCACTGAGTGCTGCCGTGACGGACATGCTAGAACTTCAATACGAACTGGAGTCAAAGGCAGCCAAGTGGTATGCCACTATTGATATCGCTAATGCATTCTTCTCAATCCCTTTGGCAGCAGAGTGCAGGCCACAGTTTGCTTTCACTTGGAGGGGTGTCCAGTACACCTGGAATCGACTGCCCCAGGGCTGGAAACACAGCCCTACCATTTGCCATGGACTGATCCATACTGCACTGGAACAGGGTGGAGCTCCGGAACACCTTCAGTACATTGATGACATCATCGTGTGGGGCAACACAGTAGAAGAAGTTTTTGAGAAAGGGAAGAAAATAGTCCAAATCCTTCTGAAGGCTGGTTTTGCCATAAAACAAAGTAAAGTGAAGGGACCTGCACAGGAGATTCAGTTTTTGGGAATAAAATGGCAAGATGGATGTCGGCAGATCCCAATGGATGTGATCAACAAAATAACCGCCATGTCTCCACCAACTAGCAAAAAGAAACACAAGCTTTTTTAGGCATTGTGGGTTTTTGGAGAATGCATATTCCAAATTACAGTCTGATTGTGAGCCCTCTCTATCAAGTGACTCGGAAGAAGAATGATTTTAAATGGGGCCCTGAGCAACGAGAAGCCTTTGAACAGATAAAGCAGGAGATAGTTCATGCAGTAGCCCTTGGGCCAGTCCAGGCAGGACAAGACGTAAAAAACGTGCTCTACACTGCAGCTGGGGAGAATGGCCCTATCTGGAGCCTCTGGCAGAAAGCACCAGGGGAGACCTGAGGTCGGCCCCTAGGGTTTTGGAGTCAGGATTACAGAGGGTCCGAAGCACGCTACACTCCAACTGAAAAAGAGATATTGGCAGCATATGAAGGGGTTTGAGCTGCTTCAGAAGTGATCGGTACTGAAGCACAGCTCCTCCTGGCGCCCCGACTGCCGGTGCTGGGCTGGATGTTCAAAGGGAGGGTCCCCTCTACACATCATGCAACTGATGCTATGTGGAGTAAGTGGGTCACACTGATCACCCAACGGACTCGAATAGGAAACCCCAGTCGCCCAGGAATCTTGGAAGTAATCATGGACTGGCCAGAAGGCAAAGATTTTGGAATATCGCCAGAGGAGGAGGTGACACGTGCTGAAGAAGCCCCACTGTATAACAAACTGCCAGAAAATGAGAAGCAATATGCCCTATTCACTGATGGGTCTTGTCGTCTGGTGGGAAAGCATCGGAGATGGAAGGCTGCTGTATGGAGTCCTATACGGCAAGTCGCAGAAACTGCTGAAGGAGAAGGTGAATCAAGTCAGTTTGCAGAAGTAAAGGCCATCCAGCTGGCTTTAGACATTGCTGAACGAGAGAAATGGCCAGTGCTCTATCTTGATACTGACTCCTGGATGGTGGCAAATGCCCTGTGGGGGTGGTTACAGCAATGGAAGCAGAACAACTAGCAGCACAGAGGTAAACCCATCTGGGCTGCTGCATTGTGGCAAGATATTGCTGCCTGGGTAGAGAACCTGGTTGTGGAAGTATGTCATGTGGATGCTCATGTCCCCAAGAGTCGGGCCACTGAAGAACATCAACACAACCAACAGGTGGATCAGGCTGCTAAGATTGAAGTGGCTCAGGTGGATCCGGACTGGCAACATAAATGTGAACTATTTATAGCTCGGTGGGCCCATGACACCTCAGACCATCAAGGAAGAGATGCAACATACAGATGGGCTCGCGACCGAGGGCTGGACTTGACCATGGATGCTATTGCACAGGTCATCCATGAATGTGAAACATGCACTGCAATCAAGCAAGCCAAGCAGGTAAAGCATCTGTGCTATGGAGGATGATGACTGAAGTATAAATATGGGGAGGCCTGGCAGATTGATTATATCACACTGCCACAAACCCGCCAAGGCAAACGCCATGTGTTTAAAATGATGGAAGCAACCACCGGGTGGCTGGAAACATGTCCCGTGCCCCATGCCACCGCCCAGAACACTATCCTGGGCCTTGAAAAGCAAGTTTTATGGCGACATGGCACCCCAGAAAGAATTGAGTCAGACAACGGGACTCATTTCCGAAATAACCTCATAGACACCTGGGCCAAAGAGCATGGCATTGAGTGGGTGTATCACATCCCCTATCATGCACCAGCCTCTGGGAAAATTGAACGATACAATGGACTGTTAAAGACTACACTGAGAGCAATGGGGGGTGGGACATTCAAACACTGGGATACACATTTAGCAAAAGCCACCTGGTTAGTCAACACTAGGGGATCTGCCAATCGAGCTGGGCCTGCCCAGTCAGAACTCTTACGTACTGTGGAAGGGGGTAAAGTTCCTGTAGTGCATGTAAAAAATATGCTGGGGAAAACCGTCTGGGTTATTCCTGTCTCAGGCAAAGGCAAACCCATTCGTGGGATTGCTTTTGCTCAAGGACCTGGGTGCACTTGGTGGGTGATGTGGGAGGATGGAGGAGTTCGATGTGTGCCTCAAGGGGATTTGATTTTGGGTGAAAATAGCCAATGAACTGAATGGTATAATGTTAATTGCTTTATAATACTGTATGTAATCACTCCTATGGTTGCTATATGCCATATCAATGGTATTATAGTAAGAATCTCCCAGATTAATGAAGAATGAATTTTGATTGAACCAAGCAAAGTGCAGCGGTGATGGAACAAAGACTGACTTCAGCATGCAACAATCCAACACCACACAGACCAACTCTCCTGATTTGAAAGACTGTTACGATAGATGGACCCCAAAGTTATGGACTAAATGAACTCAGTGGACATTTGTGGACCTTTTGCAGACATTTTACAGGGCTGGTCTGTAGACTAAGGGGATGAGAAATGATATCTGTGTATGTTATCGAAGGATGGGAAGGCGGGTGGTGGTTATTGAGGTCATATTGGATAGTATGAGACCTGAGCATGACGTAAATGGTATGGAATAAGGGGTGGACATTGTCATGGTTTTAGCTGGGGTAGTTGATTTTCTTCACTGTAGCTGGCATAGGGCTGCGTTTTGGACTTAGTATGAAAATAATGTTGACAACACACTAATGTTTTAGTTGTTGCTGGGTAGTGCTTACACTAGTCAAGGACTTCTCCAGCTTCCCATGCTCTGCCAGGTGCACAAGAAGCCGAGAGGGGAGGGGGCACATCCAAGAGAGCTGATTCGAATTGGCCAAAGGGTATTCCATATCATGTGACGTCATGCCCAGTATATTAACTGGGGGGAGTTGGCCGGGGGGAAGCAGCGATCACGGCTCAGGGACCGACAGCATCGGTCACTACCGGCGGGTAGTGAGCGGTTGCAGCACTTGTTTGTTTTTTTTTTCTTTCCTTTCTTCCAAGGTTTCATCTCTCTCTCATTATCTTCCTTTTCATTATGTTATTATTATTATTATTACTGTTTTATTTTAATTATTAAACTGTTCGTATCTCAAGCCATGAGTTTTCTTGCTTTTGCTCTTCTGATTCTCTCCCCCATCCCACTGGGGTGGGGGGAGCGAGCAAGCGGCTGTGTGGTGCTTAGTTGCTGACTGGGGCTAAACCACGACAATGAGACAGGTAAGACAGAATTCAGATAAACTAATACAGTGACACCATTTGAAAAACAAGTGATGACCTGTAGGAGTAAGCATACTCCTGCAGTGCTGAACCTAACCAGACTCTTCAGAGTTTTAACTATGCCTGATTATTGTCAATTTTCCTGCAGTAACACCCAAGATAATGCAAAGCTGTCTCCAACTCTAGTGTATGTAGGAGACAGCAAGCATGAAGATGTCATATACTGAAAATAATTCAAAATGTTTGAAACTGAGACATCAAAATAACTACATAAAGTGATCAGCAGTTCAGGTGAAGGAGAGAAAAACTGTGATTTCAGTCCCTGTTTTATTGGTTATTTCACTATGCATGTGTTGGTGACTAATCTAAATAGATAAATAAAAGGATATGTGATCAAGGACCCGAACTCATAAGTCCCTTCTTTTCTTTTCAAACCCTTAATTAAATGAGGCAGTATTTGCATGACATAATGTGCTGAGCCTTTTAATTTTCCTTCTGATTTCTTTGATCTTGTTTTAGGGTGCTTTCACTTATTTCCAATAAGCAGTAGTTTGCTCACTATATCTTTTTTTTTTTCAAATTCCTCTTCCCTTTGCATTATGCAACTGATGATTTTCTTATAATTGTTTCATATGTTAACAAGATTTAACAAAATAAGAAATATGTCTTCATAGGATAAAGACACATTTTTGGTAGTTACCATAATGTCAGGGAAAGAAAAGAAAAGAAAAAAAAGAAAAATTTTTCAGATAAAGTCAGTTAGGTACTCATAACGTGATGATATAGGTGACTGTGATTTTATCTAGACAGAAGATGATTCCTGAAGGTAGCTTTCAGACAATTATATTGTTAAAATATAGGTAAAAACTGATGAAGTCATTACATTTTCAAAAGTTACAAATTATCCTGTAAAGCTTCAGTGACTGCAAATTAGCCTTTGCTATAGCCCTCTGCTAACAATCTATAGATCATTTTATTATTCATGAATTTTAGTAATTTCAGGACACCACAGGTCATCTTATGCTCATTTGTTTGCTAAACACCTTGTGCCAGTATGCCTATGCTGAAAAATTGCTACTATTTACTTCCCACAAGACACACAAGCAACAAAGTAGTGGATTTGGCCCCAGACATCCACTATGCCAGGCAGCATATATATCTTGCTGTCAGGGAAATAAATGAGCCCTTAAATTGGCTGCAAAGCTTTAAGAACTGAAATTTATATGTCTAGTTATCAAACAGAAAGTTCAGAACACCTGCCAATACGAAGCATAATTGTGACAAACTGTTACATTTTACCTTTAACTTTTCAGCGTTAACATCACAACTTCATTACAAGAATCTCATCCTCCCTACAGCTCCTTTCTCCCTTCCTCCAGATCAGCTCCCCCCAAAAAAAAACACTCAGTACATTCATTTGCAGATGCTGAGCAACCATTGACACATTGCCCATCTGTCAGCAGATGAAAAAATATCAAACATATTAAAAATTCTTAAATTTCCTATGAGAGTAAACACAAATTTTCACAGATTACCACAAAACGCTAACTGCATTTAGATATTTGGTCTTTATAACTTGTTTGGAAGGCTTTCTACAGAATATCTACAACCATGAAAAAAAACTTCTGAGTTCTTTGTTTTGTTTTACCTTAAAAAATCCAATCACAACTTTTTGCCACCACAAATCCAGCAATTGCTGAACTATTTAGTCTCTATCTAAATGTTCCATTAAGAAGAAAAAACAACAAAAACAAAAAATCCACTCACTTTTTTCTAAACCTGCTTTAAACTGTGTACTGTGTGCACAGCAAGTAAGTAAATATTTTCCCTATGTATATCTCTGTGTTACCAACCATTAACAGGCATGTGAAAAAGAACAATATTTAAAGAGAAGAATTTTTCTTTTTTCTTAGCTATCAAGGAAGAGAATATCTAGGCTAATATTCAATTCTACATTTAAAAAATCAATATGGAGAGCTTAAAATATATTAAAGCTCTTGACCAGCTGCACCTTTCTGGTCAACAAAGTGAATATGAGCAATCTGAGAAGTAAATTAAATGTGTGGCACTTAACTCCCTTTTTTATTTTGACCATGCTATTTATCTTTTTCCAGCTCCTGGACACTTTCTATTCAAGAAATTTTATTGTGGATAAAATAGTTCATTACAATAATTCATCACATTAACCAGGATTTAAGTCAATATTTTGGTCAAAACAATACTTTTTTTCTGACCTCTCAGTATCTGTGTGTGTCCTCTGTGTGTCTGGGATATATGCTCAGCTTTGCTGCTGGTTGGACCTGCAAAGGGAACAACAGCAGCCATGTCCCTCAGCCCGGGCAGAGAACCCAGGTCTCCGGGCATCAGGATGGGCTCCAGTGGCCGGACAGGAGGAAGCCCTAGGCCTGGAGCTGCTGGATGTGGTGGTCACTTGTAACAGGCCTTAACATTATACTTATGTATCATTGTGTTATCTGGGTACTTCCCAAACCTAGGGTTTTTTTTTTTTTTTCTTTTTTTCTCACTCTGTCCTTCACAGTTAAAAAGGTATTATGTTTATGGAGACATGGACACAATAATTAAGAACAATATTTTCAAATAAAAAACATTTGTCCAGCTGAAGTGACTTTCAGGGGGCTTGAATCTTGTCATAATGTTGTAGATAATAAAGCTAGAGCCCCTCTAGGGCAGATAAGGCCCTTAGTGCCTTGTAAATAAGGAATTAAAAAAAAAATTAGGGATGAAAAATTGTTTGATATTTTTGAAAATTTGGCTTGTGACATGGTTAATATCATACAGCAGATGTAACATGCCGCAGAGGCCACAGCTCTCCAGCTGAGGTGAGCTAACTGAGCAGAAACCACAAGGAGAGATACATCCATAGAAACAGTTTGTTACAAGAAAGCTGAAGAGCATTGATTGTGGGTAAGCTAGAGAAATGTATGCCATAGTTCAACCACCACTTTAAACTTTAAAAAACAAACAAAAAAAAACAAACAAACAAGAAAAAAGGAGGAGATGACCACTCCTAACATGTCTTAACAAATCAGTACTCAGATGTGGGCAAAACCATTCACTTTGTGTTCTCTTTACACTTGTTATGAGTTCGTGAGTACCTTTTGTATAAGTTTAAGTCCCAGAGAGAACATTCACACAGTTATCTCTCTGTTTTATGTTCCAGGGTTTGGCTACATGCTACAGGGTATCAGGGCAACCTTATGCTATGACAGTTTCATTGGGTGTGAATACCCAAGGGTGGTGGTTCCAATTTCCAGGCTGCTTCTGTCACACAATGGGCACAGGAACCTCCACTGCAGATCTTTTCCACATATGCACATTTTCACAGTTTGTCAAGCATATTTTTCAGATGTCATAGGGAGGATATAGCTGATAAAACATAGGTATCTAGATGCCCCATTTGGGCAGTTTTTCTCATCCCAAAGCTGATATTTAAAACAATCCAAAAACGAATCAAATTAAATTACTTATGTCTTAACTGTGTATAAAACGAGCATAAGATGATTAGCTTAGGAGTAGATATTCACTATGGAAGCATCTAAGAATAGGTGAGATAAACTACATCAAATAAATTTTATTTTTTATTTACCAATAATATCAGGGCAAAATATGTCCATAATTTTCTAAAAAAATTTTAGTATATTTCTTTAGCTTTATGATTGTTTTCACAGAGGAAAACATACAAGCTGAAAAGCATATCTGTGACAGCATTAGTTAAAAACCCCAATAAAATCAGGATATCTTAGATGCCTGTTATGAATAGGTCCTTCAAAGCCATTTTGTTTTTTATTCAACCAAGTATTTATGTACCACTTAAAAGAGCCCTTTTCTTGGTATAACAATCAACTAAATGTTCTTTATAGGTGGAATTCTTAAAAACAATTTCTGCATTAGCAACCTCAAATCTACTCTCACTTAGCTTAGCTCATTTGCTTGTTGATCTCTTCACATTTTTGTATAATATAGAACACTTTCTGCTTTTCAATGGCTTAAGACAGCAAATCCTTATATGGCAATGACTTCATGTGGGAGTAAATAGAAACTTGAGACAATGATTTAGCCTAACAGACAGTGTTATGCATTATTTCTGCTTGTACTGTGTTTTGCCCAGATGTTTATAGCAGGGTTTGTTTGTTTTGTTTTTTTTTTTTTTGAGAGGGGATTTGGGTGGAGGGTCAATATATAACATGGATAGCTATGTAGACAAAAACTACACCAAACTCAAGTTCCGCCCATTTCATGTTGGCTGTTATTTTATGTAGCTAATGTTATATAGAAAGCCATATCTTGACTGTGACCAGGTATTTGTTTGGTTTATGACAGCATAACTTAAAGTAGACCTTGAGAAGTAACAACAGTATGTAGATTCATATGTATTCAATGTTTTAAATACACTTGCTTTCTGAATTTCAAAGCTCTATATAAGTCAAAAATGGTGAATAAAGAGAATTATAGTGGGATATTTTTAGCTAAAGAACTTTCTCAGGCATTCTAGTACTGTGCTCAATAATAATTCATCTGAACAAGTGAGTTCTGGAAAGTTTTTGGACTAGTCTCCTTTGACCTAATATCTCCTGGAGAATTTGCTAGAGATGTTAGTGGTTATATGCAAGGAACTCATTAAGTCATAGTATGGAAGAAATAGAGAGCATAAGCTAGGTCTTCAGGTCCAATTTCAAATGATTGTCCATATGTGAAAAACACAGTGGGTTACTTCACAATTCTGTATAATAGCATTTAGGTCTGTAACGAAAGACCAAAAGCCACGTGTAGGAAAAGCCACAGCTATAGCATAATAAATCAAGAGCACTGAAAGGATCAAGTAACAGACATCTTATTTGTTAATCAGATTAACTAAAACTCCAAGAGGATCCTGAGAAGAATGGCAAGTTCATGGAGCCTGCTAACTTGATTTATAGTCAGACTTACTTGCTGGCTCAAAACCTTTCCACAATCTTAGTGGTGGAATTGTTAACAGCACATAGCAGTCAAAGGAACAGTTATTTGTAACTGGGAGAATCAACACACATTGTTATGGTTATCCTGTGGTTCATTATGGCAGAGGTACACAACAGAATATATCTTAGGAGAGATACTTCTATCTATAGATATGACTAATCCCTAATGCTTTTGAGGAAAATACACCGCCACCACTCCCATTTACATTCAGAAATCAAATTCTGCATTAAAGGGAAAAACCCCACAATCATCATTGCAGTACAGGACGAGTACAGTTTAGTGTCAACAGTCCCTCTCAGCACATTTTTGTATGCACCAAAAGACCTGGGTTATTCCGCTTAGCCAAAGTAAAAATTAAGGGGGGATTTAATGAACTCTCTATAAATAAATTTTGAGGTAAATATACAAGAGGGAGAAAACTATTTAAGTTAAATTAATATCTGCACAAACTCACGTAAGTATATAATGGCCATGACTAAATTCAGATCCAAAATTAGAACAATGTTCTTAAGGATATAGGGAGTAAAAAACTTTGAAGGATCTTGCAAATAGTGTAATACAAAAAAGGGAAACCAAATGATTTAAGCATTTAGGTGGGAGCATAAAAGTAAATAAGACTATCTAGAAATGGAAAATTGAGACAATTTAGTCTTATCTTCATCTTTTCTATCCTCTTTTATTCTTTTTTTTAATGGCTGTTGGCTTTGCCAATATGCAAATAAGAACACATTTCAGCAAAGAAATCTCATGCTGTATTTAGTCAACTGCTGTTTCCTTCTGGAGTTAACACTTTAGACAGCAGATTTGGTGAGTTTCTTCTGATTCTTATGGCTTTAATGCTGTGATCATTAATCAGTTATTTAGGTAGTTCCATAGTCTGGTATAAGTGCTTCCTCAAAAGTACTCTGGCATTTTAATGAGTGATTCACCTGTTAATTTGATAAAATGGCAGGAAAATTGTATTCCATATATAAACTTTTTCCTCAGTGCCCATATTGTTTGGCTTCATCTTTGTGATCCCTGTCTATAACTGGACCATCTGTTTAATTTGTCTCCTCCTTTTTTTTTTTTTTAATTAACTGTTGTAGTACTGCTTTTATTTATTGTAATTTTAACAACTAACACATTTAGAATCTTTTTCTAAGGGGTGAAATTTAGGGGAAATAACACTTGTTCTTGACCTGTGTTATTTTCTTAACAAAGAGATGTTAGTAAGGCACTTTGTACAAGTATGAAGGAATTCTAGTGAAATATTACTTAATCAGGGAAAACATAATTAAAATGTGTATCTAATCTAATTAAAATGTGAATTTAACCATGTTTCATTAGTGGTGGTCTTCATGACTCACAGGTAGCCCACACTTTTAGAGAATTGGATCTGATTTATCTCTGTTTAATTACACACTATAAAATACATGAAAATGTTATTAATTCCACACACATTATTCATGTTTAATCTATATATTCACAACTCTTTACATCAGCAAAGACTGTTTATTACAACGTCTGCTGACACTGTGAAATAAACTCCTGAATGTGTTTGCTGGATAACTCATCAGTTATAGTTTCAACCTAGTATATGCTTATATATGTAAAATTATAAATCTTCCATCACTTTCCCTTGGCTTATTGTTGGTTTGCTTCTTAGAAAACACATAGTTAACATCATAAAGAAAGATCTTAATAAGAAAATTCTTATGACCTCTTTTCCTCATAGAAGAGATGACTGAGTGATCTTAATGTTATGCATTGATTAATCTTTTAGTAAGTCCTTCCAGCCTATACTCTTCTATACTCTTGTTCCTCTTTCCTCTTCGAATTCAAAATTCATCTTCACTGCTAGTAATGTTTTGTTTTTTGTTTTTTGGTTTTTTTTTATTCAGGACAATTACTTCTATAGCTCAATTATGAACAGTTTATTATCTCTTTACATAAATTTTTCCAGTTTGTAGGTAACTACATGGACTCCTTTTCTTCTTCTCTTGTCTATGCTAAGCAACCTAGTTCTTTAGTATTTTCCAGTTAGTCATATTTTCTCAACCTCTAATTACCATTAGCTTTCCTCTCTTTAAAGCTCTTTTCAATTGGTTCACTTCTTGTATGAAGTATAATGCGAAACAGATATACTATCTTATCAAAACTTTGGAAATACTATGAGCTGTTTGGTTTGCTCTGTTGATAGTGTAAACATCTGATGTCATTCTACATCTTTAGATGCTATGTTAGATTTCTATCAAAGGAACACAAAATAAAGAAATAAGACTTTATTTTTTTAGCATGTGATCAAAATGGACATCATAATTCTGTGATTAAACAGTTTTTTTGAGAAATTCTGAAAGTTCCTGATTGGAGAGTTCTCAGGAACTTCCTGATCATAAAAAAATTATTAGAGGTTTGGCTTTGTTTTGTAATTCTTAAGTATTTTGATATGTACACCTAAATTGGAGTGGTTTGTATCTCAAATATCATTTTTTTAAAACTTTACTATTTTTATTTATTACTTTTACTATTTTTACTATTTTGTGGGATTTTTATTTCATTCATTCAAATTAACATGAAGTAGAAAAATATTTAGGCAACAATAACTGGATATTGCTACTTCTTTGTATGTATTTTATTGGAAGTATGCACAAAACATTTCTATTTGTAGAAAGAAATACTTCACAAAATTCTTACAATTTTAAAATTTTGCAAGTTTTCAGTTTTATCTTTTTTAATCATCATACGAAAATTACAATCATATAATGCAGTCCCACGATTATAACCTGTTGAGTAATATTCTGTCTCAGCATTGCTTAGAATTTGGAGGATGGTCCAATACACCAGTACTGTTCCAGCTTTGGTTACTAGAAACCTATCCTTTAAGCAAAGTTTTTAGATTATGTTCCATCCCCACTGTTGGGATTCTCCACTACCAGGTGTGGAATGTTCACTGTCACAGTTTAAATGTAGGGATGTAGGCTGCTAAACCATGTTGAAATTATTCAATTTTCTTCATCTTGTTTCTTTGTTTCAGACTGAAGTTGAGCAGAAAATGTGCATAAGGCAACATTACCCAAATGATAAGAAAACATTATTTTACTAGCCTAGTATAATTGACTCAAGCCAAGATTTGAGACATGGATTTGAATTGATTTGAATAAGAGTCGAATGAAGTAACTTTGTGGACATGTCCATGAATGCTTATAAACACTTACAAAATTAACAATATGATATATCCAGTATCTGTAATAAACTATTTGCTTTATGCTTACACAAATAGGTTGAGCAGATATCAAAATACCTCAAATGAACTGTGACTAAGTCTCATGAACAATATCAAAGGATATATGCTCTACTGTATTTGGTTATGCAGGAGTAATAACAGGAGAAAGGAAAGTATCCTTTTCCTACCAGCATGGCTATGTCAGTGATTTGGCATGACCTGAAAGCATAGAGGTAGCACTCTTTTCAAAGAAAGACGGATGAGGAAAAACTTAGTAAAATATAGACTCCATTTTCACCTTGTACAGCAGAATATTGCATATTAGTTCTCCAATACCCACGGATATGTTCTTCACATCTTTTCCCAGGACCATACATTTAAGGCATGAAATGGTCTTATGTGTTCAATTTCCATTCTTTGGCCAAGGAATACTTCATGAAAGGCTCATAAATACAGAGGCTTAGCAGTGGTTTCTGGGGACTATTTTATCAGGTTTTTTGTTTTAGCCCCACATTCTCAGGGTACAGAAAAATGAAAGGGGAAGGTTACTACCTCTAAGATGATTGTGATATGATTATGATATGATTATGATTGTGATAATAATATAATTGTCATATAATCATAATTATTATAACATCACAAATATATGATTATATGATTCTATTATGATTGTGATAATCATATAATCTAATCATATCACATATGAGTTTCAGATGGTACTGAAGGGTAAATGCATAAAGAAGTCTGTGTCCTTTTGTGATAAGGTTAGATGTAACTACCCTGTACATTGGAACTTACATGCTCTAGGTAACATTTTTGAGTAAAAAGAGCAGGAAGTCTAAATCCTTCCTAAAGTTCATTGTTAACCAGATATTATTGTAGAATTTCCAAAACACTCCATTCTCAGAAGCATCTGAAAAGTTAGATGTGGTGAAATTTTTTCCTAACAACTTCAGGGTTCATTCTATAGTGAATAGATCTAGAAATTGTTTTATAATAGCAAAGTTTCCCAAGGAATTGGACATCTGAGTCCTAGAATTTTCCCAGGTTGCCAAGGATAATCTTCACAATTCCTAAATTCTAAAAGTGTACCCAAAGCACCACTTAAAGCCAAGACTGTAAGAGAAAGCAAGAGAGATCATGCATTCATCTGGATAAGGATGTTTCTGAGAATTTCTGACCTTATTCCTAGATTTTATCTGGGGCAATATAGAATAAAATTACATGACTGACATAGAGCCACACTGCCTAATATAGGCAGTCTGATGACCACAAACTACTTAGGTATTTCAGTGCTGAGATTAGGTACTTAATTTGGTCAGAGGTGGTTTTAGTCTTACATCTAAAGAGATTCCATAGGATATGTAATTCTTCTTGAGTATCACAATATCTGTAAAACTGGTCTGAAAAGATCTAACTAGTTTCCAAATTTAAAAAAAAAGTTTGAAAAAATACTGTCTAGAACCAACAGAGACAAAACCCAAAAATATCAGATTCCAACACTGAGCATCTCAAGCTTGTCTAATGCAAAACAAAGAAATGAGAAACCTCTTCAACACGTTATACTGCAGAAAGTAAAACTATGATCTAATGAAAAATTTTGCCAGTAAATACCTCCTACGGATTATATCTTGCTCCTTTAATTTAACAGATCAACAGATGACTCAACATTTCTTAGAGCAATGCTATACAAAAAAAGGAAGATATCAGAACCACAGCTTAGGTAGCTCTGCATAGTATTACCAGGTGAAATGATGTTTTTTTGGGGGAATATCTGGCACAGAAATACCCTTTTAACTCAGTTATTCACTCTGATTATTAGAAGTTTTTCAGTGGGAAAAAAAGGACAGGAAATTTTATATCTAATAGTTTGGGATGAATTAAGGTTCTTTGAATCATCAAGTGACCATGATTGTTAGAGTGGATTAATAAATACATGTACAAATAAACACATCTATATCTGTTGGATTGAATTCTAGAAAGATATTTGCATGTGTCTTCATATGATTCATGTAATTTATTCTTGTCATTGTGTCTAACTATGTTAGTAAACAATTCTTATGTAGTACAAAGTTTTGTAAAAAATATCTTTAAAAATTATTTCTCCCCCCTTTGTTCTCTGGTTACATATTATTCAGGGAGGAAAAGGTAAGAATGCTTCTTACAAAAATATAATCTGTTTGTCCTGGTGAGACTGATGTAAATGAAATCTGTGGTGTGTCAACATATCTAGTTAATTAGTGATACGAATCGTTGATTTATTTTTTGTTTATATCATGCTGTGTTAACATAAAGCAGAATCATCAAAAAGGAACATTCCTGCTGTGACAGAGAAGCAAATTTCAACAGTGAATGCATGAATCCCCCAAGAAATAATAGGTCCTGAAACTTTAAGTGAAACAGGAGTTGTGCTGCTTAATTCTAAAAGAAGAATTTAATTGTATTGGCTTTGGTGGATGCGTGGTACTGATGATGAATAGTTATGAAAAAAAACTTTCACTAAATATTATAGCAAATATTTTCTAATATATATAACTTGGTAATGTCCAGATGAGTAATAACTGTGCACATGTAGGTTCACATAAAATCTCAGGAAATCTTAAAAAAAGTATATGCCTCCACTACAATTAATTGTCAGTAAAACAAAATGGATGAATCTCATGAAGTTTTTTTAGCAATAGAAGATGATTATCTGTGGTGTGTATTATCCATTCCATGAAATAAGTTAAGAAATAATGTGAAGATTTTGTATAATTTTCCCTGCTTAAATAGCTGTTATAATAGACTGAATAGTCTTGGTATACAAAAAACCTAACACGGAGACCTAACATGGGCCCAGACGGTGATGATCAGTGGCACAAAGTCTAGTCAGAGGCCAGTAACTAGCGCTGTACCCCAGGGGTCAATACTGGGTCCAATCCTCTTTAACATCTTCATTAATGGTCTGGACAATGGGGCAGTGCACCCTCAGCAAGTTTGCTGATGACACCAAAGTGGGAGAAGCGGCTGATATGTCAGAGCATTGTGTTGCCATCCACAGTGACCTCGACAGGCTGGAGAAATGGGATGAAAGGAACCTCATGAAGTTCAACAAGGGGAATTGCAAAGTCCTACACCTAGGGAGGAACAACCCTATGCACCAGTACAAACTGGGGCCACCCAGCTGTAAAGCAGCTTGGCAGAAAAGGACCTTGGGGTCCTGCTGGACACCAGCTTGAACGTGAGTCAGCAATGTGCCCTCGCTGCAAAAAAAAGCTAACGGTGCTGCATTAAGAGTATTGTTGCCAGCTGGTAAAGGGAGGTGATCCTTCCCCTCTAGTCAGCACTGTTGAAGCCACACCTGTAGTGCTGGGTCCAGTTCTGGGCTCCTCAGTACAAGGGAGACATGGTCATATTGGAGAGAGTTTAACAAAGGGCCACCAGGATAACTAAGAGACTGGAGCATGTCTCCTATGAGGAAAGGCTGGGCAAGCTGGGACTGTTCAGCCTAGAGAAGAGAATGGTCAGGGGCTATCTCCTTAATGTACATAAATACCTGAAGGGAAAGTACAAAGAGGAGAGAACCAAGCTTTTTCCAGTGGTGCCCAGTGACAAGACCAAAGGTAATTAAGCCCTCTCATAGTCTCTGTAAAACTTGTATCTGCTCTCCCACTGTCTACCGAGATCTTTCACTTGGACATTCAGAGAATCATACCAGATGATAAATGGAAGTAAACATTAATACTGGAAGTCATCATTGCTCTCATTCACAAGTGCTATCTTATTTATCTCAAAGTGATCAACACAAAGAATTTCTTGTGAAGTTTAGTCAAATTAACTAGTTCCAAATTATTTGATTAAAATTATTTGAAAATAAAATTATTAAGGTAAAATCTATTTTTAAAAAGTCATTTGCATATCAGCTAAGGTGTAAATTCATAGCATGCAAAAGAGTAATGGAGGCAATTTTAAAGGAATTTCCTTTGTAGACCTGAAATTTTTGGACTGAAGCCTCTAAAATTAGTGTAAATTTACAACAGTGTTGCATGAGAAAATTTAGCCCAGGAAGCTTGCATTATGGAACCCAAAACCCAAGGGGAAAAGCGGTACTAAAACCTCCCAGGTAAATAAGTGCATGTGGGGGGAAAAAAAGAATAACACTTGCCCAATTTAATAACAAGAAATGAACAGCTATAGCTTTTACTCTTCAAGCAGAAAAGAAGACCGGCAAAAATACTTGTATGCTTTCTTTCGTACTTTCCTTTCAGTCTCTTCTTTATCTATGAGCTACTCCAGGGAGGAAAAAACACTTAAAATTCCTTTTTAAAGAATCAATAACATGTCCACTTCTTTCCTTTTTCAGGTTGCTCTGATGCTTGAGGAAAAATAATTTTTGAGAAGCAATTGGAAAGACTTTTCTGTCTTTCTGATGTGCAAGCCACAGCTCATACAGAAGAGAAACAGTGTCAAAATTAATCCTGTCCAAATAGTAGCTCGTCTTGATCCTACATGAGAAACAGTTTAAAAATATTTTTCTAAAGCTCTGTAAGTTATACTTTCTCAATGCTATAGAAATCCGCGCATTGATTTCAAGTTGCAGTCATAAAATAAGGGACTGGCAGGGTCCAAAGGATAGTGGAGACTCATGCATAGAAACAGACTGCACACTGCACTTTTGGCTTTTTTTTTTTTTTTTTTTTTTTTAAAGTAACAAGTGAAAAAGACTGCGACACTTGACAGGGGGCCTGCTACAAAACTTCCAGTGAGCTTTTGTCTCTGAGAGAAATGTTTCTACCCACTCTCTGTGGATTCTAAAATTAATTTCTACTGAATTCACATTTGTTTTCCTCTGTTTTTTTTTCATCCCGGTCTAATTTAAGCAATACTTCTTTAAGGGAGTGTCACTGGGGCAGAACTCTTCTGTTTTTAAGCTGCAGCTGTTGTAGTGCAGGTTTAGTATCTAAGCTGTATAATAATGACAACTGATCTCACTGTAGAACAAAAATGCAACAGTAGTGTGTATGTTGTGCAGTTCAAATATAAAAGTTAAACAAAGATCTGGATTTCTGAATCTTGAAAAGGTGTCTGTGACATCAATTTAGTTTTTAGACTGAATGTATTTCTAAAGCCTCTTCAGCCAAAAGACTTTTTTTTTTTTTTTTTTTTTTTACAAAATTCCTGTTGGATGAAATGGAAGGTAGGCAAGCTTTTTATCAGAAGAGAATGAAATCTTTATAGAAAAAGTAAAATAAATTGCCCTATGAGTAGAGAAACTGCTGGAGATTAATTTCCTGCAAATGTTATCAATGGTTCTGTGGAGAACAGGGGGTTCTTTTGGCTGGTTAGTGGTTTTTCCCTTTTTTATTTTGTTTATTTAATTTTAGTGCAATTTCCATGTGTTTTCTATTTTCTACATTGTTGCTTCATCCAGATAATCTTAGATCCTTATTAGATGTTATAGATTTCCATGAGAAATCTGAACTAGCAGAAGAAACATTGGGATGATATAAGGGAACATGAACTCTAACACATTCTTAATACTCTAAAAATGAAGTTTAAAGACAGGGATCATATTCCTCATAAAGAAAGTATAAATGTATCCTTCCTGTATTCTCAAGCAGTGACACATTTTTGATCTGTAACTTACATATCTTTACCTCCATATTAATGTATAATATTACTAAGGTTGAAATAAATAGCAGTTATGTTCAAAATTTTGTTGAGGAGAAAAAAGGAAACATTTTATATATATATATATATAAAGCCAAAAATTTAGTGTTAGTATAATTGGAACCTTAATGAAGATATAATTGGAGTCTAAACCAAAAATCATTTCAATTATTGCACAAAAAGAAAGAATACTTCTATATTACAAATTATCACTAATACAAATAATATAGTTAAAATTGTTATACGCACATTTAGTTCCTACCTTTTTTCCTGATGGTATGCTCATCCTTCCCCTGGTCCTTGGGATCCTAAGGTCTGTGGTTTTATTCTGGTGGTGTTGGGCTGGGGGTTTATAGTGAATTGTCAATATGTGGAGATTTTTGCCAGGGAAGATATGATGGTCTGGTTGATGGTTTCTTCTTCCTTGCTCTAGGATTCACTTAGGGCTGTTTTTTTGTATGTATTGTAACACGTTTTCACACCCTGGGTTTTTTCATTGGTCTGTAGCTTCATGTTACATCTGCATTTCCTATGTATGGGATCCCTTAATGCATGTTGCATACTACTTTGCTATCCTTGGTTCCCTTAAGGCCAGTTTTATCCAGCTCCGGGTCTGCTTTTCTTTAATAGAGCACTGGTGAGTTGCGGTCTTATCACTCCACACCTGCACTCCTCTGGGCCTCATCCTGTGTCTCCACTCCTCAAGGTCTCTGCTTTCACATCACTATACTACATTGTTATGTTACAATCATAAATATGTCCGCCCAAAATAACTGCTTATTACTGGTATCCATGTAAGACTATGACTCCACCATCAAAGACAAACAAAGGTAAAGCAAATGAGCCAATGTTCTTTTTTAGAAAGTCAGGCAGACCAGGCCTCTCGCCTGGATCAGGGTAATCTTTGCCTTCTCCCCTTCCCTCTCCATACATAGCAAAGCGATGTACAACCTGAATAAACAGCACCTAGCAAGCTTGAATTTAGATGCATGTAGCACTGATAGGTGCATGCAGAGAGAGAATGAGTGAGTATTCACATACGCCATATAAGAAAATGCAAGATCTCCCACTGTTCTTGATGTAGTTCTTCACATCTTTGAAAGACTGAAATTAATAACCCCATCTGTTTTCATACTTGTGTCATAATTAACAATTTCTATAATTAAAAAGATTTTTTAATTAAAAAGTTTTTATTATGTAAGTACTTAGAAAGATTCAGCTGCAAATATTCTTTAAAGTTTAAATTAGATTTCATTACTATTTCTAGAAAACTGACTGTAACTAATGAACTCTGCTTCATAAAAGCTATTTGACTTTGCCTTTAACCAGATTCTTATCCTTCCCTGTGTTTACTACTATTAAAAATAAAAAAGATAAAAACAAAATTGAGAAAAAATTGCTAAGCTGTGGGATTTTTTTATTGTATTGCCAAACTTTACTTGGAAAAAACAGAATAACAAGCTTATTTTGATTTACTTTGTTATTTTTCTAAGAATAAAGAAAATTCAAAGAGAAATTAATAGCTGGTATTAGATTTTAAATAACATTTAGATGATTGCAACATTCAAGATGAAATGACAGATGCCCAGTATTTTTCCTGTGGAAAAAATCAAGAAGAAAAAACCTGCTCTCTAATTTATATAACCAGATATTGCTATATATTTTGGCTCTTGGAGATGCATATATTTCTTCTCTTGGCACAAGTACATTAAAATCCCAATTTAACAACTTAAGTTAATGACAAACTTGTTTCCATGACTTTTAAAGAACCGACCGAAAAAACTTAGCTCCAAGAGGGGTATTTATTAACAGTTCTACTGTTATTAGGACTGTGAATTCTGAAAAAATAAATTGTTTTGAATAGTTTTCTAACATGTAGATAAACAAACAAAACAAAGATTTATAAAGATACTTTTATGATGTCTTCCCTCAGAATTATGTTTGCTTAGATGATTTTATGCCAGTCTGGGATTCTGACTCAAGGTAAAATACAGTTTTTATAAAAAGTACAAATGCTTCCTACATCCTTTGAATAACTCTATCATAGACTATGAGACTCTAAGTGTCTACTAAGATAGTCTGACTAATCATGTCAGAATTCTGTCTTAATTATGCATTTTTTCCAAAAAATTAGAGCGATGTTTTAATGTTCTACATGTTTAATCCTGAAATAATTTTCTTTTTCTTCCACTTTCTTAATTCACTATGAAAAAGACAAGTCAGTTCTCCCCCATACTGTCTAATTATTAAAGTTGTAATTATTACTAGGCATAATGCAATATTATGGTCTTTTTGAAATAAATACCTTCTTATATATATGTTTATTTACTTCCCTTTTTACAATATGCTGGGTGAACTCTTGTTATTTTCTACATTTTTTAGTTCATGCACACTTTAAAATTTTTACTATGTCCAGAAATAAAAATGCTCAGGTGGTTAGAAACTACAGCCTTCACAAAATATGACAAGAATTCTGCAACACATTCAGCAAGTTATCAGTCCCAACTGGACTTCTATAGGGTTTAGATTGCACCTCACAGTAAACAGTATTGGCTATTTATTTCTAGCAAAGCCCAGACTGTTCAGAAATTGTGTTTAGATTCATAAAATACTCCCAGAGAGTTTGTTTCTCACAGACCATTAGGCTACATATTAAATAAATAAGTAATAATAATAATAAAAGGGGGGGGAATCCCCCTTGACCTCTACTGTTGATTGTAGCTGATGCAATATGTATTACTGCAAGATTAGAGGCATTTCTGCATAGATGAGAAGAAGTGTCATCAATCCATTAAGTCAGGCAGTCTCAGAGTTGCACAAATGGCAGGAAGAAGAATGAGGTGCCTGTGGTATGCATTAGTAATCTTCAGTGTTCTCTTTTTTTTTTTCTCAAGAATTCTTAAACCTCTAAAAAATTACTTTCACAACAAAACATGAAAGTGGCAATGTTTCCTTCTGTTAAATATATGTTACTGTCTATTTATTTCTTCGAATTAAAATGTCAGTGTTGCAAGGAATACGGTTCTAGTTAAAAAAAAATAAATAAAATAACTGCTAGACTACTACAGTTCATGAGCTGCAGAACTGAGCAGACATAAAAAGAGATACAAAGATTATTTTGTTACATTTCTAACAACATTATACTGTTTTCTGAGATTGTTATTGGTTTTCTGTAAGAAATTTTACTCACACATAGCAGCATAAAATTGAGTTAAGTTGCTGAAGGCAAAGCCTAAGAACAAAAAGAAAGAAAACAAAAATATCTTTGACAACCCTAGCACTGTTGATAAATCACGAATTAATCCCATATTCCTCTTTCTTAACTCTAAACACTCGTTCACCAAGCTGAAAGAAAGGGTAAAGATGAAGTTGATCACTCCATCTTGTAAGCAGCACTCCTGGCTTGCTCCCTGCCAATCTACTGACTCACAGCCATGCTGACTGAAGCAGGTCAGATGTGAAGCTGCAAGGGTTGAACATTAAGAGTGGCCTTGGGCAGCAGGTGTTAGCAATAGAGAAGAAAAGATAAGCCTGATCAACAGTCAGTCTCAAATGCTTCTGTATCAATTAAACACTCCCTGTGTTAGCTCAGGAATGGTAATACCTATGATGGACCTGGAATGGGAATGCATGATCATGCCTCCTCCTGCAGACAACTGCCAGTACCTAGAGAGAGAAGGGAAAAGTTGGTGGATCTTGATGATCCCGCTCTGCGAAGGATTTCCAAAGCAATGCCTCTCTGGAACTCTCTTTTGGATCCCAAAAGAAGCCATATGCTATTCCCCATGCTCAAACCACGTTTAACAGCAATCTTCTATTCTCTGCTTGTACTGCCCAAACCAGAGCTTTTAAGAGCCCCTTTTTACTAACACATATAAATCTGACAAGACTCCATAGAAATCACTTTAAGTTTGGGTTTGTTTTTTTTTTTTTTCATATAAATATGGAGTTTCCACAAAGGAAAAGGGAGAGAGAGGAAAAGAAGAAAGGATGGAAACAAGCAAGTCCAAGCCCAACACCAGGGACCTTGACTTCACTCACCACAGAATTTAAGGGCAGGTGTAATCCTCACTTTATTCATATGAAAAAGTGACACTCCACTCCTCCCCTTACTCTCCCTCTCTCTCACACTCTTTCTCTTCTTCTAACACTCTAAGAGACTTCTGCCTTTAGGCAGTCATCCTTGCTGTAAGTTTCTTTAAGTTGTAACTGGATAATCTCCCAGTTCTGGGGGGACCCCTTTGTCAATGGAATCCATGGGAATATCGCTCCTGTCTGATGAAATGGAGAGCTGCTAAATTGTACAGAGGACTGATTAAAGGTATGATTCTTTTTTTGTAGAACAAATTCTGTTTTACCAGCAACTATTTCTAAGCAACTAACAAAAATATGTATGCTTGTACATTCATATTCCCATATTTTATTTTCTGTTAAATTAGTCTCTGAATTTATGAATATCATGATGTGTGTGTCTTTAGATCTTTGCCTGCACAGTTGCCACCCTCAACCTTAGACCTCTCAAATGTGTAGGCACCATTTGAACTAATTTCCACAAATCATTTTCACTTCTGCGCTCTGACTGCACATGTGGCTCTTAGTCACCCATAATCTCAATGTTTAGTAATAGTATGCATAAGATTAACTCCATCGTTCCTACATGTTTAACAGAAAGTCTCAACAGGAATCTCAGACAAAAATAAACCTTTGCCTCTCTATTTTCATGAAAGCCCTTTAAAAGCATCTTTCTTTTAACTGGTAGCATGAATGATAGATGCTGACTAAGGATTACATGAAATGTAGGAAGAAATACGTGACGATAAACATTCTTTGCACTCCTCTTTGCTGCATTCTCATTATCACCTCTAGTTAAATACATGTACCAGCTAAAGGCAGATAGTCAGGAGACCTGTGAAAGGCCCTTAATTCTGGAACTAAGCAAGAACAATATGTGTGTATGTTATTAGGAAGAGGGAGTTTTATCAGTAATTGCTCTTCTTTATTGAGCATTGAGTAATTGCTGCAGAAACAATCTCAGAGGCCAGCCCTAGCTCACACAGTCACCTTTCAGTGCAATTCTGTAATCATTTTTAAATGTTCATATTTGCTATTTCTAAAGGAGTACTGATAACTTGATTTTTTTTTTTAAGGAGGATTATTTTAAAAAGAAATGTTTCTGCATAGAAGTGCTCAGTATAAGATTGTTCAGGCAATTGTTAGAAAGTTCTTCAGCAGCAAAAATGTTTAGATGCTTACGGCCTTGTATATTTGAAAGACCGTGTCCAGGCAGCATCATCCACCACACAAGCCTGTTGAAAGTGAAGTATCTCCACCTGTCACTGAACTGCTGTCTGCTCAGCTGCTCTAGGCAGCTCAGTCCCACCCTGTCTTTTGCTTATGGGGACTTCAAAAAAAAAAAAAAAAAATGCAGTCACACTAAACTAGTTTTCATAACCATGTCATTGTTATGCATAGAAGCTTTGCCCACCTGAGTTGCATCTTGATCAAAAGCCTTAAGAGAAAGATCATTTTGATACTTACTTTAAGATGTGCCCTCCATAAAGGTTATGTCCTCTCTCCAGTGCTGCACTAAGATGCATTTTTTTTTTTAATTCATGTGCAGCAAAATGCACACATGATAGAGGCATAAATAATTTTAAATTAAAAAAACCCAAACCTTACAACATGGTATCTTCAGCTACTTTCTTGTTACAACTCTACATTCTTCATACTGCTAAAGTACTAAGCGTAAGTGGAATTAAGGACCAGAAACTTTAGAAAAATCCAAATTAAGATAATTTTATTTGTAGACCTCCTTCCACTACAGCCTTTCCACATTCCTCTTATGTTTCTCTTGTTCATCATAATATTGAATATAAAAAGTAGTCATAGTTAGGGTTGGTTGCAAGAGGAAGAAAAAGCACAAAGCATTGAACAGAGAACAAAGCAATTCAGCACCAAAATTTAGTGTTACTGGCTGTATCATTAAAGATGTAAAGTAATTTTGTACAATCTGCTGAGCATGCCTTATTTTGTGAGGCATCAAATATTACCTTGGATATAAAGTCCATCCCCTCCAGCAATTTCTGACTGCTTCGACTTTTAATTGTTATAGTCAGCTGTATAGAGGTGTCATGACATTTAAGAAAACCTATCTGTTTGCCCTCTGCAATGTGTGGCTGTAATGAAGTAAGTTAGTACACTAACAGGCCTTGATTGACCTGACCATCCTCACCTGAGACCCCCATGCTTGGGACCAGGAGTGACATTCAAGCTCCTTAGACTCATGGTCCTAGGCTAGGCCTCAGTTATACTGTAGGTGAGTCTGTACTTAGCCCTTTTGAGTAGATAAAAATTTTCTTAAGTTGGCTTGTGTATGACTATATGTGTATGGATAACTAGTTAGGAAGTAATTTGTAATTACTAATTGTAATTGTCTCTTTTCATTAATGTTTGCTTTATGCAGTTTGCTTTTCTTTTAAGATGCTTCCTTTCCTTACACAAAATAACCCATCAATGACAAAATACATGCAAAAGTTAACTCCAGTATTCTTCAAGTTATTACTTGCTGATTTTACGTGCATAAAAGTGTTTTTGCTGTACTATACATTTAATTCCTCTTCCAACAAATAAATAAGTATAGCTCTTAATAAAATCAAAAGTCAGTTTTTGTTTGTTTTAGTAAGCTACTGTGGTTCTTTTCTTTTTTTAGAAGATAATGCAGGTATTGAATTATTAGCTCTTCATGTCTGTGAAAACAACATGAGAAGTCCTTATGACTAGAGTAGAACAAAATTATTAGATTCCATAAACTTGAAAACCAGGAAAGATTCAAGAAATATGAGGGGTGAAAAAGAAATATATCTGTTTGTCTAGGCTGGTACATGACATATTTGACAGATATTTGGCATGAAACTCTTTGAGAAAGAATACCATCAACAATTAGGTGATTAAGGGCTTATGCACGAGAAAAAATGCATGGGCATTTTTTCTTGCTAACAGGTTTCACTAACTATAAATAGTAAGCAGACACAGATATAAAGTTCTTTGTAGCATTTCAATATCAGTGCTCAGTGGTTTTAGATAACATCTTAAGTATTAAATGCTTTTTTGTTTTTTATTTAATTACAGCAACCTTTCCCCAGTCCCTGTAGAATCATAGAGTCACAGAATGGTTTTGATTGGAAAGGACCTGTAAATATCATCTACTCCAGCCCACCTGTTGTGGGCAGGAACATCCCCAACTAGATCAGGTTGCTCGAAACTTCCTCCAAACTGACCTTGAACACTTCGAGGGATGGGGCATACACAACTTCTGTGGGCAACCTGTTCAAGTATCTTACCACCCTCATTATAAAGAATTACTTTTTTAATGTCTAAAGAAATTTATGTCTCCAGTCTAAATCTACTCTCTTTCAGTTTAAAACTGTTTCCCCTTGTCCTATCACTGTAGGCCTGGTAAAAAGTCTGTCCCCTTCTTTCTTATAAGCCCCCTTTAAGTACTGAAAGGCTGCAATAAGGTCTCCATGCAGCATTCTCTTCTCCAGGCTGAACAACCCCAATTCTCTCTGTCTTTCTTCACAGGAGAGGTGTTCCAGCCCTCTGACCATTTTTGTGGCCCTCCTCTGGACCCACTCCAACAGGTCCATGTCTTTCTTGTGCTGGGGACCCAGAGCTGAATACAGTACTCCAGGTGGGGTCTTACAAGAACAGAGGGGGAGAATCACCTCCTTGACCTGCTGGCCACACTTCTTTTGATGCAGCCCAGAGTACAGTTGGCTTTCTGGGCTACAAGCGCATATTGCTGGCTCACATCCAATTATTTGTCCACAAGTATTCCCAAGTCCTTCTCCGCAGGGCTGCTCTTAATCCCTTCATCCCCCAGCCTGTATTGGTACTGAGGGTTGCCCTGACCCAGGTGCAGGACCTCACACTTGGCCTTGTTGAACTTCATGAGGTTCACAAGGGCCCACTCCTGAAGCTTATGAAGGTCCCTCTGGATTGTGTCTCTTTCCTCAAGCATATCAGCTTGATGTCATCTGCTTAGGACAGATCACAATACACAAAAACTATAGTTGCAGTTTCTCTTGATAGTACTTAACTAACCTTTATTTGAAATAACCTGCCTTGAAACAACTTTATTTTTTTTCTTAACATATACTACAAATAGCTCGTATAAATGATCAGTAACTTCCCTCTACATTTTAGATGCTAGAACTGAAGAACTTTTCTGTCTTGTTTTGCAAAGAAATAATGAGGAAAAAAGGGGACAGCACTTCACAGATATGAAGATGTAAAAAGATGTCTGCGCTAATATACCTTGTTTTTCATCAGCTAACAAAATCATAGTCCAAATCAGCTAGTTAAATACATGAGAAAAGGAGGTTGGAGTCTGTCTCCATCCTTATAGACACATAGTAATAATGATAAAAACAAAAAAAATTACCTTCAAAATATATTATTTAAAAAAAAAAACACAACACAACAGATAAATTAGGTACTGTATCTTTTTCATAAGAACTCAGTACTTTAGTGGGTATTAGGAACAATTATGAAATTTTAACTGTTTGTCAGAATCCATGTTACATGGGATAAGTAAAAAAAGAAACCTGTGAAGCACAGCTCATAACTTTATGTGAAGTCTAAATAATAATGATAAAGATAGCTCTCCAATTAATGCAAGAAAAACTCTCAGTCACAGAAATTTGGGCATGGGGCATGCAGCTGAAAGGATGGTAAATGATCTTAGAATGAACATAATAAACTGGAATTAGATCTACTATTGATACAAGTAGAATGATGGCACATAATTAGAAACAAAACTCATACAAATTTTGAAATTCTAGGTCTCTGACACTTTAATATAATCCTTGATTGGATATTACTGACCTATGATATCTTGTTTTGTGTACCTTGACAGCCATTCTCTGTCTTCTGATTTCAGTAGAAGCAGGAATAGAATTGCATCTCATTTGAATTTTATGTTCACAGAGATTTTTTCTGAAACTTCACATAGGAAAATCTTCATTACAAAAAATGACCAGGTTTTTCAGTATGTAAGACACTTGTGGTTTTCAAACATCTACCAAAACTGTAAAAGCCAAACATAATCATCATCCTCACCACCAGTGGTTCCCAGGTTCCAACTGATACATTATTGACATCATATCAGGGAATGATGCTAATGAGACATTTTGAATACATAAAGGAGGATGAATTTTAAGGTCTTTTATGGGGACTTCTTCACTGAATATTATTTAGACATAGGAAGAATATAAAATGCTGGCTCTGAACTGTATCACAGCATGACAGAAATGAAGATATTTAATTCAAATTTGTGTTAATTTACTCAGCACTTAACTTACCTATCATATGTAATTTATTGTATCACAGAATTTTTTTATATATGCTTAAGATCAGAATTTTACCTCAGAGTCAAATAACTGCAGAAAACAGATTCCATAGACTCCCATCTGTTACATAATTATTTCCCTAAAGTATTAATTTTAAGTATCTTTTTTGACAAATAAAGCTTCATAAGTAAGCTTAAAAAAAAAAGTTAAAAAATAACTCAAATAGCCAAGAATATTGGAGTCAGATGCTTGTTATGGATTGAAAATAGGACAACCAAAACATGTAGCTACTTTAATATAAAATTTAATTGGTTAAGTAATCAATTCCTAATCTAACTGATTAAGTAATCAATTTCCTTAAAGAATCAAGTTAGTCTTTCTCTTCAATAATGAATAACAAATTCTTAAACCTTTTGCCTGCACTGAAGACTATTCTCTTAAACTTGCATCTTAAAGGGAGAATAAGAAATATATCTAAATAACCTTCACAGGTCAAAGCCTAGTCAGTCTCATGGAAAAAAAAAAATATAAATGGTAGTGTAATGGCAAAATATAATTCCTTATATAGAAATCAGTCTGTAAATCAACTGGGATTTTTTACTGGTGAGGACTGGGGTATTTTTGTTATTTGTATGCAAGCAAAACTATAATATCAGAAAAGGTCAAAAAGATCCAATGTCTTACCTAGACTCTTTAATAATGCTCAGTGTGAATGTTAGTTAAATAAATCAATGCCGGTGCTCATATATATAAAAGTCAATTCTACGCCATCCTTGATTTCAATAATAATCAAAGCAATGAAAAATTGATGACGTGTTGATTTGTTTTGGGAACCAAGCCTACATTAAATGTTTGGGCTTGGTTTGATTATTTCTTTTGGTACTTATGCAAAATAATTTATTTTGGGGGCTTTTGAGAGATTTGTTTTGGGTTTTGTTTTTTTTTTTTTTTTTTAATAATTTTCTCAATGATATAAAGTACTATGATATCAGGACAAAAGTAAACACCCAGAACATCATGACTTTGAATTCAAATTAAAATTTTAAAGTCAAAAGTAAAAGGATAAAATTTAGTTTGATTCTAATGGGACCAAGATTTATACTCAGAATTATCTGAACTTATTTTTGTAGCTGGCTCTTCTTCTTTCCTGCATGTGAAGCTAACAATTCATAGAATCATAGAATCATTCTGCACTCTAAAGCCTGGAGCACCTCTCTTACGAGGACAGGCTGAGAGAGTTGGGGTTGTTCAGCCTGGAGAAGAGAAGGCTGCGGGGAGACCTTATTGCAGCCTTTCAGTACTTAGAGGGGGACTACATGTTTTTTGAACACCTCCAGGGATGGTGACTCCATCACCTCCCTGGGCAGTCTGTTCCAATGCCTGACCACTCTTTCAGTAAAGAAATTTTTCCTAATATCCAATCTAAACCTCTGCCAGATTTGGTGCCATCTGCAAACTTATTGAGGATGCACTCAATCCCCTCATCCAGATCATTGATAAAGATAGTAAACAAGACTGGACCCAACACTGAGCCCTGAGGAACACCACTTGTGACCAGCCAGCAACTGGATTTAGCTCTGTTCACTACAACTCTGGGCTTGGCCATCCAGCGAGCTTTTTACCCAGAGAAGAGTACACCTGTCTAAGCCATGAACTGCCAGCTTCTCTAGGAGAATGCTGTGGGAGACTGTGTCAAAGGCTTTACTAAAGTCCAGGTGGACAACACCCACAGCCTTTCCCTCATCCACTAGGCAGGTCACGTGGTCATAGAAGGAGATCAGGTTGGTCAGGCAGGACCTGCCTTTCATGAAGCCATGTTGGCTGGGCCTGATACCCTGGCTGTCCTGCACATGCCTGGTGAGACCACTCAAGATGAATGGCTCCATAATATTCCTCGGTCCCTAGGTCAAGCTGACTGGCCTGTAGTTTCCCAGATCCTCCTTCGGGCCCTTCTTGTAGATGGGCATCACATTGGCAAGCCTCCAGTTGTCTGGGACCTCCGCTGTTAACCAAGACATAAGTGTATTGCAAAGCTCAATTTAAACCAAAACTAAAAACTAATACATAGTTTTAGATAGTGAGAATATTTGGCCAAGAAGCCAAAGTAATGTATTACAAAAATGCATGAGGTCTGAAAGATAAGCTAATTAATACAATTTTTTAATTCTCTTTATGCTAACAGAAGCATCTGATCTCAGGACAGATAAATTTTTTACAAGTTTAAGAACACTCTTTTTACCCCCCTTGCTTGCATAATATTTTATGTAATGCTCAGACATACATAAAAACTTCTAAAATGACTTTGCTTCTCTAATAGATGTTGACAAATAATTTTACTCCAAAGTTTTTGTTCAAGTTCAACAAAGTGAGTTGGCTGAACTGTGCATTTGATATTAACTGAAGCTAATGATGCAAAAAAGAAACAGGTAAACTTATAACCTTTCAAAATACTAAGAAGTATTAACAACAAAGCAAACAAAAAACCCCACATAAAACAGTGAAATACATGACTGCAAAGTGGACTGAAGCCTCTGCATGATACATTGCAAGAGCTAAATGAACTGTATTCCAAAGGGATATAGACTTAGAAAAACATGTTAGAAAATAGTATAGATTAAGAATATTCTGATACATCCAGTACCAAGTGAAATAAAAGGAAATGAAATGCTGAAAAAAAATCCTTTCTACTGACACTGAGTTTAAAAGAAAAAAAAATCACAAAATAACATAATGAATTAAAAATTTCTGTAATATTAGAAAAAAATGATTTTTTTTCTGTGGATGTAAATACTGATTATATATGTCATAAAGATATTTGTTACTATTTCTTGGCTAATGACAGTGGGTACAGAACTCAATTGCATGGCACCAGTATCAGTGGTACTCAAGAACTTCTAATAGACAGGGTAATATTTACAATACAAAGGCTTTGTTTCTCTCAGGAAAAATTTCCCCAAAAAAGTCAAGTCAGTGTTAAAAGCAATTGGAGCTACTGGTACAGACTGTAGCAGGCATACCTTTTTTAATAACTGCTTAAATTGCATTCTTTCAGGGACTGGGATGATGTTGAACCTGAACCAACAGAAAGCAAGTTAATTTCTCCTGACTTCTGAAAGAACTTTGTGGAAGTCCTGCAAGCCAGAATTCTAAAAAGCCGTACTAGGAAGGGCAGACAACAGTGTTTAACTTAGAGAATCATTTAATGCTCAATATAACTATGTGTAGTCTACAGTAACTAGAATGATTCTAAGCTCAAGCATGCTGTGTTGGGACCCAGCTGGGTACAAGCCCTTATCTTCTACTTCCCTTGTTTGCAAGAAAAAAGGGAATTCAGGTGGTTGTTTTTTAAAGTTTGATATGGATTTCTGCACAGCCAAACAATCTCAGCAATCAGCCCTGCAGGGCCCCATGTAACTAAGAAACATCCCAGAAGGTAGGTGAAGAAGCAGCATATAAAAAGACTGCTACAGTAAAAAGTCAACAGAGAAATATCTTAATGTGTTATTTGCTTGTCTACTTATTTACTTTGGAAGAAATTTTGGAATTTCATGTTACTACAAAATAAGTTCCTTATTAGAAACAGTGCAGAATACACCAATTCTAGCTTTTTTCCAGTATCTAGAATAACTTTTTAATATTTGTTTAATAAGGTTCCATTGCTTTAGGTGATACTGTAAGAGAGAAATTGGTAGGTCTTCACAGAGATTTAACTGATTATTTATCTATCTAATTTAAATCTAACCAATTGCTTTCCCCCAAAGAATGTAGTATAAATAAAACTTCAGCAAGGCCTTTCCATATGACAGTCAAAGAAATTTCTACTCTATGAAAAAATTAGCTGAAAAAAAATGAAAACTGTTATAGTATAGCAAGTTATAAAATTTTCAAATATTTGTTAGATAAGAATTTTTATCAGTGTTATTTTATATTCAACACAATAAAAGTAGGGTACATGTATTTGTTTAAACAATTATAGTTTATAGTTACAAATTTAATTAGGCAGGATTATTTGCACAGCAGTTCATTTACATAATGTAATCTATTTTATAACAGTCCAAATTCCCTTGGTATAAAACAGAACAGAAAATTCTTATTTTTATTACAGTATTTTTGATCAGTTAATCAAGACAATGTTCCAGTTACAAGAAAGCAAACAAATGCCCATGCAAAACTAATTTTCTAGTGTAACATTAAAAAAAATTGAGAAGATGCAATGGGATTAGTCTTGTCTCCAACAATAGCAGTAATAATTATAACATTTATGCCACTATGCCCCATGTACTGTTACAGTATTAACCTTAATTCAAAGTCTCTTCTGTAATATATGTCCCTCATTAATAGAAGCAGTGACTTCTTTCAACATCATTCCGTTTGCCAAACACATGAATTAGACACTGCACCTCTGCTATATAGATGCAGTTTGATAATTATGAGAATCATAGAATCACAGAATCATAGAACGGTTGAGGTTGGAAGGGACCTCTGGAGGTCATCTTGTCCAACACTGTGGCTCAGATAGGGTCACCTAGAGCTGTTTTCCCAAGACAATGCTCAGACAACTTTCGAATATCTCCAACGGTGGAGATTCCACAGCCGCCCAGGGCAACCCGTGCCACTGCTCAGTCACCCTCACAGTAAAAAAGTGTTTCCTGATACTCAGGCAGAGACTCCTGTGTTTCAGGTTGTGCCCATTGTCTCTGGTCCTGTCACTGGGCAGAAAAGAGTCTGGCTCTGTCCTCTTTGTATCTTCTCATCAGATATTTCTATGCTTGGATGACATCCCCTTAAGCCTTCTCTTCTCCAGGCTAAACAGTCCCAACTCTCTCAGTCTTTCCTCATAGTAAAGATGCTCCAGTCCCTAATCATCTCAGTGGCCCTTTGCTGGACTCTGTCCAATATCATCATATCTCTGTCGTACTGGGGAACCCAGTGAGAAAAACAAATCTGAGACTTACCCTAGCAGTTGTTCAGAATAAGTAAAATAATTGTAAAGGGAAGATACAATCTCATAGGCTTAAGTCTAAACAAGATAGCAGATAAAAGCTGAATTTCAGTGTACTTCAGGGATAGAAATTAGATTCCTCTCCCAAATTTACAAGCAGTGTCTGAGGCAGCCTTTCCAATAGTGTCAGAAACTTGTGCAGCACAGTAGTGAAGCAAGACCATGACACACTCTCTCTCTGTTGGGATTTCTAGCTCGGTGAATATATATCATTTTTGGAGTCTGCAGACCATGCTTCCACCATTGTCAGTACTTTATGGTGTGATGCAGGTAGTTACAGCAAGGTCTAATGCCATAGAAATGTTAGTGAGGTTACTCTGTCTTCAGCAATTTTCTTACTCTATATAAGCATATAATAATTATTTGTTATGAATTTCAAAATTTATATTTCTGTCTGGGGTGGGGGGTCACAAGACATGTCCAATAGCAATTTACTTTGAGAGAACATTTCAAAGACTGGCATTTCATATAACAAAATGGCTTAATAATTTTGTGAAGTGTAGTAAACAGAAGGAACACAACCTTTTTTTACCTCTAATCTTACTCTTCTTTATGTGATATAAGCCTTCTCTGATTAGAACACCAAGGACGTGGGTTTATCAGAAGTACAGTTCAGTTTTGTTATGTATACCTGATAGCAAACTTCCAAACTCCCAAAGTAGCTATTTTTTTTTTTTTTTTTTCATTCATTTGCTTTCCCAGACTGCTCCAAACGTGGCAAGCTCTAGCTACCGTTTGAAGTCCTTACGGAAACTTAACATCCTGTGAAGGCAAGAAACACAAATATAGTGAGGAAAATCTGTAGCCACATTTCTTAACTTTCAAACTGTGAATATTCAAGATTTTTGTATGGACATTAAAATGGGAAGTGGAGTCTTTTTACGTTTCTTCCCCTTGCTCTCCTAAGATGGCTTTTATCAAGATGGTTGAGTCAACATAATGTTCTCTGCTCCTGCAAAGAAAGAAGCTCCATGCCTCTGTTTCTGCTTACCCTTCTGCATTCATGGATATCTTGTTCCTCTCCTTTTTTGCTGGAGCTGACATTTGCCTGACCACACAGCAAGTTGATTCAGCTGAGTAGCCTGTCAGAAAACTATTTTATGTTTTGCTTGTTGGATTAGCTTTCTGCCAAACTAGTAAACTGAAATGGTATAGTATGTGGTCAGGCAAGGAGGACAGAGAACACATGAGTAGGCCTTGGGGAAGAGCAGGATATCCCTTTTTTAGGGCACAGATTCACTCTGTCAGCTCAGCCCATCTCATGTAAGTCCATTCTGGGTCCCACCATCTGCTCTTCTTACAAAAAAAGACCATCTTTGAAATACCCTTTCCCATCATTTTTGTCTAGGGACCTGCTTTTCTCCTTAACTTCTCTTTTGAACAGGTAATTAATTGTTCTTATTTTGATTTTGCTGTTTTGTAGATGAATATTTTCAATGGGCTCTGACTGGTCTGTCATTACTAGTGCTTCTCTCAGATGTCATATACCCTGGCATAAACTCATCCTGTTGACAGCAGGCTATTGAGTTAGGATTTAACTACTTTTTTCCAGGATAATTTTGTCAGTCTCCAGCCAACAGGGAGCTCAGCATAAAAGGTGGAGCTCATCAAGACAGTTACAATCAAAAGTATTCATGAAATATGAAGAACTCAGTTCAGACTAAATTTCTATCTAATATTATATAAAGATTCAATCAACTACCTTCTATGAAAAGGAATAGAGACATTTTCTTCTTTTAATACTATTAGAACTCTGCTTCTGACTATATGCTGATGTCATCCACATCCCATTTATTCTTCACATATACCTTTGAGTCTTAGCTCTTTCAACTTTCCATCTATATTAGATGAATGCAATAAATAACTACAAATATCTGCATTACTGCTTAACATTACAGCCTTACACTTTTTGGGCCTCCAGAATCGTGTACATAAGGTATATATGATCCTATTTATTATGCTTATTACATTGAGAATAGTCTTCCTGAAACACATAAGCATCCGGAAAATGACAAACAGCATTACTATTGCAGAGAACTGACTGATGAACATTTGTAAAAGCTTTAAAAACAATTACAGATGGAGAAAGCATCACTGTCAGGCTTGAATATCAATCTTGTTTTCCACAAGGCCACAGAATCCTAAGGACTATCTGTACGTACTCCAGGTAAGTATGTCAGTAAGCAGAAGGAAAAGTTCTGGCATAAATGGTTATAATGTCTTTTTCCTCACTCATTCAGTGTCTCAAAAGCTATCCAGTTTCTCCCTCCTCCCAACATTTTAGTGTTCCTCTAATACTGGTACACAAATAGCACCTAAAACAGGAGTGAAAAATATTCACATTGACATTTGTATAATGAACCATTATGAAGAAAGTGATAGACTAACTACCATCTCATTTGCTCAGATTCCTGGGTTTTAACACTTAACATATCGCTGTTCAGTATTTGCCCACAGTAATTTTTTGCTGTGATATTAATTTCTCTTTTTGCACTAGGAGGACTTTTTACATCTTTTCTTTTGCAGAATAATTGTTTTCAGAAGTACCATGGATTAAGAGTGCCCACTAGTGTCAGTTTCTGTATTGTAAAGCTTTTTTATTCTTTTTCAGTAACTGACTATGAAAAAATATTGTACTGGTACAGAAAACATTGAAAGGATCAAAAGCAGAAAGATTGTCTTCATTAGAGTTTGAGCAAATTATGGTTTTAAATTAAAGCCACTGGTCTTCCCTTACACAGCAAATGTTATCCTATGGGACAAAAGCATGTATTTTGAATAAGTCTGTAAATCTATTCTCTGCCTAATAATTGCTTTCACACCTTTGGGATCTGAAGATAAATTAAGTTGTGATTTACAGCTGATATGTTGCATCTACTGATATCCAAAATATCAGATCTGGTTTAGATGCATTAAAAAAAATTTCAGAATAACTTAAATGGGATATTTTCATATGTATATTAGCTGGTATAATGAGTTTCTGAAAGCAAAGAAATCAGTCATGCAATTCTCTTTATTCTCATTTCCATTTTGTTAACAAGAAATAAAGCACATTGGTGGAAACAATCTATTACTGTAATTTGAAAAGCATTATTTAGTACTTGTGCTACAAAAATGCAACATTTATATAAATTGTTATGTTCGAAGTTAACCTCTTAAAGAGTGAGGAAGAATAAACTACCAGGGAATCAAGTTAAATAATCATTCCACAGCAACAAATAAAAATGACAGCCCCTTTTTTTTAAAAAGGCAAATATTTTCTCTGGAATGTGCTTGTCTGAACATATCACTAGACATTAAAATCTTTGCTCTCCCAACTGCAGATTTAAAAAGTAAGGGAATTTCTGCCATGCTGAATGACATGTGTGTGCCACTCTCAATTATATCCACTGGAGTGGTACCAGAATATTTAAGTTAAGAATTGGCCCTACACTGTAGAATTTACCTGACCTGGTTATGCACATTAGGAAAATGTACTTGTTTAAGAGAAATTCACTTTGATGGACGTAGGACTGGGCATGACTAATTTAACTATTTAGAAATGGACTACTGTATCATATCATTCTAGACAAGTATTGTAGAATCCTTACAAGAAAAAAAAAAAGAAAAAGGAGCACATTCAGTATTTCTGACATTGGTAAGATGTAGCAAGGTCAACAATGGTAAATCCGCCTCTGGTATAAAATGAATGCCATCATTCTCAAGAAAAGGAGGAAAACAGCAACTATGATTGGTGGGTAGCAAATATTTCATAATAGTTTAACAAATGACTGGTAAGGATCGGGCAATGCTTCCCTTCAGATTTTTAGATTTTTTAAAAAAATTCCATCCCTAGAATGAATCAGATTATTCGTATATGGATAGGACTAATTGACTGGAAACTGTATTTGCTATTTGCAAGTACCTTTTATCTTCTTTTTGTCATTTGTTTGGAACTGATGAATCCAGGTCATTCTTACATGCTTTTTATTTGTCTTGGAATTTGTCCTCAGATGCTTGTTCATTTGGTCTTCATCCTGGATATTGTCAACAAGACATTGTGAACAGATGTACCCTCTGCCCTATGTACTTTTAAGGAAAGCAGAAAGAATATTTAGTAAAATGAGTGAAGCTCATAAAAGAAGGAAATACAAGATGCACATGGTAAAAAGAACCAGGTCATTGACAGTAGTGACCTAACAGTCATGGTATGAGTACAGTACTCATATAAGACTTTGTTTTCCTATTATCATCCTTTTTAAAGACAATTCAGTTTAGGTAGTTAGATTTAAAGAGAGTGGTTTTTACAACTAATATATCAGACAAAGTGCAATCTTTCTGAGATATAAGTGAAGATTTTGTTCACTTGATGTGTAAGTTGTATATTGTATACAGCAAGGTTTTTTCTTCAAGGTGTTTCTGAAAGAAAAATAGTTTAATACGAACAGAAAATAAATGGTAAAGTCTATAGTTTAGGATTCAACCCAGCTTTATAATCTCTGCCTGGAATGATGTACTTTCAGAAACTTCTTATAGTTCACTTTACCAGGCTCCTCTGAACAAGAAATAGAGGGCAAAAGGGCTACTGTTGATGGTAGAGCGTTATAAACAGTAGCTGAGGCTCGATCTATATTAGCCTGTAGAGAGGTGCAACAGGGGTGGGTCTGTAGAGTGAAAATGGTCAGTTTTGAGCCTGCAACCTATATAATGTATGTTTTAGGGATTTACTTTGGACAAGTCCTATTCTGAACTCATTGATTTAGCTTCACCTAATTTGATGCAAAAAAACGCAACCACCTGGAAATCTTATAAAGTAAAGAGAAGTAGCAAGTTACAGGAAGCATATTGTTCTGACCTTTTAAAATATATCAGATCACCTTAAACTCTGTAGATGTTGGCCTCAGGACTGTCCCAGAGCACTCAGGAACTTACAAAAGTTACAGAGGTATGTCTTAGTTTTATTAACTGGCTCGGTGAAGAAAGTGAACAAAAGCAGATATTGCAAAATTATGAAGTCATCATTTAACCATATACTTCTGTATACAACTCAGCCCTAAATGAACATGTGACATGTTTGTCATCTATTTTCTTCCTGATATGACAATGATTTCTTTCTTTTTTTTTTTTTTTTTAATAAGAATATGCATACAGTGAAAATATTTATAAGAGAAGACATGTAAATGCAAACAGCATGATAAGTGAATATAAAATCTAGTGTCAGGATAAACTTCAGACATTTTGAAATATATTTCAACCAGTTGGTGGGCTTATTTTTGAAAATCTCTACTTCTCTGAATTATTTCAAGTGAATCATCCTGCTTGCTTTCAAATCTGGCATCCTTCTTATGGTATCCAAAGAGTTGCTGCCTTCCACAAGTTTGATGGTACGTCTGTGCCACAATACTTCACTCTGCCCCTGCCACAGGCACAGGTCCTCCACAACCTGGATATTTTCTCCATGCACCATGCTTTCTTATTGTCTCATAATAAGCTACTCAGAAACCATCTTCTCCAACAGTTGAACCTAGCAAAATGAATGTCATTGGTCTGCACCCAATTTTTCTCAGTGCAGTGATGGAATTACAATTACCGTCCAAATGCCAGGTATGAGAGCTATTTATCCTTTGATGAATTACAGGTCTGATAGGACTACAGCCCATTGCAGGGTTAACAAAATCTTTTGCACTCAGAGAGGAAACAAGAAGCAAAGGAAAGCTCTTCTACCTGTGACAACTCATGGTTCCCAGAGCTATGATCTCAAAAAGGCTGATCACCCAGAAGGAACTCCTCCATGCAGTGCATCACTCATCAGTTACAGGTATCATTCTGGTCCACCTGTCTGCAGAACACATTTTCCCAACTTAATTACCTCAAATATATTTTAGCAGAAAGGTTCACTAGAAAGTGCCAGAATATTCATCACATCCACAGAAATAATATAAACCATAGTTAGTTCCACCTAGGTGAAACTGGTTTATAGAATCAATAAAAGACAGGTGATCCTTTAGATGCTGTATTCAAATCTACTTTGAAGGATGAGAAACGTACCTCCTTCCTCCATTAGAGCATGCTGTCCTAGTAGTTCCCTTATCCCATTTCTCTATTCATTCAGGCTGGACCATACACCCTTTCATTCAGCTTTTGTATGAGACATGTTTGTATATAACATCTAAAATTTGATATTTTACTTCAGATTTCTACAAGAAGTCAAAATGCAATTATATGAATGGCTTGCATTGTATGAATATGGTATCATGACTTATAAATAGAATATAAAACTAATCTAAATACTATCTGGTGACAGAAAAACCTCAATTTTCTCTTCTTATATAACCTAAAAATATTTTGTGCTCATGTTATCATTGATGCTGTCCTTTTAAAAATGTCAGTATTCCTTGATTGCTTCTGTATTTTTTAGGAAATAAATATATTTTTAGAACATATTTAATCTAGTTTATGCTGGACATTTACTTCACAATAATATGAATTTTACTGTGAAAGTACCTCTAAAGGGAGAAAAGGGTGACCAGTTCTAGCATGACTAGAGAATATACATCTTCATCTGGCCAATTAAGTCTCATCCAAAGACAAGTAGGGTATATTTTTAAAGGACTTAAGCAACTGAGTTGCAAATAAGATCTTCAGAAATCCCCACTAAGTCTTTATATCACTGGAATTCATCCTAGTAAATTTTAGATACTCAAAGAAGTAACTAAATTAAGAATGTTTTCACTCAGGTGTCTTCTGTGTTCAGTGGAAAGATCTTAAGAGGTTTCTATTGTTTTATATTTTCTAATGCAGAGAGAAAACAAAATTAAAATATGACTAATTTTTGCATCTTATTTAAATGCCTACAGTTAATTGCATTGAACAAAGGCCCGAATTTATTTAGGCTTAGATTAAAATGCAGAGAATAAGAGTGATTTCGCCTAGGAAATAGATGATAGGTAGATGGACATCTACCCCTTGAGTTGAGCTAAATATCCAGATTCTTTTTGTAACTGTCAGAGAGAAATAGTCATCATCAGAGTACAATTCGAGGCTGCTTTAGGTAGAAATGAATGACATCCAAAATGTATCTATTTTTGTCTTGAGGTATTTATATGATCACAGCATCTTAACACAGGAACGCTCCAAAACTATGAATAACAATTATACGCCCATCTATCTTGTGCAACAAGATGACACTTTGCTAATCAAAGAAAAAGTATCTACTAGGAAACTACATATACATTCAACCAAAACCAAATACAGTAAAAAGTTTCTATATATGGACTTAAGGAAGTTTTCAATAAGCTTATTGTAATGATTTTGTATGTGGCAGCTTGCTTTGGAGAAGCTGGTAGTGTAGACATGTCATTCTCCCCGAGAACATTCTATAGTACTGTTTAACCTCCTAATATGGTTGTAAACCCTCCTTCCCAGCAGTTCCCTTTGACATTGGCAGGAATTGCCCGATGTGAGGTTGTCTTTAAGGTATAGCTATACTGTTCTTTTTCACTCACAGACCCTGGTCTTTTGGTTGTATAAATATTAATTGCCTCTGGACTGTGTTTGGGAGTGACTCAACTATTTCCTGCATGTGTTTTGGGTAATAGTTCACTCTAGTGATAGCACCCATTAAACAGTATGAATAACATTGCAACTGATTTGGCTCCTTCCAGATTAATCAGTGCTCAAGCAATGTTGAAACATTCTTGGTGTGTTCAAATACCCTTTATGACACAATGTATTTTCCTGATTTAAAAGCATCATGAAGTTTGCAATGATCTTCCCTCTTTCCGAAGACCTGGAACAAAACCATCCCACAAAAATAAGAATTACTTTAATGATATAAAACAGGGACAATATATGCGGTATCTCAAGTAGTAACATGCAGTCAGTCTGATCTAGAGAGGCTGTGAGCAGTGTAAACACATCATTTGGATACAATGCAGAGGTACCCTCAGAAATGCAGTTATAGATCCTTATTATATGTTATGAATAGCTTAAGAATTAAAAAGAGTTTTCATAGTAACACAGCTTAAAACCTAAATATGGTCCCAGAGGTACCTGTATATGAAACTCTAGATCGTAACATATTTTTTCCTTTTTGTAAATGCAAAAGTTTGGGCTTGAAACATAAATCAATATTTGTTTTGTTGTGTTTTCTACTATAGCAGATTGTGCTAACCTTGGGAATTGTCCTTCACCTTTCCAAAGATTTTATTACAATATTTAATAAAGCTCTATGATGTATCTTCTTTTATTATCAATTAATTCCTACAAGGAGTACTTTTGTACCCTGCAGTTCTTGTTTAGTTGGTTTGATCTGTGACAGACTGGTTTCACTAGATCAAAAGATTATAAATTGCTAACTCCAGAGTTGATTGAAACATAGCAGCACTATAAATCCTTGTGATAGATTTTCTTACATCAAAATTAGGTCAGCTTTATTACTTACTTTAAGATCGTTTCTTTTTGTACAAAATTGTATTGACAAAAAAGCAAGTTAGTTTACACAGTCTACTATTAAGTCCTGATTTACTTTATCAAGACCTGGTACTAAGTATGTTCATAGCATTTTATCAGAGTGTATTAGGTGTATATGACATCCTCTTTCAGAAACTACCCTCTAGGCAAAAGCATTAATACTAATTTAAATCACAGCACAGAGATTATACTTCTTAACATTAAGCAGAGGTTTATAGGTATTTCTTTCAGAAGAAAATCCGGGCTAAAGTTCTGAAAGTTATTTTTGTGGCAGAAAAAAAAATCAAAGCAAAGAAAATAATAAAAAATATATATTGGTTAAATGGCTCTGTGGCTAGAATTATAGAATTGAACTTATAAACATTTCCAGATACTTTTTTTTTTTTACTAGCTCAATGTTTACATTCATTTTAACACTACTTATGAACTAATATATCTCACAACAGAAAATTAAGTATAACTAGCTTCTACCCATCTTTTCCCTTCATCTGACCACTTGTCCCTGTCATGCAACTGTATGTGTATCCATGACTAGAAGTGCATAGGAAAATCATTCCCAGTAAATATAATCTGAAAACCCACAATTGTATTTATAACACATGTTAGGGGGTACGGCTGGGGTAAAAATTGATGAGTGTGGTTGGAGAATCTGAAACTGCTTGGCCCTGCTTTATGACTAGGAAAAAAGTCTGCTGAATGATGACAAATGCAACATATCTAATGTGAGAGTGAAAAAGAAAGATAGTGAGGGGTTTCCAGTGTTTTTAAACATTATTGTTGCTTCTATTTCTGTTCTGCTCTCAGTTTCCATTCTCCTTTCCTTTCCTTTCCTTTCCTTTCCTTTCCTTTCCTTTCCTTTCCTTTCCTTTCCTTTCCTTTCCTTTCCTTTCCTTTCCTTTCCTTTCCTTTCCTTTCCTTTCCTTTCCTTTCCTTTCCTTTCCTTTCCTTTCCTTTCCTTTCCTTTCCTTTCCTTTCCTTTCCTTTCCTTTCCTTTCCTTTCCTTTCCTTTCCTTTCCTTTCCTTTCCTTTCCTTTCCTTTCCTTTCCTTTCCTTTCCTTTCCCTCAGCTTTGCCCCAGTATAGTAACCTGACCATTTTTTTTTTTCTCTTGCACTTCTAAACAGCTGCAAAGCATCCTTCAAAATAGAGACAATTCCCTTCCTAACTTATCAGGCCATTGGTGGAAAACTCAAAATTGTTCAATTGTTCTTAAATGTGAATATTCTTACAGTATAGTTCTCGAAAATGATGGAAGTCTATCTCTGAATTTATTAGGAAAAATTTATGGCTCTGCCATAAGTTTGTCTTTAAAATAACAGCTCATACTTCAAGATAAAGTGTTTACTTTGATGCTACATGTAAAAATACTTCCATTTTAAAAGGAATCAATCTGAAATGTAGAAGTCACTAAGGTTAATTATATATATGACATTTTACTGAAGAAAACTTGATAAAATTGATTAGTGTTAGCTGCCTTATAGTCCAACATTAGTTCCTCAGTAGTTTCCTTCAGTGTATGTATTGGGTTTGCATGGCAATATTTTGGTAGCAGGGGGGCTACAGGAGTGGCTTCTGTGAGGAACTGCTGGAAGCTTCCCCTATGTCTTACAGAGCCAATGCCAGGTGGCTCCAAGAGGGACCCGCCACTGGCCAAGGCCAAGCCAATCAGTGACAGTGGTAGTGTCTCTGGGATAACATATTTAAGAAGGAGAAGAAAAAAAAAATGCTGGGAAAACAGCAGCTGGGAGAGAGGATTGAGAATATATGAGAGAAACAACTATGCAGACACTGAGACCAGTGAAGGACAGGGAGGAGGTGCTCCAGGAGCCGAAGCAGAGATTCCCCTGCAGCCTGTGGTGAAGACCATGGTGAGGCAGGCTGTGCCCCTGCAGCCCATGGAGGTTAATGGTGGAGTAGCTACCCACCCTGCAGCTTGTGGATGACCCCACGTCAGAGCAGGTGGATGCACCCAAAGGAGTCTGTGGCCTTGTGGGAAGCCTGCGCTGGAGCAGCTTTGCTGGCAGGACTTGTGACCCTGTGGGGGATCCACAGTGGAGCAGCCTGTTCCCGAAGGATTGCACCCTGTGGAAAGGACCCACACTGGAGCAGTTTGTGAAGAGCTGAACCCCATGGGAAGGACCCATGTCGGAGAATTTAATGGAGAACTGTCTCCCGTGGGAGGGACCCCACGCTGGAGCTGGGGAAGAGTGTGAGGAGTCATGCCCTTGAGGAGGAAGGAGCAGCAGAGATGAAGTGTGATGAACTGACCGCAACCCCCATTCCCCATCCCCCTGTGCCGCTCGGGTGGGAGGAAGGAGATAGAGAAAACTGGGTGTGAAACCAGGGAAGCAGGGAGGGGTGTGGTGGGAAAGTGTTTTAAGTTTTTGCCTTTACCTGGATTATTTTTTTTACTTTTTTTTTTAATTTTTATTTTTTATTATCAAGCATTCTGCTATATTCTATATATTCAAAGTCTGTTTAGGCTTTCTCCTGCAAACAAGGAGAAAGGCTCCTCTAATCTCCCTGAGAACTCTTTCTAGAAACGACCTAGATATGAGCTAGTGTTAGCTAATGCTTTTAATAGAGAAATGGGCACATCTGACACTACCTACTTATAATCATATCACAGATTTTTCGTCAGTATGAAGTTAGGTGAGAAGAATTTGACCTAAGGTGATTCAGCATTTCCTGTTTCTGCATTGTTCTGAAATTCATACATAGTTTTAAAAAGTCTACATCAAAGCATCTTTTAAAATTTGGTAGACTAAACAATTCCTCCTTCAGACAAAACTTTTCAGAATTCCCTTGCCATAAAAGAAAAAGTGCTAATAACAGGAGTGCTAGCAGCACCATTAAATGGACTCTGCTCCTTTACAATGACCCAAACAAGTTAATTGCAGCAAAGTGCAGTACAACCCAACCTTTAAAGCTGTTGAAACTGTGTTCACTGTTAATGCTTTGCTGTTACAATTTAACTACAGTACTGGTACCCACAACAGTGGAAGGTCATCACAGCATCATGATGTTTTTAATCTAAAAATCTTCAGGAGTGAAGTATTTTCCACATGTGAAAATAGTATCAGTGTTCCAATATGTCTACAAATTTGTTTCCATATTATATTTCTTCAGTTTATAATTACACACATCCCACATACCTTTCAAGAGTCTGGTTCTAATAACCAGATTCCATTAAATGAAATAAAACAGCAATGGGCATCACAGATGAAAAATAGTTATAACTAATTATTAACTGTGATTCTTTTCAATAGTCGGCTGCAACTGTAGCATTCACAGACCCACAGAATTGTTGAGGTTTGAAGGGTCCTCTGGACATTTTTTTATTTAATCCGCCTGCTCAAGCAGGGACATCTATAGCTGGTTGCCCAGGACCACATCCAGAGAACTTTTAAATATCTCCACAAAATGAGACTGCACAACTTCTCTGAGCAACTTGTGCCAGTACTCAGTCCCCCACACAGTGAAAAAGTGTTTCCTGATGTTCAGATGGAACCTCCTGTGTGTCCATTTGTGCCCATTGCTTCTAGTCCTGTCATGGGGCACCACTGGAAATAGCCTGACTCCATCCTCTATGTATCCTCCATTCAGGTATTTATAGACATTGAGAAGATCCCCCCTGACCTTTCTCTTTTCCAGGCTAAAGAGTCCCAACTCTCTCAGCCTTTTCCTCATAGTAGAGATGCTCCTGTCCATCAACTTTGGTGGCCTCTTGCTGGACTCTTTCCAGTATGTCCATGTCTCTCGTACTAAGAAGCCCAGAACTGGAGCCAGCACTCCAGGTGTGGCCTCAACAGTGCTGAGTAGAGGGGAAGGATCACCTACCTTTACCAGCTGGCAATGCACTTGCCTAATGCAGCCCAGGATACCATTAGCTTCTTTGCCACAAGGGCACATGTCTGGCTCACTGTCAGTTTGTTGCCTACCAGGACCCAAATGTCCTTCTCTACAGAGTTGTTTCCCAGTCAGTCAGCCCCAATTAGTTCTGCTCTATGGGATTGTTATTGTCCAGGTGCAGGATATTGCATTTCCCTTTGTTGAACTTCTTGAGTCATACAGCCCTATCTGCACTCTTACCAATCTTTAGTTCTTCACTGGAAGAATCCTTAAATATTCATCCAACAAAAGAAAGTAAAACAACATGGATTTAGATGTTCTTTTGTATCATTAGCTCAGGATCTTCACTGATATACAGTATGTCTATATTGCAAAATAAAAGAGGTTCTTTGGTGATCTTTAACTTGAACAACGTGCATAGGTACATAGTTCCAATCAGCCATTCTGCTTAACTGCTAATTCATCCCATGGCTCTGTTTCAAAGGACTCCAGTTAGATCTCTCCAAAGCAATCCAGCATAGAAGGGGCTAGCTCTCAGCATCCAGAGCCACTGCGAACTGAGGTCAAAAATCATTCCCTGCCTTTTTTTATTTAGCAATATTGACCTAACCATAAAGATTCATTCATGAGATCACAGTAGGTGTAATTATTTTACAGAATTATCCTGATATCCAGATTCAATTCTTTGATGCTTTGGTTAAACATAATGCAGTATGTTAATACTGTAATTACTTACCCATTCTATTACCAGAGAGTATAACATCATAAAATGCATAACCAAACTTTTACCACTTTAGGGACAAACATAACACCTTATCTAAAAATGTGTTTCGAGGTGGATTTCACCTGAGACATAGGACTTTGAACTGAAACAGCTGAGGTTTTGGCAGACATTCTCCTGTCCTTTCTGTTTGATCCTGATTTTCTGAATAAGAGGACTGGCATAAGATGAGATCTTAACTTGGCCAGCTTTATGAGGTGGATCTCCTTGTATCTCCTTTCTTAGAGTAAATGTTCTTAGTCAATGTATGTCCCAATAGGAGCAGATGTGTAGGGAGAAATCATTGATTCTGGTGACCCACTGTACAGATTAACCACTTTTTTTGTAATATAATAGTTCTAGGTGGATGCTATGGACTAACTGGCCATTAGAAATACAGCACATTAAGTGCACTAAAAGACAGCATCTTTTTCTTAGGTTTCATCTAAAAGAAGTCCTCTTTATGTTCTCTAAGACTGTGTTATGATGTTGACCAAATACAACAAGGGAAATATTGGAGGATTTGTTTCAAAAGGCAACCTATGATCTGAACTAAAAAGGCAATAAACATGCACTACAAAAGCATCAGAAAGACCTTTGACCTCCTAATGACAGGTTTTATTTGAACACAAATTAGGGCAATGAGAAAATTCAGACCCATGTAATAAAAACAATATAATGATTAAAGAGTTTATTAACAAATCTCTGCTCTGCTTACTGTGTCCTGTCATGCTGAATGCTTTCTTCCAGTCTTGCTCTAAAACAACTTTTTTTGGCTTTGTGGTTTTCAATGTACTTCGCACAGTACAATCAAGGTTTTTTCAGGAAGGAACTTGTCTGTGTATTTTCTCACTGATCTCCTTAGTAGTGAAACTGCTATAAATTCCTGCTGTGTCTCTCTGTACTACCCTGAAAATACACCTTTACTTCCAGTGAAAGCATAATATTCTGTTCTTTTCAGGCACTTCTACCTGACCAGGAAAGCAACAGGAAAAGGCAAACGGGAAACCTTCCTCTCTGCTGTCCATCCATATCCTTTATAAAGGACAGAACATATATTTATTGTGAACAAACAATTAGAACAAATGTTATCTATTATACCATTCAAAGAAAAAAAAAAAACAAACAAAAAAACCACACAAACTCCCAGAGCAAGATAAAAACATTTATCATGTCTAAAACATCAATAGCTTCCATTACAATCATGCATTGATAGAGCAAATTTTTGAAGTTACCCACAGATATACTTTCTATTCCTCTACAACCTGCTAAACGTCACCTGATTACCACTAAGGCAAAACTGAGCACATGGAATTAATTTATAAAGGGAATGAAGATGTGCAGAAGTTACTTTGGGTTTGTTTTGTAATAGAATTCATCTATGCTTACTTTGCTCAGTTGTGGATAAGAATATAAATTGACTATAGAACACACTGATCAGGTAGATGCTTATTTCCAAGGGATAGTTTGCTTCTGGTTACTGTTTGGAGCTTTTTTCTTCACCATATTAAGAAATCAGTAATTGAACTGTACAAAAAAACCCTGAAACCCCAACCAATAATAAAAATTGAACATACAGTAAGTGTGAGGTACTTAAGTGGCAGCTAAGAGATTTAGTAACATAAATTCACTTCAATGGGAGTTGTGTGGCTGACTTGTCATGGATTCCATGAAAATGAACCACATAATTTAAAGAGGTTAAAATGCTTAATTAGAGTTTGTTCATGTAACATTTTTGACAAAGCAATTTTTATCAGACAGGGCTTTTAAGCAAAAACTCTCTTGGAGAAAATATTGCATTGACTCCCCTGCAAAAATGAATGTTTTGGCTTATTTTTCCTTGTTTGTTCTTTTTCATGGTCCACCTAGTTTCCTTTTTTTTTTTTCTAAATTCCCCTTTTTTCTTGCATGATGTTCTTAATGGGTTCTCTAGGCTACTGTTGCTGTCAGGGTATCTGCCACAGTGAGGATCAGGCTGTGCACAGAAATTAATTTTCAGTAGATACAGGGACAGGTTTCTTGGCAGTGATGGTAGGAGGCATCTAAAATAAGAAGTGTCATCATGCTATAAGAAATGGGCTCTGGGTAAGGCACCATTTATCGTGTCTTAAGCTTCAGCTTTAGAAAGTCAGGCTCCTGTATTCATCCTTTCGTTCTTTTCCTTTCTTTTTTTCTCCTTTCTTTTCCTTTCTTTTCCTTTTTCGTTTTTTCCTTTATCCATCTCTCTTCCTCTCTCTCACTCCCTTCTTCTCCTTCTCTCCCTCCCTCCCTCACTCTCATAGCTATCAGTTTCAGTCTTTTATATAACTAACAGGTTTATCCTTTTCCACACACTGTATAATTCTCATATAGTTTTAGAAATTGGCTTTTCCAGGAAGAAAAAATAAATGATACAAAGAGCAGTTGTTGTTACAGCAGGTTAGAAATTAACTTAAATGCATAAATATTAGTATCACAATTCTTAAAATATTCAATTTTCCCTATTTTTTCTGCTATTCCCAAAACTCAGATTTCTGTTAACACAGAGTGCAAATCAATGGTTAGTTTAAAGATTCAAAAAGTGTGTCTGAAAACAGTCTAAAATAACTGTCTGTATATATATATTACAAAAGATCTATAGACTTCAAAGTTCTTTGAAAAACAGTTTTGTATAATGATAAATACCTGCGTCTAGCCTCCATCACCCAGATATTCCATTTTTACCTTATGGCAGGAATCTAAGCTTCAAGCAGACATCCTAATGAGAGTGCATGCTGTGACAATCTGCTGGGTAAGCTACTATATGCAGAGCAATTTCATTATTTTTAATATATGTGGTCTGCCTATGAATACTTGATGTTTCCTTTTACTCCTATCTCATCAAGTTCAGGTAAAGATCCATGAAAAAGCAGCTATGCAAAAAACACCTGAGTGATATAAACTCCTTAGCTTTGCATTTATAATCCATTTTTTGTTAGTGTAATTGAATTTGCTGATAAGCACCTGGGACTTTTTTTGTGTTCTTCTCCTTAGATTAGTAATGCCTTCTCCTAGCCTAAGGTGCAACAGCAATTTTTGTGTGTTCACTATTCCTTAGCTAACAAAATTATTTTCTATATAGGATATCTTTGCTGTGGAGTTCATGTCGTCATGGTTTCAAAATAGCAAGAATCAAGATCTGAAAGGAGAAAAAAATTGCCTTTTCCTACCCACTGTTCCAATCTGCACATGAAATACTTCAATACCAGAAGTTTATAATGAACAAGAACATATTATAATTCAGTAGCAGTAAAACATTATAACTTTAAGGTAATAAATAATGATTTGAATGCCTGCCTTAATCTAACAAATTCAGTTTCTATGCCTTCCTTGGAATATCTAGAACAGATAAGGCAGAAAAAAATATTGAGGAGAGGATATCCCTAGAGCGTCAGAATTGAAGCTTGTTACTACAGCCATGCAGGGTACAGCGTCTCTTTGTACTTTCATGTAGATTACTCCAGACAACTACATTCTGCAGTCAGCTCAAGTCAAAACGGACCCTATGCTCTCTCCTGCTGAAACTGTAATAACTATTCTTAGTCACTCTATCAACACAAATATGTTGCTGCAAATATTCTCCTGATCACAAGAGCAGTTTCAAACACCTCAAGAACATAAATGGGTGCTTGCTGAACATTACAATTATTCATCTAAAAGACTATTTTACCAAAGTTGTTTTGTCATTGACATGGCTTTGTACATCTCCACAGTGCAAAATATTTATCTAATTGAATATATAACTGACTGGAAGACAAAGACTATCACAATAATTATAATTACTACCTTCAATTTAAAAAAAAAAAAAAAAAACAAAAGAAAAAACCAAACAACTATACAATGTTATTTGGTAGCAGACATCTGAATATGTACTTAAAATAATTTTAAAACATTGGATTTCTAAATTTGTTGCAGACCAGCTTACCTAAACCTTTGATTCAAATTGAAATCAGGGGAAGTCTTCCCTTATTTCTTAACCAGAAGTTAGTGTTTCAAAATTGTAGCACCATTGCCGCCTTTTTACAGTTCTTTACTCCAAATTAATTTTTACTATCATTGAAAAGCACTAGAAATGCAAACCTCATAATAAAGAGCATACTGTTTGCTCTTTTAAAATTTTTTTTGAGAGGAGTATCATATTAAAAATAGTTGAACCACTGGCCAAAATCATGTTTCAGCTGAAATTTTCCTTAGACAAAATGTTTTCCTTAGAATATTGAATTCTTCTTCAGTACCAGTTCCCTCTGTTTCTTCCCCTCCCTCTTTTGTTAAGGAGATGATTAAAGTTGTTCAGAATGACAAAATCAGGTGAAAATTATTACAGTAGGATGGAAGTCCCAAGAAAGGAAGTTACATTTTGGGAGAAACTGGCAACCGGAAGTTTTAGAACAAACAAAAGGAGATACTTATCTATACAATTCAAAGTTAATTCATTAATATTTTAGCCATGCAGTATTGTGAAGACTAAAATCCCACATGGACATAAAAAAGGGGCTGGGAAACTAACAGAAATCCACTGAAGAGATACTTTTAGTTTAACAAGTCCCTAAACCGTAAATTGTTGAAAGTGGGAAAAGTATTCAGGGATGCATTGTTTTGTGTTTCTTATGTCCTTATACTCTTCCCTAGTCAATCCACAATTGATCTAGATGAACCTTGGGCTAGAACTAGCAGGATGTTATTAACTTCTATCTAATAGGAAATTATTTTGAGAGATGTCGATTTCCATACTGAAAATACAATTTTTAATGTTTCAAGTTATTCAATTTTATTTTTATTAGTATAGGACAAATATTTTTTAGATATCTTCAATCTAAAGTTTTGCAATCAAAAGCTTCCAAGTGGTTGCAAAAAGGCCGACAAGCAGAACAGAGTGCTTATCATGGGAATGATGTATTTTATGTTAGGAAGCCCTAGTTAAATAAGATGTAAAGTGATCTGTGGTCCAGAAAAAAAAGATTTGGAGATGTTGATACGTCTTCGCTAAACTATTAATTTACTGCTAACCCCTACCAGCATCCAGTGACATCACAGGTGTCATCTGAACCACAAACTTTCTTTCCTTCTCCATAGAAAGCAGGGATTGGGTGGAGATGAATGATTCTTCTGTGTGCTTAGAACTGACTGAAGTACACAGTTGCTAACCACCAGGTTATGTATTCAGAAGCATGCTGTCTCACCATAAATTCTTGTCCTGGTTTTGGCTGGGATAGAGTTAATTTTCTTCCTACTAGTTGGTACAGTATTGTTTTTTGTATTTAGGATAAGAATAATGTTGATAACACACTGATGTTTTAGTTGTTCTGAGCAGTACTTAGTGTAAGTCAAGGACTTTTCAGGGACAACAGACTCAGACTGGTTAAAAGAGTATTCCATACCATATGACATCATGCTGAAGAAAAAACCTGGGAGAAGTTGGCCGGGGGGGTATGGCTGCTGCTCGGAAACTCTTTGAGCATCAGTCAGTGGGTGGTGAGCAATTGCATTGTGCATCTTTTGTTTTGTATATTCTGTTATCATTATTATTATTTTCCCTTCCTTTTCTGTCCTATTAAATTGTCTTTATCCCAGTCCATGAGTTTTATCTTTTTTCCGATTCTCTTCCCCATCCCACAGAGGGGAGTGATGAACGGCTGTGTGGTGTTTAGCTGCCTGCCAGCTTAAGCCATGACAATTCTGAATATAAATTTACCTCCTGATAATTTCTGTAGAGGCAGGAGTAATTGAGCATACATAGGTTTCCCTGTGCAATGAATGTAGGTAAAACGGAGGAAATCTATATCTGTGGTTTAGATAAATCCAGAGTTGTACAATTTAATTTGCATATAATAAAGCCATACAACCTGGTAACATCTGCACCACAACAGGATTTTATTTCATTGCCTACAATTACAACACCACAATTATAAGGAAAGTCAATATAAAAATGTATTGCACCTCATTATGATCTCCAAACCAAATTATGTGGTGTGTATTTACTGTGTGTACACACACATATACATAAATTTATATTTATATATAAATACACACACACACACACACACACTATATTTAACTGGAATTGTTCAGCATTTTGTAAAACAGAAGAATATAAACAATTTATTTGTTTGTAATTCACATTAGAAATAAACGTAAGCATGCTTAACAAATAAGGGCAAGTATATTTAACAATTCTGCTGTTTGAACCACAGAAAATATCACTTAGAAATGCTGATTGCATTTAATAAAAAGGAAGAAGCTGCAAGAAAAGATAAAATGTTGGTTTCTTTTTTTCTTTTTTTTCCCCCCAAGACCATTATGAATTTGAATCCAGAGAGGAAAGAGAAGTATTCAGATACATTGAGTATGTATTTTGTATTTGTAGAATCTCATTGCCTACCCTGATGATTTTTAGCTATTTGTTTCTGTGGTTAAAATGTCACAACAGAAGGAAGCTCTGACATTTAAATAAGAAAAAAAAAAAAATGGTTTATTGTTGTGCATTTATACATCTTTGTGTTTCCCTATTTAATTTTTCCTGAAGAAATAATTTAATTTGCCAAAAAGCTAAAAATAAAACAAATGTAATTTACATGAAATATTAAAGTCAGAGTAGGAATGGAAATAAAATAGCAAGGATCTTCAAATCAAGTGGGGTACAATAGGGTTCTATCCTGGTACCTCTCCTGTTTAACATTATCATCAAAGACCTGGAGGAAGCAATGGAGTGGACTCACATCAAGTTTGCAGACGACACCAAGCTGCAGGCTGTGAGTCAACACATTGAAGGGTAGAGCTGCCATGCAAAGCATCCTCAAAAGGCTGGAAAAATGGATTGACAGGAGTCTTCTGAAAGGACAAATGCACCTGGGAAGTGTGATATGATGCAATGAAAAAATGTTATTTGAATAATTTGAAGCTTTAACAAATTTCCTGCTTGAAAAGGCTACAGATTTATAATTCAACATCAATATGATGGCATAAGCTCATAAACATTGGTGTCTTTGTGACTGTGGGTCAGTGTTTTAATGGTCAAAAATATGTTAGCAGTAAACTAGTTAATTTACCAATAGGATGATCTATCTACTGTCCACTAGCTACCAGAAATAGTTATTAATTTTTGTGAGAGAAAATGGCAAAATTTCCTATACATTAATATTGCAGAACACCTTCATCTGTTATTAAATTATTTTTATTTTCCTTCAAATGGAGAAATAAAATCTAAATGGAATGAAACTAAATCCTGATTTTTTTTTTATTCTTTAATCTTTATCTGATCTAACTGTATTTTTTTTGCAGTCTGTAATCCCAGGTAATCTCAAATCACAAGAAGTCTGTAGTAAATCAGGCCTTAAAATGATGTTTCTGAGGTCTGAGATGAGTATTCTAATTACTGATCCATCCTGTCATAGGAGTCTTCATTTACTCTCCTGAAGTTCTTTGTCAGGATAAAACAGAACTTTGCGTTCCAGACAACTACTTACCAAAATTGCTGAAAAACTACCATTTCCAAGTGTCCTTTAGGAAATATATGTTTCTTTTCCTTTCTGAAACAGGTAATAGACTATGTTGGTCCTGAAAGCAACTTGAACAGGTCAGCATACTCTGTAACAGTGCAATACCTCAAACCTCATCTTTTCATTTTTTTTAGAAGATAGTTCTAATATATTAAGAACAAACCCACCAATACAATAACCGTTGATGTATAGATTATGTTTTTCCTCATACATTTCCATAACATCCTCATAGACAAGTTTAGGAAGTGTGCGTTAGATGAGAGGACAGTAAGGTGTATAGAGAACTGGCTTAACGGCAGAGCTCAGAGGGTTGTGATCAACAGGGCAGAGTCTGGTTGGAGGCCAGTAACCAGCAGTGTTCCCCAGGGGTCTGTACTGGGTCCAGTCCTGTTCAATATATTCATCAATGACCTGGACGAAGGGACAGAGTGTAACCTCAGCAAGTTTGCTGATGGTACCAAGCTGGGAGGAGTGGCTGATCCACCAGAAGGCTGTGCTGCCATTCAGTGAGACTTGGACAGGCTGGAGTGCTGGGCCGAGGGGAACCTCATGAAATTCGACAAGAGCAAGTATAGGGTCCTGCACCTGGGGAGGAACAACCCCATGCACCAGTACAGGTTGGGGGTTGACCTGCTGTAAAGCAGCTCTGTTGAGAAGGACCTGGGAGTGCTGGTGGACAGCAAGCTGACCATGAGCCAGCAATGTGCCCTTGTGGCCAAGAAGGCCAACAGTATCCTGGGGTGCATTCAAAGGAGTGTGGCCAGCAGGTCAAGGAAGGTTATCCTCCCCCTCTACTCCACACTAGTGAGGCCATATCTGGAGTACTGTGTCCAGTTCTGGGCTTCCCAGTTCAAGAAAGACAGGGAACTGCTTGAGCAAAGCCAGCGGAGAGCTACAAAGATGATCAGGGGACTGGAGTATCTCTCTTATGAAGAAAGGACAAGAGATCTGGCTTTGTTCAGCCTGGAGAAGAGAAGACTGAGGGGGGATTTTATCAATGCTCATAAATATCTGAAGGGTGGGTGTCAAGAGGATGGGGCCAGACATTTTTCAGTGGTGCCCAATGACAGGACAAGGGGCAATGGGCACAAGTTGGAACACAGGAAGTTCCACCTATACATGAGAAAAAACTTCTTTGCTGTGAGGATGACAGAGCACTGGAACAGGCTGCCTGGAGACATTGTGGAGTCTCCTTCCCTGGAAACATTCAAAACCCGCCTGGACATGGTCCTGTGCACCCTGCTGTAGGTGTACCTGCTCAAGCAGGGGGGTTGGACGAGATGATCTCCAGAGGTCCCTTCCAGCCCCTACCTTTCTGTGATTCTGTGATTCAAAATACAAGAAAGAGTATCACTTACCTTCAAAGCCTTCTTATTACTAAACATTGCAAATAACTGAGTCAAGATACTCAAAGCATTTACATATATTTCATCCCTTAAATATTTATTCTTAACTTCATTAAATTTATCTGCAAGGTGGCAGCTTTATCAGGAAGTCTACCTTTAAATAGTTAGCTGAACTGTGTCCTAAAAATTTAGAAATATCAATCAACTGCCACTGTGCTTTGTGTTATCTTTGGTGAATTAATCCTCACCAAATGAATGATAGTGGTTCCTTTATGTTTAAATCTTTGTTAATAAGTGTGAACATTAAGATGGATCAGAAGACTGAAGTAATTATTTGGTTTATTATTTGATTTATGTTAATTCCAAACATGATCCTGTCACATAACACCAGAATTTAATTTCAGGAAAGGATTATACATAGATTAGCTGTCCTATTAAAAAAAAAAAAAAAAAAAAAAAAAACCAAACCCACACACATATGCCCAAATTTATGTATGAGATATCACATTGTGAAACTGTTTTTATTAGCACTGCACAGGGAGTCCTATAAGGTATAAGAATTAGATATATTGCATTTAAATATCATCCAAACATGTATACAAGTAACTAAAGTACTTTCTATTTTATGGATTACAACAAACTAATAAACTTAGCGTTGGATATAAATGATGAGAATAATGTGAGGAGTATAATAAGGAACACATTGGCATGGCAAGTATGTTATTTGCTTAGTGACATGAGACTGATTTACTAAAATATACTTTAGTAGGGTGTGTTAAAATGATGGTCCTCACAAGCATATAACAAGAAATAACAGGTAATGTAATTCTGAAGTGGGATTTTAAAGGGATTGTTGTGTACTTTTGCCATATCTTCTGTATTAATTTCCCACTGTACACATATATCACTCTACAGATGAACTCAGTTAAGGGTTTAATTTTCACATCTCACTTCTTTCACTTTTCAGTATGCAGGAACATACCTTTCTGCTTTGGTGTTGCAAAAGTAATATTAGAAAGCAAATTACTCTTCAGGTTCACTGACTTGTCCTAAGTCTCACTGAATTTCTTCTGAAAACATTTGTGAGACTCAACCCTTTGGGGAAAATGACTAAAACTATGTAAGTTGTCCTTTTAATGACTTTGTTTAAATTTTTAGCCTAGGATTATGTGAGACAAGAAGTAGATCATCTGTAAGTTCTCTTGAAAACTGTATCCTTAAATTTATCTTTAGTTCTCAGATGTAGATTTTTCTAACGCAGACTGTTTTCAATACTTCTACACTAATCCTATTTGAATTGTTTTGACACTAATATTTTTTCTAAAATCCCTTGACTGCAAAATCATTTTTATATCTTTCTTCTTGCCTTTCTATTTTGTTCTGTTTGAAACTTGTTTTATGTCAAATACTTAGAAAATCATAGGTGAAAGAAGACTAAACTATTAAGATTGATAATGGGATGGTGGAGGTATTTATGATTAAAGTATACAAAGGAAAGTTTCTAACATAAATATCTAAAGATGATCAGTAAATCTTTACTAACCTAATAAAAATGTAATCCTGGAAATATTTTTAAGCAAAAATCCCCATACTTTTTCACCTATTGCTCATTTCTCTTTTAACATAAGAAACATAGGCAGGGCCCAATGCCCAAAGTTATAATTCTAGTAGAAAACATGTAAAGGATAGAAAATTCAGACAGGAGTCAGTGAAACTCCAGGAGTAAGGGAAAAATGAGCACATCTTCTCAATTGTTCATTTTATCTGTAGGAATTTTAATATGAATTCTTAGTTTTTTCTTTATCAAAGAAAGGTACATGGTGGATAGGACCTTCAGCCTTGACCTTTTTTATTAAAGGTTGATTGGAGTTTGCCACAGACTCACACAGGTAGACGAGACTACAAGCGAGGCACTTACTGGAAGAACTGTTACATCAGTTGCATAGGTGGGTTGTGGGGGTTGGTTTGTTGTTTTTTTTTAAGTCCTGCCTCTTGATAGTTTTCAGAATTATTTTACTTTCATTTACAATGTGAGAATGAAAGAGGGGGGTCTTCTCTGAAAAGAATATCTGCATTATGAATGCTTTGTATGATCACTGTCAAAAACTAAAGGCGCATTTTTTTTTATTTTTTTTTTTAAGGTAATTACTGTATGGAAGATCAGCTCTGAAGCTGTAAGTCTAATGCTCTGGAAGATCAGTCTTCCTGAATTGAGAATATAACTTTCCTCAGACTTGAAAGAAAGATTAAGTGGCACAGACATTACCTGAGGTGAGCAACCCAAACATACTAAAATGTGCCACTCCGCAGATGCCAAAGTATATCAGACTTGAATGGCAGGAAACCCTAGCTAGGTTTCAAGTGCAGAGTATCTCTAGCTGTACATTGCTCTCCAAACGAATTTGGGGCAGACTGGATCTATTCAGGCTCCCAAAAGATCCCTTAGTATCTAATGCCAATGCTTCTTTGGTTTAGGTTTCTGTAATAGTTCTCAGTATAAATGTGCATGTCTATGGATAGACTTCCTTATACTCCTACCGCAGAAACATCTATCTTACCATAGAAAATGGTAATATTCACTGATGGTAGACACATCAAACATCACTAAATAATTAAACATTAATTGAATGTCCTTGTGTGCATGACTATGATTAGGACTTTGTTTGCTGCTTTCCTCCCTGCCAAATAATATAGTCAATTAAAAGTGCAGTTTTGAAGCAAACTATTCAAAACTACTATAACTGCAATTATTTGTGTGATTAGATAGAACTGAGAAAATAACTCCTATTGTTGTAAGTGTTTTTTAAAAATGAGATCATAAAAATACAGTTCAGATTTAATGCTTTGGATATGTTACAAAGAGATATAGTGCATGAAAAGCAACTACTGATTGGTGTTTCAAATTTTCATTCCACAAACCAAGAGTTACAGTATTTTGGTGATGAGGTGGGCCCAATTTCAGTTCTGGGGTCAAAAGCAGAAGACTGCAGATTTATAAGGAGACTTTTGTATTTTACATTAGAGCAGAGTGCTCTAATGCATTATGTGTAAGATAATGCTTTCTTCCTAGTTTCTGTGAATATCAGTAAATTTATTCCTAATCTTGAGATTAATGTACTTAAAAATTAAAAAAATACTCTGAATCATATCTAATATTTCACTATGTTCTTCTTCCTTCCAGTTTAAAGAAGAGAACAAAAGAAGCAATAACTTTGGAGAAAGTAAAAACCTCTTTTTTCACATTTCAGCTGGCTAAATCAAATATTATTTTTATCTCTAACTTTAATTTATCTGAAGGCATTAGAAGCATTTGTGTGTTGGTAGAAAAGATTGCAAACAGTTTGCTTGAGAGTAATAAACGTTTTAGACTGACATTCTTAAATATTCTGCTGATGTAAATGTAAATGCAGTATGCATATAAAAGAAAGAATATTCATGCTCACTGGAATATATACTATGTTATTTACCTAAGGTACTTAAGTAATTCTTAGCTTCACTGTCTCTCTAATATGCAACTGAATCATTCACTAGTATTTAAATTTTATGAGTTCAGCTAGTCAACAAAAGTGAAATTAAAACAAAGGACAAAAAGGAAAAATAGCATTCAGGATATGATTCTACTTTTAAATTCTTGTCATATAACAACTGGCACTGTGACCTCATATCCATTATGTTTGTGTTGCCTCTGGCCTCAAAAACTTCTTTGAATCTGACAGACTTACAGTGTTTATTTATGTTTCCTGTCAGTGTAATTGGGCTTACCAATAGATCTTTATCTTTAGACCTAGTTTGTTGTGTATTGGTTCCTCAGGAAAAAAAGTCTTTTTCTTTGGAGAGGTTTTTGTTTGTTATGCAGACTTTTATTGACCATATATGAAAGATCATGTTTCTAATGTCTGATGTAAAGTCCCTGATATTGAAAATCTATTTTCTTTTCTTTGGCTAGCGTTATTTGTTATTTACATATAAGGGTTTGGGAAAATTCTAACATATGTATTATCTCTTCTAAAGTGACTTTAAAAACAGAATAACTTTTAGTTTCCCTTTCTTTTATGAGATTTACTAAAAAACAGATTCAGGTTAAACTAGTCTCCAGTTTGTGAAAAAGAAGTCTTCTCACAAGCTTAGGACTTTTTTACAGGTAAAATTTATTTCTGCCAAATTGGCATATGTGTTTTACTTTTTTCCATTAGATTTCTCTGTCTCACGTATGCTCTTACTGAAAAGTAGAGTTTAAGATATACTGTCACTTCAGTGAGTAATAACTCATCCTAGTGACTTTCAATATGTCAAGACAAGAATAAAGCTTGCTAGAGAAGGAAGAGAGGCTGGGAATAGGCAATATCCCAGTGAGAACAGTTCAGCTTCATTTTTGTAAATACATAGTCTATAAAATGAACAGAAAATCACTGATTCTTCAAATTTCATTTTGCTAAACTGTTTTTGTTGTTTGTAATCATCAATTATGTCTAAAAATTTTCATTAAAATTCCATTTTGAATTTGCATGAGTAAATATGCTATGGCACCCTGATGACTAAATGGCCACATTTTACATAGCTGTATTTTATATTGTCAGATAAAACAAAAATTTATTATTAGAAATTACCTCTGTCTATAACAAAGATTAAAGACCAGATGTCCTGTAGCAGTGACTTCTGCTGGCTGCTTGAACAATGCTACTATCTCAGATTTTCAGATTTAATAATTCACTGTTGTACTGGTTTTGGCTGGGATAGAGTTAATTTTCTTCATAGTAGATTGTATGTTGTTATGTTTTGGATTTATGATGAAAGCAGTGTTGATAACCCATGGATGCTTTAGCTATTGTTGAGCAGTGCTTACTCAGAGTCAAGGCCTTTTCTGCTTCTCATATCACCCCACCACAGAGAAGGTTAGTTGTGCACAAGAAGTTGGGAGGGGACACAGCTGAGACAGCTGACCCCAAATGACTAAAGGGAGATCGTAGAATCATAGAATCATAGAACAGTTTGGGTTAGAAGAGACGTTTAAAGATCACCTAGTCCAACCCCCCTGCATTGAAGAGGGACATCCCCAACTAGATCAGGTTGCTCAGAGCCCTGACCAAACTGACCTTGAATGTTTACAGGGATGGGGCATCTACCACCTCTGTGGGCAACCTGTGCCAGTGTTTCACCACCCTCACTGTAAAAAATATCTTCCTTATATGTAGTCTAAATTTACCCTCATTTAGTTTAAAACCATTACCCCTTGTCCTATCAAAACAGGCCCTGCTAAAATGTTTGTTCCCATCTTTCTTATAGGCCCCCTTTAAGTACTGAAAGGCTGCAATAAGGTCTCCCTGGAGCCATCTTTTCTCCAGGCTGAATAATCCTGACTCTCTCAGCCTTTCTTCATAAGAGAGGTGTTCCATCCCTCTGATCATTTCTGTGGTCTTCCTCTGGACCCGCTCAAACAGGTCCATGTCTTTCTTGTGCTGAGGACATATCATCTGGTATATGGTCATATGATATATTCCATACTATATGACATCATGCTTAACAATAAAAGCTGGGGGAAGAAGGGGGAGGGGGACACACATTTGGAGTGATGACGTTTGTCTTCCCAAATAACCGTTATGTGTGTTGGAGCCCTGCTTTCCTGGAGATGGCTGAACACCTGCCTGCCAATGGGAAGCAGTGAATTAATTTGTTGTTTTGCTTTGTTTGTATGTGCCACTTTTGCTTTACTTATTAAACCGTCAGTATCTCAACCCACAAGTTTTCTCACTTTTACCCTTCTGATTCTCTCCCTCATCCCACTGGGAGGGAGGGAGGGAGCAGCTGTGTGGGGCTGAGCTGCCTGCTGGGATTAACCCATGACAATGGTCAAAAGTGCAAAGGATTTCAGGAACAAAAAATATACACAATGTGAAGGATGATCAGATATAGGATACCCTCTTAAAGATGATGTAACTTAAAAACACAGTGATAGCAAAACAGGAGGCTGAACAGAACACTCTGCTCTACTACTTTGATAAATCATTTTGTGCTGTTCAGTGTAGGACCTTGAGAGAGTTCTGTTCTTATGCATCCTCTCTAGAGTACCTCAAGCTCAAGGAAGCACTGTCATGTCCATTTTTGGTTCCACTCAAACCTCCTCCAAATGATTTTGCCTACATCATGTTATTTGACCTTCAGAACCACAGCAATGTTAACTGCAAAAAGTATAATCATATAGACACTGACAATTTGAACTACCATCACTCATCATATTTAAAAGGCAACCAGTGTAAAAACATAAGATTCGTTAGACACATATAATTGAGACAGGTTTCAGGTCAGGAAATTGAATCCCTTTTTAAACATTAAATCCGTGAAAAAAAAAAAAAAAAAAAGACTTCAAGCTCATACCTCCCTTTTTGTCTTCCACTGACTATTTTTATTATTTATCCTCTTTATGTTTTAGCTGTATGGATCCCATTCTCTGCACATATCTCACTCTGTACATCCTGCTTAGCAATTACTTTACCTATCTTACTCTGGAAGAGGGTTTCTAGAGTTAGATCTAGCAATAAACACTAACAATATACCTGAATCCCCTTGGCCACATGTATGTTAGTTGTTTGGTTCAGAGTGATATTCTGGTGTCTAATGAAACCCTGACTGTCCTTAGTTCTTGCATGCTGACTCAGTTTGCAGAATGTTTTTGGAGTGTTGGTTTGTTTGGTGGAAACTAAACTGGAATTTCCACTCCAGGTATGCAAAGAAGGTAGACCTGCTGCTGATGGTAGCATCAGAACCATGACAACTCCAAAATGCGTTGTCATGAAGACTTTTAGTGCTGGAAACCCAATAAAATCTCATCAGAAATGAAATTAAGGGATTTTACAAAGCATCAATGTCAGGATATCAGCCCTAGCTGCTTGATCTGCTCATCCCTGTGCAATGCTCCAAATAACCTGTTATTGTAGAAATACTTTTTGTTGATTTTTAGGATTCATATATATAGAAAACTCCTTTCCTTAGTTTTTCCCTCAGCTTATGGTAAAAATAGCCACCGGAAAGGCAGAACTAATTAGGAGAAACCATAAAAGAGTCTGAGAAATCATTTCACTAGTGGAAATGAATGTAAAGACATAATGTAGGAATACTTTGAGTCATATTCTGGTTTATAAATACTATGGTTAAATTCTCAGGCTCTTCTCTCATACACTGAGAACTAAAGAATTATTGTTTGTGGTAGGTTGACCTTGGCTGGCCACCAGGTGCCCACCAAGCTGTTCTCTCACTCCTCCTCAGCAGTACAGGGAGAGGAAATAAGATGAAAAAAACCCCCACAACCCTCATGGGCTGAGATAAAGGCAGTTTAATGGAAAAAAAAAAAAAAAAAAAAAAAGCAAAACCAAAGATTTATTCCCTACTTCCCATCAACAGGCAATGTCCAGCCACTTCCTGGGAAGCAGGGCCTCAGTACACATACCAGCTTTTGGGGGGAGGTTGAATAGACAGCACTGATGCTTTGAAAGCACAGCCAAAGAATAGACAAAACCTTGGTGTTTATCAATGCCGTTCTAGCCACAGGTGCAAAGCACAGCGCTATATGGGGTGCTATGAGGAAAGTTAACTCCATCCCAGCCAAACCCAAACTAGAAGATACTTGATATATCACAAATTCCTAATTAAAAATATCACAGCTTCTTTCTGTTCAGAATAATCATGATGTATAATCATAGATTATTCAGATTATTTCAAAATTTAATGGTGTTTGAATGTTGTGTAGCTATTGTTTTCTTGTTTTTAGAAAACAGTTCCTTTAGCAGAATATTGTGCTATTTCATCAAATATGATCATGTTAATTCCCTCATATAATCTCTACACTGTAACTACTAGGGCCGACCATTACTGCTATATTGGTTGGGGACATGCATACTTTGCAGTATATTTTGTACACATATATATATGTGTATATATAAAATTTGACATTCAAAGGAGTTTCTCTAACATTGGTGTATTCTCTAGATTATGCAAACTGTGTATGGCTGCACCAGTGTTCAAAGTAGGCCTTCTAGACAGTGTGCCTGAATGTCCAAGGAGAGCTGTATATTAAAAAAAAAACAGCGAAAAACTATAAGAACTACTGGTCTTTGGGGAGATGAGAAATGGTCAGTAAGCTTCCTGTATAATTACAAATATCTGGGATTTCCTAGCAGTTTTCTGGCTTCCTCCTACAGGGCAGCTCTGAGAATGTTTTAGTTTACTTCATGTAGTTTAACTGCATGAAGCTTCAAGTTTAGTTTTTTTCCTCCTACTTCTTATAGTTGAAAGCACCTTTTGCTCAACACCACAACAGTGGATCTCCTCCAACTTATATATTTTCTGTATCTCCATCTTTTCATTCATTTTTCCTGGTTCAGAAGAACCTAGTCCATAATGTTTCTTCCTGGAGTACTCTGCCTTATGTTTTTACCGTCCATATACATGCAGGGCAAAACTCTCCTATCTGAACAAAAATAACTGGTGTCCGTGGAGGATAGCCAGTGCATGTGTGTCTTCCTGACTGAAAGTATTTCAAAAACAGTACCTTCCTTCCCATGCCCATTTTTTTATTATAATTTCCAAAGTAACTTATTTCCCCAAAAAACAGGGTTTTTTTTCCACTAATGTTCATCCCATTAATATTTCAGACTGTCAGTCTGACAAATTCAGAAATAACTGGAATATTAAAGGAACAAGGGGAATTACTCTGTATGCTTTCAAAATGCATGAGGACTGTGAAGTTCTTTACATGAAAAGGGTAGATCAATCTTACTTTATCTAATCTAACAGCAGCAAAAGTAAATTACAAAGCATGTGGCAAAGACACATAAATTAGTAGTTTCCAGAAATTTAGCACTACAATAACTGTGTCAATCACATTAAAATCTTTAAAGTAGTAAGAACAGATTTAGGAAGAGTTCTTTCTGGAATTATGATTTACAATAAAATTTGTTCTTGCAGTCAAGAAGAGGTACTTGTTTGGCTTCAGTTTAAGCAACCTGCTGCATGAATACTAATTATATTGCTTTAGAAAAATAAAGGCAAGCTTAATAAATCAGATCATTAGGCCATGAAGCCATTTATCTTACTTATGACAGCAACAAATACCTTATTTCTTTAAAAAAGACAAAATGTATACATACAACCAAAAAGTACACTAATTACACTGGTCTCAATAGGTGATCAAAACTACAATTTTTGAAATTAAAAGCAAGAAAAAAATATAGAATCATAGAATGGTTTGGGTTGGAAGGGACTTTAAAGCCATTTATTTCCAGCCCCCCTGCCATTGGCAGGGATACCTTCTACTAGATCAGGTTGCTCAAAGTTCCATCAAACCGGCCTTGAACACGTCCAGGGATGGGGCATCCCCAGCTTCTCTCGGGAGCCTGTTCCAATGTTTCACCACCATCACAGTAAAGAATTTCTTCCTTATATCTAATCTAAATCTAACCTTTTTCAGTTTAAAACTGTCACCCCTCATCCTATCACTACAATCCCTGTCAAAGACTCCCTCCCAGTCTTTCCTGTAGGCCCCCTTTAAGTACTGGAAGGTTCCTATAAGATCTCTCAAGAACTTTCTCTTCTCTAGGCTAAACAACCACAACTCTCTCAACCTGTTGTCATTGGGGAGGTGCCCCAGCCCCTTGATCATCTTCGTGGCCATCCTCTGGACACAGGTCCATGTCTTTCTTATGCTGGGGGCCCCAGAGCTGAACACAGCACTCCAGGTGGGGTCTCACCAGATCAGTGTAGATGGGGAGAATCACCTCCCTAGACCTGCTGGCCATGCTTTGTTTGATGCAGCCCAGGATGTGATTGGCTTTCTAGGCTGCAAGCGCACATTGCCAGCTCATATTCAGTTTTTCATCCACCAATACCCCCAAGTCTTTCTCTGCAGGGCTGCTCTGAATGCACTCATTGCCCAGCCTGTATCCATGTTTGGGATTGGATATATGATCTTACATTCTTATCATTGGACACATACCATTATCTAGACTTTACTGTCTGGCAATTATTATGAGATTTGCTTTAAAGTACTGCAATCTGTGGGCATTCCCAGTATCTCTTTTTTTTAAACTGGGTTGCAGGTAGTAGATAAGTACGCATCTGTGTCTGACTAAGGATGTGCATTATGTAATCCTAGACACCAGAAGAGTGGGAGTGGGAGGTTTGGTTTTTTTTTAAATTTCCTCAGCAACATTTGCCAAATCCTGTTCAGCTCTGAGATTCTCCTGCACATGAAGTTAATAACTTCTGCTCCATTGCTATTCTTCTGGAATTTTAGAGTGCTTTTGTAACAATCTCTGGTTAAAATATATTTGTTTCTTTTATTTAAAAAGAGGTTTATAAAGTGTTATTTTGGGGTTTTTTCTTCCATCAAAGAGTTGCAGTTTCTCCATATCAATCTGGAATGTTATTTGTTCCAAGCACCTACAAATACACTGGAAAATATTTGTGAGAAGGAAACCTTGAGTGGAATATAGTGGTAATATTTTAAATGAATCTATTTGTAACTTCTGACAAATATTTGGGAGGGTGGGGTGGGCAGGGAAGGATATACTGAAAATCCACTTAGGTATTTGTCATATAAAAAAATAATCTTATAGCATTTACTTTCTGTTAATTCTAGCAGAATTTATTTGCTTAAGTTGTACTGCTTTCTAGAAAGACAATGTGAAATTTGAGAGCAGGTCTTACGAGGAGAGGTTGAGAGAATTATGGTGGTTTAGCCTGGAGAAGAGGAGGCTGAGGGGAGACCTTATCGTTCTCTACAACTGCCTGAAAGGGGGTTGTAGTGAGGTGAATGTTAGTCTCTTCTCCCAAGTAACTTGTGATAGGATGAGAGGAAATGACCTCAAGCTGTGCCAGGAAAGGTTTAGATTGGATATTAGGAAAAATTTCTTTACTGAAAGAGTGGTTAGGCATTGGAAGAGGCTGCTCAGAGAGGTGGTGGAGTCACCATCCCTGGAGGTGTTCAAAAAACGTGTAGACGTGGCACTTCAGGGCATGGTTTAGGAGGCATGACAGTGTTGGGTTGACGGTTGGACTTGATGATCCTGGAGGTCCAGCCTTAATGATTCTATCATTCTGTGATTCTATTCTATGAAATACACTTTGATGAAACAAACAAAAAGTGTTTCTCTTTTTACCATCCTCACTGCCTGCCAGTGTATACAGATACTTAAAAACAGGAAGGGAGGTTTTTTTGAGGGGGGGAACTTCTAACAGTCTGTTACCAGATATCTCAGCTGATACTCTGAACTAATCTCTGCTTATGTCTATGAGAAATAGTGATATAGATAAACAAAATAAGTTTGATATTTTTTCTTTCAAAGCAAATAATTCTTTTCTCACTACCCATCTTCTTGCAACACATGCATTTCCAAATTTTTCTCTGTAATTTAAATTCAAAACCAAAACAAGTAAACAACATATTCCTGGGGTTTTTGCTTTTTTGTTCCACTATGAGGAAAGTGGCAGATATATACTTATGTGACCATATTTCCTGAGGTGATTGTGACAGTTTGGAAGCTGATATAAAATATAGTGTTCTTTGAAAGTTGCATGTGAACTAATCATAGAATCATAAAATGGTTTGGTTTGGAAGGGACCAAAGATCATCTAGTTCACCTCTGATGCCATGGGCAGGGATATCTTTCACACGATCAGGTTGCCCAAAGCCCCATCCAACTTGACCTTCAACACCTCCAATGACAGGGCATCCACAACGTCTCTGGGCAACCTGTTCCAGTGTCTCATCACCTTCATCATAAAAAATTCCTTCTGTATATCTAGTCTAAATTTACCATCTCTCAGTTTAAAACCATTGCCCCTTGTCCTGTCACTGCAGGCCCTATTAAAAAGTCTCTATCCATCTTTCTTATAAGCCCCCTTTATATATTGATGATTCTCAATATCTTTTTATCTCAGAACTCCTGGGAGAGGTTACCATGGTCTAGCATGGCTTCTTAGCATCACACTTAATGCTGAATCTGTATTATTAAAAGCCTGACAGCACAGTGCAAGTTGGTTTCTATTGAATTTAAATATTGCCACAGATTTGTTGTTTACAGACAGGAGTTTTTTGAGAGCTTTACACATACTCCTTCCCTCATCAACACTTTTCAAAGGAACCTAAAGCAGTCAGAATGCGTACCCTGGGATTCAGAGAAATGGACTTAAACATGCTCCGCAGAGAATGAACTTTGGTTTGATCTCCCAGGAATCACCATCTCCATGCATGGTTGATGAGGAAGACAGTGCTGAATTTTTGTGTCATCCTATACTAAAGGAAAGTATGGAAACCAAACATATGACTTCAACAAGGTAGAGTAGTGAATTGCATTCAACACATGGGAGATGATAAGCAGAACTGATTCTCAAATCTCTGGCACTTCTGAGTATGACCAGAAAAAATTGGGTGCAAGAAGTAAACCTTACAAGTTAATGTTTGAAAAATTAATTCCTCATAACAAATTTTTCTTAGAATGAAATTATGTTCTTCCACAGGAGATGTACTTAAAACAGATACAGGAGAGTCTGAAGAATTAATTTTGACAGTTTAAAATTTTACTTTGTTACCTACTTTGGTTACACTGATGTCACAAAATCCTTAGTCAACTTTGGGATTACTTTGCACTGCCAAGTAGAGAGTTGATTGAGGTGAGGGAAAGATGTAATATGTTGTCTTGAGTACAGGAGTGTGGTCCAAACACACACAACTCACACACAACCCCACACACACATGCAAAGAATTTGGAATCTACTCCTCAAATCCTTTACAGCATTTGCAGTTCCACTATCATTAATTTTTATTCACTGCAAATAGCCATAACTTTAATCTAGATAGATGTCTACATTTAGATGTCTGCAATCCAACTCTTGAAATGGGATTTTCCTCACTGAACTTGTAATGTATACATCAAAATGAAATTAATTATGCCATAGGCAATCTAGACAGTTAGCTTAGATCCCTCTCCTCATCATTTATATTATGATTATGCCAGCTGTAAGTCTATTGAGATAGAGACATTATTTCCTTTTATGTTTGTACAACAGTAAGCACATATAAGTCCTGAGGGTACAGACATAATCATAACATATATGACACAAAGAATATTTTTCTAGGAATTATTTTCAATATATACTTTTGAAGCAATTCCTTTTTTTAAACACCTGTGTAGGTGTGTGGGAGGGAGGGTAGCAGAGAAGGTTTGAGGAGCTTTTTGTTAGTCATATTAACTCCAGTTCCAAAATAAATAACTCCAAGTTAATTGTTGTCAAGTACTTTATTAAAAGATTAGAACATAAATATTTATATTATTTGTAAAAGAGTTTGGACTTAGATTTTGCTTTAATTAAATATTGTATCAATAATTATATTAAAGGAAACATTTCAAAGGTAATGGAAACCATATTCATGCAGGACTATGTAGTAATCAATTATTTAGATTTACCACTTCAAAGAGAATATTAGAATTTGAAGCTGGTATGTCATGCATTCTTTCAAGCTTGCTATTAACAATTCTAAACATAAAATCACATGTATGCTCCTTAGAAGGAAAATACAATATTTTCAAAATTAAGTGTGACAAATTAGGGAATGATACAATTGAGGTTAATCATGTATAAGGGCGCTTAGTAATGTGAACTTTAATTACCTTTTCAACCCACAAGATACCTGGTTTCATATTTAGTAAAAAAAAAATTAATAAGGCCCATCAGTGTTTTAGCCATTTAATATTTAGGTACTGAGTTTTATCTAGGCTGCTAGGACCCCTTTTATAGTGAACAGAGAGCTATAAGCACCTCTAGAAGGTGTTTCATTTTACTGATTTTAGGAAGTATTTAATTGTCCTCTGTCACAGGTGAAAAAATAGGTTGAATTGTGAATGCACAAGGCTGCAAATAACTGGGGGGTGGGGTGTGTAAATGTCCAGAACTAAGCTTCTGAACTCTCAAGCAGAAGAATCATGCTTGCTAGCTGTAATGGGTACAGGTTAGTTGTAAATTTTGCAACATTTGGATTAAACAGTACTGGAATGTCCTGGATCTTTTATTTAATAAAGAAAGGGACGTGGGACAGAAGCACCCACTGACAGGCTGATTATGTGTTGGGGAAGCCAGGGACCACAACCCAGAAAGAAAAGCTGGTGCCAAACACTAGGGTTCCTGTAAAGAAGAAATTATTTTGGAGAAAAGAAGAGGGCCTAGAAAGAAGATGACAATCCTTGCTGGAACAAAGACCTTTCTGTTGGGAAATGTAATGTTGTGGGCTAGTGACTGAGCACGCATGTGAGGTAGTCGAGCATTCTAAATGCTCCAGTCTCATTGGTTGTTATCCAGATCCACTACCTGGATCCACCACCCAGATACCCATTATCCAGATCCATTACTATTTGTCATTTACTCAGTTTCACCTATTAACGGTGCTTGCAGGGCTCTTACCTGTTTCCCACACTCCTGTGATTACCATCTGCAGCAGGAAAGCATGCAACAGCTATGACCTCTCCAGGAGCTTTGACTTCCACCCCTCAAACATGTAACACTTCTCTTAGAAGCACAGCAAGGCCCCTGCTAATGGACCCCAGTCAGTTGTTACACAACACTACAGGTTGTTGCTTATTGTGTCTTGCCTGTGACATCCTCTTAAAGTGACTACCTTCTCCATTTGTTTCATGAAACTATCTGCAACAGGTAAAGACCTGAGTAGTAACAGCTAATTTAGAGCATGGCATTGGTCAGATATATTTAAAGTTATTTTTCTCCTTGCAATCATCATATTGCATTTATTAACATTTATTAACATTCAGTTTCTCTGCGATTTAATTAACTTCTTTTGCATAGACCTTAAGCAACCCTTCACAGTCAGTTTTAGCTTTCATTGCTGGAATAGTAAATTATCATCAACAAACATTGTTCACCATGTTTTCCAGATCATTTATTAGCATAGGTCACAACATCAATGCCTGCAGGAATCTCCTGTTATTTTTCCCTCACTGTGAAAACTGATAATCTGTTCCTATCCATCCTGTATATTTAATACAAGTGGTTATCACTAACTTTGAAGAAATCTTTGCTCTTATCCTATGACAGCTTAATTTGGAAAAGGGTCTCTAAAAAGGGCTGTCAATAACTTTTTTGAAATATAAGCACATTTACATAGTGAATTACTCTTGTTTATATGCTTACAAATTCCCTCAAAGAACTCTAATACTTTCTAAGATATTTCTGTGAGCCTTGTTGACTCTTCCCATTATATTTACCACCATCTCCACTAATTCTATTCTCTGCTATAATGTTTTCAAAGTAGAGAAACCAAAATTGTTATTTCACAATTCTCCATATTTTCCTAGAGTCCTTTTTAAGTTATCATTTTAATTGACATTTAAGAAGTTGGCTGTTGCCTTTTGCAACTTCCCCATTCCTAGGAAGAATTTCCTAGTTAAGTTCCTTCAGAATTCATAGGCATATAATATCTGTTTCTCCCAAACTGTTAACAAATGGTAATAAACTTGCTAAACCAGACAGTATGAGTACTATTCATCCACTTATCTATCTGAAATATCTTCTGCCAGTATTCTCCTGTAAGTCAGTTCCTCTGATTCTTCTCTCTGATGTGTGAACTTTCTTTTTCGTTCTTGCATAGTGACAGTGCTGCAAACAATTTTTTTTCATTAATTATTACTAAATTATCTAGTTGCCATTCAGACTCCCTATGGGATTCTTGCTTCTCTTGTGATTAAAATAAATTTTATTTAGCAGTATTTTATTCTCATAGATTTTCCCTCTCAAAATCTTTTTCTACCATGCCTCATATCAGGGAATTGTTTTTGTTTATTCTGTCCCGGGCTCCTTTTACAATTTTATAAGATTCAAAGGACAAAAAATGACCCTAAAAAGCAATTTTTTAAATATCAGAAATAAGACAAAAATCAATCAGTCATTCATACTTTTCTAGGGACTCTAAATTTCTTCTTTGATACTTTCTATGTAATCACTGTCAAGACTCAGTTTTACTTAGTTTAAGATTTGATGCTACTCAAGTTACATAGCGAAAAGCATTAGAAAAGTGAATGTTTGATACATAAAGAAAGAGGAGATAATAGAAATACTTGAAAGAAAAATAACCATTTCTAAAGAGAAGGAGACCTGGGTGCTTTATGATTAAATTTTATGCTTTGACATTTTTCAATGCTTGGAAAGCTAGTGATAATAAGGAAAGCTACTTCTTATTCTGAGCAGCAGCTTAAATGAAACCAATAAAACCTAAATAGTCCAACTTTTGTATGTTAGTTAAATGTACTTTTATCTCTTAAAGCTAAAGTGGATAATGAAACTTGTTACTTAAGGGACTTATCAGTGAAACTGGAAATTTTGATAATTTAATGTTACATGTCTAGGGTGTCAGAATTACATATGATTAAAATGTTGCTGCCATGGCTAAGAGGGAGTCTCATTGTTATGAATTAATACTCTTTAAGGGAACAAAAATGGAGTTAATAGATATGCCTTTTTCTCTTCTTTTCAATGAGAGATAAAAGTTAATTTCTTTTTCTGTTCCTAAGTGTCTCAAAACACATTTTAAATGATCTAAGAAATATAGATAATTCCTTAACTTTGTAGTCCATTTAGATAAGCAAAAATAGCTACTGTTAGATAATAAAAAAGATCCTGATGGAGGCCTTAGGGTTAGACAGTGATGATTACAGAGACCTTCTTTTTCAAGGGATGTAAGGTTCAAAGGATGTTTTAAGCAGATATATAAGAAAACTTGACTGACAGGAACAGAATAACGGCTGGTGTCATTTGGCTGAAGAGAGGTGGTAAATCTTAAAGTCAGAAGATAACTATGAAGGAACGCCAGGCACCAAATAAGGTCAACTGAATTAAGTTGAACATTTGTCTACAAGGTAGAACATGGACTTTAGGCTGTGCCTGCAGCTTTCTAAACTTAGAAAATGCTTATATATAAATATGATTATTTTTGAATTTTTTATACATACATATATAAAATATAACATTATTTTACATTAAACATAAAATGTCTCTTTCCCAAAGGGCTCTGAACTTAATGGACCAAGTAAAAAAAAGACAAGTGAGATAAAAGGAGAAAAGTAACTTCTGCTATCTTTCATACAGAACACAGTGACAGAGTAAAGAACAAAAAAAGGTGGTCCTCAGCCTTAGTTCAGTAAGATAATTACTGAATTATACTGCCATTAAAACTGTTGGTCCTGAAATTAGACTCCTAAGTCTTCATTTGTCTATTTAGGTAAAAATATCTGCAGCCCTAAAATAGATCAACTTTATTTAATATTTTAGAATTGCTCTGGATACTAAATATTAGATATTTAAATGTGTTGCCTTTAAAAAGTTAAACTTCTGGATTCATTCTATGCCTTGGTAGATTGCAGTGTCTCCAGCACCCTGATAAGCATATATTACAGTGATATTTTTGGCAACTCCAACTTAGGCAATGGAAGGTCTTCTGAATTGATCAGTTTTAATGAAAAGAGGAGCAAAAAGTGGAGAAACTTCAGACAATCTGCCATTTTGATGACATGAAGCGTAGAAGTCCTAGAAATATGTATTTCTCAGGAATTTTCATGTCTGAGTGGAAACCAAACAAACAAACAAAAAATGATGTTATTGAAACCAGGAGAAAAGCGAATGAATACACATTCAATGTTGTCTTTAATGATAAAAATGGTACATATGCAAAGAAACATAATGTTATGAGTAACATTGGTATACAGAATTGGAGAGAAAGTTAGATTTTAGACTTGAAATGATTTGTCATTTACCATTAATTGCTGAAAGGACCAATGATAGTGTGCTGCTTTACAGTGATTTTCAGTTCATTTTACCCAAGTTCTTTGTTAGGGAGCATAATATCAGTTTGATGCAGGTGTCAGTGTTTGGCACATGCTAAATGAGATGTGGCAGCTTTATCTAATTTTAAAAAATATCAGTAATGAACACTACAGTCAATGTAGTACCTCATATTTATACTGGTAGTAAAAGCAATATTAATCTGAGCTCTGTATATTATTCCATTCTTTAAAGCCAACCACATAACTTTATGTTGACTGCTAGAACAGTGTTGCAAAAGGTGCCTGCAGGGATGGGTGAACATGTGATTGCAGCAGGCATGTAACTTTTCTTTTTGTGCTACACATGCAAGAGATAACTGAAGATTCAATCTTCTCTTTCCTATCTCATTATGAGGAGGGGAAGAGGTAATGTGTGTGTTTCTGGCCTTTGGATTCTTTCTCTGCCTCAGAAACACTTGAGAGCAGATATCTGCCTACAGCCATAAAAGCTATTAAAAAATTACAAAAGCTCAGATCAGCAATAGTATTTTGCAGTTCAGCCAGGGTTTGCAGCTTGAGAACTGCAAATATCTTGGGTCTGCCAGTGAGAAGTAGTGCCTTTGGGAAGACATTATAAAAATTGTATGGGGGAGGATGTAGCCTGACTTGCAGGAGAGGAAATAGAGGCTTACAATATGGATTCTAAGGTACATTTTAGTATTTTTCAGAAGTGACCTAAGCATTTAGATGTCCGAACTCTAAGTGCCAAAACCACTTTTCAAAGCACACAAATTCCAACCCACTTAGAATGCCTCTGCATCAACAATTTAGTTCAAATCAGGAGCGCACTTTGAAATAAACCTCCCAGTTGCCAGCACTCCCCTCACTCCTTACTATCTTTCACATTGCAGAGCACACACTCACTTGCTCAGGACTCTAAGGACCTGCCTAGGCTTGCCTTGGCCTGAGCCGGCTGTAGCTTGTTGCAACAGTCCTAGAGCTCAAGCAACTGATGCTTGCCCTGCTGTAGCTGAAGCCTTGGGAATACCATATGTGGTAAAGCTCTTACACTCCTCAGCTGTCATAGAGTAACAGACAGTCATCCTTTACATTAGGTTCTGTGCAATTTTCAAACTGAACCTGGGACTCAGTGAGAAGAAAGGAGACAGTGATAAAAAAAGCATATAAAAATAACCCCAAGTAGCCCCCAGGTCTGTAAAGTAAGGAACTCCACTCCTAGTCATGATGTAACTCATTCACCATAAACCTTCCTGCCCATTCTTTAAGGAAACTGCATCCATCAAGCTTAGGATCCAGGGGAACATCAAAAGAGTGGGCACTGTACCACAGAAAAGAGGTAAGTAACAGGAAGAGGGTTTATGCATAACTCTTTGAACTGTATTATTATTATTATTGAGATTTTTTTTTTTATTAATTAGATAATGTGGACTAATAGATGGTTAAAACATTAACTAGACAAGCAATAGATTTCTGTTGTCATATACAGAGTGTGATCCCTTTTGACCATAGCAAGATTTTGAGTGAAACAGTGCCTGTGGAGAAACAGATTTCAGGGCCTCAACACTAACTGTTTTGTCCCATAAAATCCTTGTTCCTTGTTATTGTAGACTTACCATTAGAATCTGATCCTTGATATGTATCTGGCACCAGAATAAGACCGAAGACAGCTTTATCTTTCTTTTACAAAAGTGGTATCCAAAATATCTCTATTCAATAGCTGTGAGGCTGCTTGGTAGCAAGCTCATTCTGTACTTCTTTTCAAAGGGGATTTACCTAAAAGGGAAGCTTCCTATTAAAATAGGGTCCTTGGCTGACTGTTGTCTAGCAAAGTTCTTCAAATCATCTGTTCCGCACGAGGTCATGTTTTAGTTTCTAATCTATCCAGAATACCTGTCCTTAAAATTTTCCTCACAGTCTTTTCTGCAAGCCCATGCCAGTGGTCTGTTCTCAGACTGCCTGTTGACACTGACTACCTGTAATTTAGGACAAAAGGTCAATATGGTTCTGTTTTTTTTTAAACCCTGCCATGATAACCCGTTCTGAGTGAGATCTCTAAGCTGGAAGTTTTTCAAGACCTGGATGACTTTTGTCTACCACACATCCCAAATACTGTGATTTTAGGTGTTTAGTAGGTTTGCCAGTAACCAAGCAGAAGTTTGCTGAAGTTGTAGTTAGATACATATGCCATATAGCTTTTGCTTTTTTGTGGGGAGTTTTTTTTATTTAGACCCTTATGCAACAACATATTTAAATAAAAGCTTAGAAAGTAAAGAAGTAATTAGAAGTGTCATATTTCATGGTATCTGGGTCCTTATCCTTTTTGGCTTAGTCTAATTTCTCTCGATTTTCTTTAAGCGTTATTAATTCATGTTGCCTGTAGTGGATGGCAAGAGGAGGTGCAAGCTTATTGGAATGTCAATCACAATTCCAATGAGTGACACATCCAGTAAGTCCCTATTTAACTAAGGTTAACTTGGTTCATGTTGTTTTGTTTGGGTTTTTTGTATGTTTTTTTGGTTTGTTTGGGGGTTTTTAGGGTCTTTTGACAGACTGGGTTAATTCCAGCAAGCTGTTTTAGGTAAGATTTTATTTAAACAGGTTGGAATCTATTTCATAGTCTAAAACATATACACATGCAAACCTACCACAGGGACACATTATGCATTTACAAATAGGAAAGCAATTGTCAGATTCACAGAATTTCAACACAAACTTGGCAGATTTTCTGCTTATTCCTGGCAGTGTTGAATATATTTCAGTTCATTTTTTTTTTTTTTTTCCTGTGGGTACTAGGCCCAAAGCCAATGCATACACCCACATATGGGGAATGCTTGGTACAACCAGATGTTAAGAGATGAATTCTTCTAGTGTTGGCATCTGGGCCTGGGTCTGTTCCCTTGGCACATCCCCCTCTCTGACTCCTTGATTGGTTCTGCTGCTGGCTGCTGCAACATCTGTTCAGCTGTCTGCAGGCTTGGTAAAACACTGCTGTGCTTCTTTATCTTTCTGGCTGTCAGACTTCTTCGATACTCTCAGGAGTATGTATAATTTAAATTTCATTCCATTGTGCTGGTTAATAGGGCAAAGTATGGATTTGCTAAATGATCCATATCAAGACAAAAGACCATCATAGATGGAGGGAAAGAATTTGATCCCCATGTCTCTATTTGCTCATTGTGAAACTGTAGAATTTTTTATACATTTATATTTTCTTATATAATTTACATGCTTTTTTTTTCAGTTTTTTCTTTTTTCTTTTTCAAATAATGAGTAACCATACCATATCTGCTTTAAAGAAAAGCACTCATTACTTATTCTGTGTCTATAAAATCCATCCCTTTAAAACAGGACCCTTTGTGATCACCAGTTCATTATTTAAATAATTTCTCTATTAAAAAAATTGAATTGTACTTAATGCTGTATTATTTGCTGGCATACTTTAATAGTTGGATAGTTTTAATAATGAAAAAAAAGAGAGGGAAAAAGACCTGGGGTGGTAGAAGGTTGTGATGATACATTCAACAATTTCAAGTATTCTGCTGCTAAGCCTATCTGTAATTAACAGCATGTGATCCCTTCCTGTGACCATCAAAAGGCTTAGAATATGGGTGAGGTTTTTATAGACTTGAAGTGCATAAGCAAATTAATATACATTGCTGCATATGAAGTAATATTAAAGATTGTTTTTCAATCAAAAAAATGAGCTGGATCCTGACTTCTTTTGGCTGCTTCTTTCAAATGCCATGTATTTGTATTTTTCTCAGACTGAATTCCCTTTCTTTTTTGAATGGGACTGCAGCACCTCTTGCTCCCCTCCTCACTCCACACCAGAGCCACAAGACTCTACTCTTATAAAGCTTCTTCCCTTTGGAATCTGTGATCACTTGAAAGATGCAGTGATTCAGACCAGCTTCTTCAAAGGAAATATTGTTTAACCACACACAAGAACAGAGCAAACAGAAAGAGAAAGGTTAAAACAACAGTTCTAGTAGAGCTCAGTAATTCCTTTAAGAGTTAGGTGGGTATAATTTATGCTGAGTGTTTGAACTCCTCTGAGAATACAGTCAGCGTTGTCTTCTCATCGCTCTTTCTCAGTTACTGAAATGAAATGCTTTGTTTCATTTTGTTTAATAAAGGAGCTTCTTTTGTGTTTATTTACTGTTTATTACTGTTTATTTATGGTTATGTTTTTTCCTTTTAGTAAAAATTATGTGTGCTTTCAAAATCAATTTTGAGCGTATTGTCTCTGTACATTGCTTCTTACATTATATTTTGAGACAGACAGTTACAAGCCAGAGTGGTTACCCTTAAAATAAAGGAGAACCATTTCCTCAGCAAGACTGTTTGGCCTATCCACTCTTCTTTCAGATTTGTGCATAAATTTATTGAGTAGAAATAATGGCTATGTTTAACCTAATCCCAGAAACATGGACAATGGCATGGGGGGAAAAAAAAGAAAAAGAAAAAAAAAACCAACCTTGAACTATTGATGTATACATTTTAAGAATGAGATAATCTTACAATCTTACATATTAAGAATGAGATAAACTTTGGGAACCGGATTGGAGAACAGGTATCCCCTTTTAAAAAAGAGCAAAATAAAGATAAAATTGGAAGCATAACTCGGAATAGAATAGTAAAAGAAATCCTCAGAGATTAATGCTGTAGGCATTCTGCTATAGGCTCTTGGGATTATATTTATATGTAGTTGCTGATCTCCTCCCAGAGTGCTAAATATACAATGACTCATAATTCTGGGAGTCTTTAGCAGAAGAAGGATATTGTTTGTAATACTTTAGACTAGGTATCCCTGGACATAACAGCTGACATATTTACCCACCTGATAGTAAAAAAGCTGCATTATACTTGGCATTGATAACCAATGAAGACCTTATGATAAACTAGTCATAGAAAATAACTTTGTGTCAATTGATGCTAATATGATCCTCTTCAATTAAGCGTAAGGATTCTGATTTCAAAAGGAAGACTTTTTATCAACACTGCCATGTAGTCAACTTTCTTATGCTCCACGCAGTCTAACATGATAATAGATTCAAAGCATAGTATAAATCAAGTTTAAATGCTCACAAAAACAGATTTAAAAATTCTTAGATTGAAAAATGAATCATTCAGTTGTTATCACCCACGTGTCCATGTACAACCCCAACACAAGTGTTATATATAAATACTAATACCTGATTTCATCTATGTAAGCATGTAGCATGATTTGTCTGAAAAATTCACTTTCCTAGCTAAATCCTACCCCAGTACAGAAAACTAATAAAAGGTCTAGTTCACCCAACATAAGCCATATTATGAGGGTTTAACTGATAATTGTTATAAAGAAGGCCTCTACATACCAGTTGCATTTCACATTCAACATGCAGAGAATGTGGCAGCTAAGCTATTTATTTTTATTCCACTTACTCTATCAGTACTTTACATTACATTAACTGCACACCATCCACCCTGCACACTTAATCAGGTATGGGTCCTCTAAACCCCTGCATCATTAACTACATACCAAAAAGTCATTATTATCTGATTGCTGTTCAGCAGACTTTGTGAAATGAATTGGCGGTCTCAGGCAAATGTCCACAACTCAGAGTTAGTGCTGCAGTTGGTATTACTTTACTCCATTATTGAAAGGGTAAGCAAATAGTGCAGAGTGGTACATCACCCACTGAATTATACTGTGACTTGTAAAGGTGGTCTCTGCAGCTAAACTTTATAAGTCCACATGAAAACTTTATAAGGCTAAATGGGGCAATATGGTTTGTTTGCAGCAATCTGTGTTTAAAAACTGGGATTTTCTGTGTCATAACTATCAATCAGTTACCATAGGCTATAAACACACATACATTAGAGAAGAATTAAATTAGGTGCAGACATAGATAAAATGTATATGTTTTATTGAAAGAAGTCTAAGGGTGAAGAGTGCCAAAACTCAAAACAAGTCCTGAAACATTATTAGTGGAATGCCACAGCACTTTGGGGACATGTAAACAATAATAAAAACTGAGAAGAAAACAGAAAACCTAATCTTGTCTGCAGTGAATATCCTTCCATCTCCAGCTCCTTAGGTGCAATAGTTGAATGAGTTACTGCCTGAACAATTCACTCACGGATCCATTTTCCATGGTCCTAGTTCAAATTTCTATAAAGAAAGTAAATTCGTATAATGTGTACGTGAACTTGTATGCGTTACTGAGAATATATATATATTTGCTAGAGAGCTACACAATTTGTTATCTGGGAGAGAAAGAAAAGATTTTGTTCCTAGAAAATATACAGACTAAGATCCGAAGCATAAGAATTATGAAGTACACTTAAAGTGTATATTTCAGTGAAGGAAATCTCTCAGTGTTAAATTTGATTTAGACTGGGAAAACTTTATACATGTTGGTGAAGTCTAATTCAGACTAGTGTTTTGAGTATCAGTAGGACTATTCACATTGAAAATATCATTGCTCATTAAAATCTGGGTAAAAAATAAAATCTGTACGTCATACATTTAAGAACAAGATTAAAAGAAAACCCTACAGATTGGTCTCTGTATTTTATGCTTATTTTTACAATCCATAGAAATTCAATACGAAACAGAAAAAAAGAAAATTCATTTAAGAGTATATAAAAATATTCAAAAATAGGGTCAAAATTCCCAAGAACAGTTGGTATTTAACAAATTATAATGTTACTTAAGTATTTAATAAGATTATATTGTTTTGTATATAATATATATATTATATAACATAACAAATAAGAATGGGGCCATTCATATGGTAGTATCATCAGGGATAATGCTATAACATTATAGATTTATGACACATCAGCACATAATCATAGTCTAACATGACATGATGCTAACAGTAAATAATTAGCTTTTAAAAAGTAATATATGCTCAGTCCCCTTCTGTGCCTAAAAATCTCATCTACCTGTACAATTGGCAATGTCAGATGTACTAGGAAAGCTGTGAAGGAATCAGACAGGAGTAAGCTCATTTATTTATTTATTTATTTATTGCCTGATTCTTGATTCTGTTACTAAAACAGGAAATAAGATATCTCTAGGCAGAACAGTGTGACAGGTTTATCTGCTCAGCAGATAAGTGTGCCCAAGATGGTAAACAAAGATCACATATTTAAGAAACATATCTTTTCTCATATAAGAAATATTAGCAAAGGTTGGTTTTGCTGCTGAATATTTGGTACATATTCTTTAAAAATCATAAGATTCCAGTACATTCTCTCAGGTTCCTCATTGCTCTCTTACAGACCAGGACACTGGCATCCATAAGGCTCTGGATGAGAAGAGGACTGAAATATCATGATTTATACTGTGAGTGAATGCACCTTTTGCTCTTTCTATTATGCTTCTGTACAGTACCAAGATATACTTTTCAATGCATCATTGCAGATAATTGCAGCTTCAATTTCCAGTTCACATTATTTTGAAACAGGTTCAAGGCAGCACCTCTTGTAGATCTGCAAATTGTGATAGAGATGTGAGCTCTTTTCTTATGTAATGATAAGATGAGAATCTCAGCATGTGAAGGAAGTGATAATTTTTTTTTTTTTTTTGGCACTACTTGTATACTTGTTTGCTGAGTGCAGATATCTCATGATACAAAAAGAAATAAAATACAAAGAACTACAAAGAAGACATTAAATGCAACATCAGACAATGAAATTGTTTCTACTTGAAAAGAAGTACCTATGATGAATGTGGCAATTACTGTGAACAGACAAGGCAACAAATGAAGGACTTGGAGAATGGTGCAGATAGACATTCATGACAGATGTTATGAGGATGCCAACGGACAGATTGCCAGACAAGTAAGTCAGAGAAGACACTGACAAATATACTGCAAGGCATAACTTTTCAAAGAAGGTCAGGAAAGAAGAAAAATGAGCTTATATAACGTAAATCTATAACAAGCCTATGCTTAGCATCTTAAACAATTACAAAGCAGTATACAGAATGACAGAGGAAGGTTACCACATCAAATGAAAAAACGCTGTACTCTGAAGGTGTTTCTTTGTCCCAAATAATTTCCCCCTCTGCTAAACTTTACCCTACAAAATGACTTCAGCTTTACAGAAGTGCTAGAGAAATCGATACCTCAGGCATGTATAACAGGACATGGGGAGAGATACGTATGACAGAATGGGGTTCAAAGCATCCAGTGTGAAGCAACCTGAAACAACCAGCAAAGACATATCAAAAATATGGTTTGGCATAAAGAACAGTATAGGAAAAGGCATTTTTGCATTTCATCTAAATCAGAAAAACACAAAGACATGTGCTAACCTTCTCAGAGCTGAACTTTCTCACAGCAAATAATGCAAGTTATATCTCTTCATTCATCTGTCTACCTCTCCCCTTCTACGTACGTGCTTATCAGCTGTTATGTCACATATATGCATATACAGAAATACACAGACTGCCACCTAAATATAGTAATCTATGTCAGTCACTTGGGTAAAAAGGAGTCCTGTGTTCAGAACTTCAGATTGACTTGGTTTAGATGAGGAATTTGAAACATGTTATCACATCCCAATGAGAAGTTCTAAGCAGGGGGACATTGAGTCATATGGGGGAAGACTAAATCCCTTTAAAGAAAAAGGTATCCTTCCCAGATATTTTATAGGACAAAGAAGTAACAAACAGTGTGGGAATAGGAGGCTGCTGTGCTACGTTGCACCATATCATAGTAACCTAGGCAGTTTCAGTTTGTCCCTTGGTAGATATACATTACAAGTAAAATAAAGTGAGCATATTGGAAACCCTTATTATCCTCTAATAATGCATCTATAAGGGCTGGTTTCAGTAGAGATTAAAAGAAAAATATTTGATATTAATATGCACAAATTATTTTTAATAAAAGTATATGCAGTGACATGAATTTTATACAAATCTTCTGCATTTTTTGTTTCTTGCATTGACAAGCAAGTTGATTGGACTGCGTGTCCAAGGATTGGGTTATTTTTTTTTTTGTTTTCTTTTTACTTCTTGTGAGTTATCCAATAGTGGCCAAAATAAGAGGCAAGTTTTTGCATTATATAGATGATTTCTCAGATTTGATTAGGCATTTCTGTTGTACAAGGGAAAATATCATGTTCAGGAAGCTAAATCAACAAAATCAGTTGTGCATGTTTAATTATTCAGTGGCATGTTAGCAATTAAAGAGCTTGCTTTTAGTGTTAGAAAGGAATAGAAATATGTTTCATGACATTGATTTTCCACCACTAGATACAATCAGATTATGTCTAGTGATATATGTTCTTTTTTACAGATGTTCAGACAAAAATATGTTGTTAGTAATACATATTAAGTTTAAGGTTTATTAACACTCAGATTATGTGATAATAAATTATGCCCACCTGGAAAAAAAGAAAGGTTTTAACATTTGGTGTTTAAGTCACACTTTGTCAGGGCCCTCAGTGCAACCTTACCTTCTCCAGTGGTTTTGGCTGCCTGTGTTGAAAGGCAGCCTGGAACAGACTGCTGTAAGAAAGAACTGTGAGAAGTGTAGTCCTCCACCTCACCTTCACTTGGAAGCTGTATTCAAGTTCCAGCCCTGGCCCTTGGTCTCTACCTGCGTGACTGTGCAACCCTGGCCAGGCACTTCACTGATTCAGATCCTGACTCTGATACACCCTTATGCAGCTGTCCACTCTTGCTGTTCTGTGACACTCTTTAGTGAAATACCTTTTACTTACTACAGCTGAACAGAGGGGAAAAAGGAAAAGAGAACTTTGTAATGTAATGAACATACTCAGACCACATAATCCTAGTTGTTGTTTTTCAGTGAGATGAACAAATCTAAACTCTGCCCTTCTAAAAATGAGGGATGAGAGAGTGAGAGAGATAAGACGAGATTTTTTTCCCACACTGATGCATTTTTTTACATAAATATATAAATACATTAATTTCCTACATGAGAACTCTTGTTTCACCTCATGAAAATAATTTCATGGATATTTGTGATGTATTTGGACACTATAGAATTAAAGACTGAAATGTAGTGCATCAAGATTAAGATCAAGAAGGAAAATGTAATACTGCTACTTATTAGCTTGTCATTGCTTTACTTCACAATATTCACATTTTGCCATTTTGGTTTTCAGTTCAGTTCTCATTTTGTACGAGTCATGTGTATTAATATCTTGATATATGTACATTTGCATTCACGGTCTGTAAGTTTACAGCCTGAGAAGAATCCCAAGAAATCACTAAGAAGTAAATAGAATACAGAAAGAGGAAAAAAAGAGAGGTAAAGCTAGAATCTCTATTTTTTTCTTTAGTGCTTATTTACAAGCTTCAGCTGCTTGAGCTGGCAAATTAAAAACACCATTCACACAAAAGCATACTAAAGAATCTATTATCTTTCTTTCTTTCTTTCTTTCTAAAGACGAAGTCATGTCTGGGGATGTAATTACAAATGTTCATATAGTCTCTAAAAAAAGGGAAAAAAGTATTTTTGCATATAAGCAGCAAACCAGCATGTAGAATGCCCTACATGAGGAGTAATCTGCTGTTCCTGTGCAGCAACTGACTTCTTTCGATTCCTAAAGGTGTAACATGAAATGTGCTTTTCCTGTAAATCTTTTACCAGGCCAGGGATAGTAAACCATTATCTTTTTATTATTATTATTTTTATTACTATATTTATTTTATTATTATAGAATCATAGAATATCTCAAGTTGGAAGGGACCCATAGGGATCACCAAGTCCAACTCCCTGCTCCTCGCAGGACTACCTACAACTAAATTGTATGGCTAGGAGCTTTGCCCTTGATAATTTTTCATTGAGTCAATCTATCCAAGGATAATAACTTTTTCTGTATATTATTTTGTTTGTAAATGTATAATCTTGCTGAAATAAAATTGAGAAATCTGAATGAGTAGTTTGTATTTCTGTACCATTAGGTGGTTTGGCAAATCAGTTCTGAATTAATAAGTAGAACAGTAGCAGCATTGACTATTTGCTGGTTAATATAGTTAGCAAGTATGACAACATAACTTCCAAAATATGTTAAAAAACAGAACATTAGTTTTAAGCAACTGCATTTAGGTCAAGAATTTTCATGATGCAGTTACCACAAGAACTGGCAGTGAAAATCATCAAAGATTTTTTTTTTTTTAAGGTGCAGAAAAAGTCAAGAAAAAGTTCTCAGATAATATTGCTATATAAGGGAGGGCAAAAGAAAGTTCTTTTTTTGAGCAGAAATGATCTTGCAGGTATTAAAAACAAATATTTAGTTAGTAGATAAAATGTCAGTCTGAACAGAGAAGACAGGGAAAACACATTTCCCAGCTAAAACAAGCATAAAAGAAACAATTAGAAAATGTCATCATTGTCCTGTGCCTATACAAAGCAAATGTTGAAAGATTTTTAATTATAGTCTTGATAAGTCATTGAAATGAGTGTGATTAAAATGAAACTATACCTGCCAATATAACATTTAGCAATTTTCAGTGAAAATCTCAAAGTAAATATCAAAGCAGGTCAAGAAATCAAGGAACAGTGTCTTCATTCCTGAAAAAGAAATGTTAACATACCAGCATTTCTTTGACTACTATCAATCTTGTTTAACACAGCTACTTTTTTTTCAACTGTGAGCTGCAGCTCAATAGTCTGTTTTTTATATCTTTTGATTTGGAATATTCCCCAGCAGCCATTCAAGAGCCAGATGATTCTTTAAAATGAACTGCCTCATTTCTCCTCCTATATCTTGATCACAGCATCTCTAAGTTTTAATAATTTATATTAAAATCAAATACCTTATTTGTTTGGTCAAGACAGAAAATCATTCTCTTCTGAACAATCATCAGTGTTCATTCTTTTAATTATTATTCACAATATATTTTTAGAAATGAAAGCTATACACAGGCAATACACTTGAGAGCAATTTAAAGTAATACATTCCAATATATCCTTCCAGGATGACTTCTGTTGATGCCATGATACCACAGCATTTTTTAAGATAGGAATACCTTTGCTATTAAACCATTAATGATGGTAATAATGATAAATCTTTAGACTGATCATGCTAATGTTTCTCTGAATCAATCTATATTTCTTGTTTGGTTGTTTGGGTTCTTTTTCTGAACTCTGAAGTTAAAGCTTTCAAAAGCTTAACCTCAAAATGCTGGTTTGTATATGCTGACAGTACTAATCCTGTTAAAAATAATCTCTTCAACTGGCCCTTGGAAATGTTACTGAATTTTTTCTAAATTTAAAATCCTGAAATACCCAAAGGTGTCCTTTTATTTTTTTTTTTTTTATCCTGCTGTGTCTCATTACAGCCTGCAACAAGCAAACATGCTTGAAGTTAAATATTCACAATGACCCACATACCTAACAACCTCTATTTACTTAATTATATCTATATAGTATCTGTTACAGTTTCTTGGTGTCTAAACAGATCAGTGTCCTCTAAGAAGTGTTTGTGAAGAAAGATTGATAAATATTTATATAATCAAACTTTATATGTGATGATGTCAAACTATTAAAGTAGCTAATCCAAAGCTCAATTAGCATCTTACGAGAAGCATCCTTCTCCCTCAATTTCAATCTTTTTTACGACAATGCACAGGCATCTTCCCACATGACTCTGACTGCAGAGTTAAAATGTTATTTTCGATATGTTTAAAACTTGATTCAAGGAGAGCACCAGTTCAGAACATGGTTTAGACATATACTTTATTGAATAGTAAAGTACTAATTAAGTTAAAATTGGTTTAATATTCTGGTCTGGATCTATCTCATCTAGCTCTGGGCACCAGGAACTGCTCAGTCTAAGCCACTAGCCACCTCCTTATAGAGCCAGTAAAATTAAGAGGTGGGGCTATGGGATATGTCCTGTCCCCTGTCAGTTGAAGTGCAGCATGAAATTAATAATGTCCTCTGGTTCTAGGAGACCAGGGCAACATTAGTAGGTAGGGTAGCATAATAGCAATGGATCTGCTGAGTAAAACAGTTGATGCCGAGTATCAGATGCCCACCAGACATGTATTTCAGGGATCTTACTGGTGAACAGCCTGAGCTGGGGCCAGTAGACTGAATGCCCATCAGCAGACAGAGTACCATAACTGCATCTTGAGAGTGCAGCTTCCACTTTAGTTTTGGAGAACAGGGATTTCAAATGCTCTGAAACCACTCAGTGAAGTCAGTGAGAGATCAGTACATGGAGGTGATTGGGAGACTTGCTTCAGAAGTTCATCCAGATCCAAACTAGAACATTAACATGTTATTAGGCTCCTTGAAGGGAAAACAGGTACCTAATGAAGTCAGCTGCAAATCATGTTGCTTTTCTAGTTTTGCTTTGCAGAGGTGGAAAGAGAGAAATGAGGGCAAAGCTTAAAAATTATCTCATGTGAGGGGGAAGCTCTGAAAATTGTGGAGTGCTACCAATATCCACTTCCAGTATAGACATTAAAACTGCAGTTCAATTTCCGTAAGCAAGCAATAGTAAAATATTTTCATCTTTCATTTTTGTCTCCAGATTTATGAATCATAGATGTTAATTAAAAAGCAAAACTGAAATAATTTCATTTTACCCTGCCATCACTTTTTTTAGTTATAAAATCAGCAAGAGTCCAGTAGATATAAGCATACTCTTTTATTCTTCAAAGATGACAATTTTGGCACATGAAACCAAGGAGATCTGACTTTCATAACCTAACTATGGAAATTGTATAGGCTGACAAGAGTAGAACAATAAAGTTTTTATAGTATAAACTAGCTTTAAGTAATTTATTGTGTTTTGAAATGTCTGGGCATTTATATGCAGTCTTCTATGAGTTAAATACTTTTTTGTATTTAATGCAGTAAAATGCTACTTTATCAAAACCTGCAAGGCTAAAAAGCAAAATCTTTTAAAGAACCAGGTTTTACTACATAGCTCAGAAAAATAAAACAGATTATTTTGCAACTAAAAGACAGAAGGCAGTCAGAGGGTACTCCCTTCACACTGGTACTGGCATAACAAGGCCTCTGAGGATGAAGCTTTTTGCAATCACTATTTTATTAAATGTCGGAAAGTGTAATGTTGAAGGCACACATTGAAGGTTCATGTAACGTAGCTTACCTTACACACATAACCTTCACAAAAACATCTTCCAAATCCACTTGATAAAAGATTTATGGCATCATGCAAGTTTTACGCCGGTGAGTGCACTAATAGCTTTCCCTGATGAATCCCCTAAGAGTCATGCTGCCTGGAAAATGCCAGAGTATACAACAGCACTTAAGCACCACAACTATAGGCTGGTTGGTAGAAAAGTTCTAGGGCATAGAAGATAAAATTTTAAAATATATGGAAATCTTAAGTCTAAAAGTTTTAAAACCTTTTATATTTTGTGGTGTTTAACAAGCATTAAATTTTACACCCTAGGAGTTTTAGGAGTAGTATATATCTTACTTGTAATTCAGTTCTGTACTTTTCCAAAGTTATAAAAATTATATATGTTTATTGACAAAGTAAATCATACATCTAAAAGAATACAACTTAATTACTATAAAGCAATTTAAAATAAAATTATTTTTGAAGCACCTAAAAGAATCAGGGTCTCACATCTTCACTGATGTTCAACAGCAGTAGGGTGTCTTCTTCTAGAGGCTTATAAAATGCGGAGCTATAATTATCAGGTTCATTGCTAAAAGACCATCAAAAAGAAGTTGTTGTTTTAATTTCATTTAGATAAAATAAAAGTACTATAGTAGAGGAGACACAAAATATAATTCAGTGATGATGAGGCTTGTTGGAGGTGCAGAAGTTTTTATAATTATTAAAAAGAAATCCTTTTATGACACTGAAATCAGGAAATGCCATAGCTAAATAAGGTCAAGCAAAGAATGGAAAAACATTTCTACACACATGATATTACTATAAAGATAAATATCATCCACAATACTTTCTGAATGAAAACATAAAAAAATATTATTATTCAGAAGTTCTTTGTCTTAAAATTAAGAAAATGGTTTTTAGATAAAACTTGGTACTACAAATTGGACACAGGCCTTAACACCTTTTACTTTAAAATACAGTTGTATGGATGGTTTCTCTAATTCTTGATTTTTTTTTTATTTGTTTAAAATTATCAACTGTTAAAAGACTCTTTTGATTCTCCTTTCATTTGGAAAAAAAATCCAAAGCATATGCATAGTCTGCGTAACTAATTACGTGTAAGAACTAATTGCCAAGATACAGCACCAAAGTCTATGTTAGAATAATTAAAATGAGATATGAGATCTACAAAAGACTATAAGGGACCTAAACTCTGTGTTTCCTTGAAAAATGCAAGTAATCCCTGCTCTTGTGAACACAACATAAACATATCCCTAGAATTTATTTGTAGACGCCTAACCTTAGACTTCTGCACATGCACATTTATATAATTCAATTGCTATCAGGAAGCTTGTGTCTGTCTGCTCACCATAGGAGAAGAGTGGGACAACGAGCATATCCTGCTGCCTATCCTGTGCTCCAGGTGAGTGGCCTGACTAGCTGACTACAAATTTGTTAGGAGACCTTTTTCATCTGGTGTATGGTACCTAGGATGGTGAACATTTTCTGCATGTTGACCTGCTTTTAAGAGTGAAAACATTCTAGAGCAGACTTTTAAAAGTGTTTCAAAAAACATAATAAGGAACAAAGCAAGACTGAGCAGTTAGTAAGGGACAGCATAATTCTACAAGACAACTTGATAACACAGACAATTGCTTTGAGTTTCATCTGTGTTAGACCAAAGTTAATTTTCCTTAAATAAAACATAGTGTTTTGTACACTTTTAAAGAGACAGGTCTTTCTTGGAATGACCTTAAATTTAGGGGTCTTAAAACACAAAGAAACCAAATCAAGAATGTTAACTCTCTGGACAAAATACTTTGCATCTCAAAGTAATTACAGTGTTTTTCAACCTGGCAATACTTTAAATGGGTAGTTTCTATGCTGACGGTTTAAAATTGTGACAGTTTACACTCAGTTGCAGTGGTATATTGATAAGGTTACTATGATAACACAAATAGGTCTTGAAAAATCCTGCTGGCCCAGTTCAGGTTTAGTGGAAGGCTTCATGAGTTTTATACTTGCATGGCTATGCAAATACTCATGGCTATGTCATGCAAGAATACCTTCTGGTACTACCTTTGGGTAAATCTGAAGGGGGAGTGCCATTATTCTGAATCTGCTGCATATATTTTATGTGTTAGGAGAAAATTGCTAGCTACTACCACTTGTTTACCTCTCCGCTGCACATCTCTTGCCTGCTGCCAGGACCAAAATGCTTCTTCCATACTACTATAATTTTTTCCCGTTTCATGTATTTCTTTGTTAGAGTTAGATAAAAGAAATGCTAGGACAGTGGGGCAGTGGAAAGGTTCAATTTCCAAACTAGCCAGAGTTAAGAAAGAAATATCTTCTTTAGCAAGTCTGTTACCTTGGGATTTCAGCACTGTTACCATGTTCAAGAGCTTTAGGTAATAATCAGTTAAGGAGGCAAACCTACCTGAGTCCAGTAAGAGCTTTGATGTTCACCCTGGAATAATCTGGAGGTGAGTACATTACAGTGCTCTGGCAATTAGATGCATGAAGCTCTTCTGAGTAACGCTAGCTTGAAGTATTTTAGCTCTTTGTCATTAGAAGTATGAACTAGAGTTCTTACCATACTGTATATAGCTGTGAATATTGAAAAGAGTTTAAAAGTATATGTAACAAAAAACTATAACTATTTCTAATCTCTGAACTAAACTTCATGATGTCTATCTGATAATGTGGTGCCAAACAAAGTGAAAAACCTCCACTTCCACAACAGCAGAAGTACAGAAAAAATATACCTTTAACGTTAAAGATTAAATGTGAAATGCTTTAAATTTATCTTGTAAGAATATTTTAAATTATAGAGATAATTTAATTATTCTTTGGTTAAGTTCTGATTTTTTTATTAAATATTTTGTATATACATAGAAACAAACACAAAGATATATGTGTATGTGAGCATGCATGTAGGATAAATCCAAAAGCTGAGATCACACATGGTAATAAAGAATGGATTGGCAGTATATACAAAAGAACGTAAATTAAACAAAATAGACCTAAACTTAAATTTGTTTTGGATATTTTTTTTTTTCCAGTTGTGGTTTAGCCCCAGCTGGCGGCTAAGCACCACACAGCTGCTCGCTCACTCCTCCCTGGTGGGATGGGGGAGAGAATCAGAAGGGTAAAAGTGAGAAATCTCACGGGTTGAGATAAAGACAGTTTAATAGGTAAAGCAAAACAGTAATAGTAATAATAATAATAATAATAATAATAACAATAATAATATAATGAAAAGGAAAAGCAAAAGCCACATGCGCAAGCAAAACAAAACAAGGAATTCGTTCACTACTTCCCATCAGCAGGCAGGTGTTCAGCCATCTCCAGGAAAGCAGGGCTCCATCACACACAGTGGTTACTTGGGAAGACAAATGCCATCACTCCGAATGTCCCCCCATTCCTTTTTTTTCCCCCAGCTTTATATAAAGAGCATGACATCATATGGTATGGAATATCCCTTTGGTCAGTTTGGATCACAGTCTTGGTTGTGTCCCCTCCCCTCCCAGCTTCTTGTGCACCTGGCAGAACATAGGAAGCTGGAAAAGTCCTTGACTAGTATAGGCATTACTTAGGGACACTTAGCCTCTACTTAACAACAACTAAAACATCAATGTGCCATCAGCACTATTCTCCTACCAAATCCAAAATGCAGTACTATACCAGCTACAGTGAAGAAAACTAAGTCTATCCCAGCCAAAACCAGGACAGCCACTAATTGTCATGATGAAAATGCAGTAAATAAGTCTGATATTTTATTTAGATTATAGACTTTCTGCAGTTTCTTTTGGACTTATATAGATTTCAATGTCCAGACCCACCACTCACTTAATCAGATCGTACCACACAATTCATACAGGCTATGGACAAAGAATAGGCTCTCACAGCCTTCATTAAGCCTAAGTATCTGCCCCCAAAACAATAAAACTTTGAATCATATTGAGCTGGTTGAATAGGGACTAACTTTCTTGGTAGCTTTTCAGTGTAGCAACTGATGTTGGAAACACAGATATGTGGGAGGAGTGGGCTGTGAGAGAAATGGTTAGGTTGGAAAAGCTGGGGAATGATTTAGCTCTGGAGGTACACCAGTGATATCCAGTTCCTCTTCCTCCGTGTCACTGTGAATTCAAAGGTAATGCTACAGCCAGCTTGAATGATTGTGTGTACTGTGTGCAGGTGTCCAGGTGTTGGTAGTGGGAGGCTGCAGGGTGGCCTCTGTGAGGAGAGGCTGGGGCTGCTCCATGTTACATGGTTCCAGCCAGCTCCAGCAGACCCACTGCATCACAGAGCTGAGCCCAGTGTGCTGGTGGAGCATCTGGAAAAAAAGTAAATAAGAAAGGACAAAACATCCCACAGCAGAGAAGGAGAAACAAAAAGATTGAGAAGCAGAATTGCAAAGACCAGGGTCAGAGAAGGAAGAGGAAGGGAAGAAGATGCTCGGTGGCAGAACCGTTACTCACTGCTGCCTGTTAGAGCAGATGGATACTTTCTGGAGGAACTGCAGCCCATGGAGACCCTACTTCAGAGCAGGGGAAGAGTGTGAGAAGGAAGGAGCAGCAGAGAAAGAAACTGCCATGTACCAACCATGACTCCCCAACTCCATCCCTCCAGTGACACTTAGGGAGGACTGGGGATGTGTAGAATTGGGCATGAAGAAGTGAAATTGAACCTGGGAAAGGGGGGAGGAAAGGCATTGTTTTAATATTTGTCTTTTTGTTTCTTGCTATCCAGTTCTATTCAATTGCCAGTAAATTAAATTAATTTTCCCCAAAGACAAGTCTGTTTTACTTGCAACAGTGATTGGTAAGTGATTTCTCTGTCTTCATCTTGACCCAAAAGCTTTCTAACCCTATTTTCTTCCCTTGTTCTGCTGAGGAGTGAGCACCTGGGTGGGTGTTTGGCTGTTAGCCAAGGCTGACTCAAAACAGTGAAAAATTGGTGAGTTTCTGATAAATGGTCAGAAAAAGGAAGGTGAAAAGCTTTGTCTGAGCAAAGCTGGGAGTATAGAAAATGGAATGGCATTGCTATGTATGAATCATTGGCTGATGAGGCATGCTATGTTTAGTGAGTATCATCTTGGGTTTGAAGGTACTGCGCTATTACGCTGCTTAGATCATCCTACGTTGTTAAGCAATATCAGCAACAGACAAGATTTAATAGGCAATCAAATTGCTTTATCAATAGCAAGTCATGAAAGTCATGAATTTAAGGATTGATATATGCATCATTACTATGCAGGTCCACCATTTATCTCCACTAATCTGTGTGGGAGAAAAGCAGGGCATTGCTTATGCATGACCATATGCGCTGTAAGGAACTTGGGAAGGACCTGACTGTAGTTCATGGGATCATTAGGGCTGTGTATCTCACCGTCTTGCAGTCTATCCATTAAATGAAAGAGATTAGTAGCACAGTTTTTGAGAACAAGTATTCTGCTTGAAGAGGTGCACTAGTAAGAGGCATAGCTAAATATGCTCAGCTATGCTGTTCTGGGGATTATATTTTGCAGTATTGAAACTCTAGATTGTCTAATCTGAGAAAGAGAAATATCAAACCATTTATCAGATCAACAGCAGCCTCAGTATGAGTCAGCAGTGTGCCCTGGCAGCCAAGAGGGCAAAACACATCCTGGGATGCATCAAACACAGTATAGCAGCAGGTCAAAAGAGGTGATTATCCCACTGTATTCAGCTCACCTTTAGTATGGTGTGCAGTTCTGGGCCCCACAATTTAAGAAGGATATGAAGGTACTCGAATGCGTCCAGAGGCGAGCAACAAAGCTGATGAAAGGGCTGGAAGGCATGTTCTATGAGGAACGGCCAAGGACTTTGGGTTTGTTTAGTTTGGAGAAAAGGAGGCTGAGGGGTGACCTCATTGCTCTCTACAGCTGCCTGAGGAGGGGAAGTGGAGAGGGAGGTGCTGAGCTCTTCTCCCTGATATCCAGTGACAGAATGTGTGGAAATGGCTTCCAGCTGCATCAGGGGAGGTTCAGACTTGACATTAGGAAGAATTTCTTTACCAAGAGGGTGGTCAAACCCTGGAACAGGCTTCCTAGAAAGGTGGTCGATGCCCCAAGCCTGTCAGTGTTTAAGGGGCATTTGGACAAGGCCCTTAATAATATGCTTTAACTTTTGGTCAGCCCTGAGTTGGTCAGTCAGTTTGATTAGATGATCATTGTAGGTCCTTTCCAGCTGAGAATATTCTATTCTATTCTATTCTATTCTATTCTATTCTATTCTATTCTATTCTATTACAAAGACCCAACCTAGCTCACTGCTGCTTAGCTTTAGTAAAAATAAAAGATCATAGTATCATGTCTTAGATTTTTATAGGAAGAGAACATTAAAAATTATCAATGTGTATATATCTATACATTTATACATCTATGTATCAAAGTGCAGACAGATAGAAAGATGGATGGATGGACAGCATTTCTGCAATTTATTCAATAAGTATGTGACTTGTTTCAGTTTATAATGAAACTGTACAAAAATAGAAGTTCTCATCTTTGCTCTAGTGCTGACATTCTGTTTTGCATTATTGAACATGGCTATGGTTATTTACCTTATCATCCTCCACAAATATCTTATGAAAGGCAATTACTATTCTCAAGGCAATTGCACAATGGTCATTGAGAAGAAGATTTTGGTTGAATCAGGCCTTTATATTTGTGTTACTGTTATAGCATATGTTCATAGCCTTCTTGGCCACTTTCTGATAGTTTTCTCTGTTCCTTCTTCTTGCTCTCTATTTTTCTGACTCTTTAGTATGATTTTCATTTCTTTCCCTGAAATTAAATAAACAAGCTAATATTTGTTTGTTTTTCATTTCCAGAACCAGACAAAACACAACCAGGCTTTTTTAAGCCTTTAAAATAAGAAAGTGAAATACATTGGTGTAATTTTCTTAGTTTCGGTAGTTCTGATCTTTCTGAAAGAACTTATCAGAGCAGATATTTTGTGACCGTTTTTTGTCCTCCTGCTGTTCTGAATGCTGTTGGTTGTGATTGTAGCATTTTGCCCACAAAACCAGTTGAAGAGAGAATTTGGAATTAAGCCTCGGATGGCTGTTGGAAGGTTACTTGTAACTTTTTTAAAAATGTCATAGAACTCCTGATTCTACACCTTTGGTACTATGATAACACCAAAACAGCATTGTGATTTTCATCTTCCACATATACCACTCTCTGAACTGAGGGTATTTTTTTGTTTTAAAAGAGAGGAACAAAGTTTATTTTAATCTGACTGTTGCCCTTTCCTATCAAGTTTTTTTCTTGTGCCAAAGATTAATGTGCTGTTTTCAGTTATATACAGAAATATGCCTAGTGCCATTTGTGAACATTCTGGAATATCCACATAAGTAGACATACACACCCACCCACCCCCACACACACACATATGTATGTGTTACCTATGAGCAGCCCATGACTATTTGCAAAGGGAGGTGAGGCCAAATAGGTTTTCCTTAAGAAACTTCTAATGCCACTCATCTTCACTGTGTATATAATTAATTGAGACTTTTGATACACTATTCATTTGGGGTAATATTAATCTCTCACACTTTGGCCATACATAAAGTACATACATACATACATACATCACTGTGCACTGTGGGATGACTCTAGGCAATACAGATGCCTCCACTAGTTTTCATTGAGTCCATCATACAATATTTCTCACTAAAGTGGCTAAATAAATGTATCTGAATGTTTTGTACACGACACCTGCCTGCATAAGCAGTATTCCCATTATGAAAGACAACTCCTGTAAGCTGAACACAGGCCTTGGCTAGAGATTTATTAAGAGAAAGATACATTTAAGATTCCTAAATATTTATCCTCATATCTGAGTACTTTGATGCTCTGAAGTCCACTTCTGAAAACTTACAGGTAGCAGAAGTATTTCAGAGATTGCTCAAACTCATACTGGCTTTCTGTTTATTAATTTTATTTTTAGATTTCAGTTTTTCTATCCCTGTACTGACACACTCATGATATTCTAGTCACAATAGATGCAGAATTCAGCATGAAAACTTACATTATGTAGAAAAATATAGGATTCTTAAAAAATATTGGATTTATAGTACTCACATTTATGGAAGTTTTGTTTACATCTAAAACAACTAATCATAATTCAGATTACCAGACTTCAAATTCTTACAGTTTCAAACAGTATTATTGTTCAAAGTTAACAAATTTAAAGAATTAAAATTTATATATTACAGGGATACCTAATGAACAATATTTCAAAACAACTGTAGATCATCCAAACTCTAAAAGGCAGTTTCTTTCCTCACACTTACCCTGAGAGACAGCAAAATTTTCTAAATAGTGCTAAAAGTACCGACATCAGTGAAGCAATAGAACACCTCTAGAAAAGTGATGAAACTTAAGCTCCAGGAGTCAAAAAAATATAACCATACAGGTAGGAATTGTTGCCTTTTTTTTTAAATTAAGGACACCCCAATAACCATGGAGGTATTTCAAAGTGTGATGCAGTATGATACAGTTATTTGTTTGGAGGATATCCAGGCTTGTATTGGCACAGCTGAAACAACTTCAGGGCTGAAGTACAAAGTTATATTGAGAATGGATGTTGAAATGTTTGCTGTTCAACGTGTTGCAATTACGCATGTATTCTTCCTGTTTATTCTTGTTGTTCCTGTTCTTTTTGGTTCAAGCAAAAAGGAAAACTAACATTTATTTGAGGCAGATATAAATCCCACAGGAGAAATCCAAATGTTTATCCTCCAATAACATTTTTCAGTATGCATGAGAATGTAAAAAGAGAAGCCTTTCACCAAAAATAAAATAAAATAAAAAAAAATGAGTGCTGAGAAGAGCTGTAGCACCTTGGGGAGGCAAAATGCCTGTTCACTCTGAAGTGACATAATTAAAAACACAAAAGGCTGATACAGAATCCATTGTGTGGAATCATTGTAAGTATCTCTGAATTTTCATAAATAGTTGAAAAAGTGAAACATTTAAAGTTAGATTACAGAAATACAAAGAAACAGCTCTAGGAAATGCTATTGCATTTATGAAATCAACAGACCAAGTATCAAAACAACACTATATACGAAATAAAAAGACTTCTGATTATATTATACTATACATGATATTTTTCATTGATCGGAGACATAAATTCAGCTTTTAGCTTTGGGCTTCAATAACATCAAAATAAAAGCCCTTGTCTTCCACTCACAAGTCTTTAAACACAAATTCCTTTGATTAATATATCAATAGACCTATGAGTGCTGCAAACCCAGCACTGCAGCTGTCAAGAGATTCTAAATGTGAGCATTAACCAAAATAGTGTCTAGATGAATTTTACTGATATTCAAGCATTTGAGTCTACTGATCAAGTCCAGTTAAAAAACTCAATTTTTTGAGTTATTCAATGGCTATCTGCTCCTAGGTATTTTAAGTACTTACATATAAAATTGATGTACTTCTGTATATGTACAGGGCGCGGAACCAAAACTTGATGTGTAATAAATGCTCAATATATTGTGTGGTGTACACAGTTATATTTTCTTTGCTGATTCAGAAAGAGCTTAGGCAATATGATATTATTCTTGCTTCACTCATGCAGAAGGAGTGAGGGAGATGGCTAATCCCAGTTTGGATGTTGTTTTCGTGTTGATAAAAATAGGGAAGTTACATAAACTTATTGCCGCCTTCACCATTTCTTTGCATTTGGATCCAAAAAACAGAACAGGCTTAAAACATAAGTGCTTATGTCCCTTGTATAGCTACAGAAGACAGGTAAGAACCTTAAGGCTTTCAGGGGGAATTCCTATCTGCCTAATTGAGTGAGACTCTCTGGGAGACTTCAGACTCACTGATCCCCACTGGCCATATAATGAATAAGCACTTTACCTGAAGCACCTAATAAAAAACCTAGGCACAAGAATATGCCTGAACAGGAATTTCAGTAAGTGCTTCCATCAACACAGGGTACCACAATATGAAATTCCCATCTAAAGCAAATCACTTGTGTTGCCAACAATGCATGCATTTTATCGAATGGCCTCCTGTTCAGAGGACTTGCACAGGAAGTGGGACATCTACATTTTAGGCCTTCTTCAGCATAGGGGTGAGACAGAGCAGAGTTCCCACACCCCAGAAAAATTAATTCTGGCTTTAGATTCCTTCTTGGGATTAAACTGCTTAAAATGTAATGTCTTGAGTTGCTCTCTAGGTCATGAGAACATAATGGCATATTAAACTACTTAATTAAGTATAAACTTCTACACTTTGTGTCCCAGTTTATCACACCTAACGTTTCCCCCCATCTCCTCAGTCCATTACATGCTCAGTCCAGTAACTCTTCCAATTCAGGTACAGATACATTCCATGGGCTTAAGTTGCTTCTAACCCTGACAAAAAAAAAAAAAAAAAAATGTACTACTTATTTGCTAGAAACCAGAAAAGTGTAACAAGGAAAGGAGCATTTCATTCTTACCGTTTTCCCTATGTTCTTTCCCTAAGTGAATTCTAATTGTCACTCTCAGAGCTAAGAAATAAAGTTAGGAGGAAATCTGGTCTCAACCACTGTGACTTTTCCTATGTTTTCAAGTAGAGGATAGTTTTTCAGGAAGCATACTTAAGTCCTGAGAGGCAAGAACATGTATTATATGCAAGGTGGCAAATAACAGAAAGAATCAAATAACATTTGTATTGTAATTTCTTTCTAGTAACCCATAAGTACCACAAAGATTCAGGGTATCCTTCTTTTCTCTTTATTTCCACTGAGGCATTATTGCTGCTGCTTTCATCTTTTTCATGCAAAAACAATTCATGTTCAATTTAAATCTGTAGTTAATGTGTTAATACTCTTTATTCTACCAAAACCTGTTTTCTTAAACCCACTAACAGAAGTATAATTCTTTTGAGAATTTTCTTCTCCCTTTTCATAAAAGAACAGAATAGAATCCATCTGGATATCACTGATTTCAAGGGATCATAAGAAATGTGAAGTAAACTATTTTCTTAATGTATATTTCTGATGTGCACATATGCAGTGATAAATATTTAAAAAGTGAGTGTTCTGAAAAATATATAATATGTGTTTCTTTCCAGGTTCTGTAAGGAATTGCTAAAAAATATTGTTATTCTAGTACAGGCATTTTGATAGAAACAAGGTTAGTGCACACATGCAAATTCTAATTACAATAGTAAAATCATTTAAAGATGGGAGGGTCATTTCAAAGGAGGATTGTTTCCAAAATTTCTGTCTTTACTTCCTCCATAGTATTTGCCTTATTACACTGGTTTGTTTCCAAAACTACATAGAGTAACTCCCTTCTTTCATAGAGATCCCCCTATGAGTTGGTAGAGTGCATCCCCTGATTCTAATGATACTGATTTTTTTCCCATCCCTTTTGCTCTGCTAGGATGAGGAGGGAAAGACAACATGTTTAGGCAGTGGCTTTTGAGCTGAAGAGATCTGAAAAGAAGCCACTGTGAGCTAATTCATTGTTAGTCATCATTCTACAAAAGTAAGACAACATTAAACTACAGAATAGAAGCATACTTATGGTTCATTTACTGCAAAACAACTTCATATCTCATTATAGATAATAATTGTGTATTTATATTTTACCATTGTATAAGGCATAGTACTGAAGAATCCTCACCAAATTTTCAGCAGAAGGTGAGAAATTAGAGCTGAGGAGGTAGCCCAAAGGAGAGGTCTGAAAGTTTCACTTCCATTTTCACTGGAATGAGAGATTTTGAAATGACATGACCAATTAACTTAAAGAAGACAAAAAAACCCAAACAAATAAAAACCCTTGAAAGAAAACCTATTAGCCCCGCTCCCATGCCCAGTATACTTCAGACTCCTTATCTTTGGCATCCAAGTATTACCAACCATTTACCTTTTGCATATTAAATCTCTGTTGAATATTAGAAGACTGAATGGATGGGACTCTTGACAATATTAATCTAGGTGTCATTTTCTCACCAGCAGTGACCTGCCCAACAAAGTGAAAGTGAAACAATGGAATGTATTCATACTGCATAAGAAATTAGTCAAGTTCAATAAATTAAGTTCTCTCTCTCTCTCTCTCATTACAGCTGAACTAGTAGGTTTCAATAAGGTATTAGTGTACAAAAGTTCTACAACTGACAAATGGCCTACCACTCATAAAATCTACATAAATCTACATAAATCTACAGTTCATAAAGCTTTGCAAGTAGGAGAAAGGGAATCTGGAAGTCTAGCAGATTTTTTAGAGCCATTGCAAACTTCAGTGAGCTATCTTTCCCAATAACCTTAGACTGCCTTTTTTATTTTCCTAGGCAGAATAGTGACCAGTGGAGTTTTAAGCTGTTGCAAAATAAAGATTAAATGAGTGTTTTACAATTTTTTCAAAACTATATGACTTATAGTATTATAATAAAAACCATATTTTAAGTTCTGTATATCTAATCTATTTGCCTTCATTGCAGGGCATACAACATTTTCTGAAGAATTTTAAAACTCATCCTGCCATAAGTTTTAATAAAAATGTATTATCTCTTTTTCTGTTGTTCTTATTCTAAAGAAGCCTATACAACAGAATCGGCTAATTCTTACTGTTCTCAACCTTAAACTTAAAGCAAAACTTCCTCTGTTTTCCAGAGTCACCTGATATATACACAGATTTAACTATCCTGAATTGCACATATACAGGTACATGTGTTCACCTACAGTTCACAGTAAGAACAATGAGAAGGGCAGATTAGGGCAGGATAGGGCACAGCAGGGAAGGGAAGGGAAGGGAAGGGAAGGGAGGGGAAGGGAAGGGAAGGGAAGGGAAGGGAAGGGAAGGGAAGGGAAGGGAAGGGAAGGGAAGGGAAGGGAAGGGAAGGGAGAGGAAAATGGGGCAGGGTGGGGGAAGAGGACTAGGATCTCGGAGTATCTGTTCAAATTGGACAACATATTCAATCTTCATGAACAACATAATGATAATAAATTATTATATTAAAAAAGGACCATAAAGGGATTTAATTTACAAACTTCAATGTAGAATATTTGTAAAATATTTCTAAATAACAAAGTATTTTATATCATCCTTATTAATAGATGCATAACAACATGTTATTGTGATAATGATACTTCTCCATTTTTAATTTTTTTTTCTTCTTCCTTCTCTTGTGGTACTGGACACATTTGACAAAGTGATGGAGCTAAAACATTAAGTGATGACAGAATCAAGAAATTCTCTGTTTCTCAGCTTTCATTATTTCATCAACCTTGACAGAAATAAAAAATTTATGCTGGGTAAATTATGTCTTGCTTTGTTTGTGAGAGGACTGTTAAGGATAAAAATTCTAATAAATATGAACAATTAATATAATGCCTTCAGACTCAGTTAACTGAAAAACACCCATACGAAAAGCAGAAGGAAATAAGTACTGTCCTTTTCCAATACCGATATTCACATTATGCATTACAATATACTAAGTATCCATGTGTTCTGAGAGAAATAAGTCTTTTTTGTCATACAGAAGTCCTTCAGCATAATGACAGAAGTACACAAGTGAGATAACATCAATGTTTAAGGTCCATTGTACCAGTGAGTTGTGTCCTCTGGAGATGCACATTCAAATACAGCCTCAGGTCATATAGATAATGAATTTGGTGGTTTCATTCTGACTCACAGTAAATACTGGACTTTAACTAAAGACAAACTACACAGTTTTCCAGAAATAAAGAAAGATTTCAGATGACATTGAGGTAGATTGTTTAAACTGTAAAATAAACTTCAGAGTATTACTTCAGGCACCTCATACCAGAATGTCACTTTTTTTTGGGGAATTACTATATCAGAAAGAAAATGCAAAGAAAGCAATAAATATGTATATATAAATATTTATCAGAGATTCAAAAAGTTTCAGAACTGCAAGGACCATTATTATTAACCACTGCAATAACTCTGAATAATAAGGCCTTTCTGATGAATTATTCTAAGGTTCTCACAAAATTTTGATAAATCTTTTTATATAAGTTAGTTATATCTGAAAAAGAACCTGGAGTCCATCATTCAAAATTTAAATGGATTTTCATAGGCAAAAAATTAGAACAATGTATTATTTATTTTTTTTTAAATCCATTCTTTTACAATTACTGATAACTGAAATATAAACTGCATAGAAAAGATCAGTAAGAAGAAATTACTGGTTATAAATATATTGGTATATAATAATAACAGTATCTTTCATCACACCTGTATAAACTGTATTAATTAATTTACATATAGTAAAAGTTCTGCAAAAGGCAGGCTTTTCTAAATATTTTATTGCTAAATATGTTCTCTCTTTAACCGTCGTTAACTGCATATAATTACTAATTCTCCTGATCTGTAACTTAAGATACCTTTTTTTTTTTTTTTTTTTAAGAAGAACAGTTATCATTGAACAAAATCTCTTAGGTTTTGTAATGCAATGGGTTAGTATGTAAGCTTCATTATACTTTTAATTATTATTATTGCTGCTATGACATTTCATTCTGTTTCACACATTTGTCAAATACTACATTCTGATTTTCAGGTAATCAGGAACCAGTTATTGAGAGAGTGTGTGTTGACAGGGTAACTTTTGGGTTCTCTCTCTTTAGCCTTATGTCAGCGCAAAAGAGCTGGGAAAGGAGACTGCTGTTAGGCAATAAGTCTGTATCTGCCTTCTTTCAGTCTCATATGACATGAGCTGTAATTTTTTCATTTTCACTGCTGGTCTTGTGTGGTTGCAATGATTTTGAATATGGACAACAAATCTGTAGCTTATAGCTCACAGTGAAAATATTGTGCAGAGGTTGCTATACAAGCACCTAAACAATCAATGTACAACTAGATAAAAAAGAATCTTACATGAGATGAACACAACAATATTCTTGACTTTTTTTCCCCCTTCAATATTGTTGTAAGAAGTCACTCTGTCTGTCTAATGCTAATATGAAAGGAGGTTAGCTGTTTTTTTTGGGTGGTTGGTTTTTCCTTGTCTTGTTACTTCCATTGCTGCTGCTATTGCATCTAGCTAGTATAATCCTTCAGACTTACAAAAGGAGTATATTACTAGCATGAAAAATACCAGTCATGATGACTTATAGGCTTTAACATCAGATTATTCTATATTCAGTGTTACCACAAATATCTTTCAACAGCTGGGACAAAATTGACTATAAGAATAAAAGTAGGAAACAATTCTCAAAGAAAGTTTGTCTTTGCAAACCTCTACAATCCGGTTTAGCATCTTAAAAATCACCCTGTCTGCCCAGCACAATCTATCTTAATTTGTCACCGGATCCATAGCTTCAAGACATTGCTATGGTACAATACCATGCAGACTGAGAAACAGACAGCAACTGCAGGAATTTAATAATTATAATTTAATATCCTTTATTTGAACATCCACTTAACAAAGAAAGGGTGAACTTGGAGATTGTGTTTTATAAATTATCTGAACAAGAAATTATTGACTTAACTATAAGTATTTTTTTATTTTATTAATGTAATTACACAAAATGACATACAGCTGCATAATGCCCTGTCAATGCTGAACTTTTTAAATGGTATATTTATTTTCCAACTTTGTTCTCTCTTAAACTAAAATGGCATTAAAAATCTGCCTGAGAAGGTCTATGTGCAATCCAGATACCACAACAGACATTTCTGGTACTGGAATAAAGCATAAACAGACTCTGTCAAATCTGATTCTACTGAACTTTGTTCATTTTTTAACTCCAGATATGGAATAACCATCTCTTTTTCCAATTATTTTTTGAAGGTAAATATTTTTCTGCTTTCTTTGCTGAAAAGCAATATTTCTATTGTATCTAGTTAGTTAATTCTACTTTGAAGAACTCTAAAAAAATCAATTTCAGTAAATCCTTTACATTAGAAGTTATGCTTACTTTATTTTTGTTAAGAATGTGTGGCATTACTATTTCATCTTTACTATTAAGGACAGAGTTGTAAATTGTCCTAGGTACATCCTGATATCTGTCAAAGCTTTATTTTTTTCTCTTTTACTTAGCTCTTTTGTTTTCCCCTTCTCATGCTGTTTTTCTTTTTCTAGATGTAGAAATATTCCGCAACTCCCTCTACACAAAATGTTCTCAGGATTCGAAAGTCACTTGAATCAGTGAAGATTCAGGTGTATAGAGGTGAGAGAATTAATATACAAACTACCAATGAAGTTTAAACTTAGAAATTAAATATTTCTTAGTGTCATGATTAAAGGAAGTATAATACTGGTTTGATAAATATATAAAAGTATATGTATGTGCAAACATTCTGTACCTAAACAAATCACAAACAAACCCCAAAACATTGTCTGGATTACAAACTCCAGGAGTCAAAATTGAGCAGATGTCTGTGCAGGTGATTTTCTTGTGCATGAACTTGGTGGTAAACCAATTCAGAGCACTCCATGAGCTAATTTTCCACACCAGCATTTTTGCTTGCAAAGCTAATATAATAGGCATGTTTAAAAAATCCTAGCCCAAGAAAACACAAGATAATCTTTGTCATTATTTTTTATGGATCCAAGATATTTTACTATTCATGGAAATATATGATGTCAATAAACATAACTCGATCAGTAATATGATCTTCCCCATTTAAAAACTAACCAATGGCTCACTTAAACTGGTGCAAAAATATTCTAAGATAATAAATGTTCTGTAATAAAGAACATTTAGAAAACCTGAATGTGTCATTTCTGGGATTATCAACAGAGGAAGTCCTGTATTATAGTAAACCAAATCTAACTGTTCTGTCTGTGGAAATGAATCACCTATGGAAGGATGATTTTGTTTGGCTGGGCTTTTTTAACAGATTTAAAATATCTAGTTCTTTCTGAACCAATCTAATAAATTTAGAAATTCTGAACTCCTTGTTAATTCTCAACCATTTGATCATTCTAACACATAATTTAGGCAAACCTTGGGATTAAAACAAATTTAGAATTAAATAAGGCAATTTATTTCTCTCTGTAGGTCTTGGGCTGCCATCTTAGCCATTGCAATACTTCTGGTGGAAGCTCTCTTTCTGATCTCGTGCAGTTTATGGCTTAAATAATATAGTGCAACTACTTCTGAAGGGTTTACAAAAGCTATGGAGAAGATTTAAATTAATTTGGATATTTGTGAATGATAGAAATAAGCATGAGAATATCCCATTATTGAGCAATCAAGGGGCAAATATTAAAGTAAGATAAATGAGTATTTCTCTTTTACATTTCATAAATATATGGCTAGTTTAGGATGATCTGATCAAAATTACTTAACTACATATACTGATAAAGTAACAATCTACTACCTAGAAATACACAGAATTGATGCAAATCCTGTTCAGTGATCACTCTATAAATACATTTTCCAAATGTAACAATGAATTCTAGCATTAATAAATTAATATTAAAACAATAGCATCATCAAAATAACAGAAGCAATTATTCCATTTCACCCAGAATTGCTATCTGAGAATAAACTTTTTACCAAAGCTTAATTTACTTTTCATGCATCTTTCCTATAAAACTTAAAAAGAAAATATTGGGAGTTGTGTTTGTGCTTAATGTTAAGCACTAGCAGAGAACATCAGGGGAGAAAAAAAAAATCTGCCATACTGAAAGGAATGTCAGAGGGAACAATTCCTTCTATCTTCCAGCTATTTCATGTTTAAAAAAATAGATAAGCAAATGCTGTTCAAGAGAGTTATTTACTGTACCGAATCTAGGGTGGAAGGATATGTGAAAAACAGCATTATGCTTTGAAGGCCAATACCTTTAACCGTTTGGAAGTTTCACCTGAAAATGATTGAGTCTCGCCCTAGCTCACCTGCAGATTAGTTGTACCTCAAGGATGTTATACAACGCAAATGAATTAGCTGCTTCTTACATGCTCTGCAGTCTCAGTGACCTCTTTTCTTCCTGTACTTGAAATATTTTTATTTTTTTCAGCCTCTGTGAAAGTTCCTACCTTTTCTTTCACATGTTCTTTAGTCTTTGTTTTATCTTATCTTATCTTATTTTTTATGCTATTCTATTCCATTTTATGTTTCTATTCTATACTTTTTTGCACTTTGCTCTACAGTCATTCTAACTCTCCCTTTTTCTTGACATTTAATGCATTGCAACTGGCTCTTTCTTTTTCTTCATTACTTCTGGCATTTCCTTCCATATTCACACAGTATGCTGTTTGTTAGTTTGCTCATTTATTTCTTACTCACAATATATTTATAGAAACAGGACACATATAACCCTCAGCATAACATTAATTTTCTTTTCAACACTACATTTCCCCTGTGTCCTCTCTCTCTCTGTTCTCTCTTTAATTTTGTTCAATTTCAATCAATACAGTTCTCTGCTTCTTTTTTTCTCCAAAATATTTTCTACTGTCTTCATAGACTTTTTTTACTGATTTTTTCTGGCAGACTTTTCATAATCAGACCTCAAAATACACATGGAAAGAATGTGAAAGAATACAAATAACTGTGCACATAAAATAAATGGCTAATGCATAGGTAGATAATTTTAAGCAAAATAATCACTAGCCTGTACATGCAAATGCCTAATAAGTGTTGAAAACTGCACTTTATACATCATCATTATTTTTTCCTGTTTCTATACACACGTATTTTGTGGTCAGTTTAGATTGCATATTTCTGAAAACTAAATACCACATACCTAATATTTTCTACAGGAAGTCTAGCTGATATTTCATGTAAAAGTAAACCAGTAACAACTGAAATTATTTTCTGCCTTTATTTTTCATCAGAGGAGCTGCAATAATTCTTTTCTTTATTACAAAGAATTATCGTCCCTAATGCTGAAATGTTTTGTTACTGTATAATTATACAGACTTGAATACTTCCCTAGTTCTGGATCTCAGCTTTCAGACAATTCCTGAAGTTCAACAACAGAGACCCAAGCAGAGGATGAAGAACTTCATGTCATCTACCCGCAGACACTCACTGCATTTTTTCCTACTACCTAGTGTACACTGTCTAAATTAGCTTGATGAAAACTCTTTTTCCTCACTCCTCCTCTGCCATGCAGTGTTTTGGCCTTTCATAAGCACATTTTCCCTGAGGAAACCAGGTTGTCCTCCACGGGCTGCAGGAGGACAACCTGTGTCACCATGGTCTTCACCACAGGCTGTAGGGGATTCCCTCTGTTCTGACCGCTGGAGCACCTCTTCCTCCTCCTTCTTCACTCACTTTTGTATCTGCAAGGCTGTTTCAGTTACATTTTTCCTCTCTCCTCACTGTCAGGCAGTGTTTTTTACCCTTTCTTAAATACCTTTTCCCCAAGGCACCACCATCTTGTCCAAGGGGCTCAGCCATGCCCTGCGGTGGGTGGGTTGGAGCCGGCTGGAACCGTCTGTGTCCAGCATGGAGCAGCCCCAGCCGATTCTCACAGGGGCTGCCCCTGCAGTGCCCCCCACCAGCACCTGGGCACCTGTACGCTATACAATTGTTTTCTGTCTTCCAGTCTCTGAATATAACCCTTAGGTACTTAGGTTACATGCAGATCTACAACAGACCAGATTAATTCTTCCTTAAGTTTTCAATAAAAATCCTGGGACCAAAAGACACAAGGTATTATTTGCTGTATGAAGTACCAAGGAACTTGAGATTACATAATTTCTAGAAGGGAAACCTCCCAGTATTTTTGTATTCCATATTAATGGTAAATAAACCAGAAAATAACTGTTTAAATTACAGTTAAAAAGAAATATGTTGGGTATTAGAAAAAGATCAGCAAAACCACACAGAAATCCCACAGCTTTCATAATAAAGAGTATTGGAAAGCCAGAATAGATTGCCTGGAGAACCTGTGCACTTTCTGTCACTCAAAGTCCTCAAGAACCAGTTTGACACATATCTATCAGGCATGACATAAGCATAAATAATTTTGCCTTGGGGCAGAGGGATGGACTAGATGACCTCTTGAGATCCCTTATAGCCTCCTCATTCTATAATTAAATTCCCAGAGGTGTGCTCACACTGTCCTAACACACTCAGATTTTACTGAGTCCAGTTAAAAATAGCAATGAAGGAGGAACTTCTTGCATAATCATAGACTAATACTAAGAATGCTAATTAAATAAAATTGATGGGGCACAGGTTGTAAGTTAGTCTATACAAGTGTACATCATATGTCTTTTACTGAAGCCTAGGTATCTTATAATCAAACTTTTATATTCATTTGACCAGAAGGAGAACAGACATGAAAGCATTTCTTTCATCTAATGAATATGGCATTCAGCTGGGAGAGAAAAATACTGAAGGTGTGTTCCCTGATTTCTTTATGAGCCCCATCCTTTGTTCCCTTGTGACTGCCAAATGCAAATATATGGCGATTATATCTACAATGGTGAATTAGAGGGTATGAAGGAGCATTCCATGTATCTGCTTGTCTATGCAGTCAAATTGTTTAGGGTGGCCTTAGGGCAGTACCTGGCAGAGCAAGATAGCACTCTTCTAAACAACTCCTTAGTAAGTTTGTAGCTTTGGACCAGTCCCAAAACTGAATTTGAACATTATCCAGTCTGTAAGATCCAATCATTCATCCATTTTTTCAGCACTGAAAAATCTTGTTTCCTTCATCAATTTATAGTGTCAATTTTAAAATTAAATTAAAGCTTAGTCCAAAGTAGGACTTGGAGAGAAATTGCAGCACAAAAAATCTTATACAGTGAGTATTACCTCAGAGGTGCCTAATGATAGAAGACTCCTCCATTATTAAAATACAAATTTCTTTGGTATCTATGTTCATGCTTTGGTTTTGCTAAAACTGACCTACATAAACAATGGGGTGCCCAAGTCCTATTTAAACCACAATGGGACCTAAAAACTGAAAAAAAAAAAAAAAAGTGCCTGTGTCCACAAAGGAGCTAGTGTAGATACGTTCTGAAGTTGCACTCCAACTCTTGTTATGGGCAAAAGGGAACCTATCAGACACATGGAAACAAGAACTCTTTCTTCATACAATTCATATTTTAGCAGTGTAATAGTCAAAGTATCTAATTAATATGGAAAATCTTCACAAATAATATGGTTACAGTTGCTATGTAAAACATCCTAGTATCTCCCCCTTTGCTATGATATTATGCTCACCGAGGTAAGATACCTCTGAATCCCAAAGTTAACAAACCTGTTTTTGCATGAGTATGTTTGGGGGTGCAAGGTTGCAATGAGTCAGCAGCATCCTGTGTTTTTTGCTAGGAGTATGATTCTCATAGTGGAGGCTTCTGGTTATGCCAGCTTTTATCACTCTGTTAAATTTTCAAACACAACTTTATGTTTTCTTTTACCAATTTGCTTCCTTTTTTTTCCCTGCTAAAGTCTGGAAACTGCAAAACAGCCTCCCCAATCTTAGCTGACAGAAAGAGCTACTGTTTGTTATGATGTGACTGCCTAGGGGTGTCAGACATTTGCCATATGTAGTTTCCCAGGGCTTCATTTACAACAGTCAAACAATAGACAATTGGTCACTAGGGACTTTTTACAAGCTCAAACCAACTCAGTCTGAGGAAACACCAAAAAAGTGAAGTGAGACCCAGCACTGCCAAGTCAGTAATATGTCTGGGGTATTATACTAGTAGTGCCTTTATAGGCCTTTTCAGATTCACATTGAAGTTTCAGCTACTGTTATGTAAAGATTCGGTATTAATAATTATTTCAGGTAATACTTTTTGTTAGAGAACTGAGAGATCAATGATATTTTGAACAGTGAAGGAAAATAGTTTTCAAGGGTCATCATCAGGCTTCTCTGGTTAAAAAAGGTATGTCTGAGGAGCCTTCACCCCTCCTGTTAAATCCAGTGTAGTAGACAGAAAAGTATGCAAGATTCATGGGGCCTTACCCTGAAAAAGAAAAACAAAGAAAGACCAAGCTTCTTAGAATTTACTGAACTCGGGTAGGAATGGGGAGTTCTGGCTTCTGTCCTTCAGTCTCAGCATTCCATTTTTTTATTCATCCACTGCTTTTTTAATGGAAAATGCAGAAATAGTCCAGAACACAGACTCTGCTCTATAAAAGATGAAGGCTTTACCACTACTGAACAACAGAAAATAGACAAGAAACTTTTCATTTTCTGAATTACTTCATCCTGATTTCCTAAATCAGGTATGCTCTGTATGCTTATCACAGATAAGCAAAGTTAAGACTGTGTTGCTACATAGAAGAAAGTCAGACACTAGTCCTTGTCCCTGAGACCAAAGCATGTAAATTGATTTCTGTCTACACTGCTTGCAACAGAGTCAAGGTTACAACTTGCCCCACCTCACCTAGAGATTAGTTGTACCTCAGGAATCTTATACAAGGCAGATTTGTTTTAGAGAAAGCTATCGGAAACAATCCAGACCAGAGCTATGGAGTAAGGTAAAATCTAAGCAAAGAGGATGCTCAAGACACAAGTGCTTGAATTAATTTCCTGGAACTTTTTCTTTTTATAGAGCATTCATATCTTCCAGTGACTCAGTTTAGTTCACCAGAGTGGGAATGTAATACCTTATGCTATGTCAAAAGCAAATTTACAAACACACAGGAAATATTTTGAAGCTGTTTTGCCCTATTTTGTATGCCTAAACCATTCTACTATTTTTTTTTTAATTTAGTAGCTATCTCTAAAAAAAAACATCACATTTTATTAAAGCCTGTATTTATTAGTAGAATAAATACTCTCCATGGTGACTGCTGTAATTTCTCATGTTTCATGTACATCTGTGTCGTGGTTTAACCCCAGTCTGCAACTAAGCACCACACAGCTGCTCACTCACTCCCCCAGTGGGATGGGAGAGAGAATTGGAAGAGTAAAAGTGAGAACATTTACGGGTTGAGATAAGAACAGTTTAATAACTGCAATAATAATAATAATAATAGTAGTAGTAGTAGTAATAATAATAATGATGATAATGATGAAAAGGAAAATAACAAAGAGAGAGAGAAATAAAACTTAAGAAAAACAAGTGATGCAAATGAAAAACAATTGCTCACTAGCAAATGACCGATGTCCAGCCTGTCCCTCAGCAGCAGCCCCCTGGCCAGCTTTCCCCTAGTTTATATACTGAGCATGATGTCATATAATATGGAATATCCCTTCGCCCAGCTGGGGTCAGCTGTCCCAGCTGTGTCCCCTCCCAGATTCTTGTGCACCTGGCAGAGCATGGGAAGCTGAAAAGTCCTTGACTTAGTGCAAGCGACAACCGAAACGTGTGTTATCAACATTATTCTCATATTAAATCCAAAACACAGCACTAGGCCAGCTGCTAGGAAGGAAATTAACTCTATCCCAGCTGAAACAGGACAATATGTTGTACAAATGGCCTAATTATAACAAAGATGTTATTTATCCTGTCTTCTAACATTCTTTGACCAAAGAGAAAAGTTTAGAGTTCAAGAGGAAGTCTACTCTCAAACTGTCATATGCATATTTCTAATGTGAGAACTATGTTAAATAAATAAAACTAAATAAGTAGATTAATAGGAAGCAGAATCAAACGTTTAATTCATCAGCTAAAGAAAGATCTTTGCAGCTTAAGGTTTTACTGGTGCAACCTTTTTTGTGTATATGAACACACTGGGATTGGCATAAATCTTACAAAAAGTTTAAGTTCATCAGTCCAATGCAAGATTTTTTAAAAAAGAATCATTTGACAAATGTAATTATTAATAGTAAAGCTATTTAAGCATAGTCCAGGCTGTAGATAATAAAAATTTAATTCAAAATTTTACTGAATTCATTGCTGCTTTTAAGATCAGAATATGCTATCTCATATGGGTAGGGGACACATTCAATCCTGTGTCGTCACAGATCAGATGGGATTTATTCGATAATTTCCTGAGTGCCAACATTATTTGATGTAAGTGATGATGTATTGTCTTCATAAACAACTTGCATTTTTTTACTTCACATAAAAGCATGGGAAGTTGGAGAAGTCTCTGACTAGTGTAGGCACTACTTAGCGGCACTTAGCTGATACTTAACAACAACTACAACATCAGTGTGCCATCAGCATTATATCAGCTACAGCGAAGAAAATTAACTCTATCCCAGCCAAAACCAGCACAATAATCTTCATAGACTATGGTATTTTATGCTTTTGTTTTGGGCATCCCACTTAAATACTAACAGGAACTCAAGAATTTCAGACTAGAAATATATATTTGTCCATTTCCTTCAATAACTGAGAGCTGTTCTACAGCTGCTGCAGAAGAGTATGTGTCAAACCATCAGAGGAAGTAGTGTTGTAAGAAAGGCCTTCCTTATTTTTTCTTAGGAAATTTTCTGTTGGTATAAAATACATTCCTGGTAACGAAACATGGAGCACTGCAGTGTACTCAGGAGCTGGAACAGCTGAGCTCAGTCTTTGCTTCAGTGAATGTCTATTCAAGCAGAGTGGATCTTCATCAAAAACAAAGAGCTGGGAAATTTCTCCTGCTAGCAAATCCCTGTGAAATGAAAGGTATGGTTACAAAAGTCTTCAGATAATGAAAGAAGATGACTCCAGGAATTTTATCTCCTGGTGAGTGTGCATTTCTTTTTGAAAGGTAGTTAAAAAAAAATCTAATAATGTTACCTCAGCCTACACATTTTTCTCTCCTCTGCTTTGCGCCTCTGTTGTTTCCCTCCCTTTTCCTCTTTTGCTAACAAACGACCCCCCAGAATCAAAATCTGACCAAAAATACCTGCAAATACTTGCCAGAATTAGGTAATTAATTTCACTAAAATTTATAAAACCTGCATTTCTTCTTCTTCTTCAATTTGAGTATTTATAAAATAAATTTCTTCCAGACCTAATGTCTTGCATGTTTATGTCATAAAATATTTCAGCTGACTCTGCATTATATGCTTTAGCTCTTACATATTGACAAATATTTTACAACACAGCAATAAAAATGTTCTCTGAAAATCCAAAGACGAATTATGAATATATATGGATATACTCACACTTGGCTGATAGCTGAAAATGCTCTTTGGAAAATAGCACCTCAAGAAACAAATCACTACTGATCTCCTCTATCACTGAATGGTATTTCAATGCTTCCTTGAATTCTCCTATCTGTTTGCATCTCTGAACCTATTCTGTGGGGGTTTTTTATTTGTTTTAACTTTAGATTATACAATTTCTAGGCACAAAAAAAAAGTATCTCTTTCCTATGGTATATTACAATAGGCAGAATTGGAATGTGTCATTTGTCACTGACAGGAAAAACTTCTGTAAAAATAACACTCTCAAATGAAAAAGCATATCAAGTAGGAGCAGGAAAATGGTGCCATTATTCTCCTTAAGCATTTTTTATTTAATTTATAAAATTAAAAGGACATTCATAAAATATTGTATGCAGATCTGATAGTTACACCAAAAAAAGTGCTTAAAAATTGGAAATTATTCATAAAATAGTTACAAGAGTCTTATGAAGTATGAAAATTTACATTTATTATCCAAACTGAGATGCGAATATGGTAGCTATTCATTTAGAATCAAGACTACATATTTATAAAGTGTTCTAGATGAAGTAGAAATTATGATTTATTTCAGAGATTATATTTACTGGTTTAACTGTGTTATAAAAAGAACGAGAATAACAAATTCTAACAGTCCCATCTGGCTGTAAATCTATGAACTAAGTAGCAGATCACTTTTAAATCTCCTTCAAATATTGTATGTACTGATCAACTAGCAGTTACCTGCTACATACAATATGAATGCATACAATATCCTACAGCAAACAAGGATCTTCCGTTAGCTAAAGCCATAAGGATCGTTCACTTGGCACTGAATTCTACAGTACTTCCTGACTCAAGGCTCAGATTCATTCCAGCTCTGAACACTTAAATTGACTGCAGGTTTGATAAATACTTTAAGCTGATTCACCTGCAACCTGGCATCAAAAGGATCCTGTTCCCATCTTGTGAACTCAGATCAAATGAATGACTGTCTAGGGATGTCCCACTCTCCACTGTTGGTAGAGAAAGCATACAGTAATTACAATTCTACTCAACACACAAGAAATACGGGAAAACACAAGGAAACTCTACACTTAAGAAATAACTATTGCAAATTATTTTCTACAGTAGTGTGATTTAACAAATACAAACAGTACAAAATATGTATTTCATTGTATCTTCTAGTAAAACAATCTCTCATTTCAGCCACAGTGTAGAAACTATTCCATGTTCATTAGTATCTAGTCAATTACAGACTACTAGCAGAAATCTGGTATCTTTCACATTTTTATTTTAGAACTCTCACTAAGTTATGCAGGGAGGGTTAAAAAATAATCTTTGCCTCTAATTGAGAGTCAACCTTTCTGACTTATCTGTTGACAGTAATAGAATGAAGAAGACTGAGTAGACCTGTAGATTTAATTGAACAGTAATGTTCTTTTCTAAGACTTCTAGTACTCATGAGGTGATCCTGGATACATAAGAATTGTCTTCAGAGTCCTATTGTTATAGAACTTTAAGAATATTATAAGCTTTCACTTTTAAAATGAAGACTTTACCATTTTTTTTTTTTTTTTTTTTTTGTAAGTTACTCATTAAATCTGCTTTTATAAAAGTTCTCAAAATACAAAGGTCTTTTACTGCACTGCCTGGAAACAGATTTTTTCCTACACCAAGAATAGTAATTGGACTTTAGAGAAGAGACAGATAGTGTATAGATTTAACAGATCATTCAGAAATGTCCCAACACAACCCTCTTTGATGGACTAATTTCTCCTATGAGCACATCAAAAATTTTCCAAATACTCCTGATCTGTACAGTTGGATTTTCTTTGACAATATAAACTACAAGTTAAACCAAGAAAACAGATCTGCTGGGCAAGACAGATTCAATAAAAAGGTCTGAATACAAACCCTCTACAGTCACTTAATGCTTTCTGTATTAAAATAAGTATTTTAAGACTGGCTATCAGTCCAGAGCTAAATTTTGTTAAAATCTGGGATTTTTTTTTTTAATCATCGCTATTGGTTTTGTTAGTCCTCTTTGTCTCCATGTTGTTGCACTATGAATTAAATAAATTGAATCACACACAACACAGTAAAACAAAATTCAGAGAGGAATGTGTTCTCAGACCTATGAGTTCCAAGTTCTTACACCACCTAGATTTGACAGAAAAAAACATAAGTTTAGGACTTTAGAAGTTCTAATTCTGAGATGTTGATAGTTCTGTTGGGTTTTTTTCCCTCTTTTACATCTCTCAAAGCTAATTTCAGAGAGATTTGTTAAGATCTCTGAACTGGTTTGATTTTGGCCCACAGGACTCTACAATGTTTTTGAGCTGAATACACCTGTCAACACAGCTGCACTTAGCAGATCCAGGAAAAAAGTATCTTTCTGTTTTGATCTATTTTGCTGATTCAAAAGTCTTCTTATTTTGGAGATGAAATTATTGTGATTTATCACAAATTATAACCTTTTAATAAGTGAAGGATAAGGCACACTTCTGAACTAATTTGACAACGTATTTCATTATGGTTACCTATATACTTAGGGATAATATCTAAGGAGTGAAAGTTGTTATGTTGATGAATGGAAAACTTTTGGGAATCAAATTCTAAACCTAATTAAAGTCTGAAAACAGAACAATTTGAACTTGTAACTACTGAATCTAGTTAATTAAAATACAAGGGCACATAAAATCACAGCCATTTTAGAATACTGAAGTGCATGATTAAAACTTAGTAAGCTGCTTGGGTTTTATAGATGAATTAATATAAATGAAAAATCTAATGTTTTTCTTTGTGTGTAGAAAATAGAGCCACACTCAAAGTACTAGCACAAAATAATGTCCACTAGACAAATAATAATAAACTCTCTAAAACAATTTAAAACAGTCAATTACATATTCATGGGTATATTATCAAAGTGAAGTAGTTGATAATAATGAGGGTATTTTATCAGTAATCACTCTAATTTGTTTGCCCATCATTTGTTCAGTTTATCCTGCAAAATGACTTGTTTTGATTAGGTGTAATTAAAATTACAACAGAGGAAGCAACTCAATTTTCATTATTTATGTAATACATTCTGCTACGCAATTTCACTTAAGAAAAAAATGCAAAAGATGTTGGATAATAAAATAAAGTTTTCATGATACTCTGCTAAGTGTAATAGAGATGTGAGGCTGGGAACAACAGTGGACAACAGTAAATTTGAACAGTCTTCTCCATAATACACCAAATTGACAGCCTCAGGAAAGGCATATTAAGGTTTTATTGAAGTTATATTTAACACTGCACAAAGGAGATGATAGAGTAAATAAAAAAAAAAATTATACTTGCTTGCTTCATGTTTAAATTGTTCCTTTGTCAAGAAAGATCTGAACAGTTTTAACACATTCAGAAAGAAGAGCTAGTTGGATGAGGTTGATCAAACCCATGAGGGTTGAAGATCTCACAACCTTCCTGGGCAACCTCTTCCAGTATTTGGTCATCCTCACTGTAAAGAAGTGTTTCCTTGTATCTAAACAGAATTTCCAATGTTCCAATTTGGTCCTATCATTGCGTGCCTCCTAGAAGAAGTTGGATCCCTCTTCTTTGTATCCTTTTTCAGGTAATTGTTGACAACAATAAAGTCTCCCTTAAGCTTCTATTCTCCAGGCTGAACAAACCCAGACCTTTCAGCCTTTCCTCATATGCCATGGGCTCCAGTCACTACCTCCAGTCCAGCTTGGTGGCTTGTGCTGGAATACTGTGCTTCAATATCCTTACGCTGTGGAGCCCATGTGGTCCAGACGTGGTCTTAGTAGTGCTAAATAAAGGTTCATTACCTGCTGACTATATTCTTCCTAATACAACCCAGGATACAGTTGGCCTTCTTCAATGCCAGGGCACATTGTTGACCTGCTCAACTTGTTGTCCAATGGGACCCCCAAGGCTGTTTATGCAAAGCTGCTTCCTAGACCCCCAGCCTGTACTGGTGTTTGGGTTTATCCCTCCCCTGGTGCAGACTTTTCATTTGCTTTTTCATTAGCCCATTTCTCTGGACTGCTGAAGTTCCCCTGTAAAGTAGCCCTGCTTTCCATCATATTGATTGTTCCTTCAAAAGTGGTCTCATCTGTAAACTTGCTAAAAATGCACTCCCTCCCATCATCACGGTCATTAAAGACACTACAAAATATTGGTCCTAGCACTGATCCCTGATGAATGTCACTTGTTACTGGCCAGCTAGACTTTCTCCCAAAGTTTACAAGTCTCAACCAGGCAGTCCAGCCAATTTTCCACCCATTTTATCACCCACATATCCATTACATATCTCACCAATTTGATGAAAAGAAGACTATGGGACAGTGTGTCAAAGACCATGCTAAAGCCTAGGCACAGAACATCCACTATCTTCCCCTTATCCACAGCACCATGGCAAATAGATGGACGAATGGAATAGATGGATTGAAAATAGGAAATAACTACAGGTGAATGGTAGGATTCCAGAGATCATTTTGATGTGGACTATTCAGGAGGGGAAAAAAAAAAAAAAGATAATTTGTTCCTCAGTGACTGATTTATTTTCTTTCAGAATTAAAAAAGACAAACGAAGAGCCAATGAGAAAAATGAAATAAAACCCAAATGTCAGTAATGGTTGCCTTCCACCCTTAAGGCAAGCCTAGTATTTTACAAAGAAAGGAAAATAATGTTCAGTTTTTCCACTGCTTTCTCTACATTGTTATAAAGGCTGACACAGAAAACAATGTTTATAAATAAGGCTTAAGCGTTTGCAAGGAGAAATTAAGAAAAAAAAGTGAATTAAGTTTGAGCTGTTTTGTGCTAGGTCAAAACTAAGTAAGTGTCAGTGTATGCTATAGAGTGATTTGTCAGTAGGTTATTTGATCTTAAAGGGTAACGTAAAACCAGGCTACGTGAGCAGAAAACAGAAGATTTTATTTTCATATCTGAGCCAGAGCTCTTTACAGAACAAATACTTTATATACATTGTCACAGTTTAAAAAAGGGACTTTTTTATTAAGAGCTAAATGCTTTTATAACTACTTTGTTTAAGAACTTAAAGAATCTTAGTAACCTAATTTTCTTTAAAAAAAGGAAATAAATAAAAAAAACCCACCTTAGTTCTGGAAAACAAAAGTAGGGTACAATTCTTTTAGATTCAGAACATAAACTTCTTTAGAGAGCATTATCACTAATACATCTAGCACCACAAATTCAGTGATCAAATAAAGTCAAACCGTCTCTAAATAGTTGCAGAAGAAGTTGTTTGAGATTAATATATTTATCTACAAAACTTTTAAAAGTTGTATAGCTATGGTAAGCATGGATTCTGATGGGGGAAAAGGAGCAGTTCTTTACCATAAACATTAAAAAAAGACATTGAAAGTGCCACAAAGTCATCATCAGATAACACTTAACAACACCTTCCAATATATCAGTGGTTGAAACATTAAGTAACAATAAACCCTTTCTCTCAGTCTTGCTTTACAGTCCAGGAGATTTAAATGCCTTCCTAGGCCAAACGAAACTCTCTGTGGATCCCTTTGCCGGCATTTCAACAGCTAAGCTTTGAATCAGCTCTCTGTTTCAGGTGAATGCTCTTTTCCTCTCAGGAGCCTTCCATTGTTCATTTCAATTGCTAGCTCTCTACTTGGTGTTGTTCTCATTCCTTTCCTGCCCCCAGTTGTTACTCCACACTTTTTTCCCAGATGGCCATGTTCAGCTGCGTTTGCAAAAGGAACCAGTTTTCCCTTCTCCAGAAGGTCCCAGCAGACTGCAGCAGCTGGGACAAGGCAGACAGGCATTCCCTGTTCTCCTCTGCTGCCTCATCACAGTCCTTTTCAAGAAAAACTGTAGTGAACAAATCAAGTCCTTGTACAATACACTGAAAATTAGTCTGTCTTGTATCTGTAGTTTAATTCCCTTTAGGCAGTGAATATAAGAAGCAGAAGGACTCCTATATTCTAGCTGAGTGCTCTGATCATTGAATTGATAAAGGGAGGAGACTATGATTTCATTAAAAATGGCTGCTTTCAGTCTCTCCTGTTGTAAAGTTCAGAATTTCAAAGGGAAGCACTCTCTGCAACTAAAATGCCTAATTTTTAGTGAATGTGGTTTCAGTCTTTTCTGTCATCTACTGTTTGACTAGCTGATGCAGTAAGTTTAAGAAAAAAAAAAATGTTGGAAACTGGAAATTCGTCACACACAGCTAATTTTAACTCCATTATAGTACCTACTATGTAATTCAGTCTTAGTCAGAAGATTACAATAAGCCAAATATGCTTGATTGAAATAAATGCCATATGCCTATTACTGTACAGATTTATGTAGAATAGTTCAGAGGATGAATCATATAGTAGAAAAACAGGCACATTGAGAGTTTGCACAGACAAGATGGGCCGAGCTTATATAACAAATATCTTGTCTAGGTTTTTTAGCTTTTAAGATGCAATGCTGGACATAAGAGTTCATATCTTTAGTGGTCTGTTGTTCATCTTTAGTGGTCTAGTGTTTATGAGCTATAAACAATGCTATGTCATGTATTAAAGCACAAATTTAAAATAAAACACTTTTTATTGTTCTTCTACATTCAAATATCAACTGTTCACCAGTTTAACTGGTTGAATTTGACCTGTATATGGGTTAAATAGATGTTTGCATGTGGCAACTATATGGATAAGAGTGCTGTTTTAAAAAGAAAAGATTAACTGGAAGGAAGAAAGTGTGTATAAAGCCATTCTTTTTCAGTAACGGAGTTGTTGCTTAGCTCGTTTCATCTTTACTCTTTAATAGTGTGATTGTTAGTTATCTAGTCCAGGACACCAGGTGATACAAGGTCTCAAAATACGATGTGTTTATTTATGTCTATATAATATCGAAGGATTAGCCATACTGTGTACAGAGCAAACAAGGAGGGGAAAAAATAAGTCTGAGGAAAAAAAACCCAAAACTCTTGTCAAACACCCTGAAAGATTTCACAGGGAAGACTGCATAAAAGTTATAGACTTCACCCAAAGGAGCTTATATCCATATGTTTAGTGGAGATAACACTTAAGGCAATATCCTTTCAGAGGTGACTTACCAGGGAAATACAGCAAATCAGATTAATTAGAAACAGATGAAAATAAAGCATTTTTATTTAATCCTAGCATAGGAAAGTTATAGACATTTTTTGTCTCCTTCCTTCAGCTATTTCTTTTATAAATATGTGCAGTGATATTTTCTACTTCAGATGATGTGAATAATCTGCTTTTATTTGTATTTTCTCTTGACATGGGTGGAGATCAGATGGCTTTAAAGATAACTATAAACTGGACAGTAGTTGCCCAGGTTTATATCATATCATGGTCCTGAAAAACCTGCCTCAGTTCCTATCATATTCTACAGAGATTTGATAGGGTAAACATGGAAATCACATATAAAGATATGTGAACCTGATGAAGAGGTAGTCTGTACATTACAGACACCAGGAGAAGTAGGAGGATCTCCTAGTGAGCACTGTTAATGAAGAAGGCTGTTTGACATACAGAAGATACTGGAGATCTTGCATAAATTCCAAGACATTTTCTTCTGTTAACTTAAGCTGCAGGTTCTACAAACATGTAGGCTGAGAATGTGGTCACAAGGAGCAGACCCACCCCAGGGCAGCCATTAGCACCCCTGTAACATCCCTTTTGTATGAACATGATGAGCTGTGAGCTACATAGAAGCCCAAAATTGGTAAATGTTAAAACTCACAACCCTCAGAGAAAAGGAAGCTGCCCTAGTCTTATTCCTGGAGGAGTAGGTCAAATCATTAGTTGTCACTTGGATCATGCTGCTCTTCTAGCTCACCTGAGTATTTCTGATAGCACTAAGGAGGAATCTAAACTGTAGTAGACCAAACTTTTGGATGTCTTGGGCAGCTGAGGAATTGTATACTTTTTACGCTCTTGGACCTATCGACTTTGAGACTTTTTAGGACAGTTATCTCACCTCATGAATTAAAAGCTAGACTGGAACTTATAAACTCTGTTCCTTGAAGTTGTAACCACACCAAAGAGTTCATTTAAAACAAGAATGCATGTACAAACAGATATGATAGGATGAAGCCGCAAAAGCCTTGCAAATACAAAAATAGGTAAATTTCAATTATTCTAATTTTAATTGTTTTGTATATTTCATATGGAGATTTTTTTTGCTAGTTTTTTCCTTTATTTTCAGTGTAACACAATCAGAATTCTGATACATAAAACAATATTTTCTAAACTAAATGCTCTATTAACTCTCCTCTAGAAACATATCAGTGTTCATTCCAAACATCACCTGCAGGAAAAAGATTTAATATCCATTCTAATAACTTAACACAAAAACAGCTATACACATTCCCACTGACTCTCTGATGTTGATAGATTCATAAACACAGGAGGAACACACATGTGGATGTTCTCTCTTAATCTAATCTCAATTTATTGGCAATGGAGAGGATGATTCAGGGATGAGCAATTGGCTTCTCCCCATCTCCTGAGAGTAGAATGTCTGAGCTCTCCAAATGTAAAAGTATCTCTTCATCTGTACAGGAAATGAGAGGAAAAAAATTACCATTTCTCATCTCATTAGTGTTCTTTCTCTACTTACATTTCATGCTGCTTTTGGATGGCAATAGTTTAGTGGCTTTCACAGAAATTTTTTTCTGATATACATGTCTATGTACATACATGGAAAACAGCACTAGTTATATAAAGAGATATCATACATGTAAATTCCTGAAAGACCTATATTTTTTTGTGTTCCAGATAGACCCTAAAGTAACACAGACTGGATTTTGTGTTGATAAGCCTTACTTCTTAGGTAGCTCTGCAAAACATTAGATCTAGTTTACAGCCTAGAAAGCCCTTGTTCTTTTTGTGGTATCTGTTTTTATCCTGTCTTTTTTTTTTCCCTTAAGTTTATTTTGGAATAAATGTAAATCATAATATTTATCCTGTTCTTCAAGAAGATACCAGCAAGAAAGGGGCACCTCTGATTCTTAAAAAAATCACATTGAGAAACTATTTTCAGCACTTTTTCTCCTGGATATGTCTTTGCCTCTTGGCTGTTTTCCCAAAGTACTTGGAACAGATGTTCCTGTTTGAAGGCCAAGCTATATGTATTTATTCGGGGAAGTTTGCAACTTCAGTCAGCTGGTGTCTGTGCTATAAGAGTGGAAGCCATTTACTGCTCCTGAGCCTATAGACAAGGTTCAGAAAAGTCTCAATGCTGAATAGGTAGTATTACCTATGTTCAGGACAAGGTGTCTTCGTCCAGTCCTTGAACATCTTTGCAAAAGACATTTGGAGCCTGAGTGCCATAACTTGATCTGAAGAGGGGGGGTGGGGAAAGAGCTGCAATAACCCATTATTAAATATTTAAAAAGGATGTTTCATCTGTCATGAATTGGGTAACATTCTAGCTGGCTTGGTTACTCATTAGGTGATCTGCCATGCTCTGATCTGTGATATCCTTCTGAGTAATCTTATTAAAACATTAGTGCTGTACTGTTTTTGAGTAGTAATCTTAGTAATCTGCTATAAGTACACTGGGTCCTATTCAGTAGATGAGATTTTGAGTCTAAAAATACATTTTTATTCATCAAATGACAAGAAAATCAGGACTTATTTTCTTATGTAATCATATATCTTTTAAATTCACAGTTTCAACACTTAAATTTTAATGTCTGTGCTGATAATTCTGTTTTTAAACAGATGACTAACGCATCTGGTTTTATGAAGATCTAATAATACATGTTAAGACTTACTAAAGAATGAAGCACATTTTTTATAATTATAACTCTGAGGATTGGTTGTGGGACATCCCTTTTGGATTCTTCACAATAGCTTAATTCCATGGTTTCCACTTGGAAATATATATATAAATAGCTTTTTCCCTGAACTTCCTTACTCAAAATTTATTTGTTTGGAGTATGTAAAAAAAATGCCTCCTTTTCAGTTAATAAGACAGTAATATAGATGACTTTTTATCCCTGTTACTTACTTAATAAATCTATCTTTGTGGCAGGTTTTTTTGTTTGTTTGAGCATTTTCTTTAATTGTTCAATATTTTATGTAGGTTTGCCTTAGCTCATCTGTTACCATTTCCCAGATGAAATGTTAATTAACCTTCCCTTAATAATCCCTTTAGAAAATTCCCATTGTGGGTGCTCATGGATGGTAAAGTCTGGTTCATCATTCAACTTAATATAACTTTTTAATTTCATCCTTAATTTCATCCACCACCAAGGGAGACTTTAAATTAAAATTATTAAACTGTCTGTCAATTAACAGGAATGTTTGAATAATTTGTCTTGTACCCAAACTGATAGGTACATGCTCTGATTAGATGACTGTTCTTCATGCTAGACCAATACACTATGTTGAAACAGCTCGTTTGTATGTCAACACACTTTGAAATCTTGTCCGTGATGGGTACCTGCCCCAGTAAGCACAGTGGTATCCAGCTTCCAGTTAAGCTTCAGGGACACAGACTTCCATGCCACTTGCATTGAACGATCATATCCACACTGGATACTGGCAAGTACAACTGGTATATAAAGTATAACTGGTAAGAAGCTATTTGTCTCAGCTGATAAATACAACTTGTCTCAAGCCTGTCCCTACTCACTGTTTCTTGAAAGCATTTGGGTGACACATTTATGGTAAGTGCTTACTGATAATACAGTGTTTGGCAGGGAATATCAAAGGATCTGTACTTTATAAAAGCTATAAACAAATGCCAATAGACTTTGTAATGTTCTTAAAAAATCAAAGCAAAGAGAAGGCCAGTCACAGGTGTTTCACACAGAGGCATATTTTTCCTTTTGTACTAAGCATGTGAGACAGGGACAGATTTTGAAATCATAATCAGTTTTTGGTATCACTCTTGAAAAGTTGATAATGTGGTTCCACTGTAGTGTTTCGGTGTGTTAAACTTTAACCTACTGTGTAAGAAAAAGGATTTTAGCTGACTAATACTGCAGCAATTGCAATACATCCATTACGTAAGAGGATTTTTTTTTTTTTTTTTTTTTTTAAATTAGTTTTCAGCTGGAGGTTACTACCTCTTAGCTGGAAGTTAATGCTTGGCAAATAATACCTGGTTGCAATGCAATTAAAATCACTCTGCATAAACAACTACTGCAGTGAAGCTTTAACTTAAACTTTTTTCTTTTTTCCCTGGTGTCATATTCAAAGCTATAGCTGTACACTGTACTTTAAGAATTGATTTGTACAACACATCCAGAGGCTTTCATCGTAAAAACAGATAAACTTCTCAGTCCTCCAGTGTCTGACAGTAACAAAATATCCAAAAAGAAATCAAACTGCTATCTTTATGTGTCTCAGCACTCAGATTCAAATATTAAAAACAGGGAAGAGTACACTTACTCTGCATTGGTCTTGTCACAGAGAGAGACAAAGTGAAATGTCAACTTCCTGTGATATATGTGAAAAAAAGTTGAGAATTTGTTGACAGAAGTTGCTTAAAAATATTTTAACAGCATAGCAAGCCTTACTAACAACCTTTGAGCAGAGGAACATTTCTTTGTTCATATGCTGATATAGCTTCCTCTGTGTCACAGAGGAATTTAGGGTGGGGTTACCACAAGGACAGAACCCATGACATAACATTTAAAATGCATCTCTCAATCATGATGGGTATAAGAAGGGGTAAGCAATTTCTATTCTTAAGCTTCTATTTTAGAGCATACTTGCACATTCTGTGCATGATACTCTCAGACCAATGGAGGTCTCTGCCGATGTCCTGTCTGGCTGGTTCCCCCACCACAGACAGGATACCACTTCTGACCCCACAATGTGCCTGGGTCCTGGTTGACACCCTGGACCCACAAGCAATGGTTCCACTGCAGGTTTAACTTCTCCACAGTGTCAGGCCTCTGTGTACAGCTATTGCTCCCAAAGGGGTTGTTGTTTTCACTATTTGTTGTTTTCTAACTTAGATGGTTTCCCTAAGCCAGCAATGGCCTTGTTACTCACATCACACAGGCAGGTTGCTTTGACTTGCATGCACACAGCATTAAGTCTTGTCCCTTGAGACTCCCAGGGCCCATAATCTCTCCAGCAGCTGGCCAGGACTCCCTGGTCCCTCCGATTACCAGTTCCTCCCATGGCCTCACCCTCAAAGATCTAACCCCCCGCCCCACCCCGGTTCCCAGCTCACTTTACTTACTTGGTGGCTGGTTTGGCTTGCCCTTCACTAGCACTCACACCCTCGCTTGCACACCCACTCTTGTTCTAGTCACTGACACCACTGACACGTGGCTCTAACCGCTGGTCTGACTCCAGTTGCTGGCACTTAAACCCCCATACACACACATGCACACCAAACAGAGAGTCCCTCACCCAGGAAAATAGTTAGAAATGGAGTTTAATAAGAAGATAGAATGGCCTGCGCTGATCAGGCACAGGACATATCCAGACAACTGGCCCTTTCTATACCCTTATCCCTCCATTTCCCCATGCTTATTCCTCCCCAAATCACCTAGATACATCCCCTTCCCTTTCTTTGATACTTCCTCTACACATCCCAAAATAAACCTTGTGCAATCCCACAATGTGTCCCATACCTCTAGGTAGCAACACACCCTCAGCCCAAAAGATGTTCTAGTGTTTACTCATCTTGATGGGTGTTACCCCTGGACCATGGATCTGAGGACCTCCTGGCACAGCCCTGGGAGGTACCTGGACTGGGTGTCCCTCCTTCTGAGTCCTTAATTTTTGTTCTTGACTGCCTTTGTGCCCCTATGCTTCTCTGGGCTTGTGCAGATGGGCCTTTGATAGGCTGATGGCACCTTTGATGGGACTGGGAGTAGCCCAGGAGAGTATTATTTGGGGTGTCCCTCCTGCTGTTGCTTCTCTGTATCCTTTGTGGATGTGCAGAGGTGGTTTTATCACATACCCTAACATATTTATTTGGGACAAAGGCTGTCCATCCAAACTGAGTGTAAAGTTAACATAATAAAAGGGTATATGGAATACAAGTTTCTTTTGTAAACATCTTATGAATAACCAAAAAGCTAGATGTCAGACAGCTGTTAGCAACATGTAATCTGACTGACTAATCCTGTTGGCTTTGGTTGATAAAGCATGATGTTTCAAAAAATCACTAGTATATATTTTTTACAATTTCGACCTGTATTTATACCTCAGAAATCCCCAATTATGTTGTAATTAACTACCTTTTAACTTTTAGGTTATGTCTCTTACTACACAGTATTTAAAGTACAAAGGTCAGATAATTTGTCCACAATCTGGAGGAACACAAAGAGGTAATGTAGAATGACAACATAAACACTTAGCATACAATTAAATTGCAGGTATTGAGAGAGACAAGCCTCCAAGACACGTGACAAAATATTCTGCATGGACCACAGAAATAGGTAAGTGCATTTTTGAAGGGGGGTGGAGGGAGGCAGATCCCATCTACTAAAGGTATTAACATGAAACCCTCCACAACTAAAGGTATTTACATGGCATCCTACACAGGGAACTTTTTGTTTCACTCCATTCATAGAATAATGTTTTAGAGTGGCTAAGTAGGTCTTACTTGTGCATCACATTGTGAAACAGAGACAAGTCTGTTTTCCAAGGATTCTCCTCCCTCAGATGCTCAAAGCCAAACCTTTCACTCTGATTGTGAAGGAACTAATGGAGCAGAAGGCAATATTAAAGAATATTACACCTCCTCCTTAAGGAGGAACTGAATGAAGATGATGTACCACTGTTGGATTCTTCTGTAGCTTACATTCTTGGATGACAGGAAGATCTGCCTTAGGCATCCTTCACAAGAAATGGAAGGTAAGTGTCTGATGTGCTCTGCCTGTTCAGAGCTAAGGAACAATAAAAAAATAGAATTAAAGAAGCAGTACCTGATACATTCATTCGCTCACTTTAAACACCATCAGCTGCAAAAGTATGTTGCTGACCATCTTTTGGAAAATCCTTTCCTTGTCGTGCTTTGCCTCAGACTTGACAGTTTCTTCAGGAAGAACCAGGGGAGGGAATGAAGGATTATGATGAACTGGCAATATCTCAAGGTCCTCACTAAGACTGATAAAATTTTCATGGTAGGATTTTTCCTCCTCAGTCTGAAATCCACCTAGGGTTCTTTTGGTATGTTTTGTATCATATTGTTTCCTTCTTGTTGGCTCCCAGTTAAAGTTTGAAAACTGTACAATTTGCCAGCCTCAGTTGAAAAAAAAAGTACAATTGCTTGCTAGGGGCACTGTTTGAGGGCAGCCAAGGGGTATCAAACCTTTACTCCACACGATATTCTCAGGGCTTCAACTACAACAGATTGGCAATAACCACTTGATCTCTGGAGGACTGTTACAAGCTGAAAGCAGCTTAAGCCAAAGCAAGAACAGACAAGTGCCAGAGACCCTGCCCTAACAGGTCAACAAAGACTGGAATCTTATACTAGGAACACCAAAAATCAGATACACTCAGCTATACCTTTATTTTAAACTTGAATCAGTTAACTGTTCTGTAATAGTCTTAAAGGTGTTCCAGAAGATGCTCTGCATTGCTGTTTGTTTTTTTCCTCCTCAGAGCTAAGCTATGTGCTTTTCTGATGCTGGAGTGTCCCCTCTGGCCGTTAGATATCAGTCTGGTGTCAGGCATTTTAATACAGAGATGCAAAGCAACCTTCCATTAATAAACTTGCTAGAATACTGAATTTGAGTACATGGGGAGACTTTTACTGAAAAATCCTTGGAGAAACACTGCTGAGTGAACTTTTGGTAAGCCTGGCTCAGTTGCTTTGTACTGCTCATGTACAAACCAATTTTCCCAGTTGGAGAAACAGTCCATGTGTCCCAAGATCAGTCAGAGAGCAAATCAATACATGGGCAATATGGATAACTGAGGGCCAAACTTGAGTATGTGTTGAAACTGGAGTAAAGAGAATAGTTTAGCCCTGGACTGATGGACTCTGAGACTCAGTTTCTCTTTTACATGCAGTATGCATGACTACCTTAGTCACTGAGCTATCAGATCCTTTGGGACATAAAAGGTTTGTAGGATGCAAATTTGTTTTGATGGAGATTTGGAATGGTTTATGGTTCTGTTTGCTTGCAAGTATTCTAGGTAATGTGTGACCACATTATTAAGGACGTCATAAACTTTTCAGCCTAAGTTCATTGCTGATTTTCCCTATATAGGACTTTAAGACTAGCTTGCAGCAGCAGGGTGAAGTTCAGGCAATATGCCTAATATGCAGCACATTAATTATATGAACTGAAAAAGACCAACATATTTGCAGACAAAAATACATTCAGAAGGAGTTATAGCTGTGAGTAAAAGTATCAATAACTTAAGACTTGTAAATATTCTAGAACTGCAGCAGTAGTTTGCAAAACAGGATTTCTAAGACAGGAAATTTAGAGTAAAAGCAACAGAGAAAGCAACAGCTTTTAAGGAGAGGAACACAAATGGAGAATTAATACTGTGTAACACAAAATACTTTTCAGCAGTAACAGCTGGTGACCAAATGAAGATGGCTGGGACTGGGAATTACCTAACTCTGCCAAAAATAATTATTCCTGATTTTCCCTTCCTTCTACCCAGTACACACAGAAAATCACATCTCCCAGATGAAATCAGTCAACCAGCTAAACAAGCCTGGTCTCTTTCTCAGTACAAATCCCCCAAATGAGCAGGCAGCCTCTAACCTTCTGCTCTCCAATTACTGACCTCTTCCCCATTTTCCCTTTTCACCCATTTTAACAGTATCCCAAGCCTCACATATAGCTCAATTCTTGCTGTTGCTTTTGAAAACTGCTAGAAAACTTCTTTGTCTTTTTCCTCTGGGGCTTCTGGAGTTACTCCTGAAGTGCAAATAGAACACTCTTATATTGCATTCAGTAAACCAGGAGGTAAATCTGCTATTAGTGGCAAAAAGCACCAAAAAGGCTGCTTGTTAACCTGCTCAGAATATTCCTTTTTTGAGTGGAAGAGTCAGAGGTTAGAGTCTACCAGCCTTTCTGTTCCTTCTCTGACTGAATTCTGATACTGAAGGAATGGACATTTTTATTTCTTTTTTCTTAGGTGTTTTTTATTCTAGAGTTTTCTAATAACAGAATTATGCCAATAACATAGCTCTGGTGGTAACCTTACTTACCAGTTTTAAAGCTTTTATTGGCAGAGGAATTGGAAAAGCCCTTCAAAGCTCTGCTTTTACAACAGAAAAGTTAATTGTCATGCAGATAAAACACCCTATAGCTTAACCTCCTCTTAGCTGTTCTAGAGACAGTGAAAGCTCCTGACACATGGCAAAAGGAAAGACATATTCTTTCTCTTGATTTTTTCATAGAGGTGTCTGGATTATGCTCATATCATTGTTATTTTCCTTCTGTTGTGAGACTGGCATTAAGAAGGAGCAGCACCTCTTTACACCCCTACCCATTCCCCTGCACTACAAAAATGCAGTGGTGATTCCACAGGAACTCAAAGAAGGAGCCTTCTCCAAGCATCTGGTGGAGAGAAGGGTAGTTGCATTAAAAGGACCAATAAACACATTTATTATACATGTTTTTATTTTTTGTGTTTGAAAAAGGTGCCAAGTGTGAAATGGAAAAAAAGTCTTAATTACTATGGAATATAAAAATCTGAACTAATAAACAGTTCCTAAACATGAGTGTGTGATTAACCTTATTTAAGGCAATAGGTTCCAGTCCTGGAAAAGGCAAAAGCTACTATTTAAAAGAAAGAGGAAGGATGAGGAGGAAGACAAAGACTGTGTTGCTCATAAGCTGTGAGATGAAAGAAGACATTTGGAAGTTTGACGTGAGCTGAGAGGACTAGGACTCCTCCTAGCTGAGCTCTAGGACTCCTCTGTGCTGGATGTGTGCTAGTGCTAACACATTGGTGAAGACCTAGGTTAGCAGAAACTTTTGGCTAAGTAGCAGTGTTTTGGTAAGAGTAGCTAGCAAAGTGAGGAATGGCCTGTAGGCACAGCAGGCCGGCTCACTGAGCAGTATGAAGAATAGATTGTGGGATGAAGGAGAGCAGCAGCTACCTAGGTCACCACCACAAGTTTAGCTGTATTCCCAATTAGGCCTGATTACCCAGAAAGTTTTGGTATTCCTAAACTATCAGCTACATTTTGCTGCATGAGGAGGAAAACAATCTGCTGACCTGGTAACTGCACTATTAAAGGAGAGGACACTGAATATTTATAGTTACTCCTCAGAAATATTGTATGTTATGTGGTTTGTTTACCTGAACAGCCTGATTTCAGTGGAAGCAGTCTGCTTCTATCTTTAAAATTGGCTCTTTTTTTTTTTTCCTTTTTTTTTTTTTTTTTTTAAATATAGTACAGGGGGAAAAGTAAAAGCAGTGTTTCCATCTGACTAGTCACCATCATCAGGGTTTCTATTTCTCCTGCTGTCTGCAACTGAACTTTTAATTTTTTTCAATATTTAAGTCACATTATCATGCCTAACAGGCTAAGTAAACAGGCAATGGTTTTAGTTTTCAAAATTTGATTAGATAGTATGTTCATCTGGATGGGCGTTTGCTCACATTAAGTCCCCTGTAAATTAAATTCTGCACTCTACATTAAAAGCAGATACCCTTAAAGCAGATGCCCTCTTCTCAGAGGCAGCTATACATTAAGAGACCAACATTATATCCATGATCTTCTGTACATGAACTCAAGAATCCAAAATTTACTTGAATTTCCCATTGCAGAAAGAGATGTGCATTAGATTAGGTGTTTACTTTTGCACTCTAGTCTACTTCTTGTCTTTGATCTGCAAAGCTAAGAAGTCATTATGGTTAGGCTTTTTGCACAGCTTATCTCTGTTCTAAGTATATGCACAATATAAATATTAAGCAGAAGTTCCAAAAATCTCTTATGATATCTCTGTAAATGCCACAACCAGCAGTCAGCATAGTGTGCAATATTTCTAAGCTCTAAATGTCATAGAGCTCTAAAGGTGATAACTTATTAATCATCACAGCACTCTGTGAAATAAATAAATAAACTATTAGACTTCACTTTTAAATATTGAAAATGAGATGAAAGGCAGATGAAATGAATGAATGAATGAATGAATGAATGAATGAAAGAATTAATGAAAAAATTAATGTCAAACAAGCAGAACTCATTTCTGTAGCCTGCTTCCTTTGCATTCTGTAATTTATATAAGCTGTATTTCAGTTTCAGACTCCCTTATCCTGTATTTTCAGACATATTTACTGATGCTTACTATTCTCTAATCATTTTGAATTTGCCTTCATGAAAATTTTCATTTCTCTGTTTTGCAAGTTCATTGTCTCCTGGGTGTGACCAAAACATACAAATACACATCTTAAAATGAATCTATTAGTCTTACATTTTCTCATGTCTGATTTTTCTCAAGGGTTACATTTCTCCTCAATTAAAATGCATGCTTCATTGCCTTCCTCAGTTTTTAGTAATTATAAATTCTGCTGAGTATAAACTGTTGCTAAGATATGCTCACATAGCAAAAGCAGCCAAGCCTAAACATAAAAAGGTGTAGGATATTGTTCAGATCCTCAGCAATAGCTCATCAGAAGATAATCATGTTTTTCTCTCTATTGCTAAATAACATTATTGTCAGTTGTGGTTTGGTAAATTTTCCAGTCTGAGTGCATACATTCCACAGAATTTATGCAAAAGAGCAAGTCTAAATGAAGACATTGCTGTATAAAAAATTCGCATATTTCTTTACTGTTTAATAAATGTTCAGCTGAAGTTATCATCACTTCAGTGGAGAGTTATGACTAGCCTTAAATGTTTAGGTAGATTTTGTCACATACTGCCTATCTATTAGTTCGGCAGCTTCCTGGTTCATAGCTTGCACATTTTGCTTTGGTCTTTTGTATTAGGCTGACCTTTGCACAAGGCAGACTGGTCCACCACACATCCTGCACCTACAAATTTACTGGATTTGAATGTCACAGAAATGCCATATTATTTCAGTAGGATTGAGTCTTTTTAATTTCATTATACTAAACAGACAAGCTCACGTCATTGTTACCGAAATTATACATATATTTATTTTGCCAGTGGTTATATGGTATATACACCATATGTTTTTCAGACTTTTTTGTGGTTTTAATGCTGTTATTAATGGTCTTTGTCTGCCAGTGTGAATAGCACAAGTGCAAGTATTACCACGTACAAAGTGTTGCAGAACTGGATTTAAAAATAACCGAGAATTTAGGTAAGAGGTTTTGTTCATTTGTTTTTTGTTTTTACTGTTAGATGGTGCAGTTAATCAGATTTTATTTTCTGTGAAAAACATTATGTCCCTAATCACCCAATATTCTAACATTCTGCCATATGTCATATGATGGTTATATTAATAAATTATGATAATTGTGTAAATTAATTTTACGCTTCCACAAAATTAAATAATATTTGTATTGCAGGAGAGTCTGTTCCATGAAGGGCTCATTGCCAGAATTACAATGGGATTTAAAAGCCTAATCATGCACTGAAAACTGCAGTTTCTGTTAAAATGTGTGTGGCTTTTGAGCTCAAGGAAACTGCCCACAGAAGGTTTCTGAAGGTTTAAGATCAGCCTGCTACTACAGGTCCACTGTCGAATACTAAGTAAAAGATTAGCTGGGATAATAAGGAAGATATTACTACTAGAAAGGAAGAAAGGCAAATGAGTTGATTTTTTAGTATGTCTCCTTACATCAAGACAAATGGGCATGATGCATTACATGTATGTATGGCACTGAAAAAAATCTATCACTGGAATGCTGTGCTTTAAAGATAAAACTAGGAAGGCACTTAAAAAACAAGAATTTTGCTTGTATAATGTGCTCATGGTGAAAGACAAAAATAAATTTACTCATTTTGCTTATTAATCTAGATGATGCTTTTTTACCTCAGCCTAATCATGAAATGCTTCAATTGTGAGACTTCTGATATTCCTAATTCTCATTAGAAGATTTACAGATTTGTTACTTGAAAGTTAAAACAAAATAATTTAAATCAGAATAGTAGAAAAGAAATTATGATTAGATGGAGTAAGACTCAGACTAAGATGATCAAATTGGTTTCTTCCGATTGTATCTAAGAAAAAGTTTCTTTCAAAGTTAAGATCTGGTCAGTATCACATTCATATATTGTCATTACTATCAATGTGTATCTGTTTATACAAGTGGTAGCTGAGCAACTCAGTCAGAATTCTCCTCAGATTTAAAAATGAATCCTGTGTTCTGGTATTTTCTGTTTCTATTACTGCACAAAATTTCTGCTATGACAGAACAATATCATGCTCAATTTACATGAGTAAAGTCAGTAATATGCTAGGATAAACTGATCTTTTCAATATTCATCTCTTTTAATGGCTAAAGCACACATGATATGCAAAGAAATATGAAACTATAACAACAAGTTGGGGATTAGGAGACCTAAAATAACAGCAAGCATTTTGCTGAATATTGTGTTATTAAGCTTTAAACATTTCCCAAAGGTAATATATTGTTTTAAAAGAGTTTTTGAAGACATTTATAAAATTCCCAGTGATAGAATTTATCGGTGAAACTGTGTTTGCATGCCCTCACTTGATCAGAAGATTGCAGTGAGTTCAAAATTATTTGTCACTTTTTAAATCTGCATATATGTCAATGATAAACTATCCTATATATGCATAAATTAAATTTATTATGAATATCTGAATGATGTAAATAGTCTATGCATTTAATCACAGTCACCTTTCCAGTTATATGCAATAAATTGCACATTTAGTGTAAATATGTGATGGAATAATGCTTGGCTTCTGTGCCAGTTATAATTTCCAATTTCTAATTCCAAGCTGTTATTGAATTGTGCGTTGGTGGAATGGAGCATTCTTGACTTCATAACACAATTTATAAAATATGAAGTGACTTTGGGCAAAGCTGTTGTGTTTGGAAATTGTATTATCTTTGCCCACTGCAAAATGCCACCATAGCCTTGTTTTTCTATCAATGTACCTTAGACAATCAATGTACCTTAGGTGGCCTATCATTATAGATAGATAGTGGCATGTTTGCAACCCACATGCCCCTAATAGCCAGAACTAACTCCATGACTTTTTTGATCTTCTTAACATCTGAACTCTCTTGACACAATTGGATGTGTTTGAAATACTTAAGTCTAACATAAACCCCAGTATTTTTTCCTGTCCTGAGTGGATTTTATATATGTGTGTATGATTTTTAACTCCTGGAGAAATGTATTCAGATGCAAAGAGTTCCTACAAACAGTGTGCCCAAGATTTTATGAAACTAACTACATATCTGTAAAGTTATCACTGATATTCTTAAAATTTTATAATTGCAGCACTGACACTAGCTTCTGTTTTGGCAGTTAGCTTCCACTAAGTACTCAAATAACTGTAGATCTAGACTCCTGTTTCTACTCAACATTGATTATCCTTAGAAATAAAAAACACCAGAGATTAACAGAAAGTGAACAAAGCAGATGAATGAACAGAGCAAGTGCTGGATCAGGCATGTAGAAGGTGATAGTTATACCTTTTGGGAAGAAAAACCTTTTTTTGGACTGCAGCACAATAGTCTGGAAAGAGAAAACCTCAGGAAAATATTACATGTGAACAATTTGCAGGAAGTTAAAGAAAATTACCTGACTTTAACAATGTTTCATTTCACATACCAATGTAAAGTTATTTGCAAACTGTGTAATTATTGCATTTGGGACAAGGATTTAAAGTATGCAAGAGCACAGTTCAAACTGATCTCATTATTGTCCTCAAATCTTTCCATAATTTCAAAAAAAAAGAGATAGAAATATGGATTAGTTTTGGAAATTTACTTTAGGCAAATAATTAAACATGTTGAAATTCTTAAATTATATCTCTGTTTACCTATTTATGGAAATACATTTTATGCTGGAACAGAACTCATCCTCTGTAAGTTTTATCAGGGGGATGCACAAAGATTTGAAAAATATCTTTACTTCAAAAGACTTTGCAGATGAATGTTGAAAAAGATTACTGCTTTTCCAATAGTTACTTATCTCTGAGTGCACTAACAATAATGGGTTCTTGGGGTTGAGTTCTTTTCTTGGGGAGGGGGAGAGGGAGTGTGTGTTGACTTTTACCTACCTCATAGCTGCCTTTAAGCCTAGGAAGGCTGCTAAATCTATATCACTTGCAAGGTGAGCTTTCATTTTGTCTCTCTCATTTGCAGTTGTTCAGGTATATGCTCTGCTACCTTTTTAATATTCCGTTTGACTTTTCTTGGCAAGGACAAAGTTACAGTTGTGTTGCAGGAAACCCTTTAGGGAAAACAAAACCAACAAATCTGATATAATCATTTAAGTGTTCTGCAGTGCAACAAACAACAAAATAACCAAGATCCTGTTTCTCATTTACATCAGGACCACCTGTTATCTTACAAAATACAAATACATAATTTACTACCAAAAGCCATTTTTACTGCCAGGATGGGCAAGAATGGGATACAATGATCTCAGTGTACGCAAGTACTAGAACTCACATTTCCTGGCTGGTAGTGGATAGTAAGAGCTATATAAACATTAATGACATTCCAATAGATATAAATGTCTCTGATGATGGTGACTGTTACTTCAAGGAAAAAACAAATCAAAATCTCTTATAGGATGTAGGAATTTAGTAATCAAACAATTTATATGGTTCTGGAAAAATTATCCTATTTTTCTGTCCTTCATATAAGACAAAAACAAGCCCAGTGGTTTAAGCTTCTGCATAGATAAGACTGAAAAATTCTGATCTGACCTTTCCTTTTGTGAGCTGGACAAATTCTGCCTGTGTTATTTTGAAGGAAACGGCATGCAGTTATCTTCTGAAGTTGATTTATGTTTATTAAAGTTTGCCCACTCTACTATAAAGTGGCCTATATCTATGATTGGTTACATTTGAACCAAAAGATCTACATTTTGATCAATTTTCTAGGGAAGAAAAAAAAAAAAAAACAACAATTGAAAATATTTTAAAAGGTTTGCAATGAAATCTTCCCTCTACCTTTGTCACCTACTTGTTTTTAATGTATCTATTTCTGTGACCTAAACATAAGATTTTGAACATTTCTGAAAACTTTTCAAAGTTATGGGAACTTCCTAGTTACCTGGGGAATAGTGTGAATATGCAAGTAGCTAAGAAATGCTGATTTAAAATAAATAAATGAATACATGAATGACTGAGAAAAGCAAAATCCTGTAATAAAGTTTCAGGAGACTGACTCAAAGCTTGCGCAAGTCAATATAAAGAAGTTAGACATGCAGAAAACTAGGCCAAAATTTGCTGACTCTTCTACTGTTCCATTTCCAATTATGTGAAATCTAATTATTATATAAAAAAACCCATATTTTTTCTAAGCAAGGACAAGTACATTACCATATTACTCCTTTTCCTGCAAAGAATGAAGTACCCTCATAAACATATGATAACCATCATGAAAAGCATGAAAAGGTTGAGAAAAGAAATCATACTTGGAAAGTTATCTTTTGTAAGAAAAAAAGGTGTTATTATAGAGTATTTTGTGTTTATTTTGGAGAGTGAATGGATGCAGATTAAAATATGCTAGCATAATCATGTCCATTACTTTGACTTAATCAAACAAGTATTTGGTTTAGTTTCGGTGGCAGCTGAGTTATTATACATATTCACAGTGTTCAAATGTAGTTATAAATAACAGCTTTGTCAATTCTTTAAGCCTAAAGTGTTACATTAATAACCAGTAGGTGTTTCAGGAACATTTGAATTCTTTCTCTTACTCCTACTCGTCACAGGCAAGAATCAAGTGACTATACAATACGTTTGCGTTAATTGCGATTGTGAGTAAAACCATTCAAAATATTACAACAGTTTATCAAACTGACTTTGCTATTTCTGCTTGATGCTTGATGCTTGATGTTGAATTAGTACAAGGAGATGGAGGGAAAAATGTCATCCTACAAACCTAAGCTGATCATAAAGAAAATGTTCATCTTTCCTGTAAGAAGAAATTCCCTGAGAGCAGAAAAGACCCAGAACAGTGTATTGAAACAAGATAGTCTGGAATTGAGCCCCACTGATCTTCGCAAGTCCTACATAAACAGTGGAGCTATTTTATTTAAAGTCTGACTCTTCATGACATTTCTTAATTAATAACATTCACTTCATTAATCTCATTAATTACACTAAAGGTTTTTTGTTGTCTTGTTTACATCTTTGAAGTCCACAAATGCATAAGCTAGCATAACACATGCTGTGTGTTTTTGTATAAATATCTTTACATGTGAACATCATCTATCTGTATAGATATATGTATAAACGTATTATGCATACATATGTCTGTGAATATATATCTATATATTTTATCTCTATCTATCTATCTTTCTATCTATCTATCATGGAATTATTGCATGGTAATTACACCAAGGAATTTCCTTCTGTAATGTATACCTTCAATAAAGGGAAGGTTTCTTCAAGGAAAAAATGAAACTTTTCAGAGGGTTTGAAACTTTGTTGTAAATTACCTTCCCCAAAGCAAGGTTGATTGTTTTTTTCCCCACAAATCAGCAATTTTTCTCACTTCAATTTCAAGTGTTGGGAAAAAAAACAAAAGCAAAAAAAAACCAAAACCAAAGCAAACCAAACCAAACCAAACAAACCCTCACACCGAGATTTGGAAATACCACACTATGCTTTTGAAAGTATTTCTAAGCAGAAGTATTTAAAAATAAGACCAATACTAATAGCTGTGACAATATTATAACTGTATCTAATGCAATTAGTCTTTCAGCTCTTCAAGATACTCCTTCCTGGATAAATTCAAGATGTAAAAAAATATTAACAGAGTTTAGAAAGTATTAATTGGTCTGATATAACAGTATACATACCTGTAATGAATCTAATATTTTCAGAAAAAAATACAGAAATCTTGTTATTTTATCCGTAAAGACATATCTTTTTTTGACAGGATTTTCAATATCCTACTGAAAAAAAGGAAAGAAAATAAGAAAGCATAACACCCTTATCTGTACGTATGAGTAGAATTCTATAGTACAGTGATCAGATTTTATCATTGACTACTAAAGTTACAGTCTACTTTTGGTGTCAATCTATGACTGGATTTTATCATTCCAGACAACAACTTCAAATATGTGATAAAAAAGTAACAGCATTCCATCCATTCCTAGTATGCTTTAAAGGCATTCTGTGTTTCCTAAAAAAACCCCTATGAATAACAATAATCATAATTACTATTCTGTACATCCACTCTCTAAACAAAACACTGGGTTTAGAAAGAAGGAAATAGTTTTATTCATTTTCACAAAAAATAGATGGTATTTAATATTTGATTTGTCTCAGTTTATTGATTTTGAGTTAATGCAGAGATGGATAAGCTGACAATTTAATTTCGATACTCATTACATGGTTTAACAAACTAGATTACATTTATTCAAGTTCCACCTATTTCAAGAAAGCTGTGGAAATCTTCTAAAACCAATTTGAGAACACTTTGAACAACTTTTTATTGACAAAGACAAGGATTTCAAAGATTCAATCACTATGGTCTTTAACCAGGACTATTGACACTAAAGGAGAGAACTGGATAAACTTCAGTTGAAGGCTGCAAATGTTAAACTCTCAATGATTTCTTTTCGTTATTCTTATTCCAGTAGACAGTAACTAGCTGAAGATTGTATACATTCTGATTCAAGTCTGCACATGATTCTTAAAACTTAGCCTCCCTGGGACTTCAATAGGTGTTCTAATAACAGCAATGAAGCATAAATTAAACTTGAGCTTTCTCCTCAGCCTTTGGTATTTTTCCACAGTCATTTCTTCAGTGATCTGGTTCCTAGCCTGCAATTCCTTCTACTTCAGAGAATCCATCCAGCCCATTGGTTCCTAGAAATAACAAGAACTACTTACTTACAGAATTATATTTTAAAAAAATCCAACACAACTTTTCTGAGCATATAATCTGACACAGATTCAAGAAAGCATCACGTATACAGAAAATAAGACAAACTGGTAGGTTGACACTCTTTCATTTTTCCCTGTAGAGACTTTCTGTGATCTGTGAGGTTCTGTAATGCTTTTGCATTTTTGGTTCTTCTTTATTATTTTTGGTTTTAAGTGGAATATTTATTTATATTTCCTGTATACCTTTGATCCCAGATATAATAGAATTTACTCTAATTGATTCTGGGAGAAAAAACAAACATACAAACAAACCACATTCAGAAAAACCATGACTGCTGTCATCCTTTATTTTTGGCACTGTGGTAGGCTCCTGTTCACCTAGCTTTTGGAGTAGGGTACAGTTACTGAAATGTAGGTGCTCATTGTCATTTGAGATTCCCTGTGGGGGGAATCTGAGATCTCTATGAGGGACCAGCACATATGACCTAGGATCTATGGGAGACTATGCCTCTGGAGAGACAGGTAGAAGCCAGCTGAAATACTCTAAATCATCTGAGATAACACTAGATAACCATGTGTAAGTGTCTCAGTATCAAAATAGATGTCTGTAAGGTAGCTGTTTACATTGGAAGCCACCCATTCTTTTATAAACAATGGGAAAAAATGGTGCTTTTACATCAGAATGTTCCCACCTCAAATATCTAAACCTAATTCAAAATGTAATCCAAAAAGCTGTAGTCAAGGGTTGCTCATTTTTTGAGGCACCTAAAACTTGCTAGTTGACTTCCTCCTTAACTTAAAAGTCTTCCATGCAATGCAGGCAGAGAAATTTCCTCATACAAGAAGCTGGAGCCCAGTTCAGTTGTCCACAGACAGGCCTTTAGAAAGAATACCTCAAAGGTGACATATATAACTGAGGATCTATAGAAGACCTGTGTGATTGGTTCTGGAGTAGCAGCTGGAGGCCAGCTAGAGCACCTTACGGCATCCCAAATTAGACATCTGTATGTGGGCATCTGAACTGAGGTTTGAGACATGCAAGTCATCTCAGGCCAGCTCTATAGTCAGTGGAGGAAATACCGAGCTTCTCAGCAAAGTTCATGTGATCTATTTTAGATGTCTTCTTTAAAGTAAGACAAGTCCCTCTCCTAACTAAGAGCTGCTTAAATCTAAAATCAAGGCACCAAAATCTTGTTGATCCTCTGAAGTGCTAAGCATTAGACCAAGAAAACATGTAGACAAGTATTTAATTTTTAAGCTCATAATGATTTAAATGAAGTTAAACAATTGCTTGAGGATTTACTGGGTTATGAATACACTGAATGGCTTACAGGATTAAACCTTCAACATAAACTAAAACCAGGATTTCATCAAAGACGGGAAAAAAAAAAAAAAAACAAGGAAGGACAGAAGGGCAGTGTTTAATTTCTTTGTCAAATCCAAGAAAAGATGTGATCCATTTAGTATTTTGCTAGGATTGACATTTGGTTTCATCTGACTTGAAATTCAGGCCAACCTTTTTGAGATACTAATGCTTACAGAATCTGATCTAAACATTGAGTAAGGTGACTTTACAGCTGTTAGTCAGGAGAATGTCATTTTGGGGTAGAAACACATTTCTTTTCATGCTGAGAATTTTTGAAAAGTAGAAGGTCAAGGGAATGCAATATGTTCTCATTTTGTGTGTCAGAAAATTTTATAGTCATAGGAGATTCTTTTTTTTTTTTGTTCCACTGGAAATTTATAAAACTTAATTAATGAAAAATATGTGTTCAGATAGAATAATGTAAAAATAACAGGATGAGCTGTTTGCTGTTTAGTTGCCGTCTGGGGTTAAAGCACGACACAGGAGCAATACTTCATCTCTTCAGTTACACAGCTGAATTTACTGGGAGGTTTTTTCAGTAGGTTAATTGGTAAAACTGAGAGACATGTTCCCTAATACATAGCACAGATGCTATTAAAGAGTAATTTATATAGTAATTATATCTCCAGCTGAGACATAATCCTACTCTCTCCTGCTTTCCATACTTACGGGTATGATTGGCTAACCAAAGTAGTGTCGTATACATTCCTATTACAGCTTCCTAATTTAGAGCTTCCATGTTGGCATCAGCCCATAAGAAGGAGAAATCAAAACAACAACAGAAGCAACCCGCAAACATCCAAATTCCCTTTCACATCTTGTCTGGCAGTATTTTGAAACTATGTCAAAATTAAAATGATTAAGTAGCATTATAAATATCACTCTCTTGAGATATATGTATATATTCTTCCACTTTAACACACTTTGGTCTGTTACAAAGTACTTCTGTCATTCTTTATCATCATTATGAGAAAAATACTGTTGCCATGCACACAAACTTTATAAGCTTCTTTAGGGATTCTATCAAAAGGAAGTTGCTAATCTTTACCTGTAATTGCCTTTTACTGAAAGACTTGAAATGACTTTTACATTTATTTCTTTATTTCTTTATTTTGGCCTGATAAGTTATCCTGAAGCAGTTACAACCTCCTGGAAATTAGATAATTTTCTGTAACTATTTCAATTAGATGATAGTCAGTAATGAAGGAAGAATAATTTTTCTACAATTCATTTTCTCATGTTATGCAATCATAGAATGTAGGTGGAATTATTTATTACACTTTATAGTAATGAAAACACAAACAAAAGCAGAAAACTCTCAAAAAAACTGTTCAGAGATTGTGTTGCCATAAATCTCTAACATTTCAAAGGGGAAAGAGGGTTCTTTTCAATAAAAAGTATTCCTGTATGTTCTTAGGCTGTATAAATTTCTTCAACAAAATATAACTTAAAAAAATGTTTTTCTTCTGCTCCTACTTCCTCCTATTCTCTCCTTTTCTTTCAAGAATCTAAATGGAACCCTAAAGGTCTAAACAAAGAAAAATCACTGTATAAAATTTAAAGAACAGGACAATGAGATTTCTTTAGAAAAATCCATGAAAAAGTAATCAGTGAATCATAAGGCTTGATATACAAAGAAGTGGTGGGTGCTTCAAAGATGTTGTTCTGTGGCATTTATGTACCTGTGGTACATATATCCTGTACCTCCAAGGTTTAAGTCCAGGAATGCATACAAGTTACAAGGCTCAGAAAGCTTAATGAATCAAAACACCAACATTACATTTTTGGTTTTGTCATCAGTGATAGTCTTTTCATCAAATTGATCTTCCTTTTTCTTCTTTTTCTTCTGCTCATAGGTAAGCTTTGGTTTTGTTTATGTTGCTTGCAAGGAAAAGAACATTCATTTGCTTTCCTGTTTAAAGGTGATTCTCCCTTATTCTTCAAGTAAATTTCAGAACAGGGGAGAAACACAGCAGCACATTTCAAATGGGGGTTGGACTTAATTCTGTCTTTGACTCATTTCTTCCAGAGAAAAGCACTCACCTTTCAAATCTGCCTGGTATGTCTTAGCACTGAGATTGAGAGTCCTTTCTTTTGTGTCATTGTCAGATCTGCTTGCTTAGATAATATAAGATATGGGAAACTAAATCTGCTCTGAGAGTCCAGTTACACTTGACCTTTCTATGTATATTTGAGGAGAGAGCAATTACCTTTAAAGCATTCTATCTGGACTTTATCATTACATTTCCCGTAATCCCAATCTCTCATTGAAGAAGTTAATAATCTTATTACAGCCTTGTCTCAATTAGGCACTTCTTTACAGCGTTCATTTTAGAACTACTTTGTAAAATGTAATAAAAATCCTCCCCCCCACCCCCCGCCTTTTGTTTTTTATGTAATGAAAATGAGTTTGGGCTAATAGCTTTCTTTTCTCTGTAATTTGAGCAATGTATTTGCTGATTCCATTGCTTATCATGTTTTAATATTCCACTGGCTTAGTTGTGAGAGTTTATGTAAAGTGTTTTAGGCTACTGCTATGATTCATGAGTCCCTTTAAGCCTTGTGAAGAAAGGTGAACTTACTTGGCAATTGGAAATAAGCTTAGCAACTTTGATGGACTTACTGGTCTGAGTTATAAAAAGTTCACTGCAGGGTGTTTTTTTGAGTGAAATTTTATTATTCTTTTCAGGTGATGCATCTCTGTGCTTTAGTATAGAAACAAAACCAAAAAAGCTGGACCAAACCGGAAAGTCGCTTCCAGGGTTTTACAACAGGGTGAATTGTTTGTGCTTTGTGCAGTAGAACAAGGCCGTTTGAAATCAAGGCACATTTCACCAGGACGACTGATCAGCCAGCGCGGTCTCACAATGACCCCTGCCGGCTGCACCAGCGCTCCCTGCACAAGTGGCCGGCAAACACATGCTCCAGCGTTGCAAACTCTTTACACCCTTTGCATAATGCATGCATATATGCGAATGACACAGAGTTTGGGAGATGTTCGGTATTTGTCTTTTGAGTTTAACAGAAAGAAAGGATAGATATTAGATCCCATATTGATGTATTTGGTAACAAATAAGTGAAATAAACCAACATGACAAAGTAGGCTGATCACAAAGGCAAAGCATGCTACTCCATTCAACAAAACATAAAATAATCTATGACTTTGAACAATGACTATCCAAAATGCTTTGGGACAGCAATTTACAGTGTTCTAAACTGAGTGTTGCATAATCATATACCCACCACCTAAATACAGAAGCAGAGAAATTCTGTTCTTATGCCATCCTCCTTATTCCTGCTTTCCAGTCCATACAATCTGTTAACAAAACTTACTACTTCAATTCTAACAAAAATATTAGAAGTCAAAAAGTAACAATCTTTCCATTATTCACCAACAGCTGTGAACATTCCCCTGAATCTGTTTCTGCCTGCTCCTCTACCTTTAATGCTCAGCAAACCTACGGGGAGAGACAGGTGGATTTTAATTAACTGATCCTGGAGATCTCATTTAAGGTTATGAGGAATCTCAAGTCACTTTCTTCAGTTAGAGGAAAATCTAAGCAAAGCCCACTACTGACCTTGAAAAAAGAAATGAAGGAGAAAATTACATCCCCACTAGCATTTGTTAATTTTCTACAAGCTAAAAATTCACCCCATTTGGAGGATTACATACCTTTCAGGAATAAATGTTCTGTGGAAGAAAAGAGGTTGAAATGGTCACTGGATCTCAAGCTATTACTTAAAGGGCAACAACAGAAATGAAATAAGTTGGGAAACATTACAATAATTGTTATGAAACAAGTGTTTTCATGATTCTTAAGGAAATTTTGCTCTTAGTTTTGTGGGGTTTTTCCAATTTTGCAATCCTCCTTATCCTTAGAAGGATTCTTTTTCTCCTCTCCTCTCCTCTCCTCTCCTCTCCTCTCCTCTCCTCTCCTCTCCTCTCCTCTCCTCTCCTCTCCTCTCCTCTCCTCTCCTCTCCTCTCCTCTCCTTTCCTTCTTCTAAAACTATTAACTACCAAACTTAAAAAAGAAGGCCAAATGGAAGTGGATATTGATTCATTTTTCCTCAAGTTCAAGTGATGAAATAAACTCTGTGTGTGTGTGCATTTAAGTGAAATCAAGTCCTGCATGAGTAGTTTGCTATTGCCCTTATATCTACAGAATAGCTTGAACTTATCTGCCATTACAATGGTTATCATTTGTTGGTGAACAGAACACAGCTGACTATGAAGAGATAAAACAGCACCTGAATGAAGAAGATACATTACCGGAACTCAGAAATATCAACTGAATACAACTTGAAACCTTTTGAAAAAAGATAGGAAACAATGTGTCAGGACAAATTTCTGAAAGCAGGAAAAGATTGATGAATGTTTCGTAAGAAAGTTGAGACTCAAGATTTCGGTCCTTCCTTTTGATACTTGCTTTTCAGAAAACATTGAGATTGATTATAAAGTATTTTCTTTGTTTTAATGGCAGTCTTTTCAAAACTAAGAACGTTTTGAAGGACCCCTTCTGAGTTATGTAGCTTGTGGTTGTGATTTTGTTGACCTGTTACTAGAACCTCCAGGTATTTTCATTATTTCTTTTATTTTACTTCTTAGCAGAAGAAAACAAACAAAAAATAGTTTTACAGAAATTGACCTCTTTACTTCTCTGAGAAAGAGGTTTAGTAGCACTTGTATGGTTCATGTTTAAGATTCAGGCTCTACATTTTCATGTAGCAATTTTAAATTGTGTCCTTTAAGGATTTCTATGAAGGCAGTAAGACCAGATGTACAGACGAGGCAACTTCAGTTCCAATCTAACCACCTCCTGAATAGTTAACATTGCCTGGTGTAAAAAACATAACTAGGATTTCTTGGTTATCCACTAGCTATGTTTTCCACCAAAGTTACAAGAAGATACATCCTAAATAATATAATAAAGAGCCATTAGTTAATGAGAAAAAGCTTATACCACAAGCAGTTTCATGATACTTTTTAAAAATCCAATCCCATTTCTTTAATAGTCAAGAGTCTATGTCAATGAATAGTGCTCTTTTCCTTTTGAAGAAAGAATACAAAGTTGATTCCTAGTCTCTTTAGAAAATCCTTAATAATCGGTGTAATGTTCAAACAATAAGCTAAATTTTACATGATTTATTTTTAATCCCTTACAGCAGAGAATTCTCCTAGAATTTTGTGTCTAGAAAGTGACAAACATACCATATTTAGATTCACAGCTTAAGCAGTGCATCATACTTGACCTACAATTTCAGTTAGACTTTATTTCTCATAGTTTTGTGAAGCTTCAAGCGTGGTTTCTGCTATCTCACCATCTTTCACAAAATCATTAAGGGATAATTCTAAGACTTGTTCTTAAGATGAGTACACATGGTTGGATTTTGGTTGGCTAAGTGATAGGGAACCTATGCAAGAGTTGCTTTTTTATTGTATTTGGTGTATTACAGCTCTGCTGAGAGTTTTTTGGCATGAAAGACATTCAGCGTCTAAGAAGGACAATCTTTGACTGGCAGGAAAAAGTCAATGGCCCCAAGACAAGTTTATTACCATCATGCAGAGTATAACAGTTTCAGAGCAGGATCCCACGAGGACTTCCCAGACTCTTCAGTGAACAGATCACGTAATCAGTCTGTGCTTGGGGAATAACTGATGTTCTTTCATGAGCATGTACAGACAAAAGAATGGTAATGCAAGAATGTCTCTTTTGGGCATCTGAAGTATGTGTCTGACTTTTTGACACAATCCCTTAGTGAGCTCCAGAGGAGAAAGAAGACACAGTTATTGCATCTTGGCTGAGCTTTGCAAGCAGCTGCTTTCTTCTGTTCAACTGTAGCTGACTGTTTGCCAATACATGTGAAAGTATTTGTCAGCAAGAATTAAGCACAATGGTTTTCACATTCACCTTGTGGTAGGGTAAACACAGAAAGGATTTTGAGATTTTATTGACGTTGCATACAAGCTACCTCAGGTTTGCAGCCACACTGCTGACTAGATGGCTACTGTGTAGAGTTCGGTTTCTTTTTCAGATCTAAATTTGTCTATTCTCAAGGTCCAGTTAAGGTGGTCCAATAATAACATTGAAAATGTTTTAGTTGTCCTACAGTGCCTTAAGGTTAATAACAATATTAGCCTATTTTGATGCTTTGCTTAGTACTGGCAGATTACGTACAAAATTCCTACTGAGAAAAATAGTTGGAGAAGAGGAAAAAAAGTTCAGTTGAAACAATGATGAAAGCACATGAAAACACAATTCATGCATTAATGCCAGGTCAATCAATATGGAAGAGACTTGGTCCTATACAGTTCCATTAAATCACAGGAAAACTGGGGAAGAACTGTTTTCCAGGATTTAGAGAAGACAGCTAGGGAGTGGGACTTACCAGCATGTAATCTTACTTTAGGCATGTGTTTGTTTCATTTGTACTCAAAGTACTTTGTTTTCTTTTTGTAAAGTGGTTGCAACTGTTGGTGGAAAATACCTTATTTCCAAACTTACTTTAGGAAAGGTGGAGAAATAGTCTAACATCCAGATACGATTCCAATTGTAGATGGATTGCTTCAGTGAGAAGTTACTCCCTTATTTCCTGTTATTTCAGGCCTTTTCTCACTTAGAATAGTTCCATCTACTCACCAGAGTCTCAGCTCCTTTCTCTAGCACAATGAAAAGGATCCTCTATATCCCCTTCAACATTTGTGAGGTAGTCATGAAAATGTACAATGCCACAAGCTCAGACACAGTCATTCTGTACTCACACATTACTCAAACCTGTTATTTGGAAAGCCATAATGGGAATCACAGAGAATGAAAATTTTATTTGTCTTCAAATTTTTAGGCAACTGCATTAGTATCAGAAACACAGTAACTTACATAGGTGTAATTTATCTAGCCTTGGAAAAATTACAAACCATACTGGTGTGGTTATGTCTATAAAAGCAAATAATTCAGCCAAATTAAGATCATTAAAGTCAAACAGCTATTGCTGAGGACCTGACATGCACAGTGTATGTATTTTAAGGGAGTTATTTCTAACTGGTTCCAGAATGGTCTCCTGAGCTGAATGCCCCTTAGTAGCTGGCACTACTTTTTACTTTACAAAGGAATCCAGTTCAAATACTGAAGACCACCCCACAAGGTGTATAAAAGCATGGTTAGTGGGAATGACTACAAGATTCACCTCAGAAGTGTACTCCTGAGCCAAACTAAAATACCAGTGTAGACTCATGTTATATTTATCAGTTCTTACACTGCAAGGGTGGATAACTATTAGTTGCTGGAACTAGGTGGAAACTCTTGGATGACCTGGTTTAACTCATGACTTGTATGATAACTTTACTCAGTATAAGATCTCTAAATCAGGCACAAACCTGAATCACCTAGTCATTAAGATAAACATCAGTAGTCTCTATGTAAGCAAGGAAAATAAACATGCTTCTGAAGGTCTTTATGGAGTTATCGTGTCAACCTAGCCGGGTTCTTGACTATTAAGCAACTCTTCTCTCTAATTATGCTTATTTGATGCCCAAGTGTCATGGTTTTAGCTGGGATAGTTGATTTTCTTCACTGTAGCTAGCATAGTGCTGTGTTTTAGACTTAGTATGAAAATAATATTGATAACACACTAATGTTTTAGTTGTTGCTGGGTAGTGTTTACACTAGTCAAGGACTTTTCCAGCTTCCCATGCTCTGCCAGGTGCACAAGAAGCCGGGAGGGGAGGGGATACAACCAGGAGAGCTGATTCGAATTGGCCAGAGGGTATTCCATATCATGTGACGTCATGCCCAGTATATTAACTGGGGGAAGTTGGCCGGGGGAGGCAGCGGTCGCGGCTCGCGGACCGGTAGCGTCAGTCGGCAGGTGGTGAGTGGTTGCAGCACTTCTTGTTTAGTTTTGGGGTTTTTTTTTGTTTGTTTTTTTTTCCCCCCCTTCATCCAAGGTTTCATCTCTCTCTCGCTCATTATTTTCCTTTTCATTATATTATTATTATTGCTGTTTTATTCTAATTATTAAACTGTTCTTATCTCAACCCACGAGTTTTCTTACTTTGGCCCTTCCAATTCTCTCCCCCATCCCAGAAGGGTGGGGGAGTGAGCGAGCGGCTGTGTGGTGCTTAGTTGCTGACCGGGGCTAAACCACAACACCAAGTAAGTAAATGGTTTTATACCTGAGGCTGTACTTTGTGACAAATGTAGTATAGTAAATAGCAAATACATATTTTGAATAATTTAACCTTTCAGTTTATTCTGTTGCCTGCATGATTTAATTGACAAAGCCTTAAATGTGAACTGTGAATATTTAAGTCAAATACATAGTTACAATTCCTGATTTTTTACTAACTATATAGATAATGTGAATATGCAAGAGTGGATTATGATATACAGCTGTCATGGTTTAGTCCCGGTCAGCAACTAAGCACCACACAGCCGCTCGCTCACTCCCCCCACCCCAGTGGGATGGGGGAGAGAATCGGAAGAGCAAAAGCAAGAGAACTCGTGGGTTGAGATAGGAACAGTTTAATAATTAAAACAAAATAGTAATAGTAATAATGATAATGATAATGATAATGATAATGATAATGATAATGATAATAATAATAGTATAATAAGAAGTAAAATAATGAGAGAGAGAAATGAAACTCAGGGTGGAAACAAATGATGCAACCGCTCACCACCCACCGACGGAAGCTGCCAGGCCCCATGCAGTGATTGCTGCTTCGCCTGGCCAACTCCCCCCCAGTTCATATACTGGGCATGACATCATGTGGTATGGAATATCCCTTTGGCCAGTTTGTATCAGCTGTCTTGGATGTGCCCTCTCTCATCCCACCTTCTTGTGCACCTGTCAGAGCATGGGAAGCCAGAAAACTCCTTGACTAGTGTAAGCACTACCTAACAACAACTAAAACATCAGTGTGTTATCAACATTATTTTCATACTAAGTCTAAACCACAGCACTATACCAGCTACAGTGAAGAAAATTAACTCTATCCCAGCTAAAATCATGACATATATCAATAGGTTATGAGAAACAGGAATTTATAAACAAGAGGTTTTAAACTTCTAGCATCCAAAATTTGTATATTTAACTTTGATTCATCTTTAAACAAAAAAGGACAAAAGAGTCAAATTAAGACAAAATAGGTGAGGAGTTTTCACTGTCACTCTTTAGTCTTTTAATGCCAAAAGCTTTGTATTGTTCTACTGAAACACAGTTAGGAAAAAAGCACAAAAATTATAAACATCAAAATTAATTAATCATTTCTGCTTTTAAAGTAAAATTCACCTCACTTTTGGTAACCACTTAGCATAGTAAACATCTCTGTGTAAAGACCTTTGTGACCATTTTTAAGGTTACTGCACAACTTGTGGGTCAGGAAATTAGTTCAGTGTGTTCATGATAAACACAGTGCTAAGTTGACAAGAATCTAAATATATATTATTTCATTATGATAAAATCTAATAATATGAAATAAACTTATTTTAAATCAATTAATTCATATTTAGTTATTACTAGATTGACACAGGGACATTTTGAATAACTGGATTAAGTTCTAAGAAATTAATTTTCTCATAAACTTTTGTAATTTCCTTAGAGATAAGTTTGTTGAGCTCTCTCTTTTCTTGACCACGGAAAAGTTAAGTACCTTTAAAATGAGAAGAATTAAAAAAGAATCCTATTTTATGAATGTAATTGTAGTCTTTACCTTTATGAAAATGGGTACTCCTCAAGCATCTGACCTTTTGAAAACAGAGAAATGCAACAGCATAGCTAATAATAGGAACATATATTTGCAAATGTTTTTGTAGTGCATTCATACTTTAAATCAATCATTAAAGGATAGTTTCCCTCGTTTTACCATGGAAATTCATGCAAACAGTATTGCCTCCAGAAACAGGTGGTGGGTTTCGTTTGGGGTTTTATGGGGTTTCGTTCTGGTTGTTTGTTTTTTTTTTTCACCTCTAGATATGGCTACCACATGTGTATATATTTGGGAATGCAGAAAAATACATGCCTTCAACTGGGTAATTTTCTTAATGGTTGGGCACAGCCTGGGTCCAGGATAAAAAAATGCATCAGAAAGTGGCATTCATTTTATTCAAAATAGAATTTTCTTTCCTGTTATATTGCCTTTTCCTTAAAGCACACTTCCTGTTATTTCACCTGTTTTATCTCCTTTTTCTTTATATCCTTCCATTTAAAAAAGGAAAAAAAGTCATCTTCTATTTGAGGGATGTGCATGCTTCCAAACCACTCTGTCTTATGCTTTGGCTTTCTGATCATTGCACATGCAGACATTAATTCAGACATTTGGTTCTTATGAAATAAACCCATGTTTTACTTCTTTGCATAGTCCAGTCACATGACCTTATCTGTAGTTTCTGCAGGCTGTCATTGCCTTACGGATCTTTGAAAGAATATGTATAAGGCCATGTAGACACAGGTGAGCACAGAAAAAAGAGTCTCTAAGTTACTGCAGAAAGTTTATCTAAGGGCAGAATTAACAGAGATTCTTCCTAAATTCTGCAGATGAAAGTCACATAACTGCTGAGTCTGAATGGATACTTTTTTCTGTAGTCTAATTTGTCCACTGCTGAGAGTACAGTTGCATGAAAATGCCATTACTGCACACACACACACACATACACACACAGAGATACACACACACAGACTGTTCTCTTCTTCAGCTCCTCTCTGTCTCTCCCTTACCAAAAGGTAGATTTCCACCTTCCAACCTCATACCTGCACTTATTTTCTTCTCAAGTTACTCTTCTGGCTCCCTGCACTACTTACCTCTGCTCTTCCCTGTACAGATTATCCCTGCTATGCCTGGACATTATGTTTGCACTGCCCTGCTGTCCCACTGACAACATCCTATACTAAGAGATTCTTCTCTAGTATTACTACCAATCATTATCCCCTCTGACTTGTCTCTTTAAGAAAAAATATGTTCCCATATCCTGCTTTAACATACTCATTTGGTTTACACAATCTTATTTATAGTATGTCACCAAATAAGGCAGAGGCCTTAGTATGTGCTGTGCATTTGTTAAAAACTTTTTTGTGGACAGAGGGAAACATACCTTGTATATAAAGCTAAGAATATAATATTAGAATATTTGGAATTGTAGCAGCTATCTTCACCAAGGGCAAATCGTGCTTCACTAATCTTGTGACCTTTTATGATGGAGTGACTGCATCAGTGGACAAGTGAAGGAGAGCTACGGATGTCATCTATGTGGACTTCTGTGAGGCCTTTGACACTGTCCCCACAACATCCTTCTCTCTAAATTGGAGAGAGATGGGTGGACCATTCGGTGAGGAATTGTTTGGATGGTCACATCCAGATGGTCAATGGCTCAATGTCCAGATGGAGATCGGTGACTAGTGGTGTCTCTCAGGGGTCTGTATTGGGACCAGTACTGTTTAATAACTTCATTGAGGACATAGACAGTGAGATCAAGTGCACCCTCAGCAAGTTTGCAGATGACACCAAGCTGAGTGGTGCAGTTGATACACCTGAGGTACAGGATGACATCCAGAGGGACCTAGACAAGCTCGAAAAGTGACCTATGCCAACATCATGAGGTTCAACAAGGCCAAGTACGAGGTCCTGCACCTGGGCTGGGGCAACTCCCAGTATCAATACAGGCTGGGGGATGAAGGGATTGAGAGCAGCCCTGCTGAGAAGGACTTGGGGGTACTGGTGGATGGAAAGCTGTACATGAGCCGGCAATGCGCACTCGCAGCCCAGAAAGCCCATCATATCTTGGGCTGCATAAAAAATATGATAAAAAAAGAATGGCCAGCAGGTTGAGGGAGGTGATTTTTCCCTCTCTGTTCTGCTCTTGTGAGACCCTACCTGGACTAACGTGTCCAGCTCTGAGGTTCCTATTATGAGAAAGATATGGACCATGGTTGGAGTAGGCCCAAAGAAGGGCTACAAAAATGATCAGAGGGCTGGAATACCTCTCCTATGAAGAAAGGCTGAGGCAGTTGGTATTGTTCAGCCTGGAGAAGAGAATGCTCCGGGGACACCTTACTGCAGCCTTTCAATACTTAAAAGGGCTTTGTAAGAAAGATAGAAAAGAACTTTTTACCAGGCCTGTAGTGACAGGACAAGGGGGAATGATTTTAAACTGAAAAAAGGTAGGCTTAGATTGGATATAAGGATTAAATTTGTTATGATGAAGGTGGTGAGTCACTGGAACTAGTTTCCAAGAGAAGTTGTGGATGCCTTACCACTGAAAGTGTTCAAGGTCCAGTTGGACAGGTCTTTGAGCAACCTGATCTAGACGAAGATGTTCCTGCCCATGGCAGGGGGCCTGGAGTAGGTGATCTTTAAAGGACCCTTCTATGATTCTATGAAAGAGGAAAAGAAGCAAGTGATGCAAAGACAGTCAATCACCATCTCCCACAAGCACGGTCAGAAGGTCACAAGATTAGTCAACCAGGCAGTCTCTTGCCAATGGTTACCGTGGAAGAGAAGGCACTGTGATCAGGAAGAACACTTAATTTCTACCCCTTTTCCTGATGTTATTATTTCCCTTCCTCTGATTCAAGGGTCCTGAGGTTGGTAGTTTAATTCTGGTGGTGATGGTTAGGTGTTATGGTGAGTCATCAACATTTGGAGTCCTTCACTGAGTAAAGTCGCAAAATATGTTGCTGCAATACAAAGATTAACAAAGGTAAAACAAGTTAACCATAGCTATCTGGTCAATTAGAAAACCCACTGTTACAGATAAGCCAAGTACAACTAATCTGCAGGTAGGTTAAAAAAAAGCCCAAACAGAGCAGGCCTGACAAGCCTCAGTCCTCATCACTTACAAACTCAATACAAAATCTGTGGCCTGCTACTAGAAATGGCAATACTGTATTACAGGGCAACATGGATACACTTTCTCCAGAAATACCTAAAAAAATCAGTTCTCTTATCTCAGACAACTAAAGAAAAGCATATCTTGAGAAGCCTTACAAGTCTTTACTTCAGTTTGCCACCCAGCAGCTTAGCACTTCAAAGATAATGCTTCATGAAATAAAAGATTATAAATCTACTTTGTTACATAAAGGTGATCCACCTTCTGGAAGGTATGTCCTATAAGGAGCGGCCAAGGACTTTGGGTTTGTCTAGTTTGGAGAAAATGAGGCAAAGGGTTGACCTCATTGCTCTCTACAGCTTCCTGAGGAGGGGAAGTGGAGAGGGAGGTGCTGAGATCTTCTCCCTGATATCCAGTGACAGAATGCATAGGAATGGCTCAAAGCTGTGCCAGGGGAGTTTTAGATTGGATATTTGTCGTGGTTTAACCTCAGTCAGCAACCAAGCACCACACAGCCGCTTGCTCACTCCCCCCTGGTGGGATGGGGGAAAGAATCAGAAGAGTAAAAGTGAGAAAACTCATGGGTTGAGATAAAGACCATTTAATAGGCAAAGCAAAAGCCGCGTGTGCAAGCAAAGCAAAACAAGGAATTCATTCACTACTTCCCATCAGCAGGCAGGTGTTCAGCCAACCCCAGGAAAGCAGGGCTCCATCACGCGTAACGGTTACTTGGGAAGACGAACGCCCTAACTCCAAACGTCCCCCCTTCCTTCTTCTTCCCCCAGCTTTATATACTGAGCATGATGTCATATGGTATGGAATATCCCCTTGGTCAGTTTGGGTCAGCTGTCCCAGCTGTGTCTCCTCCCAGCTTCTTGTGCACCCAGCAGAGCATGGGAATCTGAAAATGTCCTTGACTAGTGTAAGAACTACTTAGCAACAACTAAAACATCTCTGCATTATCAGCACTGTTTTCAGCATAAATCCAAAACATAGCCCCACACTAGCTACTATGAAAAAAAAATTAACTCTATCCCAGCTGAAACCAGGACAACATTAGGAAACATTTCTTTACCAAGAACGTGGTCAAACACTGGAACAGGCTTCTTAGACAGGTGATCAATGTCCCAAGTCTGTCAGTGTTTAAAAGGCATTTAGACAAGGCCCTTAAAAACGTGCTTTAACTTTTGGTCAGCCCTGAGTTGGTCAGGCAGTTGGACTAGATGATCACTGTAGGTCCCTTCCAACTGAGAATATTCTATTCTATTCTAGTCTAGTCTAGTCTAGTCTACTTTACATATTTTTAATATTTCCAGGATCCAGTAACAATTAAGCATTTAATTTCAGGTTTGTAATTGTGGTCTGGATAAAATTTACACACACAATACCCATTTTAGTGTCCAAGTCTCTTCCTGGCACTAAGATTTGGTGACACTATACTTAAATTCTCTCTTTGCCAAATGCAGAAAACAGCATTCCCTTATTTTATAAAATATCATGAGGAAAAATGAATTATACTGATGTCTGAAAAGATGTTTAAGTAGTATGAAAAAATGGCCAATAAAAATATCTAGATGACTAGAGAAAATTTTTAGGACTGCTTCTATCCTATTAAGTCTTCTCATCAAGTACTTCTCACTGTCTTCAGTTATTTCTATTGCCTAGAGATTTACTGCTTAGGTTTTATAACAGAAATTATGTCATATATTTTTCCAGACCAAGTTTGTAAATACACCAAATAGGTCTCAAAGGCATTTAAACACTGGGAATTCAGTGTCTTTATGAAAAAAAAAGCTAAAAAATCACTGAATAATTTTAACTAACAAATATGTTTGCAGAACTGTTCAGAAAAACAGGACAACGTTAATGAAGAAAATGTTTCTTGTCAGTCCAATAGATCAATCAATTTTATCACTGGAACTATTGTAGATTCTTGGTGTCTCAAACTGTTGTAGGAAGGGCTCTGATTGTAAAATAAAGGCTTTCTATCTTCAAGTCTAATATGTCTTTGAATCTGACTGTTCTCAACAATTGAAGCAATGGAGCTTAAATCAATATGGAGTTTCTTGATATTATAGAATGTGGGGAAAATGAACTTCCAAACAAATGATGCTTAAAAAATACTCTTGTGTTTATCTACACACTCCTTTTCTGTCAATGAGACCCTTGAAAGGAAAGGGATCAGTCTATGACAGTTGGTAAACATTTTCCATAACTTTTTTAACACAGAAGACCCCTTCCTTGAATTTCAGCCTTCTCATTCAATTTATGCTGGCACTCTTAGGCACTGTTGTGCCTCTGAGAGAATATTTTTCTTGATGAATGACATCTGGTCTGTTCAAAAGAGCAAAATCTCAGTTGAGAGGGAATGGTTCTTGAGAGTTGTTATGAGACCAATCTACATGAAGACTGTTGAGAATTCTAGGAATCTCGGTTTATTTAAAATAGTAATTTTGAAATTTATTGGGAGGAAAATCACTGATTTATAGCATTGAAATAAATTGACTTTATAAACAGAATTATTGTGATTCATGTACATATTTTTTCTGGGTATTAACAAGTTCAGAGTCTCCTTGTGGTCCTTTTTTCAGGTAATATGAGAGATTCTCTTAGTTTCTATTCACATTAAAATGACTTCTTCTGTTCTGTCAGTTTGCAACACATTTGGTAATTTATACCTTTGCTCTTCAAGGAACCAGCATCCAATTACTACCAGTAGGAAGACTCAGCTGGGGAAAAGTAAGCATCAAGTTGTTAGATGTTAAACTGGTCCCCTTATTCTGCAATGGTAATTGCAAATGTCTGCTTTTATTCATTTTAGTTAGAGTTCCCACAAGCAAAGGTGTTCATCTAGCTATCTCGTATTACAGTAAAGCAGTAAAGTTCTCAGCATACATTCCAGAATTCATTTTGTCCTATGAAATGGCAACAGGAAATATGTAATAATTCATACACTACAAAATCACCATACATTATACACAGATACACACACTGTTTAGATATGTTCTATAAGTAGAAGAAGTAATACTGACCAAACCAACAGTAATTTATCTGGGGTGGGATGCAAACATCTATACACAGCTGCATAATGTCATCTGACACATGAGAGGTTCACATGTGACACTGAACCTATTAGAGAATCACTTTTTTGTGGTGGGAACTGAAGTCCAGGTGGGAACTTCTGCAACTTGAAATGGCACTAAGTACCTGTAATGAGTCATATTTTTCAACCCCAAGGCAATGTTTCAGAAACTTTAAATCATTCCAAATGGTACTGGAGACTTTGATACTGGAGACTGAGCTTGAGGTATCTAAATTATAGTTATAATCAATGTATTTATGTATATAATCAGTGTATTCAGAAATCCAACTTCAGGCTCTAAATATCCAGATTTAAGCATCCAACTTCATGTGTTTACACTGATATTTAAAAAAAAATCCCCATAATTTATGTGTATATATAATTTGTAAGTATATACACTTTCTAATTGAAAGCAAATACAAAGTTATCAAAATACATATTTTACACTTTATTTCATGTCTTTAACATCCATATTTTGCTTACTTATTTATTTCTTAAAGACTTCTTCCAACATCTAATAATTTTAAAGTGTTTCGTCTTGCTCCTGTTTTAAGCATCTTGCAAGAGATGTCATCCTTCACTTGCCAGTATTATTACACACAAAAAAATTAAAGTCAAGATGTATAATATAAAGTCCTGTAATGGTAGTCTTAGTATCTGGAATCTTCATGCTAAGCAGAATATTCCATAAGGAAAGATGGCACTTGTTTCACAGCACAGAATATAATCATAGAATACACATTTGCTGAGGTTAGAAGGGACCTCTGGAGATCACCTGGTCCAACCCCCTGACTCAAGCAGGGTCACCAAGAGCTGATTGCTTCAGACCATCTCCAGACAGCTTTAGAGTATCTCCAAGGATGTAAACGCCACAATCTCTTTGGTCACTCTCACAGTGATAAAACTGTTTCCTTATGCTCAGATGGAGCTTCCTGTGTTTCATTTTGTGCCCATTAGTTCCTGTCCTGCCACTGGGCACCAATGAAAAGAGCCTCTCTCCGTCTTTTTTGCACCCTCCTTTCAGGTATTGATGCGATCTCCCTGAGCCTTCTCTTCTCCACGCTAAACAGTCCCAGGTCTGTCAACTTTCCCTCATATGTGAGATGCAGGACTTAACATTTTCTTTTCTTGAACTACATGAGGTTCCTGTCAGCCCATTTCTCCAGGTTGTTGAGACCCCAGTAGTGTTAGAGAGCATTTTAAATTTATGATATTTTTAGTATTGAAAACCTATTTCATGTCATATTCAGACTATAATAGTTATGCATTAAGGTATTATAAAGATACTTAAAATTGTAATTTTTTTTTACAAGGTTTTATAAAACTCCAAATTTTTTTTTTTAAGTTGGTGATTTTTTAAAGAGAGGGTTGCTGTTTTCCACTTGTAAGTTATCTAGTAAGGCAGAGAAAATAATATTAAGAATTGATATAAGTATTTGACATATTTTTTGCTAACATAAAAAAATTCAATTATAGTTTCACCACTTGTCAGTATTGTAGCTATAAACCTATTAATAAAATCTTCATACCATGCTAACACATTCTATATATTGTCAGTAGAAGAACAGAGGCATATATACTGAATAAAGGAAATGACTTCAACTTGCACCAGGGCAGGTTTAGACTGGATATTAGGAAAAATTTCTCCACCAAAAGGGTTATCAATCATTGGAACAGGCTGCCCAGGAAAGTGGTTGAGTCCCCATCCCTGGAGGTACTTAAAAGATGTGTGGATATGGCATTTAGGGACATGGTTTAGTGGTGGACTTGGCAGTGTTAGGTTTACAGATGGACTTGATGATCTTCAAGGTCTTTTCCAACCTAAACGATTCTATGACTCTATGATTCTAAATTGCAAATAATATATTAAATACATGTGGAATTTAATAACTGAAAACCAGAAGTTTGGAGACAAATAAGAGAAAATGTTAGGCTCAAATAAAATGTTGAGGGATCCATTCAAAAGACTGAAGTATAAGGAGAATGTTCAGTGCACAACACAGAAGACTTTAACTGATCCTTTTATTATTGGCCATGTACTTGCTATCTTGGATTACTGTGATGGTGTGCGCCCTGCCCCCTGCCCCAACCTGACCTTTATCTTCCATAACCCTGCTCAAGCAATAACCACCAGTGGCGGTCGTAATGAATGCGTCTGGTTATGATGGCTGCATCTGGCTCAAAGTGGATTCGGGAGACATAACAACACAAGAGCTAAGGGCTAATTTGAGCAACACGCCCACCTAATCACATTGCTGGTCAATTTCCGACTCAAGCAAAATTTGGAAGAAATTAACGTCTGTAGTCAGTATGCAAATATGACTATGAGTCAATCATCTTATCCTATAAATAGTGAGCAGCCCAAGAATCCTTGTAGCTCTCCTGCATGGCAGCAGGCTGCACGACAGGATCTCTCCTTGAGTAAGGACGCCTCTCAATGTTATGCAGAGACCCCTTACTCCTCGATATTGAGAGACTCCTTGCCGCAACAGATGCTCAGTAAGTGACTAATAGCTTGCTAAACTTTGTAAGCTTTGCTAAGATTATATCTTAGATTGATCATGCACATATAATCCTTTAGACATAAACTGCTGACCAAGTCTGTGACTAAGTTTGAATCCAGCTGCACCTAGGCTTTTCTAAAAGAAGCAGTTTAGAATTAAAGGGGGTCGTCTCTGAGCCTCATGACTCAATGGAAGGGTCTACCTAGCAATTTTGTCTGTCCCTGTCCTCTGTGCAGTAAACAATCAGGTGTACCATGCCATCGAATCTTGTTAAACCACTATCACATTTACTATCAATCTTTGTTAAATCACTGGTTTATATCAATAAATATATTGTTGCTTCTCTTTTATGAGCGGAGTGCATCACTCCACCTGTGACAATTACTTCAGGGTCAGCAAGGCACAAGTGATAACTTGGCTGGGGCAACTCAAAGCCGATAAATCACTGAGGTTAGGTAGGACTTATTCAACAGTGCAAAATAAGCCTGAGGAAAAACTTTAGAATGGAAAACAACATTCTTGGAAAAGTCATTAATTTGTGACTTAAATCCCAGAGACCTGAGTGTGATAAGGTTGGTGTTGAACAATTAAAACCATTTTGGAATCAAGTGAGAATAATAGAAGCTGTACACAGATACAAAGTTTTCAGTTTTCATTCTTCACAATATTAACAAACTTCTAGATGTGAGATCTGGGAGGAGTTTTCTTTTGTATTAGGCTAAAGAGAACTGCTGGTATTTCTGCTTTCCTCTGTAACATGGTGTAGTGGGTTAACCTTGGCTGGCTGCCAGGTGCACACCAAGTTGCTCTCTCACTCTCCCTTCTCAGCAGGCCAGAGGGAGAAAATACAATGAAGAAGCTCTTGGGCTGAGATAAAGACAGGAAGATCCCTTACCAACTACTGTTACAGGCAAAAGAGACTTGACCTGGGGAAGATTAATTGAGTTTATTGCCGAGTAAAAAAAGAGTAAGATAGTGAGAAACAAAACCAGCTCCCCAAACCCTGCCTTCTTCCCAGGCTCAGCTTCACTCCTGACTTTTCTAACTCCTCCCCCCTGCAGGAGGATGGGAAATGGGAGTTGTGGTCAGTTCATAATACTTTGTGTCTGCTGCTTCTTCATCATGCTCTACTCCTGCTCCAGTATGGAGTCCCTCCCAAGGGATGCAGTCCTTCAAGAACTTCTCCAATGTGGGTCCTTCCCATGGGCTGCAGTTCTTGAAGAACTACTCCAGCATGCATCCTTTCCACAGGGCACAGTCCTTCAGGAACGGACTGCTCCAGCGTGGGTCCCCGATGGGGTCACGGGTGCTGCCAGAAAACATGCTCCAGTGTGGGCTCTCAGTGGGCTGCAGCTTCTTTCTAGACCCTCCCATGTGCTCCAGCATGGGGTCCTCCACAGGCTGCATGGTGGATACCTCCATCACCGTGGACCTCCGTGGGATGCAGGAGGACAACCAGCTTCAGCACAGTCTTCTCCATGGGCTGCAGGGGAGTCTCTGCTTCTGCACCTGGAGCACCTCCTTCCTCTCCTTCTTCGCTGACCAATTTTACCACTGACAGTTTTTCATCCATTCTTTAATATGTTATCGCAGAGGTGCTACCACCATCACTGATTGGCTCAGTTTTGGCCAGTAGCAGGTCCATCTTAGAGCTGGCTGGAACTGGCTCTCTCCAACATGGGGACAGCTTCTGGAGTCTTCTCACAGAAGCCACCTCTGCAGTACCCCAGCTACCAAATCCTTGCCATATAAATCAAATACAAATAGTAAGAGCCTGGGATAAAATACAAGGTGGTCCGTTCCAGTCCTAAGCTGGTCATTACAGGCCAAGCAAGATGGTCTTTTCCATTCTGATCCCTATCACACTCATATGACTTGACAAAAGCAATAAACATTTCAAAGAGGACAACATATTTTCAAGAAAGGGGTTTAAGGTTTGTTCTTAAAAATTTTATTAAAAAGTAAACTCATACACATATATATACACACACACTTACTCTTTTCTCATGTACCATGGGCCAATTTTTATCTCTGTAATTCAAATGTAGATGTATGTCAGTACAATGATTCACAGGGTAAGGATTCTTCCTAAAAGATAAGTTTGTCTATCTTTAAGGCAAGAGAAACATCTTCATTCTGAATTTCCCCAATAAAAGATGATGAAGAAAGATCCTTAAAAATACTTTGTATTCTTACATTTAATCTTTATAAATAATGGATCATTGCAAACACATCCTAAAAGACAAAACTCTAAAAATTAATGTAACTATTTTTGAGGAAAATAAATCTCAATTTATATACTTAGGTATATTGTAGAATAACGTTATCTGGATTAGAAATATTTACAAAGCTCCCATAAAGTCTAGAGATGAAATTATGAGATTAGTAGAAACACAAGAACACGAAACTGAAAATCAAATAGCCTAAATAAAAAATAATGCTTATGCAATTCAACAGGAATTTTTAACTGGATACTTTGAACAGATACTGAACTAGAACAGAAATAGAAATAGAAAGTTGAAATAGAAAGTCTTAAACAGTGTCCTTGAATAAGTTTCAGTAATCACTTTGCTTAATAATTACTAGAAAAATTGTTGGTTGGTTGGTTGGTTGTTAGTGTGGGTTTTTGTTGGGTTTTTTTTGCAAAAATGAGATAAATAAATGGTACCATCAAAATAACCTACTTAGAAAGTGTGACTTCAGAACAGGAAGGAAGAAACTGAACACTTCTTCATCCCAGCAATACAAGTAAGACTCTATAATTTCACTTCATTTTAAGAATGATTTTGCAGCAACTTGATCAATAGTTCAAAAGTACTTCTGAGGATTTTGCTTTACAGTGTTTTGTTTTGTTCTGTTTTGTTGGTTTTTTTTTCTAAGACTTTTGTGTTTTCTGAGTCCCTTTAAAATGACTCTAATTTCTATTTAAATTAGATAACCCAATTCAAATTCCTTTCTGAGTTATGCATTGGCTATCACAGAATCAATGCCTCACTACTACGCATCAAGGACAATATGGAAATTGATTGAAAGCCTAGAATTTATTCTGTTCTGAATTCACTGAATATTTTGAAAAGAGAATGAATACAGTCAGCATGTTACAGAAGACTCAATCATACAATGTATACAATAAAAATAGTGACAGTTTGAAGAAAATTGTACCTTGATAATCTTTACTTGTTATCACTGGTAATTCATCACTCTTCTCTCTTCTGTTCTGAATGTTCAAGGTACCCTACATCTCTTTTTGCCTGTCAGACTTTTACATAATTTTATTTAAATTATAAATATATCATCACAATTATGTGACAAAGCAACACTTAAATTAAATAGCACAAAGATTTTTATTTTCTTTTATAACTTGTCCTGGAGTATAATCATATTGCGTACATGACGAAATCCTTTTTTCTCTCTAAATCTTCTTTAGATAAAACAAGGAATTAAATATTTATTATTGAGTGGGGGAATAATTATGGATCTATTTAAAAAGACAGTATTTCCATTGTGTTTGAAAAGCTTAGCTGTTTGGATGAAAAACTAATATCATTTATATTCTACTTTGAAAAGCAGAAAAGTCCTTCAAGTCCACTCATTTTTATTACAGGGAAAAAAGTAGAAATGCATGGGAAATTATTTTACTGTCCTACAAAGCTTTTTGAGATTTCAATTCTGCAGGTCAATTATTCAATTATTTCTTCATTCAAGGTTTTAAATGAAGAAAAGAATAAAGAGTGAGAGGAGGGGGAGAGAGGGATTCCTGAAACAGCCAATTTCCTACTCTCAAGGAAGGTGAAAAGGCTAAATTTAAATCACTGTTTTGACCTAATTTATTTGAATATGATCACAGCTAATAAACATGACTACTTGTCAGCTGTTTTGACAGTTTTCATTCAACTTCTCCCCTACAAGCTATAATAGTTGTTCGTTGGTTCAAGACATCCTGGCTCCACAATCCACTTACAAGGATTGTTAACATATCTACAGCACACACATGTACATATGTATACATGTAAAACCTAACGGCCTTCTATGATGGAGTGACTACATCAGTGGACAAGGGAAAAGCTATGGATGTAATTTATCTGGACTTCTAACACAGTCCCCCACAACATCCTTCTTTCTACATTGGAGAGTCATGGATTTGACGGGTGGACTTTTCGGTGGATAAGGAACTGGTTGGATGGTCGCATCCAGAGGGTAGTGGTCAATGGCTCAATGTCCAGATGGAGATCGGTGACTAGTGGTGTCTCTCAGGGGTCTGTATTGGGACCAGTACTCTTTAATATCTTCATTAATGACATAGACAGTGGGATCGAGTACACCCTCAGCAAGCTTGCAGATGACAGCAAGCTGAGTGGTAAGGTTGACACACTTGAGGTACGGGATGACATCCAGAGATGTGGTAGATGCCCCATCCCTTGAAACATTCAGGGTCAGGTTGGACGGGGCTCTGAGCAGCCTGGTCTAGTTGAAGATGTCCCTGTTCATTGCAGGAGGGTCGGACTAGATAATCTTTAAAGGTCCCTTCAAACCCAAACCATTCTATGATTCTATAATTCTATGATATATTCTTTCTCAGCATCAGAAGACCCACATTTAAATCCTTACTCCAAACCTTGCACAAAGGGAAGCTAAATTTATGTCTTCCTCTTTACTGCTCAACTGTGCTGTCACACCACTTACATAAAGTTTTGTCACTGAAAAGGCAAAAAAAAATCAAATTAAGAATCTAACACCACTGCATGGTCATAAGGGGATCAGGCTTCTGTAGGTTATGTCTAGGCTTCTGTCTAGGTTTACAGCTCAGGCTTTCCAATCAGAAGTTACCAAAAATGCCTAACCAGCCCCACACACAATTTAGTACTTTGCCAGTTTATGATATTATTTGACATTAAAAATTATATGTAAGTTGTATGTATTCTTAGATAAAGATAGGGATATCTTCTGTGTTTATGTAACTCATTTACATACAACTGGTATCTCTGTGCATGTGTGTATGTGTGTGTGTGTTTATCCTCATTCAGGCTGCAAATACATATAACTTGTTTCTGATGCACATAGTTCTCTTTTCTATCCATAGGCAACAAGCTAATCAAACAAAATTATTAAACTGTGAAGTGAAAAAATAAAAGTCATAAAACCACCTCTAAATTTTTTTTTTTTGTACAGTGACTTTTGAAATCAAGATCTGACAGTTACTGTCACCAAAAGCCAGGAATAAAACTCCTTAACACTGGGCACATTAAAGAGCAAGCATTACTTTAATTGGTCCTGGGTGCATGTGGGATCTCTTCTCCTAACATGCACACCTACCATAATTCCTTTTTGACATTTATACGTGAAAGTTAACACACCACACCTATCTAACACATAATCATTGACCTGACTGGGCATCCCCTTCTATTGGTCTATATCTTCTCCACTTAAGTTTAAAGCTACAGTGTGATTTTAATTCACTGTGCATGCTTAAAGGAGTAGAGGTGGGTAGTCCTTTCGTCCCTCAGTTGAGTAGGTGGTTGCAATCTCCCCCTGCTGGAATTACCTTTCCCCTAGTTTCCATGCTTCGGCTCCTTCTGGGCCAAGATGTTCCCTGTTATCACTGCTGACTGATTTGTGGCCTTCCCTTATCTTCACACCCTTCTTTGTAGCAGGATATTTCCACTGTTAGTCCTTGAAGTTCTACTGATTTGTATTCTTTTAGGAGGTTCTTGTCAATGGTACATTCATTGCTAATAGCCTCTTGTCTGGCCTAAGCATTATTTATTATCTTGTTAAAATTCTCAGGTGTTAGTCTCTACTCCTAACTATGATTCTTTCTTAACTACTAATAACTCCTACACTATTCCATTTCATCCAAGAATAGTATAAATATATATATGTGAGGTAACATTACCATTTGTCTGCACAGAATTTCTCACACGTTAACTAAGTTGAACTGAATCTCACCACCATTCTCATGAACCATATTATGAGGAAGGGAATACACTTTCTGGAGTGTCCCCATTTAGGCAAATCATATAAATAATGAATTTGTTTTTAAATTATCTCAATAATGAAGTGATATCATTTAAGCATCTAAATCAAAAACTTCTGTTTCTTAGCAATTTTGAAAATCAGACTTCTCTTGTGCTGAGTCATCTAAGCAGAACAGAGATTTATTCCAGATACTTTGGTGGAAATTCTATCTCTATTGAAGTCAGTAAAAAAATAAAATTTAACTTCACCTCACAAATTGTGTCTTATCAAATGCAGTAAAATAAGAAGATTATAACTTTTGTACACATTGTGCTGACATAAGTGCATCATTTCAGACAAGATATCTGGAGAGGAACCTATCAGGCATTTTCTCTGTATTTTTCTTTCCATTAAATACTATAAATAAATCTCTTATATAGTTCTGCAGCAACACTCTCACAACACTTTTCATCATGTCAGAATAAATTGTTTCATCTACACTTTATTTTCTGTGTAACTACTGATCAACTTCTGATACATTTCATTTCTTTCTGTGCTTAAAATTTGTCCATCAAGAGATCATGATTTTCCCCATTGCATTCTACTCAGAATTATTCATAGGGGAAAAGCTGGGTGAGAATTTTTCTTCTTTTGGATGTCTGTGGGCACATTTTTGTGAAGATTTTATATTTTGGCTGGCATCTAAGGTCATGGTTATTATTAAGCCTCAATAAAAATTCTCTTATTCCTTCTCAGACTTCGATACTCCTCCTCAAAATAGTGTCAATATTTTCTTAAGATTCACTATTCTGGAGGAGTGCTGGCACTCTTCATACCATTTTGTTATTGTTATTGTTATTGTTATTGTTATTGTTATTGTTATTTCATTTATTATTTTTTTTTTCCATGGTAAATAAAAAAACATGAAGTAAACATTTAACCAAGATACTTTGGATGAAAGAAATTTTAATGTTTTTAGAGGCTTTTATTTTTTCTGTTTAGAGTAACTCAAACTGCCTTGTATTTTCATCAATGTGCCTTGTTTAACTCTCCTAAGAATACCATAAAGCAGCATTTATTCCAGGTGATGGGCCACGATATCACACAGAGAGGTCTCTGCAAACTGTAATTTCTGTGATCATGGTCTTAACTAGCTCTGCAAAATTTTGAGGGCTCTGCTGCCTTCCTGCTTTTTCACCCATAGTCAAGCATCAGCGATAAGGCAGTGGCTTAAAGGGAGAAAAACTAATGGTGAAAGTTTACCTTGCACCACACTTCTTAGGAGGCTGCATGCAGGATTAGTTGAAACTGGCTTTTGTTCAAATTGCATATTAGAGTTTAATGAGACAGGAGTTCACTCACCTCTAATTTTAAAACTAAGAAGGGCTGAAACTAAGGTTAGAACTTAAATTGAACAAACAGAAACTTCAAATGCAAGGTTCTTGCCTGGGAGGAATGTGTAGTGTTAAGATATCTATAATCAGCTTTCAGGACCAAAATTTAGTAAGAAGAGAGTTTTCTCACAGACGGCTGCAAAATAATCATACTTCAGAAGAAAAAATGTCAATCTGCTTGCTGGTTTTATGTATTTTTCATTATTAAACTTTGTTTCTAAACATTATTCAGAATCTTTAACAAAATATAAAAGATAATGCTGAAATTGTAAAAATGTTTAGCAGTTAAGAACATATTGACAGCAGTTTTGCTATATTTCTGAATACGTAAAAGAAGATACTTTCTGTATCTTAACAGTTGCAGGGTTCTTTTTTTTTAAATTTACATTGTCTAATATTCTTGTTTATCATTTTAGGAAACTTTTTTCGCAGTCACTTCATGTTGTAGATCTGTGAATTTACAGTTAAGCAGCCTTATACTTGTAAAACCAGGCACTTGTCTGGAAAGAGGGAAAAAGCTCATGATGTGTGGAATGAACTTTATCCTGGAGGCTTTCTAATTTAATTGATGCAATTTGACCTTGCCATTAGTCTTGCTAGAGGCAAGCTATTTCTGTCTGCATTACTTTTCATTATTACTTTCATGTAGAAACTCAGTACCTGCTGCTCCATATAAATGTGTGACAGAGCTAAAGAATATATCCTGGAAAGTCATTCAACTCCTAGCTACTCTTATACTTTCAAAGTTAATTCACACAAGTGTATACCATAGTGTCATATATCAAAGTCTGTTGTATTAACAGAAATTTGGAATACTAAACTTGTGATTGTGATCTGAGATATTGTAGGAAATTTATATTCCCTACTTAGTTATCTGGAGTCCAGGTATCATCACCTTAGATATAAATCAATCTTATCCTGTAGCAGGTACTTCATGGCTGTGCCTGAGCTTATTATTAATTTACTGTGTTCTTTTTTGGTACAGAGTGAATGAGACAATCAAATGATATATCACATAAACAATTAAAAACTATCCTTGTGGCTTTAAGCTATTGAAATGATGAAGAACTTGTGCAGGATGTAACAGTCCTTGAATAACTTTCATTGTTAGACATTAGACAATATGACAAATTTTAGTCTGACTCAGTCATTTAGAATACTATCTGCAGAGCTCTGTCAGATGCTTATTTATCTTTATTATTGTCTGGTAACTTGGGTAGACACAGGACTGATAACAAATACAATGAGAGTACATGGATTAAATTAAGAACACTCATATGCCACATTGTTTTTCCCCAAAGATAAATATAAGAGACTCAAAAAGTCCATAACACATACCATTAATATAGCTTTGCTGAATATTAAGGCAAATATCTGTCAATTTTCTAATTTCAATCATTAATTAAAGATGTAATTTGCAAATATTGTCAACTGCTGTTTTGCAGATTATTTTGAATCTCTGCTGAAAATAATTTAACTGTTAAAATCCATCAGCCCAGTACAAATCAGTGCTGAGTAACCTTTTTCATGTCTATAAGCTTGATATTCACATAGATACATAAACATTCAGTCATCCCAGAAAGAAACCAATCTTAAGGTTTTGCATATAGTTTTTTCTATTAGTATCAAAGGATTTTTAGTTTGGGTTTTTTTTGAGAAGGCTGATTTCCAAAGAACTCATACAAGGAACTATGCTTCAAGTGAGGAACTGTTTCAAAGAATTTACAATTCAAATGACACATTTGGAAACTAATTCTATATTTTACTGACATATTAACCTTAAACTTTTATCGTTTGACAGAAACTGTCATGAAGCAAGTTAAAATACATGCTTGATAAAAACACTTAAAAACCAGAAGTTATCCTGAACTGAATTATATAAACAAAAAATGAATTAGCATACCTTTCTTTTTTTTTCTCTTTTTTTTTTAAAGAAATATTGGACTATGAATAGTAAGAAAAAGAACATTCATTGGGTTTGAGAGAGAACAATGTTTGCCTAGTTTAAATAGGAAAGCAGCAAGAAAGGAAAATGCTGGAAGGCCAAATAATGTTTCAAGGATAACTTGTTACTGAAGTGTTTTTTCTTAACCTGTCTGATGCCCATTTTGGCTTCACTGAATGTTAAGACATTTGTGATCAGGACAATTTGAAAAAAGAAAAGTTTGTGCTTAAATGGGTTTGTACGAACATGCTGTTCTTTAGTTCACTTTTTTTCCCCATCCTAATTCTCAATTTTCAACTCAGTCCCAGTTATAATGATAGTTTTCTGGGTTTACATGCAGAATGAATCTTGGCATTTCAGTAATCTAATCAGCTCATTAAAGAGGTAATGCTATATTAGGGGGACAAGTGGAAAATATCTGTTGCCTTCTTCAGAGTAAGATCTAGGAACCAAATGAATGCCTAGCTGCTATTTACTACTTGCTGCATACAAGTTAGGTTAAATTTCTAGTCAAAGTTTCTCAAAGTGTTTCTCAAAAACACTTCAATAAATTTGCATTATATAGTGATATCACTCTGTTTGGGGCAAAAGGAGACCACCACGAGGTAATATGGTATGCTATGCTGTTTATATGTTCTTGCATAGGGAAAGTTCAAGCTAAACTACTTTAGTAGTGTGTGGTTGTGAATATCTCAATGGTTTATCGCAATTGAGACTGGAGTACATCCCTGTATAACACAGGAAGGAAGTTGAAGTCACATCATTTTTACCCTGAAGATAGGGTAAAAAACAGATGTGGAGGATCTGTAGGGTTTCAGCACACTTAATCTCTAGACATTTACTAGGGTAGGGATGTGAATTGTTATAACCATACTTTCTAATAAATGCCCTGATCACTAACTTGAGGAATCATTTTCACCATCAGTCTCTCTGGCTTAATAAATATTGTGTGAAAAGACAAACAGCTTAGAACAAAGACAGATGGAGATTTTCTACCAATAAAAAAATCTTTACCCGAGGCAAGTTCTCCAAGTATTAGTTTGTTGGATAAAAGTAGGGGAAGGTAATTGAAAAAGAGCTTGATGGAAGCATTATCACTATCTCGGTCTATGTTTGCAGGGAATTTGGTGTTTTCTCCTGGCAGCTGGGACTAGAAATGCTCAGACTGTAAATCTTGCTAGGATTTAACTCCAAACTAATCACCTTAGCTCTTGGCATTATCAGAATGCAGGCTGTTCTATATCTCCTAAGCTGCAGACATTTAGAGCCTGCTGTAAAGAACTTCATACAGCTTTACATTTTGGTATTATATGAGGAAAGATATCATGTGAAGACCTGAATCTTGACATTCAGTTCCTGTCTTCCTTTGCAGATCTGGGTACTTAGGTGTCTGCAATTTAAAGGCATAAGTTAAAATTAATGAAAAAGGGTGTGAAAATTCAAGACAGCCAGCATGGCTTCACCAAGGGCAAGCCCTGCCTGACCAACCTAGTGGCCTTCTATGATGGAATGACTACATCAATGGACAAGGAAAGAGCTATGGATGTCATCTATCTGGACTCCTAACACGGTCTCCCACAACATTCTTCTCTCTACATTGGAGAGAGATGGATTTAATGGGTGGATGGTTTAGTGGCTGAGGAATTGGTTGTATGGTCACATCCAGAGGGTAGTGGTCAACGGCTCAATGTCCAGATGGAGATCGGTGACTAGTGGTGTCCCTCAGGGGTCTGTATTGGGACCAGTACTCTTTAACATCTTCATTAATGACATAGACAGTGGAATCAAGTGCACCCTCAGCAAGTTTGCAGATGACACCAAGCTGAGCAGTACAGTTGACATGCCTGAGGTATGGGATGACATCCAGAGGGACCTGGACAGGCTTGAGAAGTGGACCCATGAAAGCAAAGAAAGAGAACCTCATGAGGTTCAACAAGGCCAAGTGCAAGGTCCTGCACATGGGTCAGGGCAACCCCCAATATCAATACAGGCTGGGGGATGAAGGGATTGAGAGCAGCCCTGGGGAGAAGGACTTGGGGGTACTGGTGGATGAAAAAACTGGACATGAGCCAGCAATGTGTGCTTGCAGCCCAGAAAGCCAACCATATCCTGAGCTGCATCAAAAGAAGGGTGGCCAGCAGATCTACGGAGGTGATTCTTCACATCTACTCTGCTCTGGTGAGACCCAGCCTGGAGTGCTGCGTCCAGCTCTGGAGACCTCAGCACAGGAAGGACATAGAACCATTGGAGTGGGTCCAGAGGAAGGCCAGAAAAATGATCCAAGGGCTGGAACACCTCTCCTATGAGGACAGGCTGAGTGAGTTGCGGTTGCTTAGCCTGGAAAAGAAAAGGCTGCGGGGAGACTTTATAGCAGCATTTCACTACTTAAAGGGTTCTATAAGAAAGATGGGGACAGACTTTTTAGTAGGGCCTGTAGTGACAGGACAAGGGGTAATGGTTTTAAACTAAAAGAGTTTGGTTTAGACTAGATATAAGGAAGAATTTTTTTTTACAATGTGAGGGTGGTGAAACACTGGCACAGGTTGCCCAGAGAGGTGATAGATGCCCCATCCCTGGAAACATTCAAGGTCAGGTTAAATGGGGCTCTGAGCAACCTGGTCTAGTTGAAGACATCCCTGCTCATTGCAGGAGGGTTGGACTAGATGATCCTTAAATGTCCCTTCCAACCCAAACTGTTCTATGATTCTATGATAGTAAACATTAACTTTTTCGTTCCTCATTATTTAAAATATTCCAGTTCATGATACCATAAGTAGTTGTCATGTATAGAACTCTGTGAAATCATCCAGCTCTTATTTATGTGATCTGTGTTAAATATTCTCCTACCAAATTTCATAACTTCTGTATGCATTTTTCCTAACCATAGATTTTGCAAAAATAAACATAAATCTATTAATTAAGCAATGTCTAATTCAGTACAAAGTATACACGTTTTAGAAATTTCCATGTGTAATAAAGCAAGTGCAAAAACCAAAAAAGAAATACCTTCAAAACAAACAACAAGTCTTGAACAAAACCATTTCTCAGTTCTTGTTTAATAATAGATGACAACTAGCCCCGTTAGTTATACATGATAGCAATCAAATCACATCAACACTGTTCTTGTGCTTTCTGTGTGCCCAGCCAAACTGAATGTTGGAAGTGTGAGTAAAATAAATAGAGGCATGGTTCTTCATATATTTTTCTGGACTTGTGAAGTTTGCTGTGTTTAAGTAGCTTTCAAGGTTAGTGGTTTTATGGAGAGTTATATGTAAGTATACTCCTGTGAATTTTAACAGTATTAGATTTATTTGGTGTGGTTATTTCTTTGCTGTGTTTAGAGTTCACTACGAAGAAATCCTTTTTAGGGATCTGATTGTATTTATCTGGTGTGAATGATATGAACAATACTTCCTGCTTGTTCAGCTCCTTAACTTGAAACCAGGAATATTTTACCTGCTTAGATGTTCATTTATTTTAATTACAAACATACCTGATTTTCTCCCACTGATTTCTTGTCTGTATCTATATATGCACATGAAACAGTACTACAATGCATGGTAGCGATTGAAAATGCTTTTTAGACAACAATGACTACCATTAAATATTTGTATATACAGACATTTCTTGTACAGCTGTAGTTGAGGTGCCAGCTGGAATGTCTTAACTTTAGCAGAAAATAATTCTAATACTATAACAAGTTATTGTTTAAATAATGATTGTTTAATGTCATCCATAGAAATCCTTATTTGGATTCTAAACACCATGTCAGAGTAGTGCCAAAACACATGAAGGCAGATTAACTGACTTGAACTTGAGCAGCCAGCCCCAAAAAGACAGAAATCTTTGGGAATGATTGTAAATTTTGCTTGTGAAAGACACTTCTTTTATAATTGCTTTTACTAGTTTCAGCTTCAAAATTAATCAGAAAGAGGGAAAACTGTTGCTACGCAATGCAGGAGAAAAGACTCCTGCAGGAAGTGTTTTCTACTGATCGTCAAAATATACTTGAGTTGCAGGGTAGATTTACCAAAATAACCAAACTCCTCTATTTTTTATAAGTTTTTGATAATTTTTGATACTCCTGTATTTTTGATAGCAGATATTGTAGCAGACTCATCTGCCTTGCATAATGCGGTGGCTACAAAAGAAGTAACATGAATTAAAATATTACAAATAGTAAATAAAATGAATACTATCCATAACTTCTATAAGCATGGAATTTTCTTCATATTCTTCTGATATTTGCTAAGCAGCTGCCACTGAGTGCTTTCATACCTTTTAAATGGCTATGACACAAAGGTATTTTTGGATCTTTTCTGGAAATAAGGTTTAAAGTAATACCATAATCTGTAATGGGCATGATATCACTCAAGCTTACTCATAATATTAAAAAACATTAACAGTAATGGTGGCTAAAATTCAGAGGGAACACTACATAAATATTCCTAAAATGTAATTTTATTATTACATTAGAATACTTCTATGGGTATCACAAAGTTTTTCTCGTTAGCAGAAGAGATGGAGTTGACGTTCACCTACAGGACATACATGAGGACAGACCATTCTGCTGGGTGGGTAATACACTGCTGAGCTGAGCAGTGGTCCTCCTGGGGAGTTCCTCACGGTGGCTCAGGCTGCTCACAGTTCTTGAGTGTTGGCTGACTGGTGCCAGCAGGGATGATACAGATATGCCTGTGTCATTGTGTATGTAATTCTACCAGCTGAGAGCTGTGACAATGGGAGAAGAGGGGAAATCAGATTCATTGCAGGGTCTCTTGTACCTTCAATCATCTGTGTGGACTGGGTTGGCAAGGCTTGTACAGAACTGAAACCATTCTCGGTCTTGGTCAGATCTTTCCAGGGTGAGGAGGAGATGAATGCAGATATTGCCTCAACTGTGTGGGTCTTTGTTCATACAGCGGTCCCTGAGTGCTGTTCTAGAAGGTAAATATTGCTGTCTGTATCATGCTGCTCTGGTAACCAGAAACCTGGGTTTGATCTGCCAAAACTGGAGGTGAAGAATCACTAGCCGTGTTGGTGTACAGACTGCTTTGAGATTGGCTTATTTTGGGTGTTCTTTCGCACTTGACAGGAACAGGCTCTGAACCAGGCTCTAATGCCCCAAACTGCAGGTTTAGGCTGCTGAGTCAAGCAATTCCACTGCAAGTGAAGGAATTTTTCATGTTAATGATGCTTTTTACTTTTGCTGCTTCAGCTTCTGCTGCACTGGGAGCTACTGGAGGACTGGTTGTCTGAGGACCCTGGGGACATCTGAGGAACAGGACTGGTTTTGCTGGGCAGAAGCAAAGAAAGGGGTGCTGGCACTGTTGTGGAGAGAGTCATTGCAGGCTATTTCTCCTGCAGGAACACCTCTATCATGGCTGAAGATAATGCAAAGGTACTATACACAGAAGAGTTCTTTCAGTTGAGACCATACTGTGCAAGAGACAAGCTCTGTGTAGTAGATCCTGTGTCCAAAGAGGAAGGGTAAAATATCTGCATTTAAATTGGACCACTTTGTTTTCTTTGTTGCTGCCTTTCAGATATATTTTCTGCTGAGGAAAGGAAAGTGAATGTATAAAAATAAACACCTTTATACTTTGATTTTTTGATCTAGGGTTATATATGCACCCATTTTAGCTTACTTTCTGCATTTTAATACTAGGGATTAGAGGAAGAGGAATTTTCTGTCAAAGAAATTTAATTTCTTGCAGAGACCTGCAGGACCTTCCTTGATAATTTTCTGACTTTGTGTCTCATGCATTCTGACACAGATAACTCATACAGACAAGACCAGCTAGGTGCCTCATGCATCTTCTTTCAAAACCATCTTCATTCTCCTCAGAAATGCTCTCTCTAGAACAGCTCAAGATTCCCATCAATCTAACACATCTGTAATCCAACTTCCTCTGTAATTTTAGCAGGAAAAGAATTTATTCTTAAAAATGTCTTTTCTTTTTTTTTTTTTTTCCTTCCCACTTCGCTTCGCTAACTTGATCTATGGGTAGCTATCAGAAGCTCCTGGAGTACCTTACATCCCTATGGATATTTTTCACCCAATGTTTTAAAGTACATCTAGCATTGTTCACAGAATTAAAAATTAAAAATTAAAAATACCAACCAAAACCCAATACCCAAATGCTGTCCCTAAATATCCACTCCCTACCACAAATTTGTGATCCAGCATTTTATTTCAGGAGCCTAATTCTGTTTAAATTCACCTGTCTCTGCCTTCAAGCAGGCAGCGATAGAAATGAATGGGAGAATAAATCCAGACTACTTATTTCAGGTACACTGATGAAATTGATATATTAGTTATGTCAGACACCTGAGAAAAATTATACATATTCATTTAACCATGATCTTATCTGAAAAAGAATTAGTGTCTATTAGAAGAATAGTAAAGAAGTGACTCAAACACAGGGGTCCTAAACACAGGGTTCTAAAGCCATTTTAGATGTCTCATGGTACCCAAGATGTCTCCATAATGTTGCAAGACATAACACAGGGACTATGAGAGGCCTGCACTTTCTCAGCTGGCAGCTGAATGCTGACAGCAGATACAATGGCATTAGATACCTATGTCAAACAACTGAGTTGCTCCATAAGTATAACACAGTGGAGTAGATAGCCACAGTGCAGCCCACAGAGGACCCCATGCTGGAGCAGGTAAATATGCCCTGAAGGAACTGCAGACAGTGGAACCCCACTCCAGAGCAATCTTATACTGATAGGAACTGTTGCCCTTTGGACAGGACCCATGTTGGAGCAGTTCCTAAAAGACTGCAGCCTGTAGGAAGGACCCGCATGCAAGCAGTGTGACGAGGAGCAACAGAAAGGAGCTGTTATGGAGTGAGCACAGCCCCTATTTCCCCTGTGCCATTCTGGGTAAGGGGAAGGAGGTAGAGGAGTGAGGAACAAAGGAGTGAAGTCAAGCCTGGGAAAAAGGCAGGGGGTGGGGTGGGGCAGAAGGTCTTTTAGATTTTGTCTTTGTTTCTCACTACCTAAATTTATTTTAGTTGGCAGTAAATTAAATTAATTTCCCCAAGTCAACTCTGTTTTGTCCATGACAGTAACTGATAAATGATCTCACTGTCTTTACCTTAATCCACAAGCTTTCTTACCCTGTTTTCTCATGTGTCCTGTTGGGAGTGGCTGGGTGGGCATCTGGCTGCAGTCCAAGGCCAACCCACCAAAAACAAACAAAAAGAAGACTAAAGAAAGGATAAATAATATCCTGATTCTTAAGGAAATTTAAAGCATTGGAATCAGAGGATAAACTAGAAAAGAATATCAACAGAGATTCTCAACAGAAACTCAGATTTCCTAGTTCCACATTTGTCTGAACCACCTTTCTGTAGCCTTTTTTTTTTTTTTTTTTTTTTTCACAAAAATTTTAAGATTTTCGTGGAGGGAAAAATAAAAAAGTTATTTTCCCCATTTGATACTGAGAATTCAGATATGTACTGAAAAATAAGGTATGAAAGTATTGCATAAAAATGTCTTTACAAATCTAGCACTTTATCTTATATTCCCCCCCCCCCCCCCCCCCCCCGCCTTCTGAATATCACGCTTCTTCCTGACAGCTAAAATAATTTAGGGAGTTCTTGATCTGCCAGACATTACCATTAATCTGCACCCTTGCTTTCTTTGCTCCACTCTACCAAGAACTAATAAAATCTCTTCAGCATCACACACTGCAGAACAGAGTAAACAAGTCCAGGCTGTGTTAGGTACCCAGAACACTGCAGCTACTGCAGCACAGAGCTTCAAATAATGTAAATTAACCCACATGTGGCTCTTAATAAAATAAATTCCTGATAAAATAAATTACCCTAGCCAGAGCTCCAGGCCACTTAACTGGACTATATCCAGTAACTGATCTAACTTCTTTAAATCTTGTATTGGTTTCCCTGTACTCTGCTGCGCAGCTCTATTTCTCTGTACTACTACAGGGTAGAGATGTCCTTTAAAAAAAGGAATCTAGGCAACTATCTGGATAAAGGGAAATGAAGCAATCACACCTGACTAACAGATTATTTGCTTTCCAGCATAAGTAGCTAAGGAAGCATAGCTGAGTGAAAATGGGATTATAATGGACATTTTGATGTAACCTTAGCTGTTCATTCATAACTAAATTGTACTATGAAAAAGTACTCTCTGTCTTAATTGTAATGATAAAATTTTAATCAATAGGGAGTTAATTTTATATAGCCTCTGACAACAAATAGCATACTTGTCAATGCCCTGGGATCAGACATTTAAAGAGAATATTTCCAAATGTTTGCAAGGGCACTTACTATCCCTACCTGTAATATCTTAAGAAAAAAGCTATGTCTAATCACTTCTGTTACTTCTTCTTTCTTTTCCTTTTTTGGGGGCGGTTCCCCACAACTTATGAATCACTTTTATTTTGAAATAATATGATTTGTCAAATTAGGACTTAATCCATGGTGAAAGGGTGATAATGCCATAGTCAATGCTCTGTATCAACACTTCTGTGGCTGCAGTCATGAAATTCCAAGAAGTGTAAAACCAATTGGTTCTGTCATCAAAAATCTATTTTCCATTTTAAGTACTGTTTTAAAATATGTGCTGGAGTGTGTCCAAAGAAGAGCAACGAAGCTTGTGAAAGGTCTAGAGAACAAGTCCTATGAGAAGTAGCTGAGGGAACTGAGGTTTAGTGTGGAGAAAAGGAGGATCAAAGGAGACCTTATCACCCTCTACAAGTACCTGAAAGCAAATTGTAGCAAGGTAAGTGTTGGTCTCTTCTCCCAAGTAAGAAGCAATAAGACAAGGAGAAATGGCCTCAAGCTGTGCCAGGGGCGGTTTAGGCTGGATATTAGGAAAAATATTCTTCATCAAAAGGGTTGCCAAGCATTGGAACAGGCTGCCCAGGGAAGTGGTTGAGTCACCATCCCAGAGGTATTTAAAAGGCATATAGACATTGTGCTTAAGGATGTGGTTTAGTGGTGGACCTGGTAGTGTTAGCTTAACGGTTGGACTTGATGATCTTAAGGGTCTTTTCCAACCTAAATGATTCTGTGATTCTATGAATATTTCATTATTTGAAGTCTTAGTCTGATGGCATTAAGAGCCACAGCTTGATGACAGACAGTCACCTCCAATCATATTCTCAATCAGTTTGTTTATGTATCTCCTCTGAATGTTAGCAGTGAAGTTCTGAATGATGCTACACTTCAGGGAAGTGTGACAGTTCCACAGAAAATATACAGATTGACCTCTGGAGAAACTGCTATAGTAAATTCTGAAACTAGTCTAGGATTTTTCTTTTTTTGTTTAACTGTTAAAGATCAATAGTGTATATTTTAAAATAATAAAATTATAACATAACATATTACTATATTAATATATATGTATGATAACTGTATTATTACCCACTTCTAAATTCTTGACATCACATTAGACACTCATAAAAATTGAGCCTTGGTGAAACAGCTTTTAGTAGACAGAAAACAACCCTCTTCTCAAGCTAAATGTTAATTAAAAGATTATATTTTTTAGATTTTTTTTTTTTTTTTTTTTTTTTTTTTTTTGCTATAACTACAGATACAGACATAGATTTTGCACTTCTTCACTTAAGGAATTTGACTGAGGTGGAAACAAAGATAGGACTATTCCAAGAGCATTATGCATATTTTCTGAAGAAGCTGGCATGCTACACAAAAGCCTGTTGCTATAAAATTCTACTTTAGTTACTACGTTCAGCAATGAATTTACGTAAGAAAAATTTTGGATAGTTATTTGAATTGTAGATGTATATTCAGGCTATAAGGAATGAAATACAGTCAAAGCAACCAATTACCTAGTACTGTAATGAAAAATGTATTTATGGGGTATAATAAAGAAATTATAATTTCTTCAACCTAGCAATTTTAAGTTTTGTCATAATGATAATGGCTGTTTCATGAATAAATGTCTGTGCAGCATGTTGAACTTTCTGAATCACCCCACTGTGTGGTGTTAATAAAACTTCCTTAATGTTCCTAAGCATCTAATGCTACACTATATTGTAAACATTTTAATTAAAACAATGCAATACACAGAAGATAGGAAAATTCCTACTCCACATAAATATTTCATATTTGAACAAGAAAGGACAGCTATTTGGTATGTGTCAAAAATGGCTCCAGTCTTTGTAGCTAAGATGCTCCACAACCTTAAGTAGTTTTACAATTTTTCATTTGTTCAGTGGCTTTTCTTTGAACTCTTGCAACAAAACAATATTTTGTTTCTATTAGTGAATCCTAACTTTTGACCGTCTTTGTCCATTGCCAAATTGCAGACTAATGTTAGTTAGAAATTAGTTTCTCCACCAGTTTTATGTCAATGCAACTATTGAATCCAGTACAGTAGCTACCACCAGCAAGGAACCTGGCTTACATTGTATGTACCAAAGATTCTGCATTTTGCATAGTATGGTGTTGTGGTTTAGCCTCAGTCAACAACTAAGCACCACACAGCCGCTTGCTCACTCCCCCCTGGTGGGATGGGGGAGAGAATCAGAAGAGTAAAAGTGAGAAAACTCATGGGTTGAGATAAAGACAGGTTAACAGGTAAAGCAAAAGTCGCATGCACAAGCAAAGCAAAACAAGGAATTCATTCACTGCTTCCCATCGGCAGGCAGGTGTTCAGCCATCTCCAGGAAAGCAGGACTCCATCACACACAGTGGTTACTTGGGAAGACAAATGCCATTACTCTGAATGTCCCCCCCTTCCTTCTTCTTCCCCCAGGTTTATATGCTAAGCATGATATCATATGGTATGGAATATCCCTTTGGTCAGTTGGGGTCAGCTGTCCCAGCTGTGTCCCCTCCCAGCTTCCTGTGCACCCAGCAGAGCATGGGAAGCAGAAAAAGTCCTTGACTACTGTAAGCACTACTTAGCAACAACTAAAGCATCTCCACATTATCAACACTGTTTTCAGCACAAATTCAAAACATAGCCCCATACTAGCTACTATGAAGAAAAGTAACTCTATCCCAGCCAAAAACATGACCTGATTATTTTGATTTATTTAACTTTTACAGATAAGCTTTAACATTAAAGGTATGATATTTTACTTCATGTATATAAACAGTCCAATAACACCATAGCATCTCACATTTGTTTTACTGAAATAATGTATATACATCCTAATTAAGATTGGTATTTCTAGTTGTGATGTTTTAAACATTTAGGTTGAGATTAATTTACTGTACTATACTGCTCAAGTATAAACATTTTTTCACCAATAGACTTTAAACTTTATGGCATTGCATTTTATTTGGCATTAGTCCTCAACCCCTTCTATTTGAAGTTCACTTCTCTTAAGGAAAAAGACCTATTTCCATTTGCTTGGGGAATTGCTTACGGTCATAGATTTCACTGTAAAAATCTATTTTTTTAAGGTAGGATTTATTATACTAGCAGCAAGAAAGTATTACTTTCCCTTTGATTTTATTGTAGTTTTCATGTAGATTTGAGACATGATGTTACAGAGTGGCAGAACATTGTGAGAAGAAGGAGTGAGGGAATTAATCATTCAGTAAGATTTGCTAATCTGTGAACTTACTGATTTTTTTCATGGTAGATGGAGTGTAGCAGTAATTATAATTGCATAAGGTCCACTCTACACCAACAAATACCACAGGGAAAGTTCTGAGTTGTAGAATTGCTTGTAAAGCAGAAATATATTTGTGTTTTGATATCTTAAACTACTGCCCTGATTGCCTTATGATAATTAGTATTGTACCTACTAACTGTATTCTAAAAATAAATAAGGAAAAAATCAGCATGTGATAAAAAGGCAAGTAAAATCTATGGAGGTAGTTATTGCATCTATAAAGAAAATTATTGCCAAAAAAATTATGTGCAAAACAAATTATTTATTCTTATTGTTTGGTGTAATAAAACATTTTGTTTTCTGAGGAACAGAAAGATTAGATGCTGCTTATATGCTATGTTTAAGGGTTAATTACTTTTAAATTACTTAAGGTACATAGAGTACCACTTAGATCTTCACTGGCTGAAAAACATAGTCCTTTGCCTTAACATAATCTGACTCTTAGGTAAAGTAAATTTAGATGAGATAAGGGAAAAAATTGGGAACAGTCTAAGTTATATTTCTCTAACTGGTACATAACATAAATGTTCCTGAGCCTGTTTACCACAGCCCAGACACAGAAAGAAAAAGAAATCTTGGTGAAGACTATAGAGCAGCAAATGACAATGGTCTAGTCTTGGTATTATTTGTGCATCTGCTTCTAAACTTTGTAGGCTTCAAATACCCTTAGTCTGTATTGAGTTTTTGACACTTCAATAACCTTTTACTGGGTCTTACCATTGTTGGGTTAATTCTAATTTGTATTCACTTAAGAGAGTGTTCATAACCTACTAATTAAACAGTCTGTTCACCTGTTTGATATATAAGCAGAAATATTTGATAATGATTCTAAATTAGAGAAGATGGGAAGAGTGTAATCCTTTACTGAGGCTTTGTGTGTCCACTGAAGTTCGCACTAGAGAGAATTCCCATAAGAGATTGTTCTGGGACATCAGAAATACTATTTTTCTGCTATATGGAATACCATTTGCTGCCTACAACCATTTTGGTGTACCTCACCTAATCTGCCACTGCAGGACTGTTAGGCATTACAATATACTCGTCTCTTCTCACCTAAGGCACAGAGAACAGTCTCTTGGCTATCATGTTGTTTTAGACCAGCTAAAAGTCTCTTTTATGAAACCTAATTGACTGAGATATATATGAAGTAAAATTGAACACTTTTTTATCTGTTCTGGCCTTGAACTCGTGAACTCTCTAATATCAGACAGTCTGACCAATAGAAAAAGTTAGAAGGTTATCAAACAAGGGTATGATCAGTTATATCTGTGTCCGGGAGTTCTATGAGGGAAGTGCAGAGTTACCATAGTGTGCAGATGATTTAGTTATGAGTTCTTTTAATCTAAAATGCACATGATTTGCACTTCATTTATGCCTGGTGCAGTTGGCATATATCTGGAAATATTCACACATAACAATGGGTAATTCCAAAATCAGTTAGGGAGATCAGAAAGCATAAAACATTGTGGCTTTAACAAATGTTGAAGCTTTGGATTCTCATTTACATTTTACATAAAAAACAGATTAGCACATGATAGACAGAAACAGATATAATGAAAATAAACACTTACAAAATTATCTCTAAAAAAATATTTAATGTCATCACTTCACTGTGTAGAGTCATTGTGAGAAGAGATAGAATCTTTAATCTACTTTTCACTAAAGAAAATTGCTTAGAAAAATAGCTCAAATGCTTGGTAGATTGAGATCCAGACATCTGCTGAATGATCTACATCACTGTAGTTTAGAATACATGCTATATTTGCTTCATTCTACAATAATAAAGACCTCTGGGTTCAATTATTCCTTTCCTTTTTTCTTTTTTCCCCCTTTTTTTTTTTTTGATGCCCAATAGTGCAGAGTCAGCAGTTCAGCTTTATGCAGAGCTTCATGTTTTAACACAAGTTACATTTGCATAAGAAAGATTTGCTTCTGTATGATAGTTCAACTTCTGGTATGAACTTTACAGAGCTTTGTTTACTTCATTGCAGTTAAGGACATTCCAGGAATCAGTTTTTCACTTGGCCAAATATCATGCTGGCTTCCTTAGTTAATGATTTTGTGCCACAACAAATGTTAGTGGTAAATATGGTATTATAAAGTGATCATGGAAATAAAAGGATGCAGGAGAAGTAAATTTTGTCTGTGTATGTGTGCCATATTTGTATAAGAGGTTAATGAAACCTGTGGCATTAGGTGATGAAAACGTGGTACAATGAAAAAAACATTCAAACCCAGGTAATTCTTATCTGTCTTGGTACTCTTCCAAGTGAGGCCTCAGCTAGGGCCAAAACTCCATTTACTAGGGATTATAGAAACTGAACCAGTTTAACAGTCCTGTATGCCTCTATCATTAACAAGCCTTCAAAATTCTTCCTATGAAACATTTTTACTGAAAAAGGGCAAGTTTATGTCAGGGAAATCTGGCTTAAGAGTTACTTCACAGCCACCTTGCAGCACTGACTCTATACAAACTAACAAAAGACAGAAATAAGAATGTTCTTCATAATGCACAGTCCAGCCAACTTTCTATCGAACAGTAGTTCTAAAAAAAATAAATTAATACAAATATTTACTGCTATTAATGGAAAGTATAAAGGCAAGACCCAGAGTAAGAACCAGAGACAGAGGCAACAATGGGAACCTTGTGGATGGTGTCTACTAAAGGCTGCCTAATCAAGGGGAGCATACTGAAGAAGCCTTTTTCCTCCAACTCCAGGAGGCTTCGCGCTCCCAGGCTCTCATCATCCTGGGGGACTTCAACCACCCCAACATCTGCTGGAAAAGTAGCACAGTGAGCTGTAGGCAATCTAGCAGATTCCTACAATGTGTTGAGGATAATTTCTTGAGCCATGTAAGAGACAGCCCTACCCAAGGGTATGCAATACTAGACCTGATGGTCACCAATGCAAGTGAGGTCATCATTGACATCAAGACTGGAGGCAGCCTGGGCTGCAGTGATCATGCGCTGGTGGAGTTCACATTCCTGAGGGATATAGGAAAAGTGAGGAGTATAGTCAGGAACCTAAATAAAAGTAAAGCAGAATTCCAGCTCGTCAAGGAGTTAATCAGCAGGACCCTCTGGGAAACAGTCCACAAGGACAAGGGAACACAACAGAGCTGGCAGATCTTTAAGGAGGTATTCCATACAGTGCAAGAGCTCTCAGTCCCCAGGTGTAAGAAATCAGGCAAGGAAGGGAAGACATCAGCATGGCTGAATTGAGACATGCTGGTCAAACTACAGACCAAGAGTGAACTGTACAGGCAGTGGAAACAGGGACAGGCATCTTGGGAAGAGTATAGGGACAATGCCTGGTTGTGTAGTGATGGGGTCAGGAGGGCCAAGGCACGGCTGGAGCTGAATTCGGCAAGGGATGCAAAGAATAACAAGAAGGGCTTCTACAGCTACATCAACCAGAAAAGGAAAGTCAAAGAAAGCGTACCCCCTCTGTTGTGGTTTAGCCCCGGTCAGCAACTAAGCACCACACAGCCGCTCACTCACTCCCCCCACCCCTGTGGGATGGAGGAGAGAATTGGAAGGGCCAAAGTAAGAAAACCCGTGGGTTGAGATAAGAACAGTTTAATAATTAGAATAAAACAGCAATAATAATAATAATATAATGAAAAGGAAAATAATGAGAGAGAGAGAGATGAAACCTTGGAAGAAGGAAAAAAAAAACCCAAAACTAAACAACAAGTGTTGCAACCTCTCACCACCCGCCGACAGACGCTGCTGGTCCCCGAGCTGCGATCGTTGCTTCCCCTGGCTAATTCCCCCCAGTTAATATACTGGGCATGACGTCACATGATATGGAATACCCTTTGGCCAATTCGAATCAGCTCTCCTGGTTGTATCCCCTTCCCTCTCGGCTTCTTGTGTACCTGGCAGAGCATGGGAAGCAGGAAAAGTCCTTGACTAGTGTAAACACTACCCAGCAACAACTAAAACACCGGGGCGTTATCAACATTATTTACATACCAAGTCTAAAACACAGCACTATACTAGCTACAGTAAAGAAAATTAACTATCCCAGCTAAAACCATGACACCCGCTGATGAACAAGAATGCTGGCCTAGTATCAAGAGATGAGGAGAAGGCTGAGGTACTCAACAACATTTTGGCCTCAGTCTTCACTGGTAACCTCTCTCATTACCCCTCCTAAGTCGACGGACCACAGAATGGGGACCAGGGGGATAAAGTCCCACCACTGTAAGGGAAGATCAAGTCTGTGACCACCTGAGGAACCTGGATATATGCATGTCTATGGGACCTGATGAGAGGCATCCCAGAGTCCTGAGGGAATTGGCTGATGTAGTTGCCAAGCCACTCTCCATGATATTTGAAAACTCATGGCAGGCAGGTGAAATCCCTGGGGACTGGAAGAAGGGAAATATTGTGCCCATCTTTAAAAAGGGTAGAAAGGAGGACCTGGGGAACTACGGTCCTGTCAGCCTCACCTCTGTGCCTGGGAAGACCATGGAACAGATCCTCCTAGAAGCTATGCTAAGGCACATGGAGGACAGGGAGGTGATTCAAGGCAGCCAGCATGGCTTCACCAAGGGCAAGTCTTGCCTGACCAACCTAGCAGCCTTCTATGTAGGAGTGTCTACATTAGTGAACAAGGGAAGAGCTATGGATGTCATCTATCTGGACTTCTGTAAGGCCTTTGACACGGTCCCCCACAACATCCTTCTCTCTAAACTGAGGAGATATGGATTTGATGGGTGGACTGTTTGGTGGATAAGGAACTGTTTGGATGGTCGCATCCAGAGGGTAGTGGTCAAGTGCTCGATGTCCAGATGGAGACTGATGACAATGGTGTCCCTCAGGGGTCCATACTGGGACCAGTACTCTTTAATATCTTCATCAGTGACATAGACAGTGGGATCGAGAGCATCCTCAGCAAGTTTGCAGATGACACCAAGCTGAGCAGTGCAGTTGACTCACCAGAAGGACAGGATGCCACCCAGAGGGACCTGGACAAGCTGGAGAGGTGGGTCTGTGAGAACCTCTTGAGGTTCAACAAGGCCAAGTGCAAGGTCCTGCATTGGGGTCGGGGCAATCCCTGGTATCAATACAGGCTGGGGGATGAAGGGATTGAGAGCAGCCCTGTGGAGAAGGACTTGGGGGTACTGGTGGATGAAAAGCTGGACATGAGCCAGCAATGTGTGCTTGCAGCCCAGAAAGCCAACCATATCCTGAGCTGCATCAAAAGAAGGGTGGCCAGCAGGTCAAGGGAGGTGATTCTGCCCCTCTTCTCTGCTCTGGTGAGACCCCACTTGGAGTATTGCGTCCAGCTCTGGACCCCTCGACACAGGAAGAAGGACATGGAACTGTTGGAGCAGGTCCAGAGGAGGGCCACAAAAATGATCCAAGGGCTGGAGTACCTCTCCTACAAGGCCAGGCTGAGAGAGTTGGGGTTGTTCAGCCTGGAGAAGAGAAGGCTGCGGGAAGACCTTATTGCAGCTTTTCAGTACTTAAAGGGGGACTAGGGGAAGGATGGGGACAATCTCTTCAGCAAGGCTTATTGTGACAGGACAAGGGGTAATGATTTTAAACTAAAGGAGGGTAGATTTAGACTGGATATAAGGAAAAAAGTTTTTACAGTGAGGGTGTTGAAACACTGGCACAGGTTACCCAGAGAGGTTGTGGAGGGCCCATCCCTAGAAACATTCAAGGTCAGGTTGGATGGGACTCTGAGCAACGTGATCTAGTTGAAGATGTCCCTTCTCAATGCAGGGGGGTTGTACTAGATGACCTATAAAGGTCCTTTCCAACCTAAACCATTCTACGATTTTATGAATCTCTTCTTCAGTAGAACTTGGAAGCTCTAGGTAGTTTTAGTAGTGACCAGTTACCACATTCTGACACTTTAGGATACCACTGTGTTTGTTACCTTATTAGTTTTCCTTAGAAACTCTTCTTTCTTCTTTAATTTTAATTTCTAGGCAGACTTGCTTTGGCTTTGCAAATACATACTTGTATTTATTTTGCACTTGTTCTTTAATAGATTCCTCTGAATAGGGTATGAGAAAAGAATTAATGATAACATAATACCAGCAATAAAAGATAAGTAGTTGTTTACCAGTAAAGAAGAAAGGTCAAAACCAAATAGGAATATAGGTCCTTAAAATGGGACCTAGGTCTAAAATTCAGAGGGTTCCCAAGTAAATTAAATATTCACTAATTCAAAGGCAAAACAAAAGAGCCATGTCTAGCTTATTAGCTAGAAAACAACTGAAGCTTGTTAGGATATATAAATATCCTACGGTTTTGAATTGGAAGCTAGGTACGCCCCAATCTACAGTAGTATTTGAATTCTGAGGACACAAAGAATGATATCTGAGTAGGAAGACATTGTGTCTTAACAAATACAGAGCACACTTCAGATGAGAGGACCAGTGTGGTGTTACTTCAGGGGAAAAAAAAAAAAAAGGAAAAGTGATAGTGTCAAATTTACTCTATGTTTGATTCAGAATTGTTGACTGATGAACCAAAAAGCAGGACTAAAACCGTATAATGTTTCTGTTCCTGTTGGAAAGACTTTCACCTCTAACTGTGCTACAGTTTCATAATCTGAAACTGCAAAGATTATGATGCATCTGATTCCCAAATAGCAATATATTTCTATAGTGTGTCTCCAAATTTTTTCTGTCATGCAGGGCAGGGAAAGACCTTGCTTCAACATAAATAATAAAGCAGGGAATTTATGGAGTTTTTATGACTTAGACAAGAAAGAAGGAAGGAGAAGAAGCAAGAATACCACACTGGTTTAAAATGTGTTATGCTGCACATCTTTATGCAGAAAACTAACAGCAGAGACTGAGGGTTTACAGAACTGAAATGTGGATATTTGAAAAACCGGGAAAATATATTATTTAGTTCTGGCGGTCAACTGGAAAATTCCTTCTCATTGGAACAGAAGGTGCATACAACTTTAATGAGAAGTTCTTTATAAGGGTATTACTTTATACAAATTTGGTTTCTAGGTGATAAACACCTTAGTAAGATTAGCTAGAAGCTGAGCAAATGAGAATTAATATTGGACACTGCTGTTGGTAACAGATTTCTGTTTCTTTTCATGGATGTAATGAGTTTACAAGCTTAGCTTCACATTTACATGACAAACAAGCAAGCACTCTCCTCCTCCCCGAAAAAATCAAAAAAAGTACTGAAGATAAAACATTTTATAAATTTATTGTCTGTCTTCCAAACTCTTATGTTTATGCAAATTGATAAACAAATAAAGTTTTCTTACAATGCTCAACTTTTTAACACAGAAAATCCAAAGAAATTCAAATCAATGTTTTAAAAGTAAAAAAAAAAAAAACCCTATGTGGAGGACTCTTTCAAAAGAAATGCTAGAGGGTCATTTTAATAAGGAGTGCAAAGCAGTGAGCTATCAGTATGGTAATTAAAATCAATGAGTGTCCATAACCATGTTTGAAGATGTGAAGAAGGTTAAAACTAATTAAAAATATCACAAAAGGTCTTTCTTTAATGATTGGAGAGATGCCGTGGTGGATAGTACTTTGCAACCTGATATCAAGGGAAAACAGGTTCAAAGGAATAAAAGTCTGTTATAAAAAGTATAATTTTTATGCCCAGAGAGAATGGAAACATTAGACTGTTCAAGTATAGTTTTATGTAGCTGGCATTCAAATATCATCAGTCCTCTAAGCTTCTGAACCTGTTTCTGCTAAAATGAATGAGAATGTTTCTATTTGACATAGAAGGCTGGGATCAGGCTCTATTTTTCCTGTTGCAGCAGGTGATGCAATTATAAAAAGCAATTTAGATATTAGTTTGCTGGATTGAAAAATGTGTTTTGGGACCACAGAACTATTTGAGAGGCCCTTATCTGCAACCTGGACAGGTTTGCCTGAGAGATTAAGGGTTTTTGGCCTTCTGTGTTTATGCTCTCTGACATACAGCAAGGAATAATATTACGTACTGAATGCTGTGTTCATCATCACCATAGAGAATAACCAGACATGATTACACTTAATAAAAAGTCAGAAATTCTAAAATATTTCACCCAGGCCTCTTATTGCTAGATTTAGTGAGAGGATTGTTGTTTGGGTTAAAAAAAAAAAAGAGAACAAAAAATGTTATGGATAACAGTAAAAAGTTAAATGTGGTGGACTGAAGAGCTTAAAACTCTTTTTAATCCCATTGATTAAAGAGTAAAAGTTTACTCCTTTCTAAAACCATTTAAGTCATGAACTGTCTTGAAATCCTAGGCTAATCATTGATAGCTTTCTCTTTACTACATGTCTGATTTCCCCACATCCAGAAAAACTGAATATGGATCTGATTTTACATTTGAACTATAAAGCACTACTCAGATAGTAAATTCAAATTCTGTTTTCTGCAGAAAGTCTAAATCATATTCCTTTTGTTTTCTATCCATCCCAGCAGTGTAACAAAATACATTTCTGTTACAAGCAATCAGAATACAGAGCTGCTCCTGAAAAAATTACATCTACCAATGCCAGTCATGATGGTAAGTTTAGCTGTTTCTTATTCTGGTTGACCTTACAGTCAACACAGCTAAAAGAGATTCACATGTGGATCCAGTTCTACCCTGTGCATTATCTGAGCTGTTTACTATATTCCTGGCAATTACAGCTGTGCAAACCCAGTGACAGCATTAGGGGGCACAGGTGCAAACAAGGGACTAATTTGGCCTGCAAAACCTTTATTATTGGTGATAATAGATGAGATGGAAAGGAGCCAACTTGACTCTCAAATCACAGGTTGAGTATGCAGGGCTGAGAAAAATATCCAAATGTTTGCTTAAATGGGAGAATATGGAATAAAAAAAAACGTTCATAGACAATAAACATGTATTCCCAGTGAATTTCTTCCCTTTTCTTCCTTTCAGAAAGTCACTTTCTAAAGTAGCAATGTACTTGATGAAATCAAATAAAAATGCTAATGTATTAACCCCGTGTCAGGGGACTACCAACATTGTGTTTGGTTATACTACAAAAAAATGTAAGAAAGTGAAGGGGAGAGACAATTTTGTAGAAATATTATTGGATATGTAATTATTTCTTATGAAAAAGAAAACTGAAGTGTAACAAAGTGTATTTTTATATAGTATGTGAGTTCCATCATTTAAAAATAATGAGTGTTGTATATAGAGATAAAAATAATTTAAAATGTCAAGGAAGGACAGAAAAAGAACAACTGAAGAAGTCAGGTGAAAGGAGAAATATTCTGGTGATATTTGATAATGTCTTGATTCTACTGATTATTTAAATCTGTAGTTAGTAAAGTGGCTCTATACTTAGGGTAACATTTCCTTAATGATATATCTAGTAGTTTGAGATTATTTGGTTTTTATGAATTAAAAGTAATCTTTTTTGTTCTTTAAAATGGAATGCTCATTATGTTTTCTTTTAGTACAGATATTGAATAAAGGTTTGTATTCCTTTTTATCTGCTCCTACTTGCCCATTTATGTGTTTAGTATGACAAATATATGTCAAGACATATAATCTTTCCCGTTACAAAAAGGTCCAACTGCTCTTACTCTTTCTTTTCAAAGTAAGTAATTTTTGCATTGAATGAATGAGATAGACACATTTGAGAATTTGTTCCTTTTAATTATTCTTCCTTGTAGATTTAACAGATAAACAGAAAACATCTCTACACTAAAAATCTTTGTCTCAAACCCTGACTTTGCTCTGTTAATAACATTGATCACATATTGTTTTAAGCGAAGTTTTCAAATCATGGTGCTGGCTGAAATAATATACTACAAGGTGGTAATTATATTTGAATGAAGACAATTCCTCTGAAATTAAGTTAAAATGTTACAAATGGGATTTGCATAGGATAAATTCATTTGGAATACAACATTTATCTTATCTTGGGTCATTTAATTGAGATTGCCATAAATTAAAACAATACAATAAAGAGTAAACATTAGAGATAACCAATTATCAGCTGGAGCCTCGAAGGAAAATACAGCACTTAATTCACCAAAACAGTTCTCCACATGTGTTTCTGAAAAGAATTACTTGTTTATTTGTCACATGCTTTCTGGCACAATATAACTTCTATATCATATAATTTTTTTCCAGTCGCATAAGTGTTATTAATAGGTGAGTTATAATTAAGCTAATAAAGCAAGTTCTAAAGTATCAGAGTAATGAAAAATGATGAAGCAATCCTTCCTTACAGTGCAGTAATATACCTGGATAATTTCATAAGCTGATGTTGTGTATGCTGTGCTCATATTAAAAGTATAATTTATGCATTTTGGAGTATGTAATAACCTATATTCCACTTACTAATTCTATTAGTCTTTCTGTTTGAATGAAGAACTGAAAAATCACGTTTCTGATGAGCCTTTGTCTGCCAGCTTATTCTTTGGGGTTCTCAAGCAGAAGCAAATACTTAAGACAGAAATGAGAGACAGAGACAACCCTCGTTTTGGAGCTCCTGCCATGATTCATGAAGCCATTCCCAGGTGGTTAAAGCAATAATTAAAGTAATAAAATAGGCTGAAGTGGTTGGACATTCAGTGGGTACATTCTGGATCATTCAGGTTCTGTTGAATCTGAGGTTACCTTGTGCTGAGGTTACATTGAAATTAAGGTCAAAAAAAGTAATTTATGGATATATTACTCAGATGAAACATCCATTATAACATTAGAAACAGCCAAAATGGTTTAAAGTCCTGATTTAGGATCCAGTGAGGTCAGTTAAATGATTATCATTCAGTTCAATGTCTACTGGGTCAGACTGATAATTGGTACATATATCTGAAATCTGCATTCTTCATGAAAAAAATTAAGAGAAACATGAGAATGAACTAATATAAGTCAGTTCTGCCACCCGGTATATCCCTTTACTCTTATTCCCCTTGTGAGCTAGGAAATATAATGTTACAAATTTCTAGACTGTATGAATAAACACAGAATATTCTGGAATCACAATCTGAGATTATTTAAAAGCTTGAAGAATAGAGGACTATAGTTTCTGAATTAATCTCTCTCTCTCTCCATATCAAGCACCAATTTTTCTAAAGGAATACTCTGAAATAAGTTTTTTGGCCCCTTTATTCATGATAAAGAACTTTCTACTGATCGCCTTACTGAATTTGGTGATATTTCTAATGTGCCTAATCTTCTCATAAGTATAATGATCACTTTCAATCCATAGTCAATAACAATTAACAAGGCTGGTAGATTACTCAGGTAAAGGAGAATATGAATTCTGTTTTCCCAACAGAATTTTTCAGAGGTAGTTTGACTTACTTATCCTTTTCTTGTGACTTCGATATTTTATTTTTTTATGATGTTAAGTAATTGCTAAACACAAAGTCAATTCTAGAATTTAATTTTTAATGTGTTTGGAGCTTATTGTATTGGTAGCAGTAAAAAAATCTCTATTTGATCACTTATTTTCAAATATCAATTTTTTCACAAACCAAGATATTCTGCTGTTTCTACAGATGGAATGAACTACTACGGTAGAACTTTAGAAAGGATTTTTCTGTCCACACACAGAAAATGGTTTCTGGAAAGGTAAACATTATAATAAATCAAAAGTTAAACTGAGGATAACAACAAGAACAGATTTGAGATGTAACTTCCCTTCACTGAAGACTCTAAAGAAATTGACTAGGTTTCTATATGTATATGATAAGAAATAAGGGAGAAAAATTTCACCTTCTATTTCAAAGTGGAGGAAAGAACACTAATATAAAAGGAGATGACTGTTGACACTTTGTTTCATTTGCAAAGCTTCAAAAAGGGCATATTACATATGTAATCCAGGACAAGACACACATTTGTTTTATCAAAAACAATGAAGAAAAGTTTTTCTCAGAACAGTCTGTGTAAGTGTATAACAGGACTAAATCCTTAGTGGTGATTCCAATTTTAGCAATATGTGGCACTTCTAAAAGAAAAATATAACTTCCAATTTCAAAGTAATAAAAGGTTTTGCTCTATTTTTATACTTTAACCTTTTCTACTGTAAGTTTTCTACTTCAGGAATATACAGTTGCTGCAATTCTGAGCCATTTAGCTTAATTAGGAAGGAATATGTTTGAACTACGTTATAGTTAGGGGATGTTATTAATCTAACATTTACCCCTTCTTAGTGCATTACTTTAAACAATAAACACAGGAGGAAAAAAAAAAGCAAGAACTATTTGTGAAAGGACTTTTTCCAGTGTTTATCAGAAGAATATGGACTTGGGAAAAGGAAAGAAAAAAGTAAAAGAAAATAAAGTTTCTATAAACACAGTTTACACGCAAGCAAATGTAGCTTCATATGTTTATTTACAATGTAAGGGAAAGACATAGAAGACTTGTCAAGATAGTTAGATGTGGATGAATAATGAACCAAATTAAATAAAGCTAACTAAAAGTTTATGAATTTTTAGTAAGGAAAAAGATAAGATAGCTTCAAGATACTCACATGACAGCATGTGAGTAGCCAGTGCCTGAGTTATCCCGTACAGTAACAGAAATATTTAAATAGGTTTCAGTTACACTAAATATGAAGAATGATTTTTGTTAATTTCTTTGCTTTAAATTTCAAAGAATAGAGAAGATAATTTTTCTTTAATCTGTCAACGATGTGAAAATTATTTTTATTTAACATCTCATACTGATGGATAAAACATTTGGTTTTCTGGTAGGACAAGTCAAAAGGAGAACTGGAGAAGGCATGTAAACTGACATGTTTAGAATTGTTTAACAATGAATATTCAGTACTTTCAGCTGATCTCTCTACAGGAAAACAGAATCTTCAACTCACACTGCAGTGCTTGTAACCAGCTATGATCTTTTTGATAGTCTCTGTAGAAACTCTGTTACTGAAGAATGCCCATTGATATGACAACACTCTGACTCACAGATGCCTCTAGGGTATCTTTGACTAAATTTTATTTCCTCCTTTGACTTTCTTTTACTACCTTCCCTTTGCTAGGCTGGTAGGTTCATGCAGGATTATTCATGTCAGCATTCCCATACTGACATAGCAAGGTCAATTCCAATTGAGGTCATAGGATTACCGAATTAACATCTTGAAGAAAAATATGTTGATGCTCATTTCATTTGCCTGAGATATCTTTTATTAGCATATCAATTTGCCTAATTAAGGAAAAGGTCAGTAAACTTATCACATACTTGTTCACTGGACAAATAAACTAGATCTCAATTCCTCAGGTTTATACACTTTTTTAACCATAGTTTAAGCTTTTCTGCACTAGGCAAATTCCTCTTAATTCTCCTGAACATTTTACTGTCAGCATTTTAAAGCTTAAATAAGAATTTTATTGCCTTGCTTTGTCTTTCCTTGCTTTCATGAAGGAAATATGATTACTCTATGAAGGGAATAGCCTGACAGACAAGTTATGCAAAATAAGATGTTTTTCAGCTTGCAAATGCAAGAGAGTAATACTGTACTTCTAGTTATCAGCTTCTCTAAGAACTGGACTAAAGTTTCTAAATTTGACAAATTCTGAGAACTAGGGGGTTTACTGTTATGTAGACACCCAGTCAGATAACAGGTACCAGGTCAAAGGTGTTTCACCGGTTCTCTTTTTGAGGATTAATTAATAAGCAATAAATTCATATTTATTTTAATACTTATTTCTAATACATAAATAAATAATCAATTCCTTATATAAAAACATGAATAGAGATGCTAGATGTTACCTGCCCTCTCTGAGATGCTTTATTGCACAGGGAAGATCCAAATGCACATCTTGCTTGCATTTTCATAAGTATCCCACAGAGTGGAAAATATCTGAAATTTACCTCTGTCATAAAGGACCTGTCACTTGGTGAATCAATGGTCATTAAGTAACTGAATGTATCGTGTAATTCCACTGAATGCAGGATAAAAAATTCCCACTGATGTCTTAAATAACAGTGTACACAAGAAAGTTTTTTTACCCATTCTTTCATTTGATTTTAATAGGTGCTTTCAACTGTTAACATACATATTCCAAAAGAAAGATTAAATGCAAACAAAAATATTTCCTTATTATAAAAGCTATTTGACTTTAGGATTTATGAGTCTGTTATCACTTTATGAGTTACGGTCCATTAACACATACACTAAAATTCTTTCTGTGTGTAGTCTAAGACTTTGAAATAGAAGGTTTATGGCATATTCTTACCTGTATGTAAAACTGGGTTTTGTACAACAATGTAGCAAATATTATCGTAACAAACAAAATTTTTTCAATCAGCAAGAAGACTTTTGGAGCTTTTTTTCCCTATGGTATAAGGTAATAATCTATATTACCCTGTTCCTTCTAATGATGATAGAGTAGTCCATAAAGAGAAATCTGTCCATTCAGTGTCAGCTGAAGTGGAAACATTTGAATCTTATACCAGAGAGGAATACAAATGCTGAATCAAATTAACTGTTCTGTGTGCTCAATGACTATGTCTAATCTTTTATGACAGCTGGTACCTGACTGAGTTATTTAACCTAGTCTCTGCTTCACTAGCTGTTCAATAAGCCTTTTCATGGAACTGAGATTTGCTGAGTAATACAGTTCTTCTATCTTGGCTTCTTATTCTACAGTAGAATTGAGTTGAAACCATTTCCATTTCTATCAGTGCAATACAAATTTGAAAAGAAATAATTGTGTTGTGGCTGAAATACTTGTAGAAGGTCACCTGTAGGGTAAAACTAAGTTTAGGCAGCCAAGCCGCCTACAATGCAATCATACACATCACAAGCAAGGGGGAAAGCGAGGAGAAAAAAAAAAAAAGAAAAGAAAGGGGAAAAAAAGCCAGTTTCATTTCTTTAAGTCACAGTGATGGGAATTGCAAAAGAGTAAGTACTGTAGACATAAGTGCAAAGACAGACTATCCTGAGGGGTTAGAGAAGAAACGCCTAAATATAAAGTGCCTAAAGATGTGTTCTGGCTTCCAAAAAGTTCAGCTCCTACTGAGGTTAGTAAAAGCTATGAGGTTACTCAACACTTTAAAAAATCAGCCTCTTGTTTTTCCTGTTATTTTTGACTACAAAAACATCTTGTTTATTGCATTTATACCCTGTGGTATAGACAGATCAGAAAATATATAAAAGTTTTCCCTGTTTTCACATGGCAGAAATAGTGGCAGCAACAGAAGCGGAATTTACAGTAATATCAAAAATACAACAGTATTCATGAGTAGATTTTAAAGTGTTTTACAAAGGGACAGATTCCTCTGAATGTCTAAACAATTTGGAAAGCACAGCTTGATTTTGTTCTGTTGGAGCAGCTGCCTGCATCTGCAGTGTGCTTTGCTTTTGTTTTTTAAAACTGTTAATAGAAAAAATGTTTTTGCACGTAAGTTAATAGAAAAAAGGTCGATTAGTAATACCATTAAAAATAATAACTAACATCCCAGTGATAAGTGGCTTTTCTTCTCCTTGTTGTCTATACTAGATCACAACACATTACTAATTTTGCTGCAAAGGACAGAAGATTCTTTACTTAGTCACTCAAGAGAAGAATGAGAAGGAAATATTGCTCATGAATAAATGAGTGGGCTCCTCTATGTCACTTTCTGCTCCCAGCTTCCTAGGGGTAAAGTTATGGGTATGGATTCAACCATATAAGATATACCAAAATAAATTAAAATGTCAGAATGCTCATTAACAGTACCTATTAAAAATGTAAACTCAAACCAGATAGTAATTAATCTAAATTAGGTGAAATATAAAAGCATGTTGGGACAGCTGAGTTTAAAATCACTGATGCAGAGAAAAGAATGCGAGGAACTACAGGTGAGTGGCAAGAAATGCAAACAAGTTTAACCTCTTTGCAGCAGAAAGTCACTGATATAAAAGCTAGGTCCCAGAGATCTTTTACATGCTGTAGGAATACATTAAAGGAAGGATGGCCTCTATAAGGTCATGTTTATACAATAAATAAATATAAAAATGTGCTGGGAAGATAAAAACAAGATGACTTACTTGAATTAGAAGCAATTCATGCAGCTGACCAAACAGCTCCTAAAATCCTTGAGTGACTACAGATACTACTACTGAAATATAATGTCCCAATAGAATGCACTTATTTGGCTTTTGGGTCAAAGCTAATCTGCACCTGGCTGCTTAGTCTATGCCTATACTAAAAAAAAACTGTAACACAGAAAGTTTCTGGGCACTGGAATGTGATCTTCTATGTTGTTCAACTCTTAGATGACTGCTTTTCCTCTGTGCTAACCAGTGCTGTCTCAAACAATTACAACTAGTGGTTTGACAGTTAGGAATTTCCAGGGACCAACGTTTACAAGCTGTTTGCACATGGGTATCCTGATTTCAAGTCTAAGAAAGTATCCTCTCATAGAATACTGACATCATTTGAAAATAACATTAGTGTTGGAAGGTCTAATTTCAGGTTTGTGTTCAATTTTGTAGATGTACTTGATCTTGTAAATGCATTCAATCATATTACTAAGGATTGTTGTGATATTCATTAAGAAATTAAACAAGTTTCTTAGCCACTCATGATCTGCTTCCCATGTAGATTATGTTGAGTATTACCAGCCAAAACCCAGTTGTATCTGATTTATGACACAATGGCCCATATTGGAAGAAGGTTAAATTACATGCAGGTCCTCACAGGTAGAGATTATCATAGTTTAGGTGGATTTGTGACCTTAGAAGCTGCAAAAGGGAGACACTAGGCATGAAGACACTGGAAACTGGCCATGTGTACCTGACATCCAGTTTTGTAGTAAGAAGTTTCAGCTGGAGAAAACTTTAATTTTCAAAGATATCCTCTGAGGATATCACATACATGTGTAACTGCCGTTGGCTAACCAGCCTCAGAGACTGAACAGTGAGACTGACTTACAATGCAGTTGTTCCAAATGTTACTGGGAAAGTGTTTAAAATAATTGCTAGGTGAATTTTATAATTTTCAGTGAATGTTTTCATTGTTTCACTTTGGAGTTCATTCCTTTGCTAATTGCTACTTCTACAAAATTATTAAGAAGGTGTAAATGATACTTCCACAAGCTTCCTTTGCAGATTTATAGCACTTATAGCTTCAAGTTTGAGTTCATAATAATTTTTAAATTATGTGCATAATTGCAAATCTAAAAAAATGGTACTTGGCAGCAACAGAAATAAGTAAAAAATTGCATTCTTTTATATTTACTCTGGTGTGTAAATCAAGATCAAAGCATCTGTTTGTGGTAGGTATAGAAATGTAGATGGTTACCCTTGCTATGGACTGTCTCACTTTGAAACCATTGGCAGTCTATTAGCTTTGATGAGAATTTATCTGCATTGCTATTCTGCACCAAGAGGTGCAGGTTTGCTATGGTCCCAGTAAGAAAGGCACTCAGACTTTGTAAAGTACCATTTAAAATGCTATATATTAGAGCTAACACTATAAATAAGAAGTGGATAGCATAGTAATCTTAGAACAATTAAGATGATGGGAACACTGAGCTGTGCAGCATCAAATGGGCTTCCAATCAGGGCACAGCATGCCATGCAGATCCTGTCCATGGAACGGTTTGCCCATGTTGGTCATTGGAGTCATTATACAATTTTCTTAAAAGAAAACAACTCTATTCATTGTCAAACAAAAAGGATGTTCATATGTGAACTTCTTTTACATAAAAGCAAAGACATGCAGATGGCATTATTGCTGGTAGCTAGTAGCTACCAAGTGGGAGATGCCTGCAGGTACCTCTGTTACTATCAACTGGTTAAATTTATCCTGTGGCCAAAGGATTTTTGCAACACAGCACAGGCCTGAAGACCAGGCTGTATGTGCAGCCTGGCACAGCACAGAATTGGCCCTACTCAGGTCAACTGTTATGTGAATCACTGGCTCCTCAATGGTCTTCCTGTCTTCCAATCAGGAACAGTAGGAGTGCATGAATAAAGAATAAATGTACTGTTTCTTATGATGAAATAAAATACAGGGTTTTTTTTTTACTGGTTGACCTTCCATTTTATGCAAAGTAAGAAACAATTTTGCCAGTCACATTTTAGCAGTAGAAATGTTCCTCTAAAAATAAGTACAGGTGAAAAACCATCCCTCAAAATCAGAAGTGCATTCATAGAGTAGAAAGCTACAAAGCTAAATATCAACGAAAATTGAGATGCTGCTTCACTTTTCAAAAAAATAATAAAAAAATTGTTAATTTAACTGAACCTACTGTCCAGGAGATCAGAGATTTCTGTGTTGGTCTGCTTTCCAAAGATGAATGAAGTTCATCTGGACATTCATCAGAAATATCCTGGCCATTCTAGGTTACACTGCCAAGTTATATTCCTATCAATACTTTGTACAGGGCATTACTTCTTTTTTGTCTTTTCTTATTTTAGTTTCTACCTTTCAAACTAAGTTTTTGTCCCACTAGATATACTTATGAGTCCCTGTGTGACAAATGTGTGTCTGTTTCTGATTAGAAGTACATTACTGATAAAATGAGGTTAAAATCAGAATAATGATCTCTGAGGATGTAAATATTTCACATTGTATGAGATTTGTTCTTCATTTCAGCTTGACTTTTGCCTTGATGTGAAACCATGTCAAATTCCTCTGTAACTTTGAACAAAGCACTTTTGTGATTAATTTTCTCTCTGAAGAAAACAGCAGTACGTTTAAATGTTTAAATTACCTACTAAGCAACAGTAACCCAAGAGCTATATGCACTTTACCTTTTTAACTCCATGATGACATAGTTATTGATTGAATCAATTCTTAATGTAATCCTACCACACCCTGATTTCATAAATTATTGAATTACTGGGTTATCTAACCATTTTTCAGGCAATTTTAACTGATACATTAGGATTCTTTATTCAGCTTTAGCTTTTGTAGTCTTCTGTCTGCAATTAAGGATGAGTTAAATTAGTTACATTTCCTCTATTATTTTCTTAATGATTATTATATTGCTATGTGAATATGTACTGGATATATAGGGGGCTACCAGTGACAGTATTGATCTTTGAAATTGATTTACTTTTTGCATATATCACTTAAAACACAGTAGTAAATACCGATTTTCTATGTAAACCAAATAGGCCAGATAGCAAATAGGTTTCATATTTGTACTTTTACATTTAGGATTTCTAAATTTGGGGTCCTCTCACTGAGTGCTTGCAAATTATAAGATATTTTGTGTCTTTGCATCTCTCCGGAAAATGGAGCCACAGCTAACTGGGTTTCGTCTGCATTTGTTTTGACCTTCCTTGGATAAATTGATCAAAGAAAATGTTCTAATCTTACAGTCACTGATGTAGTTTGACCATGAATCTGTTCCAATGCTAACCTGAAAAGTCAAAGTCAGTGATGAGAAATAACAACAAAACAAAAAATTGTATAAGAAAATAACTGCTGTACAAAACAGTCATTCAATACATGTATGAATAGTAATTGACAACAATCCAGTCTAAAGGCAGTAAACATTTGGTTTGTTTTTGCCTTACAATAATATAAAAGATAAGAGTTTCATTAATACGTGCTGAAGAAAAGGTGATGTTCTTTGTTTCGTACTATTCATTTCTGAGAATCCTCAGTTGCCTAGACTCAGATTTCCTGGTTTCAAACTAAAGACCCAAAGCAACTGAGAAATAATTATCTCAGTAGAATTAACATTTTAGATAAAGAAATGCACCTTCAGAAGATTCACAAATTTCCCTATTAGCTATCCCCAAAATTTCTCACAAGGTATTTAAAAAACTTACGTGATTAGGAGACTAAATCAGACAACTTTTAGCCTCAAAGTTTTCTGCTAAAATACAAACAAACAAACAACACCCCCATATAAATGTATTTTTTTGCGAAAATAAATGTTAACCCTTATCTTCCTTTAGAAATCCATCTCAATCTTACCTGCAATGAAACTAGGGCTACAACACAGTTGATAATCTGATAAACAATCCAAGAGGTGTTATTATTTCAGTTAATTTACTTTTAAAGATTATGCTTCTCTAGCTTTACTTCCATAAAAATTTTCATCTAAATATATTATAATTGAATTCTACTCTTCAACATTCCAATTTCTGTTTTACGGCCTTTTATTCATGAACACTGAAACATAGGTATCTATAAAACACCAAAAACTTTGTATTGAGAGCTTCAATTGCAGCATTTGAAATTATAAAAAGCATTTTTAATAAGAAAAACTAAAATCATAAGAATGTATAAAACTATGAAAACCTTTCAAATATTTTAATTTTAAAAAACTGTAATCATTGAAGCATTCAGAAGTTGAAAATTTTAACTATTTATTTAAATAGTCTGGTTTTTTTTTTTTCCAGATTCAGTGGTAAGCATACCACCACTAATAATAGCTATATTAGCATACAAATATATTTACTTACCTTTATGAAATATGTCCTTCTGGGAAAAATGAAATTAAAATTACTCTAAAAATGGGAAACTCCAGCAAACTGACTGAAATTATGTTGATTAATATCTTATAATTATGGATTTAAAAAAAAAAAAAGAACTGTTATCTTACCATAGTTTATATTACAATATTCATACTAAAGTGACTTGTAGAGGTGTACCAATATCTAGCTTACTCCTTGCATTTCTTATTTTGAGTCACTGAGACTGTTTTATCTGCAGTGGATCATGCAAAAATTACCTTTACTTTAAATTTCACTTAAGTACCTATTTAAGTTTAAGCATGGTTACATTATGTTCTACTTGCATGTTTTCAAGAACACTGTTTAAAGATTTTCTTGAACTTTTGTGAACACTTGAAACTGAATTCAGATCATGTATCAGATAATAGCAATACAACCTGCAGTGAATTTGAAGGACAAAATCACTTGGGTATGCTCTTGTGAGTGTTTGTACTATTCCAATACCATTCCAAGATTTCAAACCAGAGAACTAGTCTAATTTATGTCCAGGACTAGAAAATGATAGTATATAAAGTAAACTAAAAATCTGCGTAATTTGTTCTTCAGTAACTGAAGAAATATGTCAGTTATTAATGCCCAAAACAATTTTTATAGCTATGTGCAATCAGAAGAGTTTCAGTGAATCTGTTTGGTTGGAATAAACATTTAAAAATCAGATATTTGTTCAAAATTTTGAATATCTTCCCTTTTTTCCCTTGGCAGTAAGAGGGCTCCCCACTGTTTCTTTTGCAACACTTGATAGTAAAGTTGGGTGTGAATTAGATTTTCTGTTTCATCTAAGAAAAATCCAAACAAACAAAAACCCCAAACCACTAAAAAACCCACAAAACAAAACTCTACAGAGGCCAAGTTTCTGTATTCAGAAGTGGCATGGGGGTCTTCATTAAGAAAAGTTTTTAACTGGTATAGTGATCTCAAAAAGTGAACAGTATATATTATAGGGAATACTAACAAGGGTGAAATTAAAGCATCATATAAGAACAAGATCCAAAACCTTGTTTCAGGAATGTTCAATTCAATGCTCTGATTCTATATTGAAAGAATATGACAGAAGTTCTCTTTCAACCCTGTTGTAGACAAAGAAATACCTTAAATTGTGAATGTTAACAGATGGCAGATAATTATGTGTGTGTATGGGTGGGTGAATGTCCAAAACTGAACTTCTGAATTCTTGAGCAGAAACCTCATACTTGCTAGCTGAAATGGGTACAGGCTGGCTGCAATGCTGGTACCACTTGGAATAAACAATAATGCTATGTCCTGAACCACCAATTAAGGTGACAACACATTTATGTTGTACGCTTCTGTACATTGACTATTTAGACTAGGAAAACCTGGGGTTTGGGGCCAAAAAAGAAGCATTCCCAAAACCAAGATGTAGGCTCAGAGGAAAGATCTCAGAAATCAGAGAGCTGTATGGAGATGAAAGTCAGGGGATGCACCTTGGCCAGTGCGACCAGTAGCACTGCACATACCTATACAACAGCAGCCTTCCTGCAGGGGAGGGAAGCTGACACCTAGCAGACACAGCGCTGTGGGCTAGTGAGTGAGTGTGCAAGGCAAGTGGGGTCAAAGCTCTTATCTTGTTGGTTCTTAAATACACCCCATTATCCAAATCTACCATGGGTTGTCAAGTATGCTGTCTTGCCTGTGACATCCACATCATGTTTTTCAATTTGGTAGTAACTACAGGATGAATATTTATCAAAGCAAAATTATGGAAATACTATTCAAGACTCCTCATGATTTTGAGTGAAAGTTATAAAGTGTATGAATGTACTATAAAATATAGTAGTTTAAAAATCAAGAGTTTTGATTTCTGCTTACATTGTTGTTAACTAGAAAACGTAGAATTACTAGCACTTCTGAAATTCATGGGAAAAAAATTTCTCTCCAATTTTTCATTTAGATTGCTCTGTAAATTTAATTGCTTTTTAGATAGATAGAAAGTTTCAGTATTTAATCTGCCTAGTTAACCTGTCAGTTTTGCCAAAGGTTTCTGTAGATTTTTATATATTATAATGGCAGTATCTATCTATCTATGTATCCATCTATCTATCTGAAAAGCAGAAAAAATGTGACTGACAGGAAGAATTCAGGACAGTTGTAAGACAAGAAATATTTCATTTAAATTCAAAGTAACATTCATACCATATTAGAAAGGATTATTATTTTCTCTAAAGAGATGACTAACATGAACTTCTTTATGTCTACACATAAGTCCTAAATAAAGAAAAAATGTTCATGTTAAATTATATTTATTTTTTTTTATTTTTATTTCTCCTTAAGAAAATACTTTAAAAGTTCTACAGGGACTGAAAATGTAATAGAGGTGTTTGCAAAATTAATTTCTTGTTCCAAATAGTGGTATTAGACTACTAATAAAGCACAATTCTTCTTTTAGTGTGAATGTCACAGTTAATCTTACTAAATATTATAGAACCATCCTAATCAATGTAGAACTCAACCCTGAAAACTCTTTTCAGTCTGAAACTTGGCCAATAAATTTTGTTAAGATATTCAGTTTTGTTTTAATATTGACTTAAATACAATACCTTAATGCACATACTTAATGCTACAAGTTGTTTTGGATTTCTTTATTTTCAATTTAAAGGGATACATGGATAAGGTGACAGGGAATATCCTATTGACTGAACTTGGGCTAGCCATCCAAATGTCCAACAGAAAACAGTGTGGTGACAAATTCCAAACGTCTAAGAGAAGAATTATTTTCTCTAAGTTATTTGGAAGGCATGCATACTTTAACTAGAAACACAAAGATGAATCAAGGCACAAATTCATTTGAAGAAGTGATGATGGGGGTTCTTTGTATTCTATTTCTTTCTTTTAGAAGACCTTTTGAAAACCACTTCCTTTAGAGGACCATTTCAAGAAAATATCACTGTTGTCACTGAGTTTTCATCAACATGAACTATCTATTCACACATAATAGTATCAACCTAGATGCTCAAGAGTGTGTATGAAGGGAAACTTTCTGTAGTCATCAAAGAACTGGAAAGATGTAAAGACCAAAAAGCCAACTCTATGGAGCATCCTGAGGTCATAGTGTGATGGTAGTAGTTATTTTGCTTTCTAGAAGGCAACTGTGCTTATCACATCCAAGGATATGTGTGTTCATATACAACTTCATATGCATCATGATCATTACAATTCACCTTCAACCAAAGCTAGTTAATGTGTCAATCATAAAGGTTTACCCTACTTCAGCAGCAAATGATACTATTGTGGTTGATGAGCTCTGTGGAGACCTGAAAAGGCACTCATTAAAACAGCAAGTAACCTGTTTTACTTACAGGTAAACAGATTAATTGTGAAAACAAAAAAAAAAAAAAACTAAACTAAACTAAAACTAAAAAACCCTCCAAAAAGTAATGTGCAGCAACTGTGTAGCATTGCAAAATAACAAAGGAGATATTTGACATTTACTTTAATTGTATTACTCTAGCAATTATCATTGTCAACCTAATTTTACCAAAAATCCTAGGTTTTTATGTATATATGCTGGTTATCTTAAGATAATTACAAAACACAATGTAAGGGTAACATTAAACATTGTGAGCTGAATGTCCCAAAACTTTTCTCCATACAAACTTTTTGGGTAAAGGTGTCCGTTCTTAGTTTCTAACACAGAGTTAAATTCTAAGCAAGGATTTTGCCTCCTGGAAGTGCAAGCAAGCAAACAACAAACAAAACCCAACTTTTGTTCAGCACCACACATTGTCTTAGGTGAAAGACAACAATCTCAATATTTTTGGGAATAAAGTGACACTGACAGGCTTTAAGGTAAAATATTCACTTCGTACCTTCACCATGTTTAGCTGAGATGTTTAAATATTTCTTGGGGGAGGGGGAAAAAAGGCCTGGATAAAAAATATGTAAAGTTGGTAATGTGGCAAATACCACTCAGCAGTTGTAGAAAGCCCCCTTGGAATGTAAATTGGCAGTGCAGAGGCAAGGACAAAAGCCTTCTTTTTCCACAGTAAAGTACTTGTCTCCCTGATCTTTACAGAATATTCATCTGCCTTTAAGCTTTTGAGAGCTTGTACTGCTTCAGTAGAAGGAGTAGTCAGCTCTCACTCTCACCTCTGCTTCCCTCAACTATGTTTGAAATACTTTCCATTGAAATAGCCATTCAACCCAAGTCCTCTGTCTTCTGGAAAGTTGTTAAAGCAAATAGTACATTTTAGTGAGCAGTATCACCTGCTCCTTTGCAGCTGAATTTTACACAGAAAATGTCTTTGGCTGTTATATCTTACACTTGATTTGTTTCTTTCTGTGATTTAGTTTTACTCTGTTGGGTGAAAGCTTATACTAGATTATGGTCTCAGTGGAATATGAACATACTGATACCTAATTTTTTAAATCTTAACCCACTCACAGATAAAATAGGCATCAACATGTTCAGCCCTGCTGAAATGGCAATGAGTCCAGGATAACATTCTAAAAAAGAAGTAGCAACACCATACCATGAAGCATTTAGGCCTTTGGGAGGCAGCTGCTATTTGGTGTTTTGTTGTTGTTTTCTTTTGTTCATTTTTTCTTTGTTTTGTGAACTATTTTGTGAATCATTTTGCTTGGTGTGTGCACATAAATGTAAGCTAAATGGCACTTTGCATGCTTATGTGGGATTTTTGGACCTCTCCCTAAATGACTTTGCTCTCTAGAAGATAAACAATTCAACATACAACAACAGGTCTCTGGATTGTACTGCTAGGGTTGTAAACCTGCAGCTACATGCTGTATTGCTCAGCTAATAGACTTCCTTTACAATACGTGGTGAAAAACATCCAGTTCATTGTCTCCTTTATCCAAGATAGGTTCAAGCTCTCATTTCCCATGATGGAGGAAGAACAGAAAGAAAATATTTTCCTTTTCTGTAAAATCTGGTCACATATAAAAACTAGAAGAAAATCAATACTTACAAGATCTGAGATAATGTGATTTAGTAGCTGAAGTCATTCAAGCATGCACCAGGAAGAAGAGATATTAGGTTTTGATGACTATATTCAGGCTTTTGATATGAAGTAGTCATTGAATAAGATAAATATGCAATTTTTGGTGTCGAAGAGACTCTGGGGTTCTTATCAGAAAGGTAAAATATTAAGTTCTAGTCATATACAATTTTTCTTGCTCTGTGGATTGGAAAATCTTGAATTATTTTCAGTAAGCCTATAATCTGATGGATAGGGCATGTCTTTGCTTTTTTGGAGGTGGAAAGGAAAGGAAAGGAAAGGAAAGGAAAGGAAAGGAAAGGAAAGGAAAGGAAAGGAAAGGAAAGGAAAGGAAAGGAAAGGAAAGGAAAGGAAAGGAAAGGAAAGGAAAGGAAAGGAAAGGAAAGGAAAGGAAAGGAAAGGAAAGGAAAGGAAAGGAAAGGAAAGGAAAGGAAAGGAAAGGAAAGATATGCAACTCTATTTCCCCAGGCAGAAAAGAGAACCAGTTATGAATAAAAAGGGTTCAAAATAGGTTTTTCCTGTAGTGATATTTCAAAAGAAACCAATAGTATCACTGCATTTTTCAAAAAAATTTTTTTTTTTTTTTTTTCTGCTGGAGTGTTAGAATTGAAGAGTTCAATGGGATTGATATCTCAGCAAGTCCAGCAATTTTATTTTTTCTGCTGATCATCTTTAAATATGAGGAAAGAACTGAAGATTGCAGATAAACTATGAATAATTATCTCTAGAACTTTAATACATAATTATAACAGACCAACAATCCCCAACAGTTTCTCTACTGGGATGTTTCTGAAGCTAGACAGGATTAACTTGGACTTCAGAAATGCAGTTCTGGACACAAAAGTCTGTATTCTACCTAGGTCATTCTTTAGGTCTTTAAATACTTCAGCTGGATCTGACCCTAAGTGGTTTGCCCAAGGCTAACAACAAAACAGCAAGTTAGTGGCAGAGTTTGGATTACACTTTAGAAATTGCTGATCACCTGCCTCATGATCAATCCATCAAATGAGGCTGAATAGAAAAATGCATCTCCAGCTGTTACAGAACACATGCTGTTGTAAGAATTAAAAGGAACCAGCTGTCTATAGCCCCTGAGAAATTTGAATAGACCCACATTTTTCCACACAATCATGCTGTAATTACATGTCACCCTAGGTGTTCTCAATATGATTACTCCCTATAAAACTATAAGCGAGGCACAAGACAGCCCATACAGCTGCAGGAAAAATAATGAAGCAGCAGGGTTTCTCTTTTTCTGCGTGTGCTGTTTTGGTGCTGTTTATATAGCCAATCTGTTCCCTGGGACTGCTGAGAAAGCCCTTATGGTCCCAGACATCCAGGGACCATAGATGCTGACCTATAGTAACTGGAACATGGAATCAAGCTGTTTTTTTTGACAAAGACATCTATCATATATTTACTCTGAAAGCCTTCTGAAAGGTACAAACCCTTTAAGAGAAGAACATGCCAAGACAGACAACTGGAAGACACAGGGAATAAAATTTTTATTATTTCCAGTAATTTCAAAGACATCACCTTTTTTATATACACAAAGAAACATGTATACTTTAAAGACATTATAGCCTATTGTATGCCTCTATATAAAAACTTTTTCTTAGGAGATTTTGAACTGTCATATTCTGCTTCCCAAAAAGGTATGTTAAGGTCCAAATGGCTAGATATTTTGCAGTGTCCCTTTATTTTGTTTGTGGTTGTTTCTTGCAGGTTATTTTTGGTGAGAATTCTAAGTGGAAAGTGAGAACTTAATATGAAAATTTTGGGGAGCTAGGGAAGAAATTAATTTGCATATTTCTAAGGGAAGACTGTTTTTTCAATTCAGGCTAAATCCCATTAGGCAAGGAACAGACATTTCCAAGGTAGAAACAGTGAGCCGGAGGCATTTATATACATTTCAATTTAATACCTACTTTCTGTTGCTAAATTTAAATAGAGACACTGAAGAACTACTGAAGTTTATTTGGACATTATGGTGAAATCAACCCATGATGACTGAAGACTCAGCTGGCAGTGTGCTAAGACTGATCAGGAGTTATAAGTCAGAAAGGGTTCTCATATGAACTAACTATGCAATACTTCGTGCTTTTTGGTAGAGGGAAAAGCATGATTCATTCCCTTTCTAAAACTTTTTAAAGACATGGATGCAGACATTGTCAGAAATTACAGCATAGGCAGTCTATATTAAATGAAGGCAACAAAGTCAGCATTTGGTGCTTTTCTGCAATTTTTTAACTAGTCAGCCAGTTTACTGAACAGACTTTCAGTGTAAACTGTAAAAGCCTTCACAGCTTTCAAGCTAAACATGAGCAGTTCCATGAAGTCATAGGAATGTAGTATATATATAGATCTGCAATCATGCAGATACTTTAGTGATTGATAACTGGATTCCAAATTCTGTGAAAAATTTCCACAACATATCTGAGGCGCCAGAAGGGTTCTAGGTCTAGTCCTGCTTCCTAACACAAATGCCTACTCTACCCTTAGATGTCAAAAAGAACATGGACAGTTCAAAACTGTCCTTCCAGGGAGGAATTTCTAAAATACAGATGTACAGATGTAAATAAGTATATGATAAACTAGTGATTCTTGCTACCTTGACATACTCCTAGACCTCTTTTTTGTGTTATTGCATATACAAAGGTTTGTGCTTATCTAAGGGAACAGTGAGGGCCAGGGACTCAAAGGGGAATCCCATGGGGTCTGTCAGGGCAGGGCCTGGTGGCCAGGGCCCATCCCACTGCCCCAACCAGATGGGGGGTACCAGGGCAGCCCCAGTCCCAAGCATTGGACATCTTCATGGGGATGGGGACAGGTTGAGGCTGGGCTGGTATGTGGGCTCGTGGGTGGGCCCAGCTCGTTGGGGCCCATAGCTGGGCAGGGCAGGGCTGTGGGCAGCTGGAGACTAGTCATGCTGATACGTTACTGGGGCAGGGGCTGACAGCCCTGGGGGGGTGAAATGGGGTCCTGGGCCATAAGCAGGTTGCGGGGAGCCTCAGGGAGGCTAGGCAGGGACAGACAGGGCTGTCGGTGCCCTCAGAGCCTTGACAATTGTTATAAGCCACAATGGCCATATTCCTCTTTGTGGCTTTATTAAGTTTTGTTATAATGATAGCAACTCTTTTTTTTTTTTTTTTTTTTTTTTTTTTTTTTTTTTATTTTGAACCTGGAGGAGTTAGCAAAGGTAAAATGCAAAAGAAGCACTTTGCTTTTAATTATGTAAATGTCATTTCAGTAATAAAAAGGGACCAATGCAGTAACGGAAATAATATGAAGAAGGATATTTACCTAAGATTTTTCAAAGTTTTCAAGGATAGCTAAGACATTATTAGAGTTTGCATCAAAACAGTTAAAAAGCTTGACACTTAAGGTTTTTTTGTGTCAGCACAGCTTCCTGAGGAAATTATATACCACATGGCCATTTCCTATTTGTAGGAAATATCAGTAGGGGATTTTTTTTTATCCTTTTAGCTTAGAGTAGTAGGATTATAAAACTCCTGATCCTGAATGTACTAAAAAATATTTTTTAACATTTTAGAGACCTGGGTGACAGTATTTGAAGTATCACTGATATGCACCATATAAATAATTCCAGTAGGTGCCTTAACTCTGAAATTGATGCAAGTAATAAAAATGACTATTCTTTTAAAAACAGGTTATTAAATTTTTGAAACCCTTTTCTTTGCAAATCATTTTTATTTTTACATTAAAATAAACTATGGAGTGGCACCTCAGTATTAAATATTTCAAAGGCTTCTTAATTTAGCATACTGATTAAAAAAGAAGCTGAATCACTACAATACAGAGCTTCTACTAGAAGAAATACTGTATTCCTAATTAATTTCTGACCATATATTAGACATTTCTGCTTACATAATGAGTTATTTACTATATTTTATTACATGGACTTTAAATGGTATGAATTATATTTGATTTTGTAGTGAAAATTGTCCAGAAAAATTATTTCATCATTGGAAAAGATTTCCATAACTGTGGACATCATGTTGGAACTGCTTTACCAGACACCATTCAACCTTTATTAAAATTAACATCTATGGGCCTCCCACCAACAAGCACTTCCTTTAATTTCTTTCTATATTTGTTCAGTACAAAACAATTTGTCTACTTCTGAATTACTGTTTATTCAATTCCTTTTAAAGATGAAGAAAAATATTTTTCTGAAAAATTTTTTCAGTGAATGAGACTAAACTAAAAGATACTGTTTCTGTAAAAATGAGTGAAATTTATTTGTTAAACTTTTCATTAATATAACTTATTTTTAAAGATTAGGTGTTGTGTGCTAAGTCTTACTGTTAAGTTTATAACTTTTTGAAACAAAAGTAAAAAACTTTCCTCTTTGCTAAGTGGTTCTATTCCTGCTTATGAGAAAATACTCTGAAAATTAGTGAACATCCTTTATAATTCAGACCTTTTCTTGGCTTACTACCTCCTGCCTAGATTTACAAAAGGATAATGAAGGAATGTCTCATTAATATATAGAGTATGATGCCGCTAATATAACAATCTCAGTTTATCTGTTTGTATACCAAACTCCTTGTATGTTACTTAATCCTGATTAATAATACTGTTTTGGTATAATACTGCATCAAAACACTCAGAATATCGTCATCATATACAAATACACAACATGTTTTACTAGCTTCACCCATATTATGTTTGTATCCTTTAGCAACAAAATGCCTGATTTCACACTTAACATTTTCATTTCACCATCCTTTCACTTATGAAGGTGTGAAATATGCATTGAATTAGACTTTAAAACATGTTTATTTTCAATTAAATTATTGAAATTTTCTCATTTATAGTCACTCAAATCTATTTTTTTATGCACTAAATAGCAATCTTTTGAATTTTATTTCATATCCCTTTACTGACTCTTTCGTAACTTCATGCCAGTCCAAATCCTGTGATCCAAGATACCTTTCTTTTCACTCACTCTTTTTTGTTGTAAATGATCATATTTCAGTCTCACACAGATACAAATCCTTTTCACTGATATCTAAAAACCAAGCATCAAATGTCTTCTCTATCTGCAGGCACATACTACAGATTTGAAAAGAAAAAATAAACACACTAGTACCCTGACCAAGCATGAGAAGACTGTTCTTGTTGAATTTGTTCCAGTTTTGCAACTGAGAAGCTGATAAACTCAAGTAATGAAAAAAATCTGACTTATCTGACTTGTAACTGAAGCTATGTATAACATTTTATATGCAAAATTGCCAACTTTTGTTTTGTGAGGGAAGATGACACTAAGTTTATTGGACAGTGATATTTTCTCTAAGAGTTTTTAGTACTAAAAGGCATTTTGAATATGAAACAGCAAGGCTGGATTGAATCCTTTGTTTAAAGGTGCCCTGATTCAAAGGCTGAATATATGATGTTATGTGAGCAAAACATTGCTTGGTATACAAAGCAGCCCTTTGAGCCTTCAGTGTGATGTGTCGCTCATTATTCGTTACAGAACAAAGCCAGTTTGTCTTTTGAAATGTACTGTTTTCTTTCCTTTCTGTCCCCAAGGTACTGGACAGGGAAAGTGTCAGGTAGTTGGGAAAGCTTGACTCCAGTGGGTGAACAAATTCAGGGAATTCACATGAGTCTTTGGCCTTTTTAAACCAAGAAAAGATGTATAAAGCCTTTTCTTGCATCCTTAGTCTTCACATCTTATTGGATTTGCAATTGTATAGCAGCAGAAGCAGGCAAGAAAATGGCCTCTAGAGCTGTCAGTTATTACATATTATAGGTTCATGGGATCAAAATAAATGTAGAGAAAGAAAACAAGACATAAAATGGGGATTTATCAGTTGTGACAGGAAGAGAAGAAATGGGCTATGCATATCAATGCATATGTTTATGAATGTTTATGAGCCATAAATAAGATACAGCTATTTAAATAAATATTTTTTTTTTAAAGAAATTGTATTCCTAATAAAGATAAGGATGTATTAATGTCATTGTGTAAAGAACTAATTTGAATTTTGCATGTGAATAGTAAACTTCATACAGATACAAGAGGTTAAGAGGATAACAGGTGTAAAGAAAGGCTTTGAGAATAATGGAGGGAAGGGATATTTTAAGAAAAGGAATGCAGGACATATCAAAAAGGCCTGTACTGACTTAGCAAAACAAAACAAAAAAAAAAAAAAGAGGGAATATTAATTTTCTTCATATATTAAAGTGAGGCAGGGGAGGGGAAGGAAGTGGGGGATAAAGACTTATTTAAAGATAATATTCACCCAGAAGAAGTGAGCATAAATTAGCTAAGTATTTTGGGCCTGTAATTTGACAGGTGTCTGACCTATATTAGCATGGGTCCTGAAAAACCTTCCAACAGTTTTCTTGTCATCATTAGTCTTAACTGATATTAACCTTAAGCTTAGTAAATTAGCTAATTATTAAAGAGTTCAGTACTAGTTACACAACAATCAAGGCTTTCTCCTCCAATCCCAAATTTCCAAAATATTTTTAAGATGAACTGGAACATGTACTGTGAACTTTTATATTGCAAATACAATTGCTAAGATAAATGACATACTAGTACAACAAGGAGAGAAATTCATTCTACAAGTACTGTAATTCTGATTTAAGCATATAGTGTGTGGATGCAGGAATGTATTGTGGAGATCAATGTTGTGGAAATGTAGATGGAAGGAGAAGAACTAATGTTATGTGTTAATAAAGTAGGAGTTTCTTGGAGACAACATCAGATGACATTATTTTTCCTGAAAAAAGTCCCATATGACAGATTCCTGGAAACCTAGATTAGTTGCTTCTACTATTGTCATCAAAGCAGAGGTTTGGATAAAGATTACTGTAAGGGTGGGAAGAATTTTGTGTCATCATTTTAATTTAATTTCCCACCAATAATCAGAATAACAGGACAAAATCTCCAGAAATCTCCCTAGGCTTTCGCTTATAAGCTGTTTCCCTTTGCTTCTCCCCTCCTTTGTGCGGCATCGATAGCTTCCTTTCAACATAGATTTTTCTATGACCCTATATGATTGTGTCATGTTTTTAGCTGGGATAGAGTTAATTTTCTTTCTAGTAGCCAGTATAGTGCTGTGTTTTGGATTTACTATAAGAATGTTGATAACACACTGGTGTTTTAGTTGTTGCTGGGTAGTGCTTACACTAGTCAAGGCCTTTTCTAGCTTCCCGTGCTCTGCCAGGTGCACAAGAAGCCAGGAGGGGAGGGGGCACAGCCAAGAGTTGATCCAAATTGGCCAAAGGGTATTCCATATCATGTGACGTCATGCCCAGTATATTAACTGAGGGGAGTTGCCCAGGGGAAGAAGTGATCTCGGCTTGGGGACTGGCAGCATCTGTCTGCAGGCGGTGAGCGGTTGCATCATTTGTTTTTCCCCCCCCCGAGTTTCATTTCTCTCTCTTGTTGTTTTCCTTTTCATTATATTATCAATATTATTATTTTTATTATTATTATTATTATATTTAATATTATTACCATTATTATTATTGTTGTTTTATTTTAATTATTAAGCTGTTCTTATCTCAACCCATGAGTTTTCTTACTTTGGCCCTTCTGATTGTCTCCCCCATCCCACAGGGGTGGCGGGAGCAAGCGAGCGGCTGTGTGGTGCTTAGTTGCTGACTGGGGCTAAACCACAACAGACTGTCATTCAATCTGGTGTTTATAATGGTTTAGTCCAAAGGGAAAGTTCTCATCAAGTAGGCCTTTAGAAATGAAACAACTTTTGCCTGAAAAATACAGGGTTACTAGTAAGCTGAATGAAAAACAACCAGAAAAAAAACCAAACCAGAAATAAGTGTTAATGTCCAGACAGGCTACTGCAAATGAGGCAATGTAAGAACTATGCTTTTGAAATTACAGCATACAAATTCCTTCCAGTTACCTTCTAGCAAACTCATTGTTTTGTCATGAACTCAAACATAACCATGTGAGATTATTTAAATACAATGCTCAACAGAAACAAATAAGAGTCCAAGCAAAGAGAAAGAATTGTCAAGAGATTATTTGGCTGGGATTACTAAAAAATGAGTGCAAAATCCAGAAAGTGTATACATGACTTCAACAGTAATAGCAAAAGATCATTTTATTTCAAAACCATTTAATTCCTTTCATTCACAATTGCAGCTTGCTTTCTTGTTGGTGACACCTCTCTTACAGTGAACTTCTGGCCCACTGTCAGCAATAGACTGCTTTTCTGATGCATCTGTTGCCTACTGATTGTGTCAACCTTCCAGTCAATTCTAAACTACATGTGGTTACTAAATCTAAGAATGAACCAAAACCAGATTATGTGATCTGAAAGAGATGGGCATTCAGAAGGTTAGGGCAGATCTTACTTCTTGTCTGTCTCTGGTTTCCGTTTGAAAAACAACATCAACAACAACAACAACAACAAAAAGCCCTAAAAACTCCATAGACTTATGCCTCAATTGGGAGCCAGATCATGCTCCAATAAATGTCCAGTAAAGATGACAGAACTAGAATAAGCGTCAGCTGGCACTAGAAAGTCAGTCTGGGCAGTGTAAGGGCATGTGGAATGTGAGAATATCTGATTCATTAAGTTATCTGTTTAAGGACTATTCAATATAAAAGAAATGACAAATACCAAGGAAAATGATAAATACACAGATGCACAGACTGGAGGAGCAGGTGATAACAGAGACAATAAAAAAGACCAGAAATCTTCACCCACTGATTGATGGGCCATTAAGAAAACACTCAGATATAACCTTGAAGGGAGTCGACCTGAACTTTGTAACTGATAAGAAAGGGGAAAGAAAACTAGCATGAATATTATGGGATACTTAGGGGTCCCTGTGGGACTTTGCGACACTTATCATGGTATGCCAGAAGGAGCTTATGAAACTGTGCAAAATCTATTAAGGGGTGATTAAGGGGAGGGCCAGAGGTGGGGAAAGGGCGGGATCAAGGCAGATCATGGAGGAACAAGTGTGGGAAAATAGGGAGGAGGAAGGATATAAGGGGCTGGTCACATGTAAACAGGCACCAGTCAGTGTGCTTGTATGAATGAGCCCTGCACCTGATCACTGCGATCTATCTTATTTTCTCATTAAATCCTTTCTTAAATATCTTCCTGTGCAATTTATCCCATCCATGAATGCTGCAAGGTTTATGTGCAGCAAGTGGAGGGATCAGAGCTCATATTTTCCCCTGGTGATTTTAACCCCATGTTTGTATATTTGTCATTCAGTAGCAAATTTCAAGTTGGACTAGCAGGTGAGTAGGAGTAAAGCCTGTTTCTGGTAAGACTCAAAGTCTGAGTAGGTAAGCGTGCCCAGGGTCCAGGCATAGATATTAAGCAGGCTGAGCGCCTAATATGGTATTTGAAATATCTGTGAGTGTTGGGGTGCTTGTGAGTTAAGTGCGTGAGTGTGTGCATCTGTTTGCTGGTGAACATCATGCTGAACTAGCCAGTGAGTAGGAGGACACCTGTATACTTGGTATGAGGGCCCAGGATCTGGGCAGGGCTGCAAGCTCATGCTGGTATTCCAGGGATTCACAAATATGGTTGTGATTGTGAACCTGGAGATGTGTGCTTGTCCTGGTTTCGGCTGGGATAGAGTTAATTTTCTTCCTAGTAGCCAGTATAGTGCTCTGTCTTGGTTTTACTATAAGAATGTTGATAACACACTGATGTTTTCATTGTTGCTAAGTAGTGCTTATACTAGTCAAGGAGTTTTCCAGATTCCCATGCTCTGCCAGGTGCACAAGAAGCCAGAAGGGGAGGGGGCATAACCAAGACAGCTGATCCAAATGGTCCAAAGGGATATTCCATATCATAAAACATCATGCCTAGTTTTTTAACTGGGGGAGCTGCCTGAGGGGTGGACCGCTGCTCAGAAAATGGCTAGGCATCAGTCAGCAGGTGGTGAGAAATTGCATTGTGTATCACTTGTTTTTTATGTTCCTTTATCATTGCTGTTGTTGTTGTTGTTGTTGTTGTTGTTGTTGTTATTATTTTCTCTTTCTTTGCTGTCCTATTAAACTGTCTTTATCTCAACCCATGGGTTTCCCTTTCTTTTTTCCGATTCTCTCCCCCATCCCATTGGAGCAGGGGGAGGGTGAATGAGCAGCTGTGTAGTACTTAGTTGCAGACTGGCGTTAAACTATAACAGTGCTCTCACTAGCAAACCTCAATTGTGATTAGGCGGAGAGCAAGATCAGGATTTTGCCATCCATACTTATGTTTTACATGTCTTGGTAGTGTCACCGAAATCGGGAATAAACCTCGTAACACTAATGTAGTGTTAAAAGGCAGGCATTCTTTATTCACGGCGCCGGGAACACGGGGGATATCTCCTCCTCAAGCGTGTTCCGCCTTTGCATTAAAATTTGCCAGTTTTTATACATATTTTCTGCTAAGTCATGATCACACCACATTATTATCATAGAATACCAAATATTCATTCCTTCATTAATATTCACTACCTTTCAACCTGATTGGATTCTTTAAATATGATATCACCTTTAAAAATAATCATTGGTCATCTCCTCTAAGACCACTGACTAACCTAACGGATTACGTGATCTCCAAATCACAATGGGAAGGTACATGGGCTTCTGAGCAGCATCACTGGTGCATAACACTTAAATTACTAGACACAATTCCTTATTATCTCAAAGTTCTAACAGAACATTCTTCATTCTTCACTATACCACTAAGTTAATCATTACTTTAAAACAATATAGATTCAGTTATGTTTCTATGGTCACACAGCACACAGTGTTCTACTTGTTCTAGTTAATTCCCTACCTACCACCTTGGTTACAGTAGTGTTTGTGTGGGTATTGTTAAAGGCAGCTCTCTGTGGTACTTGGTGTGGCCAGCTGTATTATTTTCCTCTGTGTGAGAGTGTGTCTGTGTGCCTGTCTGTCTCTCTGCAGTACATGCTCATCCTCCCGAATGGGCAAACCTTCAAATGGGAAAACAGCAGCCGTGTCCATTGACCTGTATACTGGGTCAATGTCAACTAGGAATACCACACAGCTGGGACAAACAGGTCCAGAAGGTTCCTAAACTACCTGGACAATATCTTCTTGGTACAGGTACTAAGGGAACTGAGCAGGAAAGGTGCCTTTCTCAATTTGTTGATTTGTTGATTTGTTGGTCTTATGGGTGAAGGTGCTATTGGTGGCCACTGCCACTTGGCCACAGTGACCATGAAGCAGTCAAGTTTAAAATCTATGGTGACAGGAGGAAAACTGCCAGCAAGACCTCAACTCTGGTTATGAGGAGAGCAGAATTCAGGTTGCTCAGGGAACTACTTAGTCAGGTCGCCTGGGAAAAAGCTTTCAAATGTGCCAGGGTCCATCAGTGCTGGTCACTTTTTAAGTACCACCTCCTGAGAGCACAGGAGCAGGCAGTTCCAAAGTGTAGGAAGTCAAGCAGGTGGGGCAGAAGGCCACCTTGGCTGAGAAGGTATCTTCTTCTTCAACTAAGGAGAAAAAAGAAAGTATGTGGTCAGTGGAAGCTTGGTCAGGTGACATGGGAGGACTATATGGATGCTGTTTGCCACTGCAAGGAGGAAATACGTGTGGTCAAAGCTCAATTAGAGTTGAAGCTTGTCAGTACTGTGAGGGACAATAAGAAGGGCTTTTTAAAATATGTTAATGGCAAATGGCAGGCCAGAAATAACATTGGCCTGTTGCTTGATGAGAATGGTCACCTCACAAAAAGGGACATAGGCAAAGCAGAGACGTTTAATGCTCTCTTTGCCTCGGTCTTCAACCCCGATGGTGGGCTCTGGGGGTCCCAGAGCCCTGGGCTAGAGAACCATGACTGTGGGAATGATAAACTCCCAATCAGCCCTGAACTTGTTCAGGACTTGCTGCTCCAGCTGGATCCCTGTAAGTCGATGGGGCCTGATGAGGTTCATTCAAGGGTACTTAAAGAGCTGGCTGATGTCATAGCGAGACCTCTCTCAATGATTTTTCAATGCTCTTGGGAATCTGGAGAGGTCCTCATTGACTGGAAGCTGGCAAACATTGTCCCAGTCTTCAAGAAGGGCAACAGGGAGGACCCCGGTAACTACAGGCCTGTCAGTCTCACTTCTGTGCCTGGCAAAATTATGGAGAAGATTATCCTGAGAGTTACTGAATAAAAAAACCTGAAAGACAACGCAGTCATTGGTCCTAGCCAGCATGGGTTCATGAGGGGAAAGTCCTGCTTAAGAAACTTAATTTCCTTCGATGACAAGGTTACCCACCTAGATGACCAAGAGAAGTGAGTCAATGTAATCTTTTTGGATTTCAGTAAAACTTTCAATACTATCTCTCACAGTATCCTCCTAGACAAAATGTCCAACATACAGCTGGATAAACACATAATGCACTGGGTGAGCAATTGGCTGATGGGTCGGCCTCAAAGGGTTAATGGGGTTCCATCAGGCTGGCAGCCAGTCACTAGCGAGGTTCCACAGGGTTCCGTCTTAGTCTTAGGGACGGTACTCTTTAATCTCTTCATAAATGACTTGGATGTAGGACTGAAAGGATTACTAATTAAGTTTGCTGATGACACAGACTTGGGAGGAGCTGTTGACACTCTTGAGGGCAGAGAGGCCCTGCAGAGAGATCTGGACAGACTGGAGAGCTTGGCAATCACCAACCATATGAAGTTTAACAAGGACAAGTGCTGGATTTTGCACCTGGGGCATGGCAACCCTGGATGTACATACAGACTGGGAAACGAGATGCTGGAGAGCAGCTCTGCAGAGAGGGATCTGGGCATTCTCATCAACAACAGGTTGAACATGAGCCAACAGTGTGCCCTGGCAGCTAAGAGGGCCAACCGTGTCCTGGGGTGCATGAAGCACTGTGTTGCTAGCCAGTCAAGGGAGGTGATTTTCCCGCTGTACTCTGCACTGGTGTAACCTCACCTTGAGTACTGTGCGCAGTTTTGGGTGCCACAGTATGTTAAGGATATAAAGCTACTAGAGAGTGTCCAGAGGAGGGCCATGAAGTTGGTGAAGGGTTTAGAGGGGAAGCCGTATGAGGAGCAGCTAAAGCCACTTGGTTTATTCAGCCTGGAAAAGAAGAGACTGAGGGGAGACCTCATCAGGGTCTACAGCTTCCTCATAAGAGGAGGAGGAGGGGCAGGCACTGATCTCTTCTTTCTGGTGACCAATGATAGGACCCAAGGGAATGTCAGGAAGATGTGCCGGGGGATGTCTAGGTTGGCTATTAGGAAAAGTTTCTTCACCCAGAGAGGGGTGGAGCACTGGAAGAGGCTCCCCAGGGAGGTAGTCACAGCACCAAGCCTGATGGTATTCAAGAAGCACTTGGACAATGCCCTCAGACACGTGGTGTGAATTTTGGGGTTGTCCTGTGCAGGGACAGGAGTTGGACTCAATGATCCTTGCGGGTGCCTTCCAGCTCAGGACATTCCATGATTCTATGACCTCGGACAGAGACCCCAGGTCTTGGGGTACACCAGTATGGCATGTGGTGCCATATAACTTTATAACTTCCCTTCACAGATAGAGCCTCTCAGGACCTTAAGCTGCTTTTTAAGGCTTTTACACAGATTTTAGCACTCTGCAGCCCTCCTGACTTCAACAGGCTAATTTCTCTAAGTGTCATTAAACTCCACAGTAACTGGAAGCTATCTTGGGTGATAACATGGAACTCTTCTGTCTTACTTCACAAGGCTACATAAGAATAAAATAAATCATACCCAACAAATATGAATCATATCCTACAAGTGTTTTTTTTTCCACTATTAACTACAGAGGGAGTCTGGAATGATTATTTCAGACATAAACATTTCTATTTTAGATGTCTGTTTTTGATTAAATGAATTCCACTGTCACCAAATGGATTCTGACCTTGTAGCTCTTTCAAGGTTGAATGAGGGAAGAAAAACACACCAAATGATGCATTTGCAATCCCAGTATTACACTACTAAACAGTAAAAACTGCTAAGCAAGCAATTATCTGAGGACTATGGGTATAATTTAAGAGCTCTTAAGTAGTAGAGATTCTTGAAATAAATAAAAATGAGAAGTAGTTTTCTAGAATAAAGCTGCATATCACATATTAACCATGTTTTTATGTGGTACAAAGTTCTAATAATAGGTCTTTCTTAGTGCTTCACATTTTCTTACATTGAATCTGTAATTGATATATAAGTATGTCTGTACTCACTTCACACACTAACTGGAACAATATTCTTCTATTTACTGACATAACTCCCTGTCTAATTTTGTATTCACATGTAGGTCATCTGTGTCATGATATCAGACCTAGTTGTGTATTTGACCTCTACCTGAGTCAAGAACTGCAAGGCAGAACTCCATGCTATATTTGACCTAACCCTTCTATTGAACTTTATGTGATTAATGAATAGGTCTAAATAGATTTAAGGCCTGCAAGCTTTCTCAGAGCTGTAATGAATTGGTTAATACAGTGATCTGAAACAGGCTTTGCCAAATAAAATATTGTTTCAATATAAAATTGGAAAAACAACTAAAAAACCAAGTTCTAATACAATAAAAGATTTATTGCTTATCTCTCTTACCTGAACATTTACACAGGCCAAACTTATCTGAAGATCTCAGGTGTGGAAGTTTGGTTTCAGCTAAGCTTTGAGTCCAACTTTAGGAAGTGTGTCCCTTTAAAAAGTTGACAGAAATCTTTCTGTTTGCACCTGTGACTGGAGCTTGATCAAACCAGTGTGACAGCTCAGCAGGAGGGCAGGGATAGACTTCAAAGCATTTATTTTTCTACATTGTCTCAGGTATTTGCTGGAACAGCTGCTATCAACTCATTGTCTCCCTTCTTCTGTAGGTGCTGTCAGCCTCTGCTTGAGTTAACCCCTTAAACTCATCAATTAAACAATACCAAATAACTAACAGATGGAACATAAAATATGTATGAATTATTATACAGTCCTGCTTCCTTTAGTCTTTCTCTACTGAAATAAACAGCATAAAGTTTTCATAATACATAATCTTCTAATGTTTTAGAATTTTATAGTCTGTTTTAGATTTATGACTGCATTTTTGTCATTATGTGGCATTCAAGCAAGGAATAGAAAAGGAAATGTAAGCTAAACAAAAATCTATAGTGCATAAATGAAACTGAATTCTTTATTACAGTTTCAAAAATGGTTATGTCTTATGCTGTGATAGTCAGATCATACAAGTTCAAAAGGGTCAGGTCAGGTCAACACTTGAATGAAAATACTCCAAGCTGAGGTGAAAGCTACATAAAATAGATGTGAAGGATGAATTATGAAACCAGTATTTGTGCTGAAGGGCACATCAGCAGAATAGTAAAATAAACTGAAGGGAATACATCCTCCTCATTGTGCACATTTTTTTTATCCAGCAGCTCGCTCTATTACTTTAAGAAATATCTAAGTACTGTAAAAAAAGTCCTGTAGAATAATGTTTTCATTGCTGTAAAAAAGTCCCACTGAGGTGGCTAGAGGTTGTGCTTTGCTGGAAATGTTTGGAAGAAATTTCCATGAAGAGCAACCAAAAGCATTGATTACAACCAGAGATATTATATCCCTGAACTATCCTCTCTTGGAGGTTTTTCTTTGCATGATCAAAAGTGCTGTGGAGTAATTTCCTCAAAGTCTCACTCTCCCTGCAAGATCATTTCAGCGGAGGAAGTAGGGGACTGAAGAAGGAAGTGCTTGCATGATTGCTGCAGACTTCTGAAACACAAACACTCTTTTGACCATACTTAGTTGAGTCACAACTCTTTTATTTGGTTTTTCATAATATAAGTAATATGAATATATTAGTAAGAGGCTTGTAAGATTTAAAGGTGAGGGCTTTCAGGATGAGACCTTTTTTGTTTCCCAAATTCACCATGTTTACATTTATCATAAATTCACTTCTAGGTTATCATGCCATAAGCACAAAAATGAGTCTTTTTAAAAAATGAAAAAATAGAGAAATAGTCTGAAAATTACATTTCAGGAAAAAAAAAAAATGTTTTAATAGCCTTCTCTTGCATCCACAAACCTTACCAAATGCAATATAATTTTAGATTTCCAAATAGAGGAGCATCATCCAGTAGATTTTAAATCATGTTATATGCCTGTCATTTTTACTTGTCTAGCTTGTACCACTCTTTCAAAATTCCCCAGTACAAAAAAGATAACAGAGATTAAAGTAGAATGACTTTCAACAGGCAAACTTAAAACTCTTGCAAATTAATTCATTTTGCAACTTTGTCAAAAGTGTACCTTAAAGCTTACATGGAATTCATTCTGTAGGCAAATTATAGATCCAGCTAATATAATTTTTGTTGTGCTATGTTTGTAGGGGTTTTTTTTAACTCACTTTTATCATGGATTCAGAGAGAAAAAAGAGTTCAGAAAGATTTATTTTTTACACAAATACCATCATGAAGAAATTGAATAGATTAGAGCTACTTGAGTTAGACTACAGGAAAATAGTTCTAACCATATTTTAGATATTATAAATATTCATGATTTAATTACATTTGTATTTTTAAAATAATTTTCAGAATTATTTTTAAAATAATTCCTGTAGCTATTGTGATTTGTAATTGTTCTACTTAGAAAGGCATTCTGGAATTTTATGACAATACTGATGTGCTAGTTTTCTGATATGGTGGTTCTAAGCACTACCCTCCCTCACATGGAGGTAATCAAAAGACCAGTGACTGACCAAACGCTTCTTCCACGGACAAGACTATGTGATCCAATTTGGCAGTACTAAAGTAATTTGTTTATAAACCTCTCTTCTCTTCCACTCCTGCATCCAAGCTGTGTCTAAAGAGTAGTTCAAAATCCAGTGGAAGCACTCAGACGTACTGCTACAGCTAGGCTGTAGTGTCATTAGTTTTTCAACTTAGTTTCACTGACTACTCTTCAGGGCATGAGAAGTAAATAAGAAACAGGAATATATTTCAATGATAGAGGATGGCAGTGGCATATCTTTCAAATAGGAGTTCCAGCCAATTTTAGCATTTTGGATTCTGAAGTTTTATTCTTTCTTGTCTGGTTTATTCCCCAAAGTTTGTAAATAATAAAACTGGAAAGGGCAATTTATTATATGCAGAATGTGTCATTGGCCACAGCCTGTCAGCAGTATTCTTGGTTGTGTCTGCTTTTTCTGTGATGTTTCCTTGCTCTAGTAATGGAACTTCAGTGCTGTTCAGGTTGTTGCTTTTGATTTAAAATTGTGTGTTGTACAGGACTTTAGTTATCTCAGACATTCTGTTTCTTCCCTCATAGCTAACATCATGAGCAAACTATAGTTAGCAGTCTGTATGTTTAAATGTGTAAGACAAGATCATATCAACTATCTTCAGATAGTTAAACTTTATCTAATCTTAGACCACATAGGCCAGTAGATCTGCGTTAGTCATCTATTAGCAAAGGTGCAACACAGGTAAGCACTTTCTAAATATCTAACCTACAAGGAGATTAATTTCTCTATTGATTGTACTAGTTCTGTGCATACCTTTGAGTTCAGCTCTTTTCTCAGTCATTTACTTATCAAAGATAGAAGGAATTTTGACTGCAACCAATATACTATAGGCTGGTTTAATGGACCTAAATTTTTCTCCTTTCTTTTAAAAAAAAAAAATAATTAAAAAAAAATCTTATGGGTAATTTTTCTGTTCTTACTCTAAGATATGAATTAATTCTATGTTGATAGAGAGGTAGTATCACTTCCACATTATTCTTAATCTTTGAAGGAAGAAGATAATATTTGGATTTTTTTTATTCACAAAATCTCAGGAAAACCTACAAGGTTTTCTGAAAATCAAGTGTAATACAGTTTAAACAAACAAAAAAAAAAAAGCCACTTTTATTGTTAAGTTAAAAAGGACAAAAGCAAACTGGAAACTTGTTTTTAATCATCAAATACTTCAAAAAATATTTTGATGGATTAAACGTAGTCACCATTTCTGGGCAATCTACTTGGATAAAGGGAGTTGTATGTCAGAGAAGACACATCCTGTCATATTAGAAACACACATTAGAAGAATTTCCTTCACTTCATTTCTCAAATTCAAGAGTTAGGTACTAAGAGATAATGGCAAGACATACAAGCTTAAATTGTCTAAAGTCTCATCACAGGAGACCACTGTTAACGTCTGTGATCAAAACCATTTGGCAATTTCAAACAATTCTGAATGTATCTACCAGATGTGTGATGTGATTCATTGTATTATATCCCTGCTGCCAATGCTGATGGCATTTTTTATTCATATTTAGAAATGTTAAAAGTTTCTGTCTCTTTGATAAATTAGATGAGTCAGACAATGCGTTATTTTAATGTAGTGACATTTACAATGAATTGACGACATTCCTATTAAAATATAGGAGCATTCAAGCATTCTAAGACTGGTGTGGAAAGGCATATACTAGGGAGAAAATACAGCCCCATAGACTCTCAGAAGGCTAGAATAAATATGTGTGGTGAGGAAGTCCTTTAGTAAAGAGAGATTAGAATTTTGTGGGGAGTTTGCAGAGGAAATATTTATTCCCTGAATACTCAAAATCAATAAGGCGATTTAACATGGGAGATAAGTGAAGCATGAACAGTAGATCCACATATGAATATTTCACCTATGTGTGTATACTGGCCTTCAGGAGAAACAGAAGAGCGCACGAACAAGAGCTACCAGTTTCCAAACTACACTGGTTTTGTTTGCCATTTAATGGTCTAAGTTCTTTAATATCAAGGGTTGTTTTTTTTTTTTACATGCTTTAAGTTAATTTTGTGGTTAATGATTTGTTGATTTGTAGCTCATTATCAAAAATATTCAAATACTTAATACAAAATAAATAGACCTGACTAACTGATATTTCAATATTTAATTAAAGGGGAAGATGTTTCTTATTTTTAAGGCTCTTTACTATCTAAAGATAATTTTGCTACAGTATTGTCCTGAAAAATTAAGGAGTTAATAAAATGGACTCAAAATTTTACTTACAGTTTTGTGACATTCAGGTTTTAAAACCCTGAACATTAAAAACATTTCATAGAAAAGCAATGATTTGGAAATCAAGGAATACACAGTGCATCAGTTCATGAAATTTATTCATCCATGTAAAAAAAGGCATAACCTAGGATTGAAAGCTTGAGGGTAGAAACTCTGACATGGATACAATGAGCTCAAAGACAGCAGAACTGATTTATTTCATGCCTGAAGATTATATGTGATAATAATAAAGCTAAGCAAGCCCGATATGACAAAGTAGAAGTCTTGCATTTATTTGTAAAAATCTCTCTGAGGGAATGTAAGAGCTGAGATTTTAAATTTGCTAAGGTATCTGCGTAGAAACCAGATATCTATTCAATGTGTTCAATGCCAGACAGTAGAAAGTCAAGGATTACAGCTGAGAGAGTTTGAGCAACACCTTTTTCTCCCATAAAGACAAAACTAAATATTTATATTATGAAAAAGACTGGCTGCAGAGATGAGATTTTATTTTTAAAAATCGTGCACTAAAAAAATGATCGTACATGTCAATCAGTAGCAGTTTTGTCTTAATGCATGGGCCTGCACTGCCAAAGCCCCAGCTCTTGGCATTGAATGGGTGTCCACCATGAGCAGGCAATAGAGGCCAAACAGGCCTCATCTATTGCACACATGATGTAAAGTTATTCTGTACACATTCAGTACCACATTGTTCTACAGACTGATTGAACATATAGGCTCTTTGAGCTATGTCTCTACTAATAAATGAAACAGACCTGAGGAACTTTTCCACCATCACAATTCAGAGAACTGAAAGGTCATATATTTCAGGGCACAATATAATCTAAATACAACACGTATCACCATGTTCTCAAAATGACATAACGGTTAAGGGTGGAAAGTGGTTCATGCAGCTTGTGTTACTAGGTATCCCTTGAATTTAACAGTTGTCCATTGAATTTAATCACTTGTCAGTAAGATTCATCAACTTTTAAACTCCATTGGTTGTGCTTTTGGCTTAATTTAGTTATCCTCACACTGATGTTTAGTGCCATCTGAAATGACCCACAGTGACTAAGACAAATGACATAGGGCTGAGATATATGACAAAAGACCTATAGGGGACATGTCTTCTGCCATGGCCAATATCTTATGAAAATTCTTCAGTGAATTTGCCTTGAAGTAGAATCATAGAATCATTTAGGTTGGAAAAAACCTTTAAGATCATATAATACAACCGTAAACCTAACACTGCCAAGTCTACCACTAAAACATGTCACTAAGCATCACGTCTACAAGACTTTTAAATACCTTCAGGGTTGCTGACTCAACCAATTCCCTGGACAGTCTGTTCCAATACTTGACAACCCTTTCAGTGAAGAAATTTTTCCCAATATCCAATCTAAATCTCCCCTGATGAGCTTGAGGCCATTTCCTCTTGTCCTACCACTTGTTACTTGGGAGAATAGACCAACACCCACCTTGCTAAAACCTCCTTTCTTAGGACGTGCTCCAGCACCTCAATGTCTTTCTTGTAGTGAGGAGCCCAAAACTGAACACAGTATTCAAGGTGCAGCCTCATCAGTGCCGAGCACAGAGGGACAATAACTTGCCTAGTCCTGATGGCCACACTATCCCTGATACAAGCCGGGGTGCTTCTGGCCTTCTTGGCCACCTGGGCACACTGCCAGCTCATATTCAGTCTGCTGTCGACCAACACTCCCAGGTCCTTTTCCGCCAGGCAGCTTTCCAGACACTATTCCCCAAGCCTGCAGCGTTGCATGGCGTTGTTGTGATCCAAGTGCAGGACCCAGTACTTAATCTTGTTAAATCTCATACAATTGGCCTCAGCCCATTGATCCAGCCTGTCCAGGTCCCTCTGTAGAGTCTTCCTACCCTCAAGCAGATCGACACTCCCACACAACTTGATGTAGCCTGAAATCTTACTGAGGGTTTACTCAATCCCCTCATCCAGATCATTGATAAAGATATTAAACAGAACTGGCCCCAGTACTGAGCTCTGGGGAACACCACTTGTGACCGGCCACCAACTGGATTTAGCTCCATTCACCACAACTCTTTGGGCCCAGCCATCCAGCCAGTTTTTAACCCAACAAAGAGTATGCCTGTCCAAGCCATGAGCAACCAGTTTCTCCAGGAAAATGCTGTGGGAAATGGTGTCAAAAGCTTCACTAAAGTCCAGGTAAACAACATCCACAGCCTTTCCCTCATCCCCTAGGCAGGTCACCTGGCCATAGAAGGAGATCAGGTTGGTCAGGCAGGACCTGCCTTTCATAAGCCCATGCTGACTGGGCCTGATCCCCTGGTTGTCCTGTACGTGCCATGTGATGGCACTCAGGATGATCTGCTCCATAACCTTCCCCTGCAACAAGGTCAGACTGACAGGTCTGTAGTTTCCCAGGTCCTCCCTGTGGCCCTTCCTGTAGATGGGCATCACATTTGTTAATCTCCAGTCAACTGGGACCTCCCTGGTTAGCCAGGACTGCTGAAAAATGATTGAAAGTGGTTTGGTAAGCACTTCCACCAGCTCCCTCAGTACCCTTGGGTGGATTCATCGAGCCCCACAGACTTGTCTGTGTCTAAGTGGTGTAGCAGGTGGTTAATCATTTCCCCTTGTCTTATGGGGGCTCCATTCTGCTCCCCGTCCCTGTCTTCCAGCTCAGGGGGCTGGGTGCCCAGAGGACAACTGGTCTTACTATTAAAGGCTGAGGCAAAGAAGGCATTAAGTACCTCAGCCTTTTCCTCATCCTTTGTCACTATGTTTCCTTCCACCGGCATCCAATAAAGTATGAAGATTCTCCTTAACCCTCCTTTTGTTGCTAATGGATTTATAGAAACATTTTTTATTGTCTTTTTTGGCAGTAGCCAGATTAAGTTCTAGTTGGGCTTTGGCCCTTCTAATTTTCTCCCTGCATAACTTCAAGACATCCTTCTGAGTTGCCTGCCCCTTCTTCCAAAGGTCATAAACTCTCCTTTTTATCCCAAGTTCCAGCGAAAGCTCTCTGTTCAGCCAGGCTAGTCTTCTTCCCTGCTGTCTTGTTTTTTTTTTTTTACATGGGAATGGCATGTTCCTGCCCCTTGAAGTTTAACAAGGCCAAGTGCCAGGTCCTGCACTTGGGTCATAACAACCACATGCAATGCTACTGGTTTTTGGAAGAGTGGTTGGAAATCTGCCCGGTGGAAAAGGACCTGGGGGTGCTGGTTGACAGCCAGCTGAACATGAGCCAGCAGTGTGCCCAGGTGGCCAAGAAGGCCAACAACATCCTGGCTTGTACCAGGGATAGTGTGGCCAGCAGGACTAAGGAAGTGTTTGTGCCCCTGTGCTTGACACTGGTGAGGCCACACCTTGAATACTGTGTTTAGTTTTGGGCCCCTCACTACAAGAAGGACATTGAGGTGCTGGAGTGTGTCCAGAGAAGGACAGCAAAGCTGGTGAAGGGTATGGAGAACAAGTCTTCTGAGAGGTGGCTGAGGCAGCTGGGGTTGTTTGGCATAGAGAAGAGGAGACTGAGGGGAGACATTATCGCTCTCTACAACTACCCGAAAGGAAGCTGTAGTGAGGTGGATTTTGGTCTCTTCTCCCAAGTCACTAGCAATAGGACGAGAGGAAATGGCCTCAAGCTGCGTCAGGGGAGGTTTAGGTTGGATGTTAGGAAAATTTTCTTTACTGGAAGAGTGGTCAGGCATTGGAAGAGGCTGCCCAGAGAGGTGGTGGAGTCACCATCCCTGGAGGTGTTAAAAAAATGTATAGATGTTGCACTTCAGGGCATGGTTTTGGAGGCATGGTGGTGTTGGGTTGATGGTTTGACTTGATGATCCTAGAGGTCTTTTCCAATCTTAATGATTCTATGACTTCTATTCTAACCTGGGCCCTTAAGAGGCAGCAGACTTCCCTAAGAACTGGGTCCGATCTGCATATTGGGCCTTCTGTTCCCTTCAGAAGGGAGTCTACTATGACAATGACTCATCTTTTTTTCTTTGTGGAAGCAGCTTTGACCCAAGGTGTAGGATGACTTACCCTCAGTGGCACCTCCAAGCTAGATGAACCATTGTTCTCTTTTTTGTTTGGTTCCACTTGCAGAGCCTCATACCTATTAAGCAAGGGCACATGGGAAGGTGGGGTAGTCACAGAGGAGATGTGCCTGCTGCGCTGGGCAGGAACTTGTCGCCATTGCCCCCTACCCCTTAAGTCACCATGCTCAGCCAGGCGGAGAGCAGACAGGGAATCCTCCCTATCATGCGTCCTGTCTGCCTGACAGGCCTGTCTAAGGGAAGGTAGGGTGCAATTCCAGTAGTCTGCCTCTTTCTCTCTCTCTTCTTGATAACCCTCAACCTACTCACCTCCTCCCGGAGCTCTGCCACTAACCAGAGGAGTTGCTCTACCTGGGCACACCTCCCACAGGTGTGCTCGCTACTGCCGTCTGGTACTGGCATGAGAGCAGGGCACAGCCTGCAGCCGGACACCTGGGTGGCAGCGTGTTCCTGCCAGAGCTGTGTCTGGGAAGCTGCATCAGTCGTGGTGGGTGCAGAGCTTAGAGAGGCCATGGCTTTCTGCCGGGTGGATACCATTGCTCCCTGGTCGAGCACACAGAGATTCAGCGTCCTTCCTGCGTGCCCTTCTGCGCAAACTGTCGCGCCATGCCCTTGCTGACACGCCACGCCTTGTTTGCCTGCCCTGTTGGTGTCATTCCTGGTCACTAGCACTCCCCAGGGGCTTCTTTCATACACGTGGGGGGCTTGGCCACCTTTGCTCCCAGCCCTGCCCAGGTGTCCTCAGCTGCTGTCACATGAGCTGCGGGTTCCTGGCAGATCTCTTGGCTCCCCCGGAGGTTCCCCCGGTTCAGGAAGCCCCCCTGTGCACTGTAAATAAGTTTAGTGCATTATATGTTGATTCTAGAGTTGAGCAACAAAACTCTGGCATTATTTTTAAAGACTTGATGCTTTTGTAAGAAAGACATTTATGTCTAGAAAAACGAGAAATTTGTCTTCACCTGGTAGGGTTCCTATGTGAGCTGTGTTTGTTCAGCTTTTTCTGTAAAAAGTCACTTACCATTTTAAAGAAGAAACACTGAAAATTATAAATAAAAGTAGTCATTAAAATCTGTTGATTTAGCCAATCTGAATAACAATTATTCTTCAGAACAGGGAAGCTGATGAAAAGAATTTGATGATACTGCATGTCAGGGTAGTAGTGGAAATTAACAGCTGCTAATCTTCTTTTTTCCTACTTCTTTTATTCTTGATTGGTTGGAAAAAGTAAAATAAAAACCATCCCTTCCCATCCACCCTGGGGAATTTTCAGTTTGGTCAGTAAGTGGACATGACAGAAAATGGCAGAGCAGTCTTATATCAGCTGAAGGCATCCATGAAGTAACACCCCACATGGGGGAGGGCTCCCTTCATTTAACAAAGAAATCGGAGATCTCACAGTTGGGATATGTTTCTTGCAGAAATTCATGAATACATCGTACTGTTCTGCCATTTATCTCAACACACTCACCCAACTCCCCCTGGGGAATGAGACCTTTTATTTTGGCAAGGGAAAGGAAGTAGGGAGCAAAGTCATGAATTCAATCTATCTCAATCTTATTAAAGATGTCTTAAGTAATTCCATTGGTTGTTGCTTACACTTAAAAAAAAATGTTCACAGTTAAAAAACACATTTTAACAAATTTTATTTGCTACGTTGACAAGATATCGAACACTTCATGTATCCCCTTTTACTTGGATTCTCACTTTTATTTTATGAAAAGAAGAAATAAAAAGAAATTAACAGCAACAATAGGATAGAACTAAAAACGTAGTTCAATAAATGTTATATTAAAAATATTTTTTGTCAGAAATATTTACTTCTATCAGTGCTACTGGTGAAGCAATTTGCCTGTAAATGATTGAGATTTATATAAGAATATCATCATTTAGTTCAACTATTTTTGAGCAATGGAAAAGAACATGTTATTTCGTAAACAAATATTTTTTTCTATGGCAGATTAAACCTCTAACTATAAATGTCAGAAGCTGCTGAAACAATTGAAAAAATCTAGAATATATGGTGTATCTAAATACTTTAAAAGGTATTCCCCTTTGTGGGCCAGGTTATTCCAGCTGTACAGGCCGGAAAAAAATGCCTATAAGATGTTGTGCATCCCTTGCTGAAATGAGCTGTCAAGCACACATCAGGGGACAGCAGATGTTAAAGACCACTGTGCTTCAAATGTCAAAGAAATTTAACCTTTGCTACAGTTTGAAACCATCTGTTGACATCCAAGTAAGATACTGCATGTTAAGTGAGTTAGATTTCTGCTTTGTAGATTAAGACGTTGGTCCCTGTTCTGTCCTCACTTACTTCTTGTGAATCTTGGGTTTAAGTTTAATTTAAGATATGCTACAAGTTGCACTTTGTCATCATAAAATTAAGTACATCTTGTGGCAATTTCTTCAGGTGAAAGGAGGAAAATAAAAAATAAACAATCCACACACAAATGTTTAAACTGCACATACTACTCTACTTGAAAAGAAAACCTTAAGGAAAATATACCCGTGTAAGGTAAGAACAACTCTGGACAAAACTAACTGACAATAAACACTCAAACAAAACCTAACGTATGTTAGAAAAATATTTATGATTTTGATTATTGACCATAATAAAAATACTTGTAGTGAATAGTCATTTATATGCATAAAAGTTAAAATTGAGATGGTTGCATAGATTTCAGTGTTAAATTCATATAAGTATCTACTACTAGGTATTAAAATATGTGCAAAATATAACAAACTTTATACACACAGATGTCAAGGACATGTTGCAGCAAATACAAAATCTGATTGCTAAATTATGGATCCAGTGTCCAGAGAGTTGCATTCAAATCTGAATTTGTCTGTAGGAGTTTCAGAAATAGCCACTGAGCTCAAATGTGTCTATATAATATTGTGCTGAGAATTCCAAAGCAGTCAAAACAGACAGAGAAGAAAAAGGAATAAAATGTAGGGAAAAAAAAAAAAAAACAAAACAAAACAAAATAAACTAACAAACAAAAGAAAAAACTCAAACCTCTCAGTAGTCTTAAGTTTAAAATTAATTTAAAAATATCTGAATAGTAATTTAACTTAGTAGAATGTTTTAATTATTTTAAAATGCGGATGTTTAGAACCATATATAACCATTGTAAATGCTTATTTCAAAGACAGAAATCCACAGCGTTTCATTTTTAAATGGTGGATCAGATGAGATTTTGGACCTACATCAAAATTCTTAACAAATTAAAAACAAAACTAAAAAAAAAAAACAGAAAGCTGTATTCCTTATCATGAAATCGAGTGATACTTGATAAATGCAGTGAAGAATCCTAGCTAATATGACACAATAACCAGTAGTAAAAAGATTGTGTAGAATACATTCTGTTATTAGAAATAAGTGAAAGCACAGTCTGTATGGGACATTAAATGGTTCAAGAGGCAGAATGGGTATTACTCAAGTCTGCAATGCTGATAATAATATTTAAAACTGAAACCTGTTAGAGTATTTAGAAGAAAGTTTGTACATAAAAGCTAATATATTTTTGTAGGCCTTAGGAAGGTAATTTATTTACATAGTCCTGAAGAATATCTTGCCTTCCTGAAATCTTAGCTGCTACTTTCTAGCCATACTATTAGGCCTTATGTAAGATACTGCTTTTACTTACAGACAAGGTGTTGTGGTTTAGCCCCACAACAACCAAGCACCACACAGCTTCTTGCTCACTTCCTCCCTGGTGGGATGGGGGAGAGAATTGGAAGAGTGAATGTGAGAAAACTCGTGGGTTGAGATAAAGACAGTTTAATAAGTAAAGAAAAAGCTGTGCACAGAAGCAAAGCAAAAGAAGGAATTCATTCACTCCTTCCCATCAGCAGGCAGGTGTTCAGCCATATCCACGAAAGCAGGGCTCCATCAAGCATAACGGTTACTTGGGAAGACAAATGCCATAGCTCCAAATGTCCCCCTTTCCTTCTTCTTCCCCCAGGTTTATATGCTGAGCACGATGTCATATGGTACAGAATATCCCTTTGGTCAGTTGGGGTCAGCTGTCCTGGCTGTGTGCCCTCACAGCTTCTTGTGCACCTGGCAGAGCATGGGAAGCTGAGAAAGTCCTTGACTAGTGTGAACACTACTTAGCAACAACTCAAACACCTCCGCATTATCAACACTGTTTTCAGCATAAATTCAAAACGTAGCCCCATACTAGCTTCTCTGAAGAAAATTAACTCTATCCCAGCCAAAACCAAGACACAAGGTCTTGAAAATATCCTCGGATCTCACAGCTATAAGTACTGTATATAAAAGAATGATAATTAATAACTATGGCAAATTTATCCAGAGAAAGAAATTTGTTTAAGCTTCTATCTAAAATTTTACAATGCATTTCAGCCATTTTCAGTGGAACGACTTGCCGTCTTTCAGTCATTATAAAGAAAAGCAAAGTGGCTCCACTCTAGGACATGTGCTTAAATTCTGTCCTGACTCATTAAACAACTTGAAGAAAATATTTAGTTTCTGTGGTTCTCAATAATGTAATACCAATCTAGCAAAACAGCATCTATATTAATGTGATTTTTAGGTTTTAAAGTTTAAGTTAGCAAAAAGAAAATCTTCATAGTATTCCTTGTTATGGGCCTCATTATTATCTCTGCGGCAATGAAACAAATAGTTCAATATACTAATTATTCAAATATCATGGGATTACTACAGCTCAATATGCACAAAGCATCTGTCACTACTGAAGTAAGATGCAGTTTTAACCTCTGAATTTGTGCTAGAAAGTATGCCAGTTTTTGTGGGAGAATCTTTAGAACAGGCAGGTAACCCTGTGAACAATCCAAACATTCCAAACACAGAGAACTTGTTGTTAGCACAATTATGAGACGACCTTGTGAGCAGTTGAGTGAGATAAGGAAGGGAGAAGAAAAGGGAGTAGAAAAGGGAGTAAGCACAAGTTGCAGATGTGGCTGAACTAAAATATCACAAAGGCTGGGAAAACCTCAGCAGTACTTTTCCACTGTGTCTATTATGGGGTAGAAATTGTTATGTTATGAGCGGCGCGTGATTAAAGCAAGCAAGCCAATAGCGGGTATGCGTGTGGCGCGTGTACACATACGTGAACCAATCTCGTTGCTTAAGAAAAACATATGCCTGCGGCAATAGAGTTTATTAACTGAGCTATCTGAGCAATAAACTGGCATTAACCTGATCATATTGGTCTGCATGTTATTGTCCGAGGCTTCCGCGTCAAGTTTTCTTGGACACATTGTTTGTAATGTCAAATAGGGTACTAAACTGTTCTGTATTACATAGATTGGGGTTTGCTTTAGTCATGGGAAAGTGAAATATATACTTTCCACAGAACATCAGAGGCAGAGAGGCACACTAATTTACCTGAGAATACTTCACAGCCCAGAGACTAAAATAATTGTTTTTGATGGTGGTGTCCAGGCCTAAACACTGAGAAAAGACAGTAATAAATATAACTCAGACATTCTATTCTTGACCCAAGAAATGTTAAAAAAAAAAAATTGAAACTGGACATTCTCATTAAAAATATATATTTATTTAAAAAGTCCCAGTATTTTCTCTGAATGTCCAAATTACTGTTATTGCTAACCACAACTGATACTTACATATTCATTTTTCATATCCAAAATTTGAAAAGTGGGCAAGTGGTTATAAAACTGGATCATATTTACCTACAAAATTTGTGATGCTAACATTTGCTTCTCTCACTATTACTCCTTATGAACTCATTCTGTGATGAGTCTTACAAAAGTCAGCAGTAAACAGGCACTTAGAGCAGGTTTTTTCAAATTAGAATACATACTACATAATAGCTAGTGCTCCTCCATAAAGAAATATTATCTGTCATAGGGGCATCTATAATGGATGAAGTCATGACTGTTTAGAATTGCAGTGAGTGTATTGGTGCTTGTATGGATTTCCCTTCTCCTGCTAGCATTTGGGAAAAGCAGCCCTGAAAAAAATATGCACATTAGCCTTTGTTTCTTGAGGACATTTGAGAAGCTGTATAAACCCTTTTCTGTCAATCAGACACTGATTTCATCTTTGCATAGTATCAATTTTCTGGTTAGACATAGTGACTGTGCTAGTCTGCTTGGGGATTTGAGAAGATTGATTCACTTCTTAAAGTGCTTTAGGCATAGTGATTTCTTTCACCTTCCTTATCCATGCTGAGTAGGTCAGGAGTTTCTAAGTTGACACAACTTAATATATTGCATCAATTAATCTTCTGTTGGCTCTAATGTATAAGCACAAATGTATGAATCAAAAGAATTTTAGAAAAATTACTTGTAAATGTTTAAAAATTGTAAATTGAATGCATGCTACGTATTCCTGCAAGAAGAATAATACCACAGAAATGATACATAAAACAGCATTTAAATGAAATATGACTGAATTTCCAGGCAACTAAGTATAATCAAATTACATTTGATTTTTTTCAGAAGAATAAAATAACAACAATTTTAAATGAACCAAGGTTCTACTCTTTCTTTGATGTTTCCAAATTTAATGATAATATTATTAACTTGCATGCTATTTTTATTGCCACATCATCTCTCACTTTGTCCAAATAAACATATTCCTTTCCAATTAAAAAAAAAAAGTAAATCAACCATCAAACCAACAAAAAAACCTGCACCAACATAGTGCCCTATTTCACACAAAATCATTCAAGAGACGTGAACAGAAGTTACCAGCCTCATACAAGGAACAGGAAACTTTATAAGATGACCAGACAAGGAAACTGAGAACAAATTGCAAATAGCTTGAATTTAAAATATCTGCATCTTAAGATTTGCAGTATATGACCTCTACCCTCCTGATAGTCCAAAAATATCTGGTCAATGGAATGGTAGTATCTTGTCAGTGGGGACTACGTATATAAATTCATATAAAAAAATATTTATAATAGAAAATAAAATTTGTCCATCAGTGGATTGGGCTGCCTAGATTTATCATCTTAGCAGCCCTGTGAATTGCTTTGCAAGATACACAGAATGAATCAGATACAATAAAAATCTCATAATTTGAAGTTCTGCTGGAGGATGGAATGTGGTAGGACATTGATTCTAGAAGTTATTAAGCCTATGTATCAAAAACTGGGGGTTAAGGGGAGAAGAACACTCTCTCCCCTTCTTATTTGGTGGTTTAATGGGAGAATGGATACATATGAGCCTTAGGCCAGAGACCAGCAGAGGAGAAAAGGGAACTGATGTCAGCACTTTCCCAGGTGGAATGATTTTAGATGAAATAATGCCCTGTATTTTACAAAATAATTTTAGATCTTTCCCAAAGGAGTTAAATTAATAAAACTGCAGCTTGATTAAACTAAGTCTTTACATCTGACCTTCTTCCTCCTTGGCCAGGATATTATCAAAGTGCTGACTTAAAAATAAAAAAACTTTTATATTCTGAAGATCTCATTTCTTCTTCTTCAAGATGGTCTTATCTAGCTCTGTCAAAACAGCTAATTGATTACCAAAAAAAAAGTGTTCTTAGAACTGTGCATCCCTGAATCAGATTCCTCTACTTTGACCTAAAAAAACAGTTAAGGTGAATGTTTTATGTGTCTTTAGGTAGAATAGTCCATGCATGGACTCTTCAGATGTGAATAGGCTGGGGAGATAGATATATGTCTGCAAACATATACCATACAATCCAATAATGTAGAGCTCCCAAAGCAAACATTAACACTCAAGAAGATGAACTGAATTTTGAAGAAGATACTCTCTGGTGGATTTTACTATCAAAATATTTAGACCCACACATATTAGCTGCATGAATAAAACAGAAGTAGAAGATGGAAAATACCTTTTCATATTCTAAACAACTGAATGAGAAGGAAAAAAAAAAGCATATAGCTGCATTCTGCTTCTAGTCATAGCTCCAGTAAGAATTTCTAAGTGCCAATAATCCATGAAAAAGTTTTCCAGCAGACCAGAATAGGTAAACACTAGAAAAACATAACCTTTGTGAGACTGCGCTGTGCTGTGAAGCTACTCGGAAGAATTACATTGGTTTCAAAGTTAAAATGATACTGTCTTCTCAGTAAAAAATATACATGGTTCCTGGAGTTTGCTCCACCTTAATCTGGAAGAATATAACAAATAAATGCATAAATAAATGTAATTCTATTCATTAATGGATTAAAAAGTTAATTTTTGCTGTAAGCCTTTTTTTTAAAAAAAAGTTGAATATTTTCTGAAAGATCATTCAAGTAAATTACATTAGTGCAAAACAGAAAGAAAAAAAGAAATGGAATTATCCATGCTTTCTTGCTATGCTTTATCATGATTTGAAAAAAAGCTGATTAACTGTCAAAAAGTACTATTTAAGTTGACAGCATTTTATTAGTTACTTTACACAAGGTAGCATACAATATTTTGTCAGATATGTTAGCTTTAGAGTTATTCTTATGTACTCAACATTTTATTTCAATCCAGTTCTTGGTTTTCTTAAATAACAGGTATCAAAGATAACAATATTATCAATAAACATAAAATGAAGACCACTTGAAATAATTTGCTCAAAAATACATAATAGACTGGATGGGAAACACTTTTTGTATCTTAGATAAAATATCTTTTTATATCATAGAAATGATTCACCCTTTCTTGTTTGGTTTTGCACAGGTATTTGTAATTCTAGGACTGTATTATTTTGAAAAAATAGACTGAAAAACAATTAAAGAAAAGAATGTTGTCTATGTAGTTAGTTTTCTGGTCAAACAAAAGAGCAAAAGGGAACTGCACAGGCAGTGGAAACAGGGACAGGTATCCTCAGAAGAGTATAGGGACGCTGCCCGGCTGTGTAGGGATGGGGTCAGGACACCAAGGTGCGGCTGGAGCTGAATTTGGCAACGGATGCAAAGAATAACAAGAGGGGTTTTTACAGGTACATCAACCAGAAAAGAAAAGTCAAAGAAAGCGTACCTCTGCTGATGAACAAGAATGCTGGTCTAGTATCAAGAGATGAGGAGAAGGCTGAGGTACTCAACAACATTTTGGCCTCAGTCTTCACTGGTAACCTCTCTCATTACCCCTCCCAAGTCGACGGACCACAGAATGGGGACCAGGGGGATAAAGTCCCACCACTGTAAGGGAAGATCAAGTCTGTGACCACCTGAGGAACCTGGATATATGCATGTCTATGGGACCTGATGAGAGGCATCCCAGAGTCCTGAGGGAATTGGCTGATGTAGTTGCCAAGCCACTCTCCATGATATTTGAAAACTCATGGCAGGCAGGTGAAATCCCTGGGGACTGGAAGAAGGGAAATATTGTGCCCATCTTTAAAAAGGGTAGAAAGGAGGACCTGGGGAACTACGGTCCTGTCAGCCTCACCTCTGTGCCTGGGAAGACCATGGAACAGATCCTCCTAGAAGCTATGCTAAGGCACATGGAGGACAGGGAGGTGATTCAAGGCAGCCAGCATGGCTTCACCAAGGGCAAGTCTTGCCTGACCAACCTAGCAGCCTTCTATGTAGGAATGTCTACATTAGTGGACAAGGGAAGAGCTATGGATGTCATCTATCTGGACTTCTGTAAGGCCTTTGACACGGTCCCCCACAACATCCTTCTCTCTAAACTGAGGAGATATGGATTTGATGGGTGGACTGTTTGGTGGATAAGGAACTGTTTGGATGGTCGCATCCAGAGGGTAGTGGTCAAGTGCTTGATGTCCAGATGGAGACTGATGACAATGGTGTCCCTCAGGGGTCCATACTGGGACCAGTACTCTTTAATATCTTCATCAGTGACATAGACAGTGGGATCGAGTGCATCCTCAGCAAGTTTGCAGATGACACCAAGCTGAGCAGTGCAGTTGACTCACCAGAAGGACAGGATGCCACCCAGAGGGACCTGGACAAGCTGGAGAGGTAGGCCTCTGAGAACCTCTTGAGGTTCAACAAGGCCAAGTGCAAGGTCCTGCACCTGGGTCAGGGTAGCACCCAATATCAATACAGGCTGGGGGATGAAGGGATTGAGAGCAGCCCTGTGGAGAAGGACTTGGGGGTACTGGTGGGTGAAAAGCTGGACATGAGCCAACAATGTGTGCTTGCAGCCCCGAAGGCCAACCGTATCCTGGGCTGTATCGAAAGAAGCGTGGCCAGCAGGTCAAGGGAGGTGATTCTGCCCCTCTGCTCTGCTCTGGTGAGACCCCACTTGGAGTACTGCATCCAGCTCTGGAGCCCTCAGCACAGGAAGAAGGACATGGAACTGTTGGAGCAGGTCCAGAGGAGGGCCACAAAAATGATCCAAGGGCTGGAGTATCTCTCCTACAAGGCCAGGCTGAGAGAGTTGGGGTTGTTCAGCCTGGAGAAGAGAAGGCTGCAGGAAGACCTTATTGCAGCCTTTCAGTACTTAAAGGGGGACTAGAGGAAGGATGGGGACAATCTCTTTAGCAAGGCTTATTGTGACAGGACAAGGGGTAATGATTTTAAACTAAAGGAGGGTAGATTTAGACTGGATATAAGGAAGAAACTTTTTCCAATGAGGGTGTTGAAACACTGGCACAGGTTGCCCAGAGAGGTTGTGGAGGGCCCATCCCTAGAAACATTCAAGGTCAGGTTGGGTGGGACTCTGAGCAACGTGATCTAGTTGAAGATGTCCCTTCTCAATGCAGGATGGTTGGACTAGATGACCTCTAAAGGTCCCTTCCAACCCAACCCATTCCATGATTCTATGATTCTATGATAATATAATGCACTCCTTCCTTATATTAAAGGAATAAAAATGCTCTGTATTAAATATTATATTTTGCCAATAAATGCCTTGTTTTTAAAATGTGGTACAAGATTATGTGTGTGTTGGGGATTTACAAGCAAAATTTATTAAAATATATTGTTTTTTTGAATGTGTATTTTAGTGAACCATGTAGGTTATATAAAATGTAAATTCTATATAACTTCTGTAACTGAAAAGTACATATAATCTGTTTCAGAAAAATTCTGATTTTGATTATCTAAAATAACTAAGTAATTATTGCACTTGCTGTCTATTTTATTTGTTACAATAGTCTTCTTCAGTGTAGTGTCGTGGACTAAAATGGACTTATTGGAAATTATTCTTTTAAGAGGATTCAGCTTAGATCTTCATTTATGATCTTAGATGACAGTAACATTTTCAGTGTGATTTTTCATTTTTTCTTTAACTTCTACCTGTATTCCTGTATTTTTAAATACTTCAATTAACCATACATAATTTTCTTTGTGATATTCATTTAAGACATCTTTTTTTTTTTTTAATTTCAGTGTGAGCAAAGACAATCATATTCTTTTGCTTTTTGTTAAATAGAGTTTTGATAATATTGAAAACCCTATAAAAACTGCTGGATCTTTAAGAATGCTTATAATATCCACAAATCTTTTAAAAGGTTCAAAGAACAGATGTTTGGTTAGAATTTCCTATGCCAGAATTCCATTTTCCATACCTTAAAACATTTTTTTGGCCAATAATAATTGCAACTTTAGATTTTCATTCCAGAGATGTATCTTAAGCTGTCTTGAAAAAAAAGGAGTAGTTCAGAGATCTCTGAAAAGAAAATAAATAAATAGTTTTTGTCCAAGATGAATCACCTTACTAACAACTGAAAATACATAGCACTCCCAGGCAGGTTAAGGTTTGCGATTAAACCTTATAACAATTCTCAGTGAGAGCTTAGTTAAAGCTTTTCATTATATGGTTTTCTGATACTCTGGCTGCAACAGACAACCTCCAGTATAGGACTATTTCAGCTAAGCGGGACTTTACCTGCCACTGTTTGTTATTGCTCTGGTCTATCTTCCTTGTCTTAACCTAAAAAAAAAAAAAAAGTCTCTTCCATAGTGGCCATGGCTTCTTTTTTTCTTCCTAGATTTTCTGAAGAGGGAATGGTAAAGTTGTATTTTAAGTTGCTTTTGAAGGTGGCATGTATCTTGATAAAAATGAGAAAAATTGCTTCAAGACACTACATAGAAATATAAAACATGTCCTGCTCATCCATGCCTGAATCAGACAAAGAAACCATCCACACCAACTTTCTGTTTCTGATGGCTGGAGTAGGTGACACTGCTTAGGTAGAGCATATGAACCTGGCCACTTTCTGCTATTCTTCCCCTGAGCATTCACAACTGTTGTAGTATGGATATTAGAGGGCAGATCTCTCTCTCTCTGTTTAGGAACCTGTTGTACATGAGTTTGTTTTATTGCTTTCTGAACCTGATGTTGTCTAGCACCAAAAATTCCTGTGATAAAGAAAGTTCCAGAAGTTCATTACTACCTGCTGCATAAGAGAAGAAATTTCTTCTACGTGTTTTAAATTTATTTTGTTCTCCTTCCATCAAATGTCTTCAGAGGTCTAGCACTGCAAGATTTGGTGAATAATAGCTTTATACTCATCTTAACCTTTGCCTTCATGATTCTTTAAACTTCAGTCCTGCCTCCTCTCAGCCATCTTCTTCCTAAACTGATCAGCCCTAGACATTTTAGTATCATTTCATAAGTCAGAAACTCCACCTAATTGATCTTATGAGGTGTTCTTTTGTACCGTCTCTAGCTCTACTATATCCTGGTTGAAACCTGAAGAACTGCATATGGTATTCAGTATGTATTTGTTTGAAACATAAATTTTGGTTTTTCTCTTTGAAAAAGCAGAACATTTTACCTGAGGCTGAATAAGTTTTATAAGATTTAAAGAAAAAGGTTTGTAAGGAGAACCTATCCATCATACATGCTTATTATGTGATTAGTACAGTAAGAGTTTAGGTTTCGTGCATAAGGATTTTTTAATGTTTCAATTTTGTTCTTGTAGAAGATTACTATAATGTATATACACTAAGATGATGTTCTAGGTTACATTCTGATTTGAACAAATTGTTGAAATTTAAATAATAAAATATTGTAGGCAGTAAAAATATTTCAGTAACAAACAGCATTTCATTTCAAACACAGCTCAGTGTATCTTTCAGAATTATCTGGAAATATATTTCGGCACATGGTTTAGGAGGCATGGTGATGTTGGGTTGATGGTTGGACTTGATGATCTTAGAGGTCTTTTCCAACCTTAGTGATTCTATGATTCCATGATTCTATATTTGCTCCCTAACTTAGAGCAAATAATCAAATATTAAATATTCTTTTCAGGTGTGGTGTTTCTTGGTATTATGGATTGTGAGAGAGAAAATAACTTGTTTAGAGTGAATTCTGAGCTTATTCCCTTAAAACTCTAAATTCCCTTAAAAAAGTAGTGGCTGATTTTCTGTTAGGGAAGGAAGCCTTAAACTCTGGGTTCTGGGAGGTAGACAGAAGGGAAACCTATTCTCATTTTCAATGCCTTATATAAGAAATAACTGATGGAAAGGGAAGCAATACCATAAAGAATTACTCAATTGTTTTTTCTTGGGTGGGGATTATCCCAGGTAGGTCCCTGGAAAATATTCTTAAATGTGTTTCCTTCTGCAAAGAAATGTCTCTCTTTTTGAGTATTCAATAGTTTCGTTAGTAGCTACTGAATGTTCTGAATAACATTAATCTGCTATTGATTCATGTCCTCCACCAGGGAAATTCATGGCAATAAGTGGATTTCATTGAAAATATTATTTGCTGGAGAGGATTGAGAAGTATGGATAACGAATAGGGTGAAAGAAGCAGAAGAAACAGTGGAATGAGTAAGAGACAAAAGTTGACTGGAGAAGAAAAGGAGAAAGTAGAGCAGTTATGAGGGAATGACAAGGAGAAAAATATAGCTTACATTTATTTTTAAACCAGTAGTGTTGATCAGAAATAATGATTTCTTTTACTTTAATTTATAAAAATTGCATACACTTGTAGTGTACATAAGAAACTGTAATTCCATTTGGGGCTACTTGTGACATTAACAAATCATTTGAGCTGAGTTCTTGAGGTTTATTATTATGTCACCAGTCTCCTCAGGGAAATTACTTATACTGTGTGTGCAGATTCGTGAACATAATTCTTTATATTTATCAAATTATATGGCACTCTATAGTACACTTCATAACTTAAAGTCATACATTAAATATAGCAGGCATATATACTGTTTTAAGAAAATGTGCACATTGCTTTATCACAGTATTTCTTATTACCATCCATTAAAGGGTCTTAATATGTAAGTCATTTTATGATAAGATAATGTAAGAATATTATTACATCTAGCAATTATTTTTGTAATAACTATTTATGATGAAACTATGAATGAACTTTTGTTTATAGTATCTTAACGACTTAAAAAACCCAAAAGTTGATATTTCCAAGCATGCAATGATATCCTAGTTGGAACCATCAATATTCTATATTTTTTTGTGTGCCACTTTAAAATTGCAAGGGAGACATAAGAAAGTTAACTTTGCAGCTTTTTTTTCCTTCTTTCTTTTTTTCCTTCTTTTCTTTTCTTTTCTTTTCTTTTCTTTTCTTTTCTTTTCTTTTCTTTTCTTTTCTTTTCTTTTCTTTTCTTTTCTTTTCTTTTCTTTTCTTTTCTTTTCTTTTCTTTTCTTTTCTTTTCTTTTCTTTTCTTTTCTTTTCTCTATATTGGAGAACTCATAGTCTCAGCCCTGTTGCAACAATACAGTCCTGGTTGAAAGCAGACTCCTGAGTATCTAAGATGTACTTCATTGGAAGGTTCAGACATGCTAGGTAAGATTCTTTCAGTCTAAAATAAGTGTATTTACTCATGAATAGGTAATTAAAACTTTCTTTATAATCTGTTGAGAGAAGCAGATAATTACTAGGTAAAATTAATTTCATGGTAAAACAAATGTCTAAAATAGACCTTATGACCTCAGGTATAGATGTCACGCTGCTCATGATTAAAATTTTGTAATATGAAAACCTCACATTTTATGTCCAATGGAATTTAATAAGTGGATGCTAAATCTATATTATATAATTCTACATTCTGCTTGCATAATCATTAAAAATGAATGCAAAAGAGGTTCATTCATGGGAATGAGCTGACAATCTCTCTCTAGTTCTGATTAAATGTGGTTTTACCTGCCAGTTAACATCATAATAACTGACATATTATTTCTACAATCTCACAGAAGTTTCATTTTTTTCCCTGGAATATTTCTTATCTTTCAAAAACACTTTTTGATATGTAAATTAAGCAATGCTTGAGAAAACAAGTGCAGCCTTTCAGGACTAAAAAGTATGAATTTTGCACTGTCACTTGTGTTACTTTCACCAAAGACTTCTTTCCTTTCCTGTGTGAAGGACTACAGAAAGTGATCTTGAGCAAAAATTATTCAGATGAAAGGATCCGATAACCAGCATATGCTGGTTTATTACAAATACAAGCACTTCTGTTTAGTCCAGAGAGTCCTCCTGATGGATAGTTAGGTATTACGCTCCCACAGTGATAAGACTGGGCTTGTCCCAGTCTTCTTACAAGGGTGTATCTGCCATCAACTATGAGTTGCAGCACCTCCATCTCACTTCTAAAAGACTTTCCACCAGTTCTGTTTAGTTCTTATTGAAAGAAGCAGTCAGGCATAGGTTAAATATCTACTTCTTCTATGACTTTGTGCAGAAGTCAAGCCAAGAGTCAAACATGGGATTGACCTTGGCTCGTTATGGTACACCATTAAGTGTTTTTAAACTTCATGGTTGCTAACATAAGGGGAGAAGGACTATACCTCAACTCCCAGAGTCATATTTTGTAGCACATACTGAAATCATGTGTTTCTTGGGATGTGGATGACAGCAGACACCCTTACACAGAGAGAGATTTGAGATGCAATTCTTGCTGAGTTTGTATAGAGAATCATGTAGATTCATCACAGAGAGGCAGAAAACTGGTACAGCCTTCTTCTTATTGCTGAAAAGGAGGGGTATCTGGGACAAGCAATCTTCAGAAATTCACCTGGGCTTTGTATCAAAGCAAACTGGAGAGTTTATTCCAGAATAATATATGGAAATGAGCTAAACTTGAAAGTTAGGCAGCAGAACTTGTGAACTGACAGGGAACAAGTTATTTTATTGTGTAGGACCCTAGTGAGTTGCTTCCAAAATCCTTTGTGTCTCTGCCATCTCTCCAGTGCCTTTACCCTCTCTTACCTGCCATAGAGCCATTTTCCATTGCTACATTATCTATCCAACAAACATAGATTTGCAGAAGTGAACAGAGGCTGAACAAAAATGAAAACGTTTCGAAGGATGCTGGGGTTATTTTTGGCAGATTACTGCCAGTGTTCATATCCGTATGTAATCCTTTGCTTCCATGCTTAGCCAGTCCCGTCATCATCCCCTTTACACACTAATCAATGCAGTGAGGGGAATGGTTCTGATCCCTGAAAACTGTATTAGAGAGTTTAGAGATTTGGAAGTAGAAGATATTCATAGGAATCAGCTTTTATGACTCTTCTGGAAAGACTGGGAAGACTGGTGGACTAAAACCAGAGAATGGTTGGTTTGTAAAAACTGGGTGATGTCCATTTTATTTATTTATTTATTTATTCTTAACTAGAACCCCACATTTTCATTTTTAATTATGTATCTGAGTTCTTAATGACATAATTAAACTTACTTTTGTGTAACCATTATGCCATGACATAAAATTTAAGTAATATATAAATGTGTCCCATCCATTACTAATCATAGATCAGTAATGCATTTGAAAAATAATGACTCACAGAATCTTTTTCATTTGCAATACCACTAATTTATTTAAAAATTAAATGTAGCTGTCATTGCATAAAGTCTAGACTTATATTCTCACTGTTCCATCACTCAAATGTAATGACAAAAAGTCCAAAGTCAGAATTTCTTCACTAATCTTTGTTACTGAAAGAAATTACTTAACATGCCAATTAACCCAACACAAGCTTTTTTTATTGTGGATGCCTGAGTTAAAATAGTTAAAAAAAAAAATGAAGAGAGTAAAATTAGCATTATTCTCTACTGCCAGCTATTACATTGATATTTGCAGTTTGTGATAATCTGTACCTTCTAGCCAGTTTATTAAACAGTTGCTGAAGAATATAGGGTCTGAAATTCTTTCACATTATCCTGCTGTTTTTTCCTTCTTTCTTCTGCTTTATAACCTCATTTCTTATCTCTGGTATTTGCATGATATTATTAAGATAATGCCACATTTCTAATGTAAAACGTAGTAATGTGTACTGTCAGAATGTAACAAGATTTTATTGTCTAATTTAAGATGTAAAAGCCTGTTTCTGTGAATAAATATGTACCCCTTTCTGTGCTAAGGAACAAGGTCACATCTACTGATAGAATAATTAACTATCACAGTAAAAAACAACAAAAAGTAAAATATCTGAACTGGAAACATAATTAACTTAAACATAATAAACTCAATCTGCAAATGTAGGCGTACATTAACATTTTGAAAATTACAGAGATAAAAATATAGCAAATATCATTCCCAAATGCAACAATAATCCCAGCTTTATTTGATAATTATATTTTAACTACTAGGAATAAAATCATATTCTTGGAAGAAAACCAATTTTCAGTGTGCTTTAATGCATTTTAATTTTTTAGAATTTTTTCATTTCAAATGTGGGATAGCAACAGTGTTACTACCTTCACTAAAATAGAATAAATCTATAGAGCTTAGACTTTTTTAGTAGATCAGCATTTTTGCCTTTTCTAAGGTTGTAAAAGGAAAATTAAATTATATTCTCCACATGAAATTCCACTGAGAGTAGGAGAACCAGATCTGAATTTGTTACCTATTATAAATTAGGATATATGACATCTCCAGTGAGTATGCCAGACCTGAGGCTATGTTCAAACCAAATTCCAGGGAAAGAAAAAAATAGCAATTTTCTCTTCTATGCAGGTTGTTCAGTGACAATTTTATGGGAATTAAATAAAGAATATTCAGGATAGTCTTTGCCTATGTAGGTTATTCATTACTGTTCTCAAAACATCTCATACGTAGCAGACTGAGTTTTTAGATTGTAAGGCATGGATCTCAAAAGAAGACTCAGAAAGTGAAGATAAATCAGCCAGACCACTCATTTGCATACCATTGAATACACATAATTTAAAAAAAAATACTTTAAATCTACTTTCTCTTTTGAAGTTTCTATCCACCTGAAAATATATGAGTCAAAGAAAACTTTAATTTGCCAAGAATTACAATTTAATTGAAATGGCCTTCTGTGACCTTTTCTCTATTTCATAAGAATGCTGAATTTTTCACGCAGATGGGAGGATGTGTGAAATATATACAGTTGAATCAAGCAGGATTTTTTTTTTTCAGTATGATTGTTTTTAGCAAAATATAAGTTTTATTTTACTCAAGAAAACATCCTTCCTAGGATCCATTATAGATTTAATGGTGGAAGGAAGACCTAAAAGATTAATTGTCCCGCTTCCTGACCTATAAGTAACTTTAATTTTTAAAGTGGTACACATGGTCTTGGTCACATTACAGTTATGCACTCCTCATTCAAAATAGAACAGTGTCCATGCCTATGACAGACACTTTGTTAAGGAACAAAATATAAGCTTTTGTCATCCTTGGACTCAGTTGTCATAATTATCTGATATGAGAATCATTGCAAGAAAATGCAAATAGATTTGTTCTTTTGTCAATTGTACTGAGTGACAGCTGACTCTTGCCATGCTGTGCAACAGGTTCATGACCTCGGAGAGCGTCCACTGGAAGTTTGAAGGTGAGAGGCACAGTACTTCAGATTACTGTCTCTCAGTCCCCACATGCAAGAGATGGAGATTTGTTCATCAATGGTCATTTCTGTATGTGGATCCATGTGAAGATTTCTGGATCAATAGCTTTAATGTGGTCATTGTGATTTCATTTTACCTTTTTATTACTTTGGTTCTAAGGGAAACTATGCTGAAAAAAATACTGCCTTAATATAGAGAGATAGCTTAAAAGAAAATGTAGTCATTTTACTGCATTTGCTACAGGATTGATATAATCCAACCTAGTTTTCCTTTTTGCCTGCAATGATATCATTCATTAAAAGTAGCTATTGCTAAATCTTGCGTGTGTGAGCTGCTAGGAGTAATAGTTACATGCAGATAAACTGGTAGGTTATCTCTTTTCACCTTTATTTCATGGGAATTCGGAGTAGAAAAGCTTAGCCTATACAATTCTTAGGAAATATTGGGTAGGTATTGTAGACCACAATGCCAGAAGTATGCCAATAATCTAAATCTCCAGTCAGCTTACTTTCAGAGGCAGAGAGACATAGTAGTCTCACAGGTAATGGGGTATTTGAGTCATGTTTGAGCACGGATGAAGAATGGGCAGATTAGAGTCTGAAAAAAATAAAGTGCTTTGAAGAGATAAATGCTAACAAGCCAAAAACCTTAATCACAAAGCCTGGGCAATCAAACAGCAATAACCGGTGCAAGCTCCTTGCACCTTACAGACAGGAATTTCTGTTTCAGTAGCAAAGAATTTGTAAAGGCAACAACACACATTTTTTTTAAAACTGGGTCCAAGATAATTTTCTTTCATCTTAGGAAAAGAATAGGTTGCTTTCAAGACACGGGACTTTTCCATGTTGTTACGAAGCACAAAAGACACTAAGGAATGAAGGTGGGATGTTGCTTTCACTCAAAAAGATCCTGTCTGTAATTTGTGTATCTCTAATAACTCCTAAATTCCCATGGTCTTCCTTTCAATAATGTAAGTGTTGTTTTGTTTCCTGATCTCAAGTATTAAAACATATCTTACTTAATTTGCCTTATCACCTGACCTAACATTGTTATTGTTCTTGAGCATATAAACTGGGACTGCACAGCCTCAGCAAATGTCTGTGTGCTGTTAAGTTCCATAAACTGACTACTTTACCATCTTGTTCTTCCTTCCCAAAAATATTTTGCAGTTTTAGACTGAAGAAACTCCATTATTATTATCCTCTTTTATTTTTTTCCAAATATCATAATGACTTAGTAATCTTCTATAATATAGCAGCTATTTCTATCATGGTACAACTGTCTTGCTTGCTTGTAACAAATAAATTATTGGTCATCATTAAATGGTCAGAGCTTTCTCTGACCTTTCTTTGACTCTCTGGGCACTAAAATTATTTGTCCAAGCAGTTGTGCTTATATAAAATGCCAATGCTTACAGCTTGAACTAAGCATCTCTCTGATACCAGGTCTTTCTCAGCAGGAGTGGCCTCATTGTGTGTAGCACTCAGCAGTGACAGCACAAATTGGCAATATTATTGAAAGCTGCTGATAGCAGAAATAATGGAGAATGTGCAGCAACAACATTCATCTAGGAAATTGATTTACTAATGCAGTGCAAGAAACAATGAAAGTATGAATCTATGCATAATACTCCATCTCTAAACCATGTTGGAATAAGCTGATCAAAAGTATAACCACTGATATTGCTCTACTGTCTGGATAACCTCAGTAGATGAGAAGTGATCTAACACCTGTACCATTAGTCTTAGCATATTTTCAAGAAAATATCACCAGTTGTTACAGCTTACAATAAAACAAATAAACACTACTTTTATGCTTGTTAGTATTACATTTAGCTTGCTACAATCCTGCCATCATCTTTGAAAGGTCATGGAGGACAGGAGAGGTGCCCAAGGACTGGATGAAAGCAAATGTCACTCCAATCTTCAAAAAGAACAATAAGGAGGACCCGGGAAAATATAGGCCACTCAGCCTCACCTCCATCCCCGGAAAGGTCATGGAACAGTTTATCCTGTAGGTCATCTCCAAGCATGCAGAGGAAAAAAAAACATTATCAGAAGTAGTCACCATGGATTCACCAAGGGGAGATCATGTTTCACCAACCTGATAGCCTTCTATGATGGCATGACTGGCTGGGTCGATGAAGGGAGAGCAGTGGAGGTTGTTTACCTCAACTTCAGCAAGGCTTTTGACACTCTGTCCCATAGCATCCTCATGGACAAGCTAAGGAAGTGTGGGTTAGATGAGAGGACAGTGAGGTGGATTGAGAACTGGCTTAATGACAGAGCTCAGAGGGTCGTGATCAACAGGGCAGAGTCTGGTTGGAGGCCCGTAACTGGCGGTGTTCCCCAGGGGTCTGTGCTGGGTCCAGTCCTGTTCAACATATTCATCAATGACCTGGGGAAAGGGATAGAGTGTACCCTCAGCAAGTTTGCTGATGATACCAAGCTGGGAGGAATGGCTGATACACCGGAAGGCTGTGCTGCCATTCAGTGAGACTTGGACAGGCTGGAGAGCTGGGCCGAGGGGAACCTCATGAAATTCGACAAGAGCAAGTGTAGGGTCCTGCACCTGGGGAGGAACAACCCCATGCACTGATACATGTTGGGGGCTGACCTGCTGTAAAGCGGCTCTGTTGAGAAGGTCCTGGAAGTGCTAGTGGACAGCAGGTTGACCATGAGCCAGCAATGTGCCCTTGTGGCCAAGAAGGCCAACAGTATCCTGGGGTGCATTCAAAGGAGTGTGGCCAGCAGGTCAAGGAAGGTTATCCTCCCCCTCTACTCTGCCCTAGTGAGACTGCATCTGGAGTACTGTGTCCAGTTCTGGGTCCCCCAGTTTAAGAAAGACAGGGAACTGCTTGAGCAAGTCTAGCGGAGAGCTACCAAGATGATCAGGGGACTGGAGAATCTCTCTTCTGAGGAAAGGCTGAAAGACCTGGCTTTGTTTAGCCTGGAGAAGAGAAGACTGAGGGGGGAATCTTATCAATACTTATAAATATCTGAAGGATGAGTGTCAGGAGGATGGGGCCAAACTCTTTTCGGTGGTGCCAAACGACAGGATAAGGGGCAATGGGCACAATTTGGAACACAGGAAGTTCCACCTAAACATAAGAAAAAACTTCTTTGCTGTGAGGGTGACAGAGCAGTGGAACAGGCTGCCCAGAGATATAGTGGGTTCTCCTTCTCTGTAAATATTCAAAACCTGCCTGGATGTGGTCCTGTGCACCCTGCTCTAGGTGTACCTGCTCAAGCAGGGGGGTTGGACTAGATGATCTCCAGAGGTCCCTTCCAACCCTTACCATTCTGTGATTCTGTGAAATCAGTAATTATGAGACTGATGAGACCTTATGAAAATCAACTGAAGACAGAACTGGAAGAAACCATTGCTTTTCATGGTGTTTATGTAGCGTACTATGACAACACACGAGGTGTATAGAATAATATTTTCTGAATTTGAGTAGTCTGAGAAATTTTCCTAAGACCCTCTACTTAAAACCATTGTAATAGGGGACTACAGGATGGGATTTGTCCCGGGAAAGGTTTTTCAGGTATACACTGAGGATTATGTCTATTTTTTATTGTGTTCAACATATATAGTTGTATGTTTCTTTGTGATCTGTTTTTTTGCAAAGAAATATTTTGTCCATGAAATAAAAAGAGTTTGATAATAGCACAGATGGGGAAAAAAAGTATGGCAAGTCCATTTTGCTTTATTTTGCTTGTTTTGTTTTAATGCTTGTTAGCACTGTTACAGTTTCAAATTCTAAAATATAACAATTCACAAGTGGAAAAACAGCTTAATTAGTTTATTCTTTTTTATTAATCTAAAATATCACAACTAGATCCTACAATTTCAGAGTCATTCACAATTAATTAATGACATTAAGGACACAAATGGCAGTCTGTTCCATATTTATCATAGCAATTAGCCAAGAATCTGAAATGTAAGATTTTGCTTGTTATTTACATTTAGGTATTCATGCACTAGGTAAAATTCTTATTTTATTTAAATTGTTTTGCTTATGTTCAGTAACAAATGCCTGAGCCAGAACAGTGACATGAGGGTGGCAAAAGAAAACTGGAAAAAGAAACCTAAGAACAAAAATCAACATTACTCACAAGAGAAAATGGAATATCAAGATTTAGTACATCGAAAGCATATAGAAATAAGTCTGAGATGCACTAAAGTACAAATTATAGGCATTTTGAGTATGAAAACAAAAATAAGGTCTTTCTGTTCTGGCATGCTTTAAAACAAATCTTTCTTAATTTACATTAATTTATATTCACGAGGCTATTGGTGGATGATAAACTGGACATGAGCCAGCAATATGTGCTTGCAGCCCAGAAAGTGAACGATGTCCTGGGCTGCATCAAAAGAAGCATGGTCAGCAGGTCAAGGGAGATGATTCTGCCCCTCTACTCTGCTCTCGTATGACCCCACCTGGAGTGCTGCATCCAGCTCTGGAGCCCTCAGCACAGGAAATGCATAGACATGTTGGAGCAGGTCCAGAGGAGGGCCACAAAAATGATCAGAGTGATGGAACACCTCTCCTATGAAGAAAGGCTGAGAAAGTTGGGGCTGTTTAGCCTGGAGAAGAGAAGGTTCCAGGAAGACCTTATTGCAGCCTTTCAGTACTTAAAGGGGGTTTATAAGACAGAAAGGGACAGACTTTTTAGTAGGGCCTGTAGTGATGGGACAAGGGGTAATGGTTTTAAGCTAAAAGAGATTCAGACTGAATATAAGGAAAAAAATTTTTACAGTGAGGGTGATGAAACACTAGCACAGGTTGCCCAGAGAGGTGGTAGATGCCCCATCCCTGGAAACGTTCAGTGTCAGGTGGGACAGGGCTCTGAGAAGTCTGATGTAGTTGAAGATGTTCCTGCTCATTGCAGGGGGGTTGGACCAGATGACCTTTAAAGGTACCTTCCAACCCAAAATATCATATGATTCTATACATCTTCTGCACACCATCCTGATATATTAAGCAGTTTTCAGCTGTGTAAGACTATCGTGGTACACAGATTATTATTTTTATGAAACCTTGGATGAATAGTGTGCTCGGCAAAGCACTGTCAGACAGTAATCATCTCCAACGCCCCAAAAATGTGCACTAACTCTTGGAGACTACAACATCTGCATTTATTTTCCTTAGGATAAGGACTGCAACTATCTCTGGGCTGAATGAAGGCTGGATGTTATTATGAGAAAAGTGTCTTTCACCATTCAGTTCAACACTTTTTTTTTTCACTAATAAAGGAGGTAAGGATAATCCAGCATTATGCATTTATTGCTGACTCTCTTTAAAATGCTTTTGCAGGGATCTGCTTCATATAAGACTCCTGCTTTGTTACAGCAGATTGTTTTGGTATTAGTTTGGTGTTTTCAAAACTTTAGAGCTGCTTATTTTTATAATATGAAACAACCTTAAAAATTGTCAGAAGTTGATTAAGTAGCTCAGTTGACTCAGTTATTTCTTTAAAGACATGGTTTCTCACAAAAACTCTTTTGGGGGATCCTGGGTATGATTATGTGAATTTTCTTTGATCATTGCATGTGGAATAATCATGAGCAGGTTCCCAGTTGAGTGAGAATGTTATGAATGAAACACAACTTCTTTTAAATACATTTTTAATTAGTTAGTCTTGCTATAAGCCTGATTCTTGACTTATATGCATTAAGAGATAAAGACCAACTTCTGATTTCAGTTTTTTCTCTTGTAACCCAATGATTTAAGTACGATAATCAGTAGTCAACAAAGATATAACTAGGAGAAGGATTTAGCCTGATACTAGTACAGTAAATTCTTACAGTGAATAATTTCCTGGTGTAAAACTGTAATGATAATTAGTGAAAATAATTGCAAGTGCTTTTAGTCTTATAAAACAAACACATAGACCAGAACATTAGAAAATAAAAATATTATAAACCCATTTAGCTCTTTGTATTTTAAAAGTTGTACATTACATTCTTATGAAAATTCTGCAAATTTCTAGAAAGTCCAGTGTAACAATCACTTATGTCATCATACAGGTGATATGGTATCGTGGGTTGACCTTGACTGGCTGCCTGATGCCCACCCAGCTACTCTCTCACTCCCCATCCTCAAAAGGACTGGGGGAGAAAATAGGATGAAAAAACTCATAGGTCAAGACAAAGTCAGGGAGATCACTTACAAATCACTTACGAACTACTGCAATAAGCAAAACAGAATTGACTTGAGGAAAATGAATTTAATTTATTGCCAATTATAATAGATTGGGATACTGAGAAACAAAATAAAAAACTTACACTCCTTTTCCCCACCCACTCCCTTTTTCTCAGGATTAACTTCGCCCCTTCATTGACAACTCCTCTACCTCCCCCATCCCCTGAGCATCACAGGAGGGTAGAGAACCTGGGGTTGTGGTCAGTCACTAACAGCTCCTCTCTGCCTCTCCTTCCTCCTCACACTTTTCCCTGCTCCAGTATGGGTCCTTACCATGGGCTGCAGTCCTTCAAGATAAACCTTTTCCAAAGTGGGTCCTCCACAGGCTGCAGCTTCTTTCAGGGAATATCCCCCTGCTCTGGCATGGGGGTTCTTCACAGGCTGCAGGGTGTATATCTGCACCACCATGGTCCTCCATGGGCTGCAGGGGGACAACCTGCTTCTCCACAGGCTTCAGGGAAATCTCTACTCTGGTGCCTGAAGCATCTCCTCCCTCTTGTTCTCCTCTGACTTTGTTGTCTGCAAGATTGTTTCTTACACTTTTTTTCCCTCACTCCTCACTGTTTGTGAAGTGTTCTTCTCTGTCTTAAATGTGCTTTCCCCAGTGCATCACCATCTCAGCTGAGGGTTTCAGCTGTAGCCCACAGTTGGTCCTTTGGAGTGAGCTGGAACCAGCTGTGTGTGGCACAGGACAGTCCTGGCCTCTCCTCATAAAGGCCACCCCTTCAGCACCCCATTGCCAACACCTTGCCATGGACACTCAATACATATGGGCAACATAATCATAACTATTTTCAATTAATAGATAAAATTATATATTTGTAGAAAAAGATATGCATTGATGGCAGTCAAAAAAAGGAACAAAAAGGATGCTTTTGAATTATTTCAAAGGATACAGATAATGCCTAATAATGAATAAATAAACACTTTATTCTGAATCCTATCACACATACAAAATTTTATTTCTTTTTAAATGAATAATATTTAATTTTTTTTATATAAAAAATTCACAGCACACTCCTGAGATTCCACAGCCAAGCTCATATCAGCATGTCAGAAAGTTTGTTCAAAGAACAGGAGGCCATTTGTGCAGTTAGTTTAATTATTCTTCTGCCCTGGGACAGGAACCCAAGTCTGAATTGCCTTAGTTGAATGATACATTAGAATGTTGTTCTCAGAGCAAGGAAGACGAGAGTTGAGATAACACAACTCTAATGTGTAGCCATACTGCCATATCTGGCATACATATCTACATACATGACAGTTCATATCTGGCTTGTGACTGATCAGCTTGGAATCACTCAAAAAAAAAAAAAAAAAAAAGAAAACATAAAAATCCTGTCTGCCAAGCCATTGCACACGGTCTTTGATATGTAAATACCATGAGTGTCATAACTATTACTGTGAGAGCTATCTCAGTTGGTTTGTATCTTGAATGTATTCAAGCATGAAAACGAGCATTTTTCCTTCATGCAGCCCATTTTCTTTCATTGGTATACAATAAGAATATTTTCAGCCACAAATTGCTAAAATTAAATGATGTTCTGCACAGTTATAGTAACTTAGGGGTGCATTTATCTAAACAAATATGATTTGATCAGAAGACACTTACATCCAAGTGACTCTTGGTAGCCTCTCCTTACAGTCAATGGAAAGACTAGCATTTTAGGGTAAGGTGAATTATGCCCTAAAATTACATGTCTATCAAAGGAGAAATTAATCTACCTTAAAAAGGTGCCTGTTTCTTTCCCCTGAGTATGAAGGGAGCCTAGAGGGACTAAATCCCATGAAGGCATATAAACCGTAGGATTGAAAGGAATGTTTGGCCAGATGTTAGATTTTTACTTTAGGATGGAATAATACCTCCCTAGGCACCAGTGATAACTAGAACTCAGTTCAGAATTTCAGTCATAAGTACTTAGGGTTATTTCACATCACTGGATATCACAGAATCACAGAATGATTGAGGTTGGAAGGGACCTCTGGAAGTCTAGTCCAAAACTGTTGCTCAGCCAGGGTCATCTAAAGCTGGTTGCCCAGGACCACAACTAAAAAAATACTGAGTCATCCCCTTACCATACCTACCATCAGGGACAGACAGTTACTTGCTACTTCAGAAGTAATTTAATAGATTATTATGGGTCATGTCCAAGCTAATCAATATCTTTAGGATAAAATACTACCTCATGGGGGCATGGAATCACACTATCACCCTCCCTCTTCAACCTTGATTCTACAAATAAGGAGGATGTGAGGGCTGAGTCACTTTGTTGAAGAAACTTAGCTAACATTGTATTAGGCCAAGATGTTCTTAGTATATGTTAAAACTAAAGGACACTAAACTATCTTTAATTAGAAGAACAGACATTCAGTATCCTTGGAGAAGGACTGAGAGACTGATAAAAGGGAAAACTCCTGCCTCAGCTGCGTGATAAAGTATGAAGTCAGTATCCTTTAAACAAGGATATCCTGGGACAATTAGACCTTAAGGAGAACAACTAATCAGGATGGTTTATGTATGTTGCCAACTTGGTAAGAACTAAGCATCCTTTGTGTGAGCTATCCTCATTATAATACTAAAAATCACACCCATAATTCAGAAAGCCCTCTACTCAAATAAGTCCCTTACTCTCTGAGCATGTGTAATAAATATAACAGGAGCTGTACCTTTAAGATGAAATGAGAAAGAAACTAACCAATGACTAGCTGGGGGCCATGAATATTACATGTTACTAACACATTTAACTCTATAAATACCTACTGCAATTTTGACCCAGTGTGCTTGATTGGTGGGAAACCACCGATCACCCAGGCTCGCACAATCCTGAAATAAATAAGCAACGTCTCTCCTGAGTGTGTGATTATTGACTCATTGCACACCGGGTGACGAATCCACTTTTCAGACAACTTCCTTCCAAAAGATTGCACTGAGCTGCTAATGCAGTTTTGATACAGAAATATTCAATATAGGGCCTCAGGCAACAAGCTGATGGCATACCAGAAGGGGACTTGCAGGGAACCATGAGCTTATAAATACCCTTCTTTGGGTGAGTGATGTTAAACAGTTGACTGACCATCACCATCTCCTGATGGTCTGCTGCTGAGTGAGACTGTGCCCTACAATTTATCTTTAGTGCTTTGTCTGGTCTACTCTATAACATATCATCGTATTGATCCTGTCAAAATGATGACGGCAAATAACATTCACCAGGAAACATCGCATGTGATTTTGCAAAAATTACATGCTACTCTAACTTCATGGGAAACAGTGGCAACTGCAAAAACCGAGCAGGGGAATAAATCACTGCTGGTGAAACTGGCAGTAAAGTTGATTTTCTTTTTCTTCAGAAATGGTGAAGCTGTTATGTTTGCCTTTGAAATATTGGTAAAAGCACTTAAAGGGTATTTTTTGTTATTTTTTACCTCTAACTGTTAAAGTTGTCCTATTATGCTAGTGGGAAAAACCTGCAAAAAAAATGTGAGTCTCACAAAAGAAAGAATCATTGAAGGAGGGTAGTAGTTATCACTAAAAAGATCTTTTGCTGAAGGGCTAAAACTACATAGTACATAAAAGGAATTAAACTTCTCTTCGTGTCTTATCAGCTACAGTGCATCACCCCTGTCTGTTGCACCCTCTATTCTGTAGCACACTTATTCTTTTTTTTCCATTTTCCAAGCAGAAAAATCTATTTGTGCTATCCCTTGAGTTGCTGTCCTGCACAATAGTCTTTCTGAGGTTATGTTCGGTTATTTCATTGAAATATTAAATATGGCCCTAAAGAACTCCTGTCCCACATGCCGACCTTTCCCTTCCTACACTCCAAAGATGAAAGCACTGCATTTCCCACTTAGTCTTTTTCTTCTGGAGTCCAATCACAGATAATTTAATGTTCTTTCAATAAAGAAAATCAGTGTCTATAAACATATATAAATTCACTTCTTTTCTGGAGCTCAGATTATGAGAAAACTTGAGAGTTCTATAACAGTTTATAATACTTTTAATCTTTTGGGAGAACTATTGAGTTCCTGCCCTGTAAAAGAGCTGAACCATAGAAATAGCTAATGCATGGCAAAAAACGTGTTGCCACAGTAAAAGAAAAAAAAAAAAAAAAAAAGAAAACCCAGACTTGCCTAGGGGAACAAGACAATGACTCTCAGCTCTACAGATGATTTGACAAGAGAACAAAATGAACCAAAACTTTAGAAACTTCTCATATCACTTCACAGCCATCTGATACTTACAGAAAACGATATTTTGTACTCCTGTGTCTACTCTCTTTTTCTTCTTTACACTTTCTACTCTTTTTTCCTAAAAAACAATGAAAACTAATACAGTAATATTACACCACATTGTTTACGTAAAATAAGATCACAGCCTGAAAGGCACAGAATGTCTTGCGACAAAATTCTTAGGACTTCCTACTTCTGCAGCAGATTTGTCTTGTAGAAAGTTCATTGGAATGTTCAAACAATTAAGCAGTAAGGAGTTCAGTATTTAAAAGTGTTCTCTGGGATAACTGTGTTCTACTCTTCCAACCATATCTTTTGCATTTGACTATCTGATGCCAATTACATTTGGTGTAATCTAACACAACAATGACATGTAATTTTTTTTTTTTTATTTTTTTTTTTTGGTAGCCCACACTTTAGAAAAGGAATTAAAACAAATGAGTAAGGGCTACAGAAAAGATTAAAAAGCAGGGAGAGGGACATTTTGCAATATATAACCTTTCAGTATACTTTAAACCTGTATACCCATGTCAACTACAACTACTCATTCTTCCTAATATTTCAGACTTTATTTCTGTACCTGTTCAATGCACTATGATGAACTGCAGAATTCACAGTTTCACACATACAGTAGTTACTGTAACATTCACTCCATTAGTGTCTGCCAGATTAATTTTGGATTTGAAGACTCCTATCTAAATTGACACCAACTATCCAATTGCAGTACCCTTTGCATTCCTGATGTGTCATACTGCATTACATTTTCTGTGTCACCACCCATCATGTTATATTGTGTCATGCAGAAAAGCCAATGTGAGTTGACATTACACAAGATGATGCGATCTAAGAGATTTAAAGCCATGCAACACACTGAAGCAGAAAGGTGACACACTGCAAACAAGGTGTAAATACCCACTTCCTTCAAAGCATCAGCTATCTGCTGAAAACACCTATAATGGATAATTTCTAGAACTTGATAGAATGAGATTTGAACATTTTTATTGTAATACATAAAATACTAGATTTCAGGAATACTGCAGATTTGATATAGACATACAAAAGCAAGGACAATTAATATAAAAGTTACTACTTTTAATTTAATAGGCATGGTTTCTACTAATATAATCTGTTGTACTAGCAGTTTGGATGCTATAGAAGAATTATATCTCACAGCATCCAAGAAAGAGAATAAGTATCACTTTCTTACTTTGATGAATAAAAAAAAAAAAACATTTAGGGAGCTGAAGTGGAAATAACTAATGCTATTAATGAAATATATATAAAAATACTAGAACAGGTCCAAGAATTTTGTTTCTCAGAGACAGGGAATATATAATCCCTGTTACTTTAAATGTCTTCTCTTATTGTCAGAGGCAATAGATCTGACTTTGATTTTACATATTTCATTTTGCTGTCTGAGTTTTAGGCTAACATTCATCAAATACAATTTTAGGTGATGAATGGAGGTGTCTAAGTTAGGAATAGTTCAAGGGTCCTATCTTGTACAATTAGAAAGAAAAGTGTTAAGGAGTTACAAAATCCAGAAACACAAGGGAGGTGAGGTTGCTGCAGCCCCATGCCCCCAGGTCCAGATAGTAGCAAGGCTGAGCAAATGTTTCCAGTAGGCGTGCGCGCGCACACACACACACACACACACGTGTATTTATATGTACATATACACAGCCAGCCACACAGATCAGCACAGACACACTTAGCACTTTCACAAAACAGCACCAGTGGACACATCCTGGTCCCCTCTCTGCCTAAGCAGGATGAAGATGCATTACTCAGAAATATATATGTATATACACATATATATATACACACACACATATACATATGCATATACATGTGCACAAGTAAAGCGTGGATGCTTCCAGCAACTGGGCTCAGATCCTCAGTCTGCCCAGTAGCTGCACATGGATCCCAGTAGCCCCACTTTCTGGCACCTGGACACAGGAGTTCCTGAAGCTGCAGCCCCACTCCAGTTTCTGGTTCAGGCCCTCTCTCTCACATACACACACTTATCTCACTTTGAGAGACCCCCAGAGCCAACAGTCTCTCCAGCAGCTGGCTGAGCCTCCCTTCCAATAATCAGTCCCTCCCATGGCCTCACCCCTTAGAAACCCAAACACCTCCCTGGCTCCCAGGCCAGTTAACCTCCTTGTCATCTGCTCCAGCTTGACCTTCGGTAGCACTCACACACTCACCCGCAGACCCACGCTCACTCCAGGTGCTGACAGCACCAACATACAGACCCCTGGTCTGACTCTGTCTGCTAGCACTTTGACACCACCACCCCTGCCCCCCAACACACACACAGAGAAGAGACAGTCCATCACCCAGAAAAACAGTTAGAAATGGAATTTAATTAGAACACAAGACAGTCTGTGCTGATCAGGCACAGAGCGTGACCAGACAAGTGCGTTGACCAGCTAGCTCTACAAGAAACAGGCACTTCTATCCCCTCACCCCTTTGTTTTCCTGCACTTGTTCCTCTACAAATTGACAAGATCATAGAATCACAGAATGATTTGGGTTGGAAGGGAACTTTAAAGATCATCTAGTCCAACGCCCCTTGCAATAGGCAGGAATATCCTCCACTAGACCAGATTTCTCAAAGCCCTGTTCAATCTGACCTGGAACACTTCCAGGGATGGGGCATCAATAACTTCTCTGGGAAAGCTGTTGTAGTGTCTCACTACCCTCATCATAAAAATTGCTTTCTTATACCTTGTCTGAATCTACCCTCTTTTAACTTAAAACCATTACCCCTTGTCCTATCGCAACAGACCCTGCTAAAAAGTTTGCCCCCATCTTTCAGGCTACTCCTGTTGTGGGCCTGGTAGTAGCCAGATGAGGGTATTATTCAAGTTACCCCACCTGCCAGTGTTCCTCTGTGCTCCTTTTCGTGTGTGAAGACAATCTTTTTATCATATAACCTAACCAAAGGCATGATTCACATTACAGGAGTAACTAGGTTAACTGCTTAAAATACAATGAAATAAGATCTTTGAGTTTATTGTAGATTGTGAATATATATCGCATGGAAGTTTTTATTTTATTCTCTCATATTGTTACTCTTCCAGAGTGCCTTTTATGGTCAGAATCAGCCCCTTCTTGTGGTTCAGGTGATATTATTTTTGCCTTTCTGGTGGACCCATTGGAATCCAGAGCAGATATAATCCAGTGAACTTTGTTTAGCCACTGTCATCTTTTCTTCAAAGCCTCGCTTAAGGTAATTCTTCACATAATTGTTAATCTTTCATTAAGGTGGATCTTGGTCCCTTCTGCAAAATTCACCCATTCTTAATGCATTTAAATCTATCGGTTGGTGAGGCAGTTAACTATTCCATCATTGTTGGTTACTCTAGAGTTATTCACTTAAATCTTTGTCATAGTAATTTAAGCATTTGATGAGTGAGGTTGATTGCAAATTCAAAGCAATTTAAACGCTTCAGCACTTTGGTATTTTATGTCTTCCTGAATTTTTATGATACCTCAGACACAAAGCTGGCGGTATTCTATTATTTCTTAATGAATGCATCATGATATGAATTGATTGAATGCAGTAGGACGCATTATATCAAGGTATCCTTGAAAAGATACATCACAACTCTGTACTCTAGTCTGTGCCACATTTCCATAAGTCACACCCAGAATTAAGTTAATTCATTGTTATACTAACACACAAAGGCTATGTGATGGAATCGGAGGCAGAGAAGGAAAAATGCCAACCTCATACCAGAAATTGCACTCTAAATATTTAGGGCTTGATGGAGCAAATACCACTTGAAGCTGAACTTTCTTTGTTGTCCAGCATTGCTGCCAGACCAAGTAAAGAAATGAAATGAAGAGTGATGCATCTTAGGCATAATCTTTAATATGGCTACCGGAGTGTTTGAAATTCAAGATTTAAACTGCTTTTTAAAGGTACGATTGATTATAGACCAGCAGACTAAGGCAGCTGGACTTCTGACTTAAGTTGCTCGAGGAGGTGCCTGAAGTTAGGCTTGAATACTTCTCTCATACAATTCAGAACATACATGAAAAGTGCTAGAGAGCTTATAAGAGAAATGATCTATCATCTTTGACATTACCTTCATCAGTCGGTCTCCACACGCAGTAAGATACTGCAGTCTCTTCCTCCATCATTCCTTTGCATGTATTGTTTGGAAAAATATGTTCTTGTCTTGTGAATTCTTGCAGTCCAGCCTGGAGGCACGATGGAAAGGCCCAGAAAACACAGTATGTCAAAAAAAGCTGCATTACATCCCTATATGGGATACTATATAAATGGCATAACAGAGAAAGGAATTAGACTCATAGCAGTACCCATACACAGATTATGAGAAAATAATTCTGTAGACTAGGGGTAATTGAACATTGGGACCTGATGAGATGCATCCCAGAGTCCTGAGGGAATTGGCTGATGTAGTTGCCAAGCCACTCTCCATGATATTTGAAAACTCATGGCAGGCAGGTGAAGTCCCTGGGGACTGGAAGAAGGGAAATATTGTGCCCATCTTTAAAAAGGGTAGAAACGAGGACCTGAGGAACTACCATTCTATCAGCCTCACCTCTGTGCCTGGGAAGACCATGGAACAGATCCTCCTAGAAGCTATGCTAAGGCACATGGAGGACAGGGAGGTGATTCAAGGCAGCCAGCATGGCTTCACCAAGGGCAAGTCTTGCCTGACCAACCTAGTGGCCTTCTATGTAGGAGTGTCTACATTAGTGGACAAGGGAAGAGCTATGGATTCGAGGGCTAAAATGATCCGAGGCCTGGAGTATCTCTCCTACAAGGCCAGGCTGAGAGAGTTGGGGTTGTTCATCCCGGAGAAGAGAAAGCTGCGGGAAGACCTCATTGCGGCTTTTCAGTACTTAAAGGGGGACTAGAGGAAGGATGGGGACAATCTCTTTAGCAAGGCTTATTGTGACAGGACAAGGGGTAATGATTTTAAACTAAAGGAGGGTAGATTTAGACTGGATATAAGGAAGAAACTTTTTCCAATGAGGGTGTTGAAACACTGGCACAGGTTGCCCAGAGAGGTTGTGGAGGCCCCATCCCTAGAAACATTCAAGGTCAGGTTGGGTGGGACTCTGAGCAACGTGATCTAGTTGAAGATGTCCCTCTTCAATGCAGGGGGGTTGTACTAAATTACCCCTAAAGGTCCCTTCCAACCCAACCCATTCTATGATTCTATGATTCTCTATATATACATCTAAATATTATTTTGAAGAAAATACTGAATTTCTTAAAAGGTAGTGGCAGATAAGAATGAAGAGAGCTAAATATTTTTAGCATAAGAGGCATTATACTCCAAACAATGAAGAAGAAATTAAAATACATCAGTTTTGAAGCTACATTATACTTTCAGAGAAGCAACTGCTCATAGAATGGCCAATGGCACTATCAGTAGTATAAAAATAATTAAACTTAAATTAAAATAAATGTCTTCAAAAAAACCCCTGCATTTTACCTCCCAACACCACTTAAAGACTCCCAAGGGGAAAATTTTAAATCAACAGGATCATAGCTGTCTTCTTTTGTCATTTCTAATTATTATTTTTAATATGGGATTTAAACTGCATATTCTTGATATTATTTAAACTGTTAATTAGCCATAAGGTTCATTACCTGAAGATACAATTTCAGTGAACTGTGCTTTGCAAATAATGACCTGCCCATATACTATTATCAAGTGAAGAGGCCAGACACATTGTAGCTAACAGCAGCTCATTTTGTTGACTTCCAGAACAAGGTAAAAAAAGAAGGGAAAAAAAAAGTTAATATGAACATTTGTCAGTCAGTGAAGGGTTCTTCTGGGACAAAAATGTAAATGCAATAAATTTAGGACCAACAACATTATATTAATGCTTGTTCTGATACAGTAACTTTAAGAAATTGATGGATGCTTGCTTAAGTATATATTTTGTGAGGTACTTATTATTCTAAGTATATAGATGAGAAGATTGCTGGTACATATTTCTCAAAATATTACTGGGCTATTCCTGAAAATTATGTATTTGGATTTACATGATTAACCCATCAGACTGATGGCATTTGTTTTGTCTTGTTCGTTCTGAATTGACTATGTTATATTTTTGCAAAAAGGTATGGAGGGGCAGCAAAAGAGAAAGCAGCTACTTCCAGTTTCTTAGGTACTGTATTCTTGTTCAGATGAAACTCTCTGAAAGGAAAGTGATTATGCTTTCCCTGACACCAGCTGAGCATGCACTGGTGTAACAAGCTTCTGGACTTCAGTGTGAGAGGAGACAAGCAAAAGAGAGAGAAGCAGGCAATAGGGCCTCCACAAAGAGTAGCAAGATAAGGAGATTAGGAACAAGGAGCAAATATGTAGCCAACACTCCACATTAATGAACAGAAAGAGATATTTTTTTCCCTATAGACATAGAGAAAGACATATATTTTGCTGCAGTTTTGCAAGCTGCTAAGTTGGAAGATTGACGGTAACCCTGGAGGAAGAGATCCGCCTTACTGAGACAGAGGAGGTTTACTTACAGAAAACCTGTATAATTTCTGTCATATTTCTTTTTTAATTTACTGTATTTTTAAAGATTATTTTTCTAGCTTAGAACTTTTAAGAAAACACTTTTTTGGGGGAGATAGGGAGTACTGGGTTTGTTCAGCTTAGAGAAGTAGGAGGCTGAGGGATGACCTCATTACCGTCTACAACTTCCTGGTGATGGGAGAGAAGGTGCTGATCTCTTCTCTCTGGTGTCCAATGACAGGATGAGAGGGAATGTCTTAAAGCTGTATCAGGAGATGTTCAGATTGGACATTAGGAAAAAGTTCTGCACCGAGAGGGTCATCAAGCACTGGAAGAAGTTCACAGGGAAGTGGTTATGGTCCCAAGTCTGCCAGTGTTAGAGAAGTGTTTGGACAATGCTCTTGGATATACAGTTTAACTTTTAGGTTGCCCTGTGTTAACCTAAGAGTTGGACTCGATGATCCTCAAGGGTCCCTTTCAACTCAGGATATTCTGTGATTTGTGTTTCTTACTTTAATGAAAACTGACAGCAGGTATACTGCCAACTTGAGGTCCTCTCACAGCTTTTCCTTAATATTTGTATATTTAGCAATGATTTACCTTCTGCCTGCAGCAAGAGACATGGCTAACTAAATATTTGTGTGGATGGTAGCTGTTGACCTGTTATTGTTTTATGTCCATATCCAGGATGGTATTAAGGCTCCAGAAGAGACCGAAATAAATCATTCTGGTCTCAAAATGCCAGGTGAATTAACTCACTTTTCAGAGTACTTCTGATTCTCTCTCTGAATCTCAGCAGGGTAAAGTATCTTTCTGTCGTGTTTAGCCCCAGTCAGAAACTAAGCCCCACACAGCTGCTCACTCCCTCTCTCCCAGGTGGATGGGGGAGAGAATCAGAAGAGTGAAAGTGAGAAAACTCATGAGTTGAGAAAAAGACAGTTTAATAGGTAAAGCAAAAGCTGTGCAGACAAGCAAAGCAAAAGAAGGAATTCATTCGCTACTTCCCATCTGCAGGCAGGTGTTCAGTCATCGCCAGGAAAGCAGGGGTCCATCAAGCGTAACGGTTACTTGGGAAGACAAACACCACAATTCCAAATGTACCCTCCTTCCTTCTTCTTCTCCTAGCTTTATATGCCAAGCATGACAACATACAATATGGAATACCCCTTTGGTCAGTTTGGGTGAGCTGTCCCAGCTGTGTCCCCTCCCAGCTTCTTGTGCACCTGGCAGAGCATGGGAAGCTGGAAAAGTCCTTGACTAGTATAAGCACTATTTAGTGACACTTAGCACTTAATTACCAACAACTAAAACATCAGCGTGCCATCAACACTATTCTCATGCCAAAACCAAAACACATTATACCAGCTACAGTGAAGAAAATTAACTCTATCCCAGCCAAAACGAGGACACTTTCCTGCAGCAACTCTGGGCAATTGATTCTTCAAGAAATTCAACAGGAAATTGCAGATGACCACTGTAATGAATCTGCATTTCTACATGTACTGACAAAGAATTTCTTGTCTGAAGCAATATTTTCTTCATCTTTTAACACTTTCCCCCTTATCTGCTGGTTGAATCTCAGCAATCATTGCAAGTGAAAACTGTGTAAAAAGACTTAAAAAGCAATAAGCAAAATAAAATATCCTCCAACCCCTGATATGCAACCAACAGAAATGCTGATCAAAATTTAGTGGTTTCCATTTCATGGCAAATAATAACATTACACAATGTGTTTCATCTGACAATGGAAAACCAGTTTCTGCAGAATTCTATGTGAAATGGATTTTTCATTTTAAATATTTAATTAAAAATTGAAATTGTTTTATCTCATTATTTTACATTAGCAATAGAAATGCATAAGCAGATATCATTGCCAAAACTTATTTTATCTTTCACTTTTCAAATACATATTACTGCATAAAATATTTCTCATTAAGGCATGGTAGTTTACCTATTTATTATTGCCAAATAATAGATATTTATTATTGCTAAATTCACCAAAAACAATTACTGTTTAATGCTGAAAATATAACTAAAATATTCAATGGATTTCCCTAGTTAAATTAAAATGAATCTCAAAAAAAAACACATTTGAGTGAATGTTGATCAAAACTTAATATAGAATGCTGTATAGGTGACCAATTTTCATTTCAAAGGCTGAAGCCTAAGAATCACTGATCTTCCTGCAAGGCCAACAGTCTGTTATTTATGTAGCTAAAATTCCTTGCCATCCAGGATACTTCCAGATAAGTGCCCAGTGCTTCTACTATGGGGAATACGAAAAATAATTTGGATTTTAATAATGTAGAAGGGTTCATATATATAACTCACTTCAATATACAACAAGATTTGAACTATCAAAAAAGTAGATATCAGAAACTTAGAATTCTGCATTCCAAATGAAATTGCATAACCAGTAAACTAGATCTGGGTTTTTTCTCACCCATTGTTCCTCTAGGTCAAAGATTCTAATTTCCCAATCAAGTGTGAGTTCTACATAGAATTTTAGGTTAAATTAATCTGGACCCTGGCTTTAGAAATCTAGTAAGGCAGAGAAGTCAGAAATACACTTGTGAAAGGCTGCCTTTATCTGTAATGAACAGAGAGAGAGCCCTCCAGAGGATGATTTATTCTGCCTTCAATATAAATCACTGCATGATGGCATTCTGGCAATGATTCTGCCCTTGTGACAATAACGCTTTTTTCCCTGAGATCCTAACTCTTGTGCTTTGATTAGAAATTAATCTAGGACTAAGTGCCTTTTCTATTTTGGGTATCATCCTGGAAGCTATGGAGGGCCTGACAGGTTAGATGTCATCGTGTCTGAATGTTGAGCTGACTAGCTATATCCTTCAACATGAAAAGATACGGTTTGAATATTCTTCTTAGCCTGGAATCTTTTTTTTTCCCCCCACAGTATCTAAAAGAAACACTCCCCAGGTTCAACATCTTTCCACAGTGCTGTATATGCCTAAAATGCGTGTTTATAGGCTCAGTTTCTTCATGGAAGACTCCTGAAACAAGCTCTCATAGGTTACTGTTTCAAACAGGGATTCACATCAAGATATAATGACTAGCCTAGGGAAATGAGAAACTGCTGGCTATAACAGGCCCAGGTTTTCTTCCTGGTTCAGTAACACTAGGAAGCTTAACTCAACTTTCCTAAATGCAATCTGCACTAAGAAAACAGTAAAATCTTTCAGTTTTGTTCTTTGTTGTTTGTTCTTGGTCTTTCCACTAAAAAAAAAAAAAAAAAATTGAAACAACCCAAATTTGTTCTAAAGAAAAAGCTGTCTTTACATGGTGTAAAACTTATTCCATGCTCTCTTTCAGATAGGTTTTGAAATTTGCTGTTATTAAAGCAAAAATAAGTGTGGTTTTTTTTTTTTTAAATTACATTTTTTCTACTGAAAATTGTTTGACAAAAAGTTCTTACCACTTTTCATTTTTAAGCTATTGTTTTAACAGAGACATTGTGACTCCACTTAGCAGAACATGTCAAAGAAAGGAAGTGCTACTGGAAAGTAGTTTTTCTAAAGTGAGTCAATCCTGAGAAGTAAATAACAAAACTAGCAAAGATGCCAAGGTGCTAAACATCAGGAAAACTAAAGGGCACATGAAAGAGTATAGAACCATTCCAAGGACGTTTTTTCTCTGTATCTTGTCTTCATGATCTCAGAAGGAACATTTTTGAAATATTGCATGTCATGCATCATTTAAGTAAAACTTTATTTAAATAGACAAGAGCTAACTCACACAGGGGTTTGATAGTCATTTTTTTTTTTTTCTAAATTATTCATGTGGGAAATTTTTTAATGTGTATCACTAATGTGAGCTATAAGCATGTAATTGATGAAATCCTGCTTAAATACCCTCAGGAAGGTGATTTAAAATAGCAATTTGTTAAAATAATGCCTATTAGCTCTGATTTTCCCATGCTCCTACCAGTTAACACAGCATGTTCATTTATCATTGAACTTAGATTAACTCACTCAAACTATGACCTAACCTTATCAAAGTTATTTCAAATTACCACCCATTAAACTGACTGTGTGCTGTAGTAGAAACATCTTATTAAGCATAGGTCGCTGTGATTGCATTTCAAGTGTGAAACGATGCTAGAGGTGACATTTATAATTTCAAAATGTATTCCAAAGATTTCAAGGTTTATGTATTTTCTGGGTAATATTTAATAAATTATGTATTTTATTGACAAGAATATTTTATAACCATGGAAAAAGAAAGTTTTTCTTTCTTTTTCTCTCTTGTAAATTTGCATAGAATTTGAAGCAGACATGTTGCCTCTTAGACATTGCAATGTAAACAATCACTGAGGGATTTTTGCTAATAAAAAGGACAAAAGTGTTCAAAAAATCTCCTAAATCAAGCTTTACTACCCATTAAAAAAGTGTGTACAAATGGACCAGAAAAGGAAGGACCTTTAACTTGTATGGTTTTCTATCATATAGGAGACTCAGTTCCTATCAGAGGCTGGAATATTAACTGAAATACTGACTTATTATGCAGCTAGGGTTGATCCAAGGATGACTTCTGTAAATACACACACATCTGGTTGGTCTCTTGTCCCAAGTTACTAGAGATAGGACGAGAGGAAATTGCCTTAAGCTGCGTCCGGGGAGATTACATTGGATAGTAGGAAAACTTTACTTATTGAAAGAGTGGTCAGGCATTGGAAGACGCTGCCCAGAGAGGTGGTGGATTCACCATCCCTGGAGGTGTTCAAAAAATGTGTAGATGTAGCAATTCAGGGCATTTCAGTCACTTCCGTGAAGGAGTGACTACATTAGTAGACAAGGGAAGAGCTATGGATGTCATCTATCTGGACTTCTGTAAGGCCTTTGACACAGTGCCCCACAACATCCTTCTCTCTAAACTGAGAAGATATGGATTTGACGGGTGGACTCTTCGGTGGATAAGGAACTGTTTGGATGGTCGCATCCAGAGGGTAGTGGTCAATGGCTCAATATCCAGATGGAGACTGGTGATGAGTGGTGTCCCTCAAGGGTCCGTACTGGGACCAGTACTCTTTAATATCTTCACCAGTGACATAGACAGTGGGATCGAGTGCATCCTCAGCAAGTTTGCAGATGACACCAAGCTGAGCAGTGCAGTTGACTCACCAGAAGGACAGGATGCCACCCAGAGGGACCTGGACAAGCTGGAGAGGTGGGCCTCTGAGAACCTCTTGAGGTTCAACAAAGCCAAGTGCAAGGTCCTGCATATGGGTCGGGGTAACCCCCAGTATCAATACAGGCTGGGGGATGAAGGGATTGAGAGCAGCCCTGTGGAGAAGGACTTGGGGGTACTGGTGGGTGAAAAGCTGGACATGAGCCAACAATGTGTGCTTGCAGCCCCGAAGGCCAACCGTATCCTGGGCTGCATCAAAAGAAGCGTGGCCAGCAGGTCAAGGGAGGTGATTCTGCCCCTCTGCTCTGCTCTGGTGAGACCCCACTTGGAGTACTGCGTCCAGCTCTGGAGCCCTCAGCACAGGAAGAAGGACATGGAACTGTTGGAGCAGGTCCAGAGGAGGGCCACAAAAATGATCCAAGGGCTGGAGTATCTCTCCTACAAGGCCAGGCTGAGAGAGTTGGGGTTGTTCATCCCGGAGAAGAGAAGGCTGCAGGAAGACCTTATTGCAGCTTTTCAGTACTTAAAGGGGGACTAGAGGAAGGATAGGGACAATCTCTTTAGCAGTGACAGGACAAGGGGTAATGGTTTTAAACTAAAGGAGGGTAGATTTAGACTGGATATAAGGAAGAAACATTTTCCAATGAGGGTGCTGAAACACTGGCACAGGTTGCCCAGAGAGGTTGTGGAGGCCCCATCCCTAGAAACATTCAAGGTCAGGTTGGGTGGGACTCTGAGCAACGTGATCTAGTTGAAGATGTCCCTTCTCAATGCAGGATGGTTGGACTAGATGACCTCTAAAGGTCCCTTCCAACCCAACCCATTCCATGATTCTATGATTCTATGGTTCTATAATTCTATGATTCTATCATTCTATGGTTTAGGAGGCATGGTAGTGTTGGGTTTACAGATAGACTTGATGAACCTAGAGGTCTTTTCCAACCTTATTGATTCTATGGTTCTATGATTCGATGATCTCACACCTGGGCAGATGACTTAGATACTCTATCACATTTGAAATCGCACTGAACATTTTGATCAGGCAACAAAATAATTCCCTAGGTTTTTTTCTCCCTACAAACCACCAGAAGGGTACAAGCAAGACTTGCTTAATCAGTATTGCTACCACCTGCCTCGTGTCTGTCTTGGAAATGGCCACAGTTCTAATGAAATTGTATTTATTTTTTTTTTTTCTTACAGGCAATAATTGCAACAGAACTGTATTTCCTGTGTTACTGGGATCCATCAAATTCTTTCTGCAGAAAAGTTATTCTGACTTTTTAGGTTATCTCACATCTTGCCTAATATCAAAGATAGAGAAGAAAGTAAAATATTGCATGGAATTTCCTGTTTAAGTTATAATGATGTTTGAAAAATATAACACTCCAGGGAGAGGAAGGTAAGAAAGTCAATCTTGACATTGTTATATAATATTATTTAAGTGACCAGCTCATACTGTAAATGTTGAGGACAAGGTTTCCATTCATGGAAGATCCACTAATAGATATCTAAAGATCCTTAACACAGAAAAGTAAAACTTAGTTGTACATGTAGTAGCTGCTGCCAGTCAAGCAGTAAAAATGTAATCAAGATCTAAAAATTAGAATTCTGTATCTCAAACCTGAAAATAGTATCAGAAACATTGAACTAAAAAATCCATCCAGAATTTTCTGGAGTGCAAGGATGGCCCCCATAAAGAGAATAATATCACTTTCCTGTTCTTCTAAGCCCTTATTGCTTATTTTTTCTCTCTCCTTATTTCCTTCTCAAAAAGTGTGGGCACTAGAGAAAAAGAATATCCAGAACATTGTTTTTTTCAGTTTTTGAGGCAGATTATCAGCAATAAAGGGAAGCTAGATCTCTCTCATTCCAGTAGTTCTGGAGCTGGGAGCCAGTCTGTCAGTTCAACATAAACCCATTTTTTTAAGAATCAAGAGGTTAGGCAAAATCTGTGGAGCCAGCATCCCAAGAAGTAAGGAAAGCTGAGGAAGCCAAATTCCATTACTCTTGCTACTACATCGCAAGGGGAGACAATGGCCCTGAATTAAAAAAATTAACTTTAAGCATATGCTTATGTCAATAGAACTTAAAATTGTGACAAATAATATGGGAATCTAGATAAAGAACATTGTTTGAAAGAAAGGGTGGTTTGGAAAAGATCCAATCTTTATCTATAAAGATTCATCATGAGCTCCAGCTTCATCATAAATGTAACTAACTCTTTTCAAAAAGATTCACTGTCTATTTGCACATCCTGAAAGGAAGGTCTTTGCTAAATTTGTCCAACATTGGACAAAAAAACATCTCCCAATTGTTCAATGCTATTTGATGCCATATTTTAGTTTTGTCACTTTTTTTCCTATTCATTTTGCTTCTGTTCTTGTTACTGTACTGAACAACAAAAAACACAGATGTACCTGTTATCATCCCCACCCTAAATGATTTATGTTTGATTATGTGTGACCCTTATGTATTCCTATAGGTTTATAAATTCCAAATTCTATTTCTTATGCAGGGCATATTATAGGTGGAAAGTATTTGGGGATATTTTTTTGTCTATTATATGTGCATATTAATGGAATATAAATGTAGTGTTGTGCAGGATTCTAATGTTGAAGATGGTTCTTGTGGAATACCCAGTGTAATTTTAAATTAAGAGCCTGTTTCTATTTTTCTATGAAACGTATTTGTCAATTACAGTCTGACGTTTATCTGTTCAATGCATTGATTCATCTTGACTGTGAAATGCATAATTATGTAGGAGCAAATCAAAATTTAAATAATACAAAGAAACATTCCATCATGAGTTAAAGGTTCCTATCAATCCTATTACTACTCCCTTAGTTCCATGAAACCACTGGAGCCTTGAGAATGTAATGATTCTCACACAGCCTCATCAAGCATTGCTAGTATTAATAGGACAATAGATCCTGATAAAGTTGCGTTTTTTCAGGGTCCAACACCAATATCTTCCAGGAAAAGATATTGCTGGAAATTGCAAAGAAACAACCCAAAAGTTATTTTCAATGTAGCTTGAGTCCTGTTTGCTGTTTGAAAGTATTGAACAGCAGTTCTAAAATATATGACAAGGAAGCTTTAATTTTTTTATGGACAGCAAAATGAAGGAACGTTATCTTTTTTGGTTATGACAACAAAATATAATATTTTCTTTTTCCTTCAATTTCCTTAGTTTCAGACTAGAAGAAAGAAGGGCCTACTAAGACAAGTTGATGGATTACTCTTATAAAGTGCCACTGTCATCACATCTCAACTGGCTGTCACACCAGTTGATGACAGGTACACTTGAGTGTATGGATGACATCACAGTGTCTTTGATACACTTCTACATAATGTATGAGGGGAGTCTATGCAATTGCCACATAGTTTTACTCCACCTGACATTTAAACTATGCCAGGGAAGTATGGCTATTTAGGGCATTCTGGATTCCTTATGTAACTCAGGTTAAAATGGGATTGTCAACCTAATTCTTTTAGAAATATGGTAAAATGAATTAACAAAAGCCCTTTTCTTTACTGCCTTGGGGATCTAGAACATAATCTCAGCAAAACTAGACAGTGTTCTTCTTTACTGTGCTCCAAAGGTAGGGAATGAATAGTTTTGTTCACTGAAATTACCCATCACACTGTGATGTTATATCAATTATATGCAGCAAATGTGTTTGCTGCAATGAAGAAAAAAAGTCTTGTTGGCATTGTACAATCAAAAGCAATCAATAATGTAGTAATAATAATATTGTACTCAAAAATTCATTGGGAAACTGTTTGAGGTATTGGATTACAGGGAAAAAAAAAAAGTGACCAAGAAGTCTCCAAGAAAACTACAAAGAAAATTATGTATTGCTAAATATTTTGTGTGCAAAGCTTCTGTTAGCTCAATATACTTGGTGGATAAAGACTTTTAGTATCTTTTTAAAACAGAAGGCAAGTCAGATATAGGAAATAGTTTTCTCAGACAAGCTTATGTTAGACCGCTACTGTTAATCTGAACCTCGTTGGATTGTTTCAAATGATTGTTGGTATTGATCTTCTACACACAAAAAAACAGAGATACAATGTTTAAAGAAATTTCTGATTGCTTTACATAACTGGACTTAGCTGTATTCTTATGATAGCAGTGCAATTTTGTTGATTACTGCTTTGTCCATGTATAACATAAACCTACTGTAATGAGAAACAATATTTTTTGCTTTCAGAAGAGCTAAAATACATTTTATTAAAGAGTAAAAAAGAACTATAATTTTCTTAATCTGTCACTGGACTGGTTATGTAATACCTGCCATAATTTTAGAGTTGGTCTGTGATTCTCCAGCATCTATTATGTTCCTGAGTATTCAAATCAACATTGTTTTCTGAAGCTGATGTTTAGCAACACTTTTTATCATTGTTGAAATACATAAAAGATACTTTTTTAGTAAATTAGAAGTTGCTTCTGAGTTAACTTCTGAGTTTTACTTCCAACTATCTGTAATTATTTCTTATCTTGCGTAAGCTACTTTGTATTTTTGTACCTCTGATTGCTGACTGTTCAAAAGGAACTGGAATACTTCATTTTTCCAATGCTTCCGCAGCAAATTTTCATTTGGGCTACACCTTCATGTTAAAATCTGCCTTCTATTATGTACTTCTTGCTGATACTTGAGAAAATAAGAATAATTAAAAAAACCCCTGTGATTAATAATATATGGAATGTGAATCTCCCCTTGTATTAAATATTTTGCATTCCACACAACAGAAGATAATATTTTCTGTGCAGCGTGAATGTAATGTTTAAGATTCATATCCAGACTGTAAGCACTTAAATTTGGAAGTATCTAATGTAGCTGTTTGCTTATGAAGGTAGAGTTCAATTCAATTGCCTTAAACTGTGCTACTTATCTGAAACAGTTGTACTGTTTCAAATGATTAAAGGATTTCACTGACAATCTATCAGCTGTGTCTCTGTAAAGGCTTTTTGTAGCTCCTGCATCTACTAGGCCTGTGTGCCTGACTCTCATTGCTGCTGGACAGTTAAGGCAACTGAGGCAAACCCTAACCTGGAGCCTCTATGGGGTGTACTGATTTCCAGGTCGAATGTTTCAACCTCTGTAGGGGTAAACAGACTATGCCACAAGCATGTGAAGAAAGTATATTGTAGCTTTACTGAAGGTGAGATTAGTAGCATCTTTTATCAAGGTTTCCCAATAATTTATGTTATTTAAACTGGCTGATATTTTATACTTTACTAAATTTTGATTGCTTTAGCAAACTGGAACAGCTTCAAAGGACACCTACCCCAAGGCATTGATGTACAGTGTGGAAAAGTCCCTGAGATAATTAAGCAGAATAAGGAAATCCTTCCAAGCACCAAAGATATCAAGGGAGCTTTCTAACATCTGGATTATGAACTATTTTTGATGCTGCCTGAAATTGCAGAATGGACTGGAAGAAGCAATCCTTTTTTTTTTTTTTTTTTTTTTTTTTCCCAATAAATATCCCTTACTGTTTGCAAACACAACTGGCCGCATCCAACAGTTGGTCCACGTTGAAAAAAACAGTTGTTTCTGTCTTTTCTGGTTCTCTAAACCTTTCCAGTGCCTTTTGACCCTAGGTGCACATTACCAAGTATGTAAAATTAATGACCCTAAAAGTATTTCTTTATATGATAATTTATTTATTGATTTTTCATTCTGTGAATCTGGAAGCTTATAATTTTAGGTTTATATTCCATAATAAAAGTAGCATTTCAGCTACTGTGAAATATCTGTTGGAAAAACTGGCTACAAAACAGGTGAGAATACCCAAATAAATGTCTGTGGTTTTTATTAGGATAATAGTGGTTAATTTTTTCAACATTGTAACCTTAGCCACAAGAACCTTCTTTTTGTATGTCTAGGCTTTTGATGGTATCATTCATTATTAAAAGGAGTTAAATTGAAAAATGGTTTATTAAGCAAAATGAAGATGCTAACAGAAAAATGCTAAAAATATTAATTTTATAGTTTTAGCCAAAGCTTTTCATTCAAACTGAGATGTAATTTCTAGCATATATTACACTGGACATCTTCTTAAATGTTAACTATTTTCCTCTAAAAATCCTGACTGAACTTATAACAATACGTCTGACAAGGTTTTTTAAAATCTTCAGAATCAAGCATTTATTGCTTTGTACTTTTTAACTGCAGGACCAACTGAAATATATGGCTGTTAAAAGCATGATACATATTTTATTTAATATTGCTAAGATAACATTTTTGTACAGTTTCATGTACTTCAAATACACCGATAGCTACTGAGAGTAAAAGCTTGATAATACAGTGAAGTACCAAAAATTAGTAATAACTGATTTTTACATTTAACAACTAAGAAAATGAAGGTTAGTTAATTAAAGAAATGGACGTACATAATAAATACAGTATAAAAGCACATGTAGCATTGCTGCTTCGCAACTTCAGAAAAATTCAAGAAGAGAAAGTAAAAAGATTACTGAAGTAAAAAATTGCATAGCTGAGTAGGAATACAGTCAAAGCTTTAATAATGTGATGGGATTTTAGATGAGGTATCTAGCTTAAAAAACTAGATCTTTAGGGATGTTTTTCCTGCATCTTTGAAGTTGAGTGGGTTTTGTCATTAACCTGATGGAAATCATGTTCAGGTAAGGCTAGCAGAAGTGGGCCACATGTTATTCCTTGTCCAAGGACCATACAAAACAGCCAGGTTTCCCCTGAAATAAGACTTTGATTTGCACAAGGTATCAATAGGTCATTAGGAATTATTTTTACATGACTTAATAATTGATTTAAAAATCTGTGGTTTGTAAGAAAGATGTGGCTGGTAGAAAGCAAGGACATAAAATGTTTCCACTGTCTACTTAGCCCTTTCCCACTATTGACAAAGCCCTTGAAGGTTATTTAGAACTTTTATCGGAAGATAAATACGGATGGAGAGTAGCATTGGCACTACCAAGTTTGGTCTCTGCAGCTATATTTTCTTGTATTTTCTTCTTGCTGTGATAAAAAACAAAACAAAACAAAACAAAACAAAACAAAACAAAACAAAAAAAAAAAAACCCAAATCCCAAAACACCGCAAAACCAAAACAAAACAGAAAAGCAGTAGTAGCAGATAGTTTGAGGTACAGATCCCTAGGCCAGAGCTATCAGAACTGTCATTATCCCAACAACTTTTCTTCAGCTGGAGTCAGCTTCTGCTCTTTCCTTCTGCAATGGATTTTTCTATTTTAGAGATACAACAGCAAAGGAAAAGCCCAGCCTGTGACATCCGTGCACTTCACAGGTAGATATGCTTGTTATGGTTGCCTCTCTTAGATGTCCTCTCTTTGGCCAAACTGAAACAACTTTGTTTACATATTTGTGAAATTTGCTGATTGTCACAGTTGTTTAACTTAACAAATGGAGTGAGTTATGTCCAAATATCTGATATGTGAATTTATAATTTCCAGGATACTCGTTATTGTATATCCTTGAACAGGACCCTCAGGCTTACATTTGAAAAGATTTTTCTTTAACTACATTGGGGTTTTGATAATGTTCAGTACACTAAACCCTGGGCATCATATACGAGAAGGAATCGATGGCAGAAGTGGAACTCATATTTTGGTCATCAGAGGTAAACATATAAGACAGAGGCAAAAATGTAGGGTTTTTTAACATCTACATGTTATTTTTTTATATGTCTTAATGAGGATTCTCAGGTGACTGCTTCCTGAGGGACATTGACATAATGCTGGCAAGAACATGTAATATCAGTCACGAGATAGGGTGGGATTGAATGGGGTCATTTGGTGGGAGATGCATAGAGCAAAACCATGGAGGGAGGGCTTCTGTTGTCTTCTCTGATCAGGGCACCCTTGCCAAAGTAGACTGCCACAACTCCTCTATTTCTTTGTTACCCATTTTTGTCTATTTCAGATACAAACTCTCTGACAGGCTATCTGGTACAGAAATTCACAGAGCAGAAAAGATCACTCTGCTAACCTGCATGAGCTGTATATGTGGGGAAATGAAAGGCAGGAGTCATAGAATCATAGAATCATAGAGTTATTTAGGTTGGAAAAGACCTCTAAGGTAATCAACTCCAACCGTCAACCCAACACTACCATGTCTCCTAAACCATGTCCTGAAGTGCCATATCTACATATTTTTTGAACACCTCCAGGGAAGGTGACTCCATCACCTCTCTGGGCAGCCTCTTTCAATGCCTGACCACTCTTTTAGTACAGAAATTTTTGCTAATATCCAATATAAACCTTCCCTGCTGCCGCTTGAGGCCATTTCCTCTCATCCTATCATTTGTTACTTGGGAGAAGAGGCCAATACCCACCTCACTACAACCTCCTTTCAGGTAGTTGTAGAGAGCAATAAGGTCTCACCTCAGCCTCCTCTTCTCCAGGCTAAACAACCCCAGTTCCCTCAACCGCTCCTCATAAGACCTGATCTCCAGACCCTTCACCAGCTTCATTGCCCTTCTCTGGACATGCTCCAGCAACTCAACATCCTTCTTGTAGTGAGGGGCCCAAAACTGCAGAATTCGAGGTGCGGCCTCACTAGTGTTGAGTACAGGGGCATTACTTCATACCACATCATACAGGGATCAGCTGTATGAGTTTTGCACTCAGTGGTTCGGTCTGGAAGCTCTGCTCAGTGTGCGTTTGAGTACAGGGATATTACAGCTTATCTTTCTAGCAGGGGTGTGTTTAGTTTGATTGTACAAGATTTGAAAATGTAGAGAAAAATTCTTAGCTGGTGTAACTCATAATAACTACCTTAGATGACTGGTTTATACCTGCTGAGTGTAAGTCCCATAAGATGCTTTCATAAGCACTGGCTTTATAATATTTCATAGATTAATCAGTTTTAGAATTTTAAACACCCAAGATTTAAATTCTTTGTTCAGACTATTTCTCAGATATAAAACGGTATGTTTGTTTTTTTTTTTTTTTTAATAAAAGAAAGGTGTTTAATTATGTAATAATACAGACTTGAAGTGCTTGAAGAGAGGAGTAAATCTAATTTCTGGATCGCTTTCACAGAATTCACAGTAGCTAGTGCACTACATAGGAGATATCTACACTAACAAGTGCTAAGAACAATTGGATATTCTGCAGACTGCTTGAATAGCAATGTGGGATTGGCATTTACAGCCCCAGACATCTTACTTGGGATCCTCCTCAAATCCCACTGCCCTGAATCAGTGGTCTTTATAATCTCAAAAGATTGTGGTTATTGTTTCTGATATTACAGTGAAATAAAAGAAAATGCACCTAAGAATTTGTAGTCTTTCTAGACAACAAAAAACATTATGTCCCAGGAAAGGTGTTAGTTAAGGAACATTAGTTCTGCAGCACTTGAAAAACTGTAAGTCAAGCATTGTATCTAAAATGTCATAATATCATGCATACCGAATAGCCGAGTGTTGCTATACCTTGCTTTATAAAGGCACAGCTCAAATTGTGCTCTTCTAATCATCTGAATACTATTTCCACAGTGTATGCTCTTACAGCTATAGCAAAATAAGACCCATAGTATGCTACAATTTATTTGGTATCCTAGTGAGTTTTCAAAGGCAAAACAAACAAACAAAATTACAAGAGATAATGAAAGAAAATTTTTTTTGGGGGCGGGGAGGGGGAGATAAAAAGAATAAAATAAATGGAAACCAAGTGTATGGTCTCTTTTTGAATACATTTACCTGGAAAGAAAAGATATATATGATTTTTTGCAGGAGGAAGATTGCTGGTTTTGGTAAAAGTTCTGAGAATGAAAATGTAAAATAAGCATATTTGTAAATGCATAATTGCTATAGATAACAAAGGTTGAACTCAAGACACCTACGCCAATGCAACAATCACCTTGTGTTCTGTGTTTTAGGATGAGATGTCTTAGCCTGCTTTAGTTAATTAACCTATTTATGAGTGGAAGAGAAGTAAATGTGAAGTCATACAGTCATAGAAATTTTGCCTGGAGGAGGTCATCTAGTTTTACCTCCTGACTGAACTGTGACTGTCTTGTCTGGATTGATTTCCCATGTCAATTTCTTTCAGGTGCCTCTAAATGAATTCTAAGAAGAAAACGACCATTATCTTTCCAGGAACTGAGCTAAGACTGATTGGTCTACAGTTTCCTCATTCCTTTTTCTTGCTTTTTCTGAACACAGATATATCTTATAGGCTTTTGTAGATGTAAGACACCTCCTCCAATCAACAGAATATTCCACAAACCACAGCTCTTTCAGCATCCTCAAATACTTCCTGTCTGGCCTCATGGATTGGAATACACTCAGCTTTCCCAAATAGTTTCTGTCACAGTGGATTATCCCTCTCCTTCCTAAACTATACTGATAGTCCAAGAATCTGGGGTCAGGCTTTGTGTATGAATACTGAAGAAAAAGAAGTGTTGAACTTTTCAGCTTTTTCCCATATTGCCCATCAGTAATTTGTACCAGCTTTTCACCAACACACCCACTTTTCCTCTGAATTTCTTTTTGTGACCAACATACTTGTAGCATCCCTTCCTGTTGTCTCTGTTTCCAGTTAGTTTTAGCTCTAGTGAGGCTTTGTTATTCCTGATTTCATCCCTAAATACCAAAACAATATTTTTATTCTCCTCCTTTTTTTTCCTGTACATGTTTTCACATCTGGCATGCTGACATTTAGTGTTTCAGTTCTTCCCAATTAGAAAAGTGTTTTTCTGCCAAATTCCATGTTCCTCCACAACAGGATGTTTTACCCTTGAGGTTTCAGAAAGTTTTCTTTAAAAATCAGTCCACTCTCCCATCATGGCAGCTTCCTAGGAGATTTTGCCTAGCAAATACTTAAATAATCAAAAGTCTGCTCTCCTAAAATCCAAAGATTTACCAAGACAGTTTATTATCCCAGCCTCTCTCCTAATCTTGAATTCTACCATCTCACAGTCACTGTCAACCAAGCTGCCATTTCTGACCACACTCACCTGTTTCTTCTCTATTTCTGAGTTGCAGGTCAAGTGGAATATTACCCCTTCTTGTCCCCTCTAGATTTTTCATTAGGAAACCGCCACTGACTCACTCTAGGAATTTCTTAAATTGGTTGCACAATGCTGTTAATTCCCAGCAGACAGCTGGATGATTGAAAACCCCCATGAGGGTAAGGGCCTGCTATCAGGAGACTTTTACTATTTGTTTGTAAAACACCCTATCTACTATTTCCTCTTGATCAGGTGAAGTGAACAAACCTCATCACATCACCAGTGTTACTCCCTTCTCTCACCTTCACCAGAGGCTTTCAACAAGCATACCTCCAGTTCATAGTCTTAGGACTATGGAATTCAGAAGCTCAACAGTGTCATGTATCCATGACTATTCTGCAGGCTTGCTATCTTATCAATTTTTTGTGCTTCTGATCATGTCAGTCCAGCAACAGTGCATGAAATTGCAGTTCTTGTTTGCTGCCTGGGTTCTAAGAATTAACATACAGACACTCAGCAAAAGCCTCTGTACATCCTCTGTTCTGAGAAGAAATGTAAAAATATCCTCAGTTCTAAGGAGAAATGTAAAAGACTTCACTGTAGCTGCCTTCTTCATGAACCTCCCACAGGTACAGTTCTTCCTCTTTTACTTTAGGTCTTCAGTTCCTGTCCCCTAATGTGCAGAGTTTATACCTCCTACTAGTTTAGCAAGCCTGTTTGCACAGGTTCTTTCCTCTTTTGGTGAGATGAGTTTAACCTTTTCCAAGCAGTCCTCCTTCTTCCTCAAATGAGACACTATGTTTGAGGAAGCTGAATTTTTACTGGTGACAACTGCTTTACAGACAAGTGTTGATACACTGATTGTGTCTGCTCCTACCTGTGTCTTTCCCCTTGACTGAAAGGACTGAGGAGGGGATTACCTGGACCTTGACTCCATCCTTTTAATCCACAAAGTCATATAGTGACTGATTTTCTCAAGCAGATCCTTTCAGTGTCATTTGTGCCTACACAGATGAGCAGCAAGAATAGTATTCAGGAAACTGAGTGAGCCTTGACGATATCTGTAGCATTACAGATCCACTACAGAAAAGTAGCAAAGCTTACTGGATAATAGGTGTTCTGCAGATTTCCAGCACTGGAGAGAGTGCCCAGTGACTGACACTCATTTCTTCCTCTCTGTAGTACTTTCTTTGAAGACATGAGAAACCCATCACAGCATCTTCCAACAGAAGAAGTAGGTTTAGTCTTAGAGACTGTGGTGAGTCTTGAGCTCAAGTTTTGTTCCTGCTGAGCAAGAGTTATTAACCCAAGGCCACTACACAGGATCAGATACTACTAATAACATTTTTATATTTTAATTTGAAATCTATATACCTTCATTAGGTGATCACAGTAAGTGCTTAGGACTTCTTTTTACAAAGTACATATGTTATATCCCTATATATCTGACATGCAGACCTGCAGCCTTTAAGTTCATAGAGTAACTGTGTCATGGTTTAGACCCAGTCAGCAACCAAGCACCACACAGCCACTCACTCACTCCCCCATGGTGAGATGGGGGAGAGAATCAGAAGAATAAAAGTGAGAAAACTCATGGGTTGAAATAAATATATTTTAATAGGTAAAGCAAAAGCTGCACATGCAAGCAAAGCAAAAGAAGGAATTCATTCACTCCTTCCCATCGGCAGGCATGTGTTTAGCCATCTCCAGGAAAGCAGGGATACATCAAGCGTAATGGTTTCTTGGGAAGACAAATGCCATAACTCCAAATGTCTCCCCCTTCCTTCTTCTTTCCCCAGCTTTATATACTAAGCATGACATCGTATGGTATGGACTATCCCTTTGGTTAGTTGGGGTCAGCTGTCCCATCTGTGTCCCCTCCCTACTTCTGTGCACCCCCAGCCTACTTGCTGGTGGTGTAATGTGAGAAGCAGAAAAGGCCTTGATTCTGTGTGAGCAGTACTTAGCAACAACTAAAACACCTACGCATTATCAACAGTTTTTAGCACAAATCCAAAAGGTAGCCCCATACTAGCTTCTCTGAAGAAAATTAACTGTAACCCAGCCAAAACCAGCACACATACTTACCTGGCAAGGTGGCATTTGGTCTTTCATAAGTCATTTTATCCCTTCAAATGTAGAGAACAAGAACACACACACATTTAAAAAGGAATAGAAAGATAGGAGTTCAATAATTTCCCATTTACAAATTATCAATCATAGAATCATAGAATCATAGGATGGTTTGAGTCAGAAGGGACCTTAAAGATCATTTAGCGGTACCTTCCACTAGAACAAGTTGCTCAAAGCCTCATCCAACTGGGCCTTGAACACTTTCAGGGATGGGGTATCCACAGCTTCTCTGGGCAACCTGTTCCAGTGCCTCAGCACTCTCATAATGAAGAATTTCTTCCTTATATCTAATATAAATCTACACTCTTTCATGTTAAAGCCATCACCCATTGTCCTATCATGACATGCCTCTGTAAAAAGTCCCTCTCCAGCTTTCTTGTAGGCCCCCTTCAGGTACTGGAAGGCTGCTATAAGTTCTCCCCAGAGCCTTCTCTTCTCCAGGCTGAACAACCCCAACTCTCAGCCTGTCTTCATAGGATAGGTGTTCCAGCCCCCTGATCATTTTCTTGGCCCTCCTCTGGACTTGCTCCAACAGATCCATGCCTGTTCATTTGTGATTAGTTTCTCAGAATATGATTATCTGCACTGTGCATTCAAATTGTATTGCATTTATTTCATGTGACATTAGGAGTCAAAAACCTATGTGTCTTTAAATACATATACGTATGTTTGGGAGAAGAGAGGGTATAGATATACATATGTTGTATACACACACCCAGGTGTACATGCAGATGTACACACAATGAACATGAAAAAGGGAGAGTACTACAGCCAACAAAATGCAGACTAGGAGTAAACAATTGCCTGGAAATTATTTTTATTTAGCTGATAAGAGGGAATTCTGCATAGTTAATGATCATTTTGTTATTTTCTTTATTAAACAGACAGAAAGGCTGATTATGTTTCCCTGGAGAGAACATAAACACAAACTGAGAAAAAGTTCTCTTTTTATTAAGAAATAAAACAAGATGTTGTATGGCAGCCTCGAGTAGGAAGTCATGACTGCTGGCAGTACAATGTCATTCACCTTACCCTAGTGAATTAATTTGCCATAAACATTAGAAATATCATCCTTCATGTCAGAACCAAACCCATTAGATTTGTATCCAGAGGATGAAAGGGAATTTCAGAGGTATCTAGAAGCTCTTATACTTTTGTAATCTTATTATTCAGCAACTGAATACCTTAGAATTCTAACTCATTGTTTAAGCTGATGGATGTCTGTCTACTAAATTTATATCCCAAATGCAGTGTTTCAAAACACCAGCTAATGCAAAAAGAAATAAAAAGGGAAGAGTCAGGATTTTGAGATAGAGAGAAAGATAGCATTTCATTACGAGGAGTTGGATAGCTATACAGACATATGGTTTAGATGTAGAAAGAGAGAATATGCAGCTTTTAGATAGAAAAATGTTTTTGTTGTTTTTGCTGTTTATTGGTTTGTCTGTTTTATTTTGATGTTCCAGTAAGATCCAGTCCTTCTATTTAAACGAAACACGTGCACGCTGGAGGAAAAAAAGGAAGTCCAAGGGGTGAATGCATGTGAACAGTTACGCAATTAAAATTTAAACTCAGTTGCCAAGGTGAGCAGCTCTGGTCCTGGCATGATCCACAGCGGAACACTCCAGCACAGTGCACAGGAGGGTTTCCTGAAGCAGAGGAACCTCCCCTGGAGAACTGCCAGGAACCCGCAGCTCATGTGACAGCAGCTGAGGACACCTGGGCAGGGCCGGGAGCAAAGGTGGCCAAGCCCCCCACGTGTATGAAAGAAGCCCCTGGGGAGTGCTAGTGACCAGGAATGACACCAACAGGGCAGGCAAACAAGGCGTGGCGTGTCAGCAAGGGCATGGCGCGACAGTTTGCGCAGAAGGGCACGCAGGAAGGACGCTGAATCTCTGTGTGCTCAACCAGGGAGCAATGGTATCCACCCGGCAGAAAGCCATGGCCTCTCTAAGCTCTGCACCCACCACGACTGATGCAGCTTCCCAGACACAGCTCTGGCGGGAACACGCTGCCACCCAGGTGTCCGGCTGCAGGCTGTGCCCTGCTCTCATGCCAGTACCAGACGGCAGTAGCGAGCACACCTGTGGGAGGTGTGCCCAGGTAGAGCAACTCCTCTGGTTAGTGGCAGAGCTCCGGGAGGAGGTGAGTAGGTTGAGGATTATCAAGAAGAGAGAGAGAAAGAGGCAGACTACTGGAATTGCACCCTACCTTCCCTTAGACAGGCCTGTCGGGCAGACAGGACGCATGATAGGGAGGATTCCCTGTCTGCTCTCCGCCTGGCTGAGCATGGTGACTCAAGGGGTAGGGGGCAATGGCGACAAGTTCCTGCCCAGCGCAGCAGGCGCATCTCCTCTGTGACTACCCCACCTTCCCATGTGCCCTTGCTTAATAGGTATGAGGCTCTGCAAGTGGAACCAAACAAAAAAGAGAACAATGGTTCATCTAGCTTGGAGGTGCCACTGAGGGTAAGTTGGCTTACACCTTGCGTCAAAGCTGCTTCCACAAAGAAAAAAAGATGAGTCATTGTCATAGTAGACTCCCTTCTGAAGGGAACAGAAGGCCCAATATGCAGATCGGACCCAGTTCTTAGGGAAGTCTTGCCTCCTCCCTGAGGACCATGTTAATGATGTAAAGAGAAAGCTTCCTACCCTGGTATGACCCTCAGATTATTATCCATTATGGATTTTTCAGGTAGGCAGCAATGAAGTTGCAACTAGAAGTCCAAAGGCAATCAAGAGAGACTTTAGGGCCTTGCAATGACTGGTTAAGGGACCAGAAGCACAAGTAGCATTCTCCTTTATCTTTCCAGTTGCAGGGAATGATGAGGGAAGAAACAGAAAGAGCCAGCAGAGCAATACCTGGCTCCAAGCCTGGTGTCACTGGCAGAATTTTGTTTTTTTTGATTATGGGTTGGTTTACACAATGCTAGGCCTTCTGGTGACAGACTGGGTACACCTATATCAAAGCGAGAAAAACGATCTTTGCACGGGAGCTGGGAGGAAGCACAGTCAACACAGCTGATCCAAACTGGCCAAAGGGATATTCTCTACCACATGATGTCATACTCAGTGTATATTAACTCTGGGGAGCTCCCCAGGGCGGGGCAGTGATCACAGCTCAGGGTCTCTTGGTATTGGTAGACTGGTGGTGAGCATTACATCACTTGTTTTTTTTCCCTGGGTTTCACTTCTCTCTCTCTCTCATTTCCCTCTGTTTCATTACATCATTATTATTATTATTTTATTTTAATTATTAAACTGTTCTTATCTCAACCCATGAGTTTTCTTACTTTTGCCCTTCCAATTCTCTCCCCAGTCCCACTGGGGTGGGGGAGCGTGCAAGAAGCTGTGAGGTCCTTAGTTGCTGGCTAGGGTTAAATCACGACAGAAGGAAACCTTCAGGGTGTAGAAGCAGACCATCCCCGTGTGCCAAAACATGAGCCAGCAGGGAAGACAACCAGCCTGGCTGAACAGAGAGCTTTTCCTGGAACTTGGGGAAAAAAAGGAGAGTATATGACCTTTGGAAGAAGGGGCAGGCAACTCAGGAGGATGTCTTGAAGTTATGCAGGGAGAAAATTAGAAGGGCCAAAGCCCAACTAGAACTTAATCTGGCTACTGCCAAAAAAGACAATAAAAAATGTTTCTATAAATCCATTAGCAACAAAAGGAGGGCTAAGGGGAACCTCATTCCTTCACTGGATGCAGGGGAGAAACAGTGACAAAGGATGAGGAAAAGGCTGAGGTACTTAATGCCTTCTTTGCCTCAGTCTTTCATAGTAAAACCAGTTGTTCTCTCCACACCCAACCCCCTGAGCTGGAAGACAGGGACAGGGAGCAGAATGGAGCCCCCATAAGACAAGGGGAAATGATTAACCACCTGCTACACCACTTAGACACAGACAAGTCTGTGGGGCTCGATGAATCCACCCAAGGGTACTGAGGGAGCTGGTGGAAGTGCTTACCAAACCACTTTCCATCAGCACTTATCATCAGTCCTGGCTAACCAGGGAGGTCCCAGCTGACTGGAAGTTAGCAAATGTGATGCCCATCTACAGGAAGGGCCACAGGGAGGACCTGGGAAACTACAGACCTGTCAGTCTGACCTTGTTGCAGGGGAAGGTTATGGAGCAGATCATCCTGAGTGCCATCACATGGCACGTACAGGACAACCAGGGGATCAGGCCCAGTCAGCATGGGCTTATGAAAGGCAGGTCCTGCTTGACAAACCTGATCTCCTTCAACGACAAAGTGTCCCACTCAGTGGATGAGGGAAAGCCTGTGGATGTTGTTTACCTGGACTTTAGTGAAGCTTTTGACACCATTTCCCACAGCATTTTCCTGGAGAAACTGGTTGCTCATGGCTTGGACAGGCATACTCTTTGTTGGGTTAAAAACTGGCTGGATGGCTGGGCCCAAAGAGTTGTGGTGAATGGAGCTAAATCCAGTTGGTGGCTGGTCACAAGTGGTGTTCCCCAGAGCTCAGTACTGGGGCCAGTTCTGTTTAATATCTTTATCAATGATCTGGATGAGGGGATTGAGTAAACCCTCAGTAAGATTTCAGGCTACATCAAGTTGTGTGGGAGTGTCGATCTGCTTGAGGGTAGGAAGACTCTACAGAGGGATCTGGACAGGCTGGATCAATGGGCTGAGGCCAGCTGTAGGAGATTCAGCAAGGGTAAGTGCCAGGGGCCGCACTTGGATCACAACAACGCCATGCAACACTGCAGGCTTGGGGAAGAGTGTCTGGAAAGCTGCCTGGCGGAAAAGGACCTGGGGGTGCTGGTGGACAGACAGCTGAGTATGAGCCAGCAGTGTGCCCAGGTGGCCAAGAAGGCCAACAGCGTCCTGGCTTGTATCAGGAACAGTGTGGCCATCAGGACTATGGAAGTGATCGTCCCCCTGTGCTTGGCACTGGTGAGGCCGCACCTGGAATACTGTGTTCATTTTCGAGCTCCTCAAAAAAAAGAAAAAAATCTTCCTCAAAAAAGCTGAAGTTCCACCAATGACACCAGCCTTGGAGCCACCTGTTGATCAGCTAATATTTATTGTTCATATTTGATGTTGCCCTGGATCTATTTTTAAGAAAAAATAAAGTGCTTCTGCTAAAAATTGCACTACAGTTTAGGTGTAATTAAATTCCTGGCTTTTGCTCAGTTTCAGTATAATCCTTTTGGAGAGTGAGCTGGACAATTGTACCATTAAAAAACCTAAAATATTATCTGAGTTAGTTTAATTTGGAACAAGATTCTTCCAGTACTCAATAACCTTATACATTGAAGTGTATTTTTAAAAACCAATAAACAAAACTGACCTGATAGATATTTCACTAGTTGTCTTTTATAGGAGAAAAATGAGAAAAAAATGTTAAAAAATCTTAAACACACAAAAACTTGATGTTTAATCAGAATGAGAATACCATCTGGTAATCTTGTTGCTGCAGTGTACAATATAAAAGCCCATAAATTTTAGCAAACCTCACTAGGCAGGAATGAAAAAAAAAATTGTCAGATAATCTTATCTGAAAATTTATTTATGTATGTTACATCTCGGTTTCTCAGCATCTAAAGTTTTCTCTTGTGATCTGATTTTATTTAATCAGTCTACCATAGAGCTACACGAAATTATTTTTCTTGCATTATAAGAAATTTTCAGTAAAAATCTTTGTTGACCTGTTGATCCTTTAAGATTTTGTCTTTTCTTTCTGTAAAAAGAGTAGACTAGCAATGAAAACTCATAGCAACTAAATTTTAAAATATAGCTTACATTTATTTAAACCAGTTTTATTCTTCAAGTAGGTCAGCGTTCTGCACTTTTTGCTGTGAAGTTTGGTTTCTTACTTCTACAGATGTGTAGGGTACAGAGTATGCTTCATTAATATGGATGCACAATCAAAATAATTCAAATACATATCTGTTGGCCTTAAAAGAGGTACTTATAGTTTTATGCAGTGACAGTAGTCATTCTAGTTCCAGAAAAGAAGGTTAATTCAACACCTGATACAAAATTCAACTCCAGATTTATGTATCCAAGTTTTCTGTCTATAATTTAGTTTTCTATGTGTGTGCCACTTGTCTAAATTTTCATTACACTCAATGAAGAACTACAGTTGCAGTCAACAGAGATTATCTTATTTGAAAGCAGACATATTTGATCAGAACAAAGTACGTAGAAAACCCAGCCCCAAACCTTAGAACTAAGCTCTGTGATAGAATATGCTGCAGTCTTTTGTTCTCCCTTTCTTCAGAAAGTGCCCAGTTTGTATTCTAAACTGTAAGTAGAATTGCAAAATAGCTGAGGTTGGAAGGCATTGCTGGAAATAGTGTAGTCCTGCTGAAAGTAGGTCAGCTACAGCAGGTTGCTCAGAATGGTGTTCAGTTGGGTTTTGAATATCTGTAAGGATGGAGACTCCAAAACCTCTCTGGACAACCTGTTCCATTGGTTGACCACTCTCACCATAAGAATTTTTTCATGATATAGTGTGGTGTGATATGATGGTATGCATTTAGGTAGGAATTAGGGCAAGCTTTATGTTTGCGTAAAACCATTGAGCGAATTATGTTTTATATCCAATAAATAAAGACAATACCTTGAGAGAAAGAAAGGAGAAAAGAATGTGGGAAAAGTACATGTCTAAACATAAATACACATAGTTGACTATAATGTATTCTGAATTAGTGTTACTTCAAATGGTATTTACAGTCCTAGCAGGCTGAGACAACATCCTGCTTAGCATATTCTAGTCCCTCTAACAAATTGAAGCACTATTAATATTAGCATTAGTTGGAGCTGCATGCACAGGAGGTTGTGTGATGACTGAGCAGCAGTCATCGGGCAGCACATATTTACATTTTAGATACTTGTCCCTCAGCACTGAACTTAAACCCTGAAAGTAGGTAGCTAAATCACCCTGGACAGTATATGGGAGGAGCTAGGCATTTCAGAGGGGCAAACTGATTGTATGAGAGCTTTCTATAGATAATCAACAGGAAACACTGAGCACAGAGGGAAATCCAAGTTCCTGCCATTCTTTGGGGACTACAACACAAAAAATGAGGCTTCAAGAAAATTTTACTTTTGTTCAAAGTTCACTGTTCAGAACAAACCCTTGCAGAACAGAATTCTACATATTTGCTCTGCAAGACCTGTTCAAGAGTCTCTATTTCCAAAATTATTTCAAGAAAGAAAACAATGTTATTTTTAATGAAGAACATTCATGCCATAACTGGGAATTATAAACCTAGATTTATTTAAAATTCAGGTATTTTACAAGTGCTCTGTGACCACCAGTCTATTGACTATTCTGAGAAATCACTTATCTCTTTTCTTTCTCTTGGTGTTTCTGTAAAATAAGAAAAGATCTTGTAGGGATAAGCATGACTACAAAACAAAGTGGTCAGGCTATAATAAGGTGGATTGCCACTCCTCCAGCTTTGACAGCCCCTTATGAAGCAACTCTCTTGAAGTACACTAAGAATATTCTTAGCATCAGATCAGGCATTCAGGATCTTTGCCATTGTTATGGCATTGTTATGCTTTTGCAGTTGATGACTATATCCATCTTAATAACTGAATTGGATCAGGGTTCATTCTGTAGTCTTGGGACTTGGAAGTACTTATTCCTACACAATGAACTTTCTTACCTCTCAGAACACAATGGTTGCATTCAAACCGTGTTGCTGTCAACAAAAAATATTTTTTTGTGGGAGTGTAAGTTGGCCTTAGCAAAAAAATTCCAGCAAGCTTTGAACAAAGATTTTAGTGTTATGGAGAAGTATATGTCAGTACTGAATCCTGCACTCTTGTCCTGTTTAGTTTACTATTGTAAATGTAATCAGAATGGCTTAGACAGAAGCTAGGACTCTCATTTTTCTCAAACAGGACAGTTACAGGTGTTTAAAGATCCCATTATATGAGTATATGGACTTTATAGGATGAATAAGAGGTACAGCTTAAGGAGTAATTTTTTTCCAAACTAAATTTGTCCTTCAATTTCACATATCCTTTTTGAATCTGGCTTTTTACTTTTTAAATAGTTTTACATTTCTTTTTTAAGTTTTCAACAGAATATAAGTCCAGGGTGCTTTGAACTTTAGGACACCTTGAATATAATCACTACTGGATGCAGGATTCATTGCCTTGCTCAAGGCTGTCTCACAGCTGCCAGATATTGCATTGTTTTCTACTAATCTCTTAGGGGTGCTCAAAGGATTAATTAGTTAATGTGTTGTGAAACACTTTGAAGATGAAAAGCACTGTATAAATGCTAAGCATTATGGGAAAAATTTGGGGAAGGGAACTGGGGTTTGACAGGTAGCTGAAATACAGCTTCAAAATCTCTCATTTGTTATTAAGAGAAGAGCTTTAATTCTTTCTGAACTATCTGTGATCTGGCTTTCAGGACAGTAAGAAAATCTTTAAAACATTAGCCTACTCTTTTGAACCTGATGAAGGTTACACGTTTCCCCTCTGTTCTTTCCCTTTAGTTAATTGTGATAAATACTATGGAACTTGTTGTTCAAAGGGTTCCAGCTGCCTAACTGTTACCTTGTAGTAAATATAAAACACTGTACACTTGCATGACTTTCCGACAGCTTACAAAAAGGAGAAAAGAACTGGTAATGTGCCCCAGGAGTGAACGGAAAAAGCTTTGAAAGCACCACATTGCAGCTGGAGCCACTTCAGTGGTGTTTCTCTTTATGCCTGAACTTTGCTGAATTAAAAGAACTTAAATCTCACTATTGCCCCTCCACAGACTTCTACTTTTTCAATGGATGGAGCCATAGTATGGAAAGAGTTAAGGTCTGCTGTTTAGCAGCTGGATTGTGGGTAATATTGCTTAAGAGTACAAGAAGAAGAGAGTTTACAACTGCTCCTATTTTGTTCAAATGTTCAGGTTATGACCACATACTCCTGTCTTGTACATGACTGCTCTGGGACAAATCAAAGGTGCCATTAGCCTAGAATTTTGACTCTAAATGTGATCAGCAAAAGACTTTTGGGGAAAATGTGTTGTCAACACATAAATTGTAGGCTGAATTTTCTGAATGCACTAAAGAAGAGTGAACCTAAACTGTTTTCCTCTTCTATCTATAATGCAATGTCAGCATGGAATGTGCCTTCTATTTCTATTGAGAGAAAATCACATCCAGTCTTTCAGAGACATCCTGCCTCAGATTTTCCTGAAGACTTTAACAGGTATGAAGTCAATCCATCTGTCACAAATCATGATATAAATGCAAAAAAATCTCACCTAATAGAAGTACGATTTACCTGGCCCCTAGGGACCACTACTTTATAAATGTTATAATAGTAAAAATAGAGATAGAATCTGGAGCCAAATAATAATTTGAAAAAAAAAAAAAGTAAGTAAAAGAAAAAATTAAAAGTGATAAATATTTTCTCCTGGTAATAAGCCAGTTCTGCAAGATGACATAATTTTATTTTTTTAATGTCATAAATGAACTTCAAAATAGGCATTCTTCATCTTCTGCCTTTACTAAGTCCTTTCCTACAGTTTTATTACTTTTAAATTTAACAGAGAAATCAAGCCAAAATGAAAAGGCAGGAACTTTCAATATTGCCACACAATATAAACATACACATTTACGCAGTGTGGGTTTTTTGCGGGTTTTTCTAATATGGTTAGAAGCATGCAAAAATCCCCACCCTGTCAGTATTACTAAAAATGCTTTGAATTATCACTTCTAATTTGTTCGCAAGAGACAACAAGAAGACTATCGCACTGCAGCATGCTTAGGTGATAAATGCATTGAGTTTTTAATTGTGTTACTTGTAACACCACTACTAAAATCACATTGATAAAATAACGATGTGTTTGAGCTAGTGAACTAATCCTGATGAAAAAGGATCTGCCGCTAAAGGTGTTGACCAGATGATTAAGTTAGCTTTACAAATACATCCTATCATATACGTTGACCACACTCTCCATTTCAGAGTAGCTTGAGACCCTCAGTAAACAAACCTATTAAACTCCCACTACAGAAATGATAATAATAATAACCAACCCAGCAGTTCCTATATTACTGCATGTCCTCCTAGGCATTTATTTTTTTGGCAGTCTGGAAAATGCTTTTGTTACCTCAGCAATAATTGTCCACAGTAATATTTTTTGCATTTTAGCTTTGCAAAGTTTGTCACATTTTATTTCAGCATTTATAATTATGTTAATCAAAATAGTTGCTTTGTTCTAAGCTTTTAACACAAATGCAAGGATATCACACAAAGCAAGCCAGTCACAGAGTTTTCAACCAGCAGGATACTGCAGGATCTGATGTAAGTTAATTTAAACCATTTGTGGAAATTTGATATGCACAGTTTTAAAAAAACAAGAAATTAATATTAGTACTAGAATGGCAATATTAGGTCAACAAAATATTTGTTTGGCCTGATGGCTTTTCTTCAACATTGATGAATAGCATAGGTTATGAGAATAGGCAAGTATATAGTGACAGTTCCCATCAGTTTGCAGTTAAGGCACTTTTTGCACAATAGATAATATAGTCTTTTGTGATTTTTTTTTCTTCCATGAATTTGCTTAGTTCCTTTTTGAGCCTCCAACAGCTTTATTATCAACAGTATCTTCTTGACAAGATGTTGAGTGAAGCAGTACATTCTTCTAGTAGTTTTCCATCTCTCAGCTGTTATGAATCTACACTGATCCAGCTTTTGTAAAGAAATCTAAATAGGTAAGATCTAGAGAGGTTGCCTTAACAGTACTTACCTGTGGCATCATAATATTTAAAACCTGCCTGAACTGAGCAGAATGGTTCAGATGGTATACAGTAAGTCTTAGATATCACGTACTTATCCCATTTAAAAACAAACAAAAAACACACCCACAAAAAACCCCACAGTGCCAGATCATGAGCTCAAGCATTGGCCCATGAACTGTCATACCATTTAACTGTTAGCCTGATCCCACATATGATTTTGGCTCAGACTAACTGGCACTATCTATCTCAGATAATGCATGTGGAGGATAATATATGTTGACGACCATTCCCAAGAGTCTGGAGTGACATGTCAGTTTTAGGGGTAAACGGAGTTCATGAGCCTAAATGTGAGCTAAGTTGTAAAGTTTGGTCTCAGGGTCCAGGAATGTCACCAGCCGAGTACAGACATAGATAATGAGGCCAGTCTAAGGGCATTTCTGGCAAAAATTCCCAGACATCCGCATTTTTAAAAATGAAGCAGAAATGAACCAAAGAATATGTAAAGGAAAGTTTGTTGTTAAAATATACCTCTCTTGTTAATAATAACCAAGATGCTCAAATCATAGAATCATAGAATCATAGAATGTCCTGAGTTGGAAGGAACCCACAAGGATCACAGAATCACAGAATCACAGAATGGTAGGGGTTGGAAGGGACCTCTGGAGATCATCTAGTCCAACCCCCCTGCTTGAGCAGGTACACCTAGAGCAGGGTGCACAAGACCACATCCAGGCAGGTTTTGAATATTTACAGAGAAGGAGAACCCACTATATCTCTGGGCAGCCTGTTCCACTGCTCTGTCACCCTCACAGCAAAGAAGTTTTTTCTCATGTTTAGGTGGAACTTCCTGTGTTCCAAATTGTGCCCATTGCCCCTTATCCTGTCGTTTGGCACCACCGAAAAGAGTTTGGCCCCATCCTCCTGACACTCATCCTTCAGATATTTATAAGTATTGATAAGATTCCTCCCTCAGTCTTCTCTTCTCCAGGCTAAACAAAGCCAGGTCTTTCAGCCTTTCCTCAGAAGAGAGATTCTCCAGTCCCCTGATCATCTTGGTAGCTCTCCGCTAGACTTGCTCAAGCAGTTCCCTGTCTTTCTTAAACTGGGGGACCCAGAACTGGACACAGTACTCCAGATGCAGTCTCACTAGGGCAGAGTAGAGGGGGAGGATAACCTTCCTCGACCTGCTGGCCACACTCCTTTGAATGCACCCCAGGATACTGTTGGCCTTCTTGGCCACAAGGGCACATTGCTGGCTCATGGTCAACCTGCTGTCCACTAGCACTCCCAGGACCTTCTCAACAGAGCCGTTTTCCAGCAGGTCAGCCCCCAACATGTACCAGTGCATGGGGTTGTTCCTCCCCAGGTGCAGGACCTTACACTTGCTCTTGTCAAATTTCATGAGGTTCCCCTCGGCCCAGCTCTCCAGCCTGTCCAAGTCTTGTTGGATGGCAGCACAGACTTCCGGTGTATCAGCCACTCCTCCCAGCTTGGTATCATCAGCAAACTTGCTGAGGGTACACTCTGTCCCTTTCCCCAGGTCATTGATGAATATGTTGAACAGGACTGGACCCAGCACAGACCCCTGGGGAACACCGCCAGTTACGGCTGTTGTGGTTTAACCCCGGTCAGCAACTAAGCACCACACAGCCGCTCGCTCACTCCCCCCAGCCCAGTGGGAAGGGGGAGAATCAGAAGAGTAAAAGTGAGGAAACTCCTGGGTTGAGATAAAGACAGTTTAATAGGCAAAGCAAAAGCCACGCGCGCAAGCAAAGCAAAACAAGGAATTAATTCACTGCTTCCCGTGGGCAGGCAGGTGTTCAGCCATCCCCAGGAAAGCAGGGCTCCATCACGCGTAACGGTTACTTGGGAAGACAAACGCCATCACTCCAAATGTCCCCCCCTTCCTTCTTTCACCCAGCTTTATATACTGAGCATGATGTCATATGGTATGGAATATCTCTTTGGTCAGTTTGGGTCAGCTGTCGCGGCTGTGTCCCCTCCCAGCTTCCTGTGCACCCAGCAGAGCATGGGAAGCTGAAAAAGTCCTTGACTACTGTAAGCACTACTTAGCAACAACGAAAACATCTCCACGTTATCAGCACTGTTTTCAGCGTAAATCCAAAACGTAGCCCCACACTAGCTACTATGAAAAAAAAATTAACTCTATCCCAGCTGAAACCAGGACACGGGCCTCCAACCAGACTCTGCCCTGTTGATTACAACCCCCTGAGCTCTGCTGTTAAGCCAGTTCTCTATCCACTTCACTGACCACTCCCCTAACCCACACTTCCTTAGCTTGTCCAAGAGGATGCTATGGGACAGAGTGTCAAAAGCCTTGCTGAAGTTGAGGTAAACAACCTCCACTGCTCTCCCTTCATCGACCCAACCAGTCATGCCATCATAGAAGGCTATCAGGTTGGTGAAACATGATCTCCCCTTGGTGAATCCATGGTGACTACTTCTGATAATGTTTTTTTTTCCTCTGCATGCTTGGAGATGACCTACAGGATAAACTGTTCCATGACCTTTCCGGTGATGGAGGTGAGGCTGACTGGTCTATAACTTCCCAGGTCCTCCTTCTTGCCCTTTTTGAAGATTGGAGTGACATTTGCTTTCATCCGGTCCTTGGGCACCTCTCCTGTCCTCCATGACCTTTTAAAGATGATGGAGAGTGGCTTCGTAAGAACATCTGCGAGCTCCTTCAGCACTCATGGGTGCACCCCATCAGTGCCCATGTATTTGTGAGGATCCCATTTGCCTAAATGATCTCTGACCCAATCCTCTTCAACCAAAAGGAAGTCCTCCTTTCTCCAGACTTTTCCTTTCTCCTCTGGGGGCTGGGATGCCTGAGGGCCAGCCTTAGCAGTAAAGACTGAAGCTAAGGCAACCTTCAGTAACCCTGCCTTCTCTGCATCCTGCATCACCAGGGCACCCACCTCATTCAGTAGTGGGCCCACAGTTTCCCCAGTCTTCCTTTTACTGCTGATGCATTTGAAGAAGTCCTTCTTGTTATCCTTGACATCCCTTGATAGGTTTAGTTCCAAGTGGGCCTTGGCATTCCTCCTTGCCTCTCTGCATACCCTGACAACATTCCTACATTCCTCCCAAGTGGCCAGTCCCTTTTTCCACATACTGTGAACTTCCTTCTTCCATTTGAGATTCTCTAGAAGCTCTTTGCTCATCCATGATTGTCTCTGGGCTCTTTTGCTTGATTTCTTCCTCCTAGGGATCATTGAGTCCAACTCCTGTCCCTGCACAGGACAACCCCAAAATTCACACCATGTGTCTGAGGGCATTGTCCAAGTGCTTCTTGAATATCATCAGGCTTGGTGCTGTGACTACCTCCCTGGGGAGCCTCTTCCAGTGCTCCACCCCTCTCTGGGTGAAGAAACTTTTCCTAATAGCCAACCTAGACATCCCCCGGCACATCTTCCTGACATTCCCTTGGGTCCTATCATTGGTCACCAGAAAGAAGAGATCAGTGCCTGCCCCTCCTCCTCCTCTTATGAGGAAGCTGTAGACCCTGATGAGGTCTCCCCTCAGTCTCTTCTTTTCCAGGCTGAATAAACCAAGTGGCTTTAGCTGCTCCTCATACGGCTTCCCCTCTAAACCCTTCACCAACTTCATGGCCCTCCTCTGGACACTCTCTAGTAGCTTTATATCCTTAACATACTGTGGCACCCAAAACTGCGCACAGTACTCAAGGTGAGGTTACACCAGTGCAGAGTACAGCGGGAAAATCACCTCCCTTGACTGGCTAGCAACACAGTGCTTCATGCACCCCAGGACACGGTTGGCCCTCTTAGCTGCCAGGGCACACTGTTGGCTCATGTTCAACCTGTTGTTGATGAGAATGCCCAGATCCCTCTCTGCAGAGCTGCTCTCCAGCATCTCGTTTCCCAGTCTGTATGTACATCCAGGGTTGCCATGCCCCAGGTGCAAAATCCAGCACTTGCCCTTGTTAAACTTCATATGGTTGGTGATTGCCAAGCTCTCCAGTCTGTCCAGATCTCTCTGCAGGGCCTCTCTGCCCTCAAGAGTGTCAACAGCTCCTCCCAAGTCTGTGTCATCAGCAAACTTAATTAGTAATCCTTTCAGTCCTACATCCAAGTCATTTATGAAGAGATTAAAGAGTACCGTCCCTAAGACTAAGACGGAACCCTGTGGAACCTCGCTAGTGACTGGCTGCCAGCCTGATGGAACCCCATTAACCCTTTGAGGCCGACCCGTCAGCCAATTGCTCACCCAGTGCATTATGTGTTTATCCAGCTGTATGTTGGACATTTTGTCTAGGAGGATACTGTGAGAGATAGTATTGAAAGTTTTACTGAAATCCAAAAAGATTACATTGACTCACTTCTCTTGGTCATCTAGGTGGGTAACCTTGTCATCGAAGGAAATTAAGTTTCTTAAGCAGGACTTTCCCCTCATGAACCCATGCTGGCTAGGACCAATGACTGCGTTGTCTTTCAGGTTTTTTTATTCAGTAACTCTCAGGATAATCTTCTCCATAATTTTGCCAGGCACAGAAGTGAGACTGACAGGCCTGTAGTTACCGGGGTCCTCCCTGTTGCCCTTCTTGAAGACTGGGACAATGTTTGCCAGCTTCCAGTCAATGAGGACCTCTCCAGATTCCCAAGAGCATTGAAAAATCATTGAGAGAGGTCTCGCTATGACATCAGCCAGCTCTTTAAGTACCCTTGAATGAACCTCATCAGGCCCCATCGACTTACAGGGATCCAGCTGGAGCAGCAAGTCCTGAACAAGTTCAGGGCTGATTGGGAGTTTATCATTCCCACAGTCATGGTTCTCTAGCCCAGGGCTCTGGGACCCCCAGAGCCCACCATCGGGGTTGAAGACCGAGGCAAAGAGAGCATTAAACATCTCTGCTTTGCCTATGTCCCTTTTTGTGAGGTGACCATTCTCATCAAGCAACAGGCCAATGTTATTTCTGGCCTGCCATTTGCCATTAACATATTTTAAAAAGCCCTTCTTATTGTCCCTCACAGTACTGACAAGCTTCAACTCTAATTGAGCTTTGACCACACGTATTTCCTCCTTGCAGTGGCAAACAGCATCCATATAGTCCTCCCATGTCACCTGACCAAGCTTCCACTGACCACATACTTTCTTTTTTCTCCTTAGTTGAAGAAGAAGATACCTTCTCAGCCAAGGTGGCCTTCTGCCCCACCTGCTTGACTTCCTACACTTTGGAACTGCCTGCTCCTGTGCTCTCAGGAGGTGGTACTTAAAAAGTGACCAGCACTGATGGACCCTGGCACCTTTGAAAGCTTTTTCCCAGGCGACCTGACTAAGTAGTTCCCTGAGCAACCTGAATTCTGCTCTCCTCATAACCAGAGTTGAGGTCTTGCTGGCAGTTTTCCTCCTGTCACCATAGATTTTAAACTTGACTGCTTCATGGTCACTGTGGCCAAGTGGCAGTGGCCACCAATAGCACCTTCACCCATAAGACCAACAAATCAACAAAGCAACAAATTGAGAAAGGCACCTTTCCTGCTCAGTTCCCTTAGTACCTGTACCAAGAAGATATTGTCCAGGTGGTTTAGGAACCTTCTGGACCTGTTTGTCCCAGCTGTGTAGTATTCCCAGTTGACATCTGGCAAGTTGAAGTCCGCACAAAGACAAGGGCAGATGACTTAGACGTATCCCTTAGTTCCCTAAAGAATAACTCATTGGTCTCATCCTCCTAGCCGGGTGATCTACAGTAGACTGCCACGACAACATCTGCTTTATTCTTCTGTCCCTTAATCCTTACCCAGAGGCTCTCAACTGTGCCATCACCAGCTGCAAGGTCCATGCATTCCAGCTCGTCCACTACATACAATGCCACCCCCGCTGCCTCACCTGCCCTGCCTATCCCTCCTGAAGAACTTGTAATCATCCATCATGGCACACCAGTCACAGGACTCATCCCACCAGGTTTCACTTATGCCAAGGATGTCATATCTCTGGGGCTGGGCCAAGGCTTCCAGCTCCTCTTGCTTGTTCCTCATGTGACACACATTTGTGTAAAAACAGTTAAAGTGTGGCTCATTTTGCCCATCGCCATGTGTAGCAGTCTGTAGAGTCTCACTAGCATGCAGCTCCTTGAACTTTACCATGTCTTCCCATTGCCCGTCACTGACTAGCCTGGTATTGTCCCTTTCCCCCTTCCAATCTAGTTTGAAGATTTGTGAATCAGCCCTTCTAGCTCCTGAGCAAAAACCCTTTTCCCCTTCTGAGAAAGGTGCATCCCATCCATTGTCAGCAGACCTGGTGTTGAATAGACCATCCTGTGATTGAAAAAGCTGAAGTTCCACCAATGACACCAGCCTCAGAGCTACGTGTTGATCAGCTGGACCTGCCTGTTCCATTCAATATTCTTTCCTGCTACTGAGAGATAGAGGAAAGTACTACTTGAGCACCTGATCTTTCAACCACCCATCAAAAGGCTCTGAAATCCCTTTTGATAGCTTTTGGACTTCTCCTTGCTACCTATTCTCTGCCGACATGGAGAACCAATAGCAGGAAATAGTCTGAAAAGCTTACCAAACTAGGGAGTTTCCTAGTGATATCTCTTGCCCTGGCCCCAGGGAGGCAGCAGACTTCTCTATGGGTTGGGTCTGGTTGGCATATTGGACCCTCTGTTCCCCTCAGAAGGGAGTCATCTATGACAACTACCCTTCTTTTTTTCTTAACATGAGTGGTTGTGATGCTGGGGATGGGCTGCCTAGGCAACCACTCCTTCCGAGAAGGACCTTCGTCCATATCATCATTTGTCTGCCTTTCCAATTCCAGGGCCTCATACCTACTGCGTATGGGCACCACAGATGTTAAATGCTAGTGTCAAATACATTTTATTACTAAGTAAAAGCAACTATACAAACACATTTATTCCTTTCCTTATTTTCTTGGTCTATATGGTCAATACTGATAAAAACAGTAAACTAAGTCTTACAACTCACGGAGCAGCGTGACCTATTCCTGTCAAACATTTTACCTTGCGTCATGACTCCTACCTAACTACCTACCTTCCCAAGTATTTTCCTGTCTAAATATGTGTCAAGGACAAGCATTTCTCAAAGGGTAGGTACCATTAGGGCAGTCACTTTCATTTCCTGTATGATATCATAGAAGTTTTGGGAAATATAGTGTTATAACAATACAATGTTACAGATATCATCCAAAAGAATTTGATGAAAATTTCCAGGCCAAAATACCAAGACCAAACCACATTAATTACACAAGACTGTATGAGTACTTGTGCAGATATTATTTATATGTTCCACATCACTATATTTTTCCACAACCTGTTTTTATCCACAACAGTCCATGCTATTTGAAAGCAGGAGTGATCCATTTGAGCATATACAATAGATATAGCTTAGCTGATTCATTGCGTGTGCTAAAGCTACTGAAGTCCCAAATCCTATATTAATTTATTTCTTTAATGAGTGCTAAAATATTAGCCAACATTTTAAGTCACTGCCTTCATAAATCTAATACAAAGTTATTTCACCTGAATCAAACACATTTTATCTCAGATAAAATATCTTTTTTCTATTTGATTAAGATTTAACTAACACATTTTAGTCTTTTTACCTTAATATTGTCACAGAATCTGAAGAGATATTTGGCAGAATTGATTGAACATTTCTGGGTTTATTGCAATTTTTTTAAGACTCTAACTTTGGGAAAGCATTTTGCTCCTGAGTTGACAGCTTTATTCCAACCCTAAGGCATCCATGATAATTAATAACTGTGTCAGATCAGTTCATCCTAAACAGATGTGCTATGCAGGGTTTTTCCTTATCTCCCCTGTTTTCTACCTTTGTAAGTGACCTTTATTAAATTATGTTTCAAACCAGAAATTCATGACATTCAGATTCCATAGGGCAAGCTGAGAATGCCATTATCTCAGTTCGTACAGGAAGCTGTGTTATTCTGACTGTATCTAAGTCAGAGGCTTTTTGTTTTATACTTTAATGCAGATTTTAGTGGAACTAGTATTAAGACCAAATAAGGATAAATTATTCCTGTATGATTCAACTTTATTTCTTTATTATTTTTCATTTATTTCTCCTTTTAGTGTATGCAAAATATTTATCTGCTTCATTGTTACTCATTCCCTATAACCTTAATAATAAAGTTTTTTCATATTTTTTCTCATTTGTGTTTATTTATTGCCTAATTTAGAAACTTTTTCTTTAAGAAATATATTTTTGAGGTGTTATGCATGTGTTTTTTATGTACTAATGTTTCATAGCATTTCCTTCTCCCATCAGAAAAGTAGTCGGAATAAACATGAGTGTCAGGAATCTACTTACCATTCATATAAGCTTCCCACATTTTTTGTTCTGTGGCTTTGAGATGAAATAAGGGAGAAACTCATGACTGGCCACATAGTAGTACATAGTTATATCTTACTAGAAAAGAGTAAACTAACCTGCCTAACCCACCAAGAGCACCAAGTCTGCTTAATTGTGGTATGTTTACCTTGGCTAAGAGCCAAATGCATACCCAGCCTCTCTCTCGCTCTTCTTCCTCAACAGGATGTGGGAGAAAAAATAAGATGGAAAAGCTCGTGGGTCAAGATAAACACAGGGACATCACTTAGTAGTTGGCATCGCAGGCAAAACAGACTCAACTTGGGAAAACATAATTTAATCCACTGCCTAATGAGTTGGATAATGAGAAAAAAAGACAAAATTAAAAATACTTTACCCCAACTACTCTTCTTCCCAGGCTCAAATTCACTTCTGATTCTTCTACCTCCCCCCTTCTAAGCAGTGCAGGAGGATTGGGAATGGGGGTTGTGGTCAGGCCATAACTGTTCCTCTTTGCTGTTTCTTTTGCCTCATTTTTCCCTGCTCCTGTCCTGTTTCCCCCCTGCCACAGAATCATAGAATCATTTAACCATAGAATGGTTTGAGTTGAAAAGGACCATTGAAGAACATCTAGTCCAACCCCCCTGCATGGGCAGGAACATCTTCCACTAGATTAGGTTGCTCAAATCTGGGACCCCAGAGCTTGATGCACTACTCTAGGTCGGGTCTCATGAGAGCAGAGGGGAGGGGGACAATCACCTCCCTCGACCTGCTGGTCACGATTCTTTTTATGCAGCCCTGCCTATGGTTGGTTTTATGGGCTACAAGCACACATTGCTGGCTCAGGACCAGTTTTTCATCCACCAGTACCCCCAAGTCTTTCTCCCCAGGATTGCTCTCAATCCATTCATCCCCTAGTCTTCTGCTGATACTGGGGATTACCCTGGCCCATGTGCAGGACCTTGCACTTGGCCTTGTTGAACTTTGTGAGGTTCACATGGGCCCACTCCTCAAACCTGTCAAGGTCCTTCTGGATGGTATCCCTTCTCTCTAGTCTATCAACTGCACCACTCAGCTTGGTGTCATCTGCAGACTTGATGAGGGTGCTCTCAACCCCACCTCCTATGTCCTTGAGGAAGAGATTGAACAGTATTGGTCCCTGTACAGACCCTTGAGGTGACACCATTTGTTACTGGTTTCCATTTGGACATTAAACCATTGACTATTACTCTTGGGACACAGCCATCCAACCACTACCTTATCCATGTAACAGTCCATCCTTCAAACCCATACCTTTCCCATTAAGTGGCAAGAATGTTGTGTGGGACCATGTCAAAGGCCTTACAGAAGCCCAGGTAGATGACAGCTGTAGTTCTTCCCTTGCCCACTGAGGCAGTCACTCCCTCGTAGAAGGCCACTAGATTAGTCAGGCATGATTTGTCCTTGGTGAAACCATGCTGGCTCTCTCTGATCACCTCTCCCTCATCCATATGCCTTGATATGTCTTCCAGGAGAATCTGTTCCATGATACAACCAAATGGAGGAGAGGCTGATTGGTCAGTGGTTCCCAGGGTCCTCCTTTTCACACTTTTTAAAAATGGGTGTGATGCTTCCATTTTCCAGTCACTGGAGATTTCCCCTGACTGCCATGACTTTGCAAATATGATGGAGAGCAGCTTGACAAATACATCATCCAACATTGTGGAAAATATTGAACATTGTGGAAAATTATACTATAATATCAAGATCAGTTCTATGCTGCTCCTTCCTCCTTACATTTTTTCCCTGCCAGAATGGGTCCTTCCCGCAGGCTGGAATCAGGGCAGCCTCTGGCCCTTATATACTTTGCTATATGTATATATATATTTGTATTCACATCTTCCTACTGTAACTGTAGTTAAAATTGTGAGTATTAGGGGAGTACAAGTAATATTTTTGAGTTGTCTGGTGCTACCATTTTTTATAAAAAGAATCATCACCTTTGCATAATTTCTAGGAATTCAACCCTTAACTTCAAGTGTTCAGTATTTAGTTACTGCCTTGAGCGTGACTGTACTATTTACTAACTTCTGGCTTATTTTGCCAAATCTTTAAGGGACCTTTTTTATTTTTATTTACGCCTATAAGTAGTGATGTCATTAATCACGTGGATGCAATTTAAAACCAATAAAAAGGGGAAAAAAAAGAGGAAAACAAAATAGAAGTAGGACAAGGTCATTACCATAAAAGCCATGTAGAGAAGATGGATGAGGAGAAAGAGAAGGTTTAGAAAAAATATTCATAAACATGTTTTTTAACAAGTTGATTCCATGCTTCAGATTTTTATTTATTTATTTATTTTGCTTTGTTTTTTTCCCCTTCTGAAGTGATGGAGTTAGAGGAGAAAGGAGAGTTTTTATGCTGAATATAATTTATTACATTATAGTATGCAAACACAGCAGAGTACCGCAGCCAGTTCTGCAACCTTCTAAGCCTGCATAAACTATTAGAATAAAACATTCCAGAGCATTTTAGGCATCAAAGACTGTACCTGATCTCCTCTGCAGATATGGTGAATCCTTTGCTGGAAGAACAGACAAAGTCCAAACTATGAAGACTAAAGGAAGAGCTGCCACATAGGTATCTCATATTAACCTGAGGTGATGTATTTCTAAAGGCTGGAGCCATAAAACACTTTTACCCTCTATAAATTCATCTATAGCTGTTTCGTATCTTTGGGAAATTATTTCTTTAATTTTTTCCCTTTTACTGGATGGATCTTTGAGGGAAGATTAATAACACCATAGTAAAATTTTCCTTTAATCTTTGTTGGGGAGAAGATAGATATATTTAATCACAGTTAAGGCTGGAAAGCTAGTGTAGTTTACTTGGATTAGATTGAAGGAGTAGGCATCCTGTCTTACTCAGTTTTTGAATATATAATTACTTCATAAATTTTTAAATGGTGCAGATCACTAGCTTTAGTAGCTGTCTTCACTTTTAACTGAAATGTGTGCACTTCTGTCTTTGGACTGTTTGTCATCTCTGTCACAATTATTGCTTATATTTGAATAGGTTAGGTATTTAGCATACAGTTTTAAATGTCCTATATGTTGTCTGCCTGCCTAAATAGAGATCACTTATTATCTCTTTAACTTCTATGAGGCTGAATTTTTGAAGTAATAATTATTTCTCAAATTTCATTTTTGCTTACTTATGGATTCTTCCAAAATTAGTAAAACATTCTTGGTTCTTTTCCTCTTTGTAAAGTATGTGTGGTTATTATCTTTCTGAATTTTAACAGATCAAACAATGTGACATTGAACACATTTGGAAGATGAAGTGAAATGGAAAACTTAGCAAGTTATCTATTTTCTGAAGATTTGTCATTTTTTTCCCACTGCCTCAAGTCATATTTAGTTCATCTTTTTGGCTTGTAAAGCTCAAGGTTAGAACAATGTGAAGATGAACAGTGATAGAAAGCTAATATACAGTAATTTATCTTATGCTACTGGTTTGTAGTCCTTTTTGTTTTTAAAAGTAATAATCAAAGTTCCTTGAAAATTGTGGAATGAAAACTAATGAAATAGATCATGAATGGTTGGATGTAGACCTGTGTAATCTCCAATGAGATAGCTGAACAAATAAATAAATAAAATAAATAAATTAAGTAATATTTGTTTTACTAAAAAAGAAGCTGAACTTTATTGGAGGAATTTACAGAGATTTCATTCCTCTTCATTTTTTAATACTTAGAGTTCCAATTCTTTGGGAAAAAAAACTCACTACTACTTTTCTTAGCAGTTATTAAATGAAGAAGAAAAAGCAAGTTGCACACTAAAAGACTCTAAAAGGAGGTGAGGAAAGTGGAAAGGAGGGAAAAAATAAAATCTGAGATAAAATCTGAGGCTTTAGCATATCCTTGCAGTGTAAGAGTACATAAAAAAAAAAATCCATCTAGGTTATTTGGCTGCTTGCTTAATTTATCAATTCTGAAAAAAAGACTTTTCTCCTGTTTTCAGCTTACTCACTTCATAGCAATTAAGATGAAAAATAGTGCACTACCTTTTTTCTTGTTACTTAGGTGGCAAGCCAAATATTTTTTAAAACAGTGAAATAATTTGTCACATTACTTGGAAATTAATTAAGACCAATTAAATAATCATACAATCCAGCCTATGAGTTTGATTTAGTTACCTAAACCCCAGAAAACTCTCCTGCCATTTGTAATGGGAACCACTGACCAATCAGCCTCTCCTCCATTTGGTTGTATCATGGAACAGATTCTCCTGGAAGACATATCAAGGCATATGGATGAGGGAGAGGTGATCAGAGAGAGCCAGCATGGTTTCACCAAGGACAAATCATGCCTGACTAATCTAGTGGCCTTCTACGAGGGAGTGACTGCCTCAGTGGGCAAGGGAAGAACTACAGCTGTCATCTACCTGGGCTTCTGTAAGGCCTTTGACATGGTCCCACACAACATTCTTGCCACTTAATGGGAAAGGTATGGGTTTGAAGGATGGACTGTTACATGGATAAGGTAGTGGTTGGATGGCTGTGTCCCAAGAGTAATAGTCAATGGTTTAATGTCCAAATGGAAACCAGTAACAAATGGTGTCACCTCAAGGGTCTGTACAGGGACCAATACTGTTCAATCTCTTCCTCAAGGACATAGGAGGTGGGGTTGAGAGCACCCTCATCAAGTCTGCAGATGACACCAAGCTGAGTGGTGCAGTTGATAGACTAGAGAGAAGGGATACCATCCAGAAGGACCTTGACAGGTTTGAGGAGTGGGCCCATGTGAACCTCACAAAGTTCAACAAGGCCAAGTGCAAGGTCCTGCACATGGGCCAGGGTAATCCCCAGTATCAGCAGAAGACTAGGGGATGAATGGATTGAGAGCAATCCTGGGGAGAAAGACTTGGGGGTACTGGTGGATGAAAAACTGGTCCTGAGCCAGCAATGTGTGCTTGTAGCCCATAAAACCAACCATAGGCAGGGCTGCATAAAAAGAATCGTGACCAGCAGGTCGAGGGAGGTGATTGTCCCCCTCCCCTCTGCTCTCATGAGACCCGACCTAGAGTAGTGCATCAAGCTCTGGGGTCCCAGATTTGAGCAACCTAATCTAGTGGAAGATGTTCCTGCCCATGCAGGGGGGTTGGACTAGATGTTCTTCAATGGTCCTTTTCAACTCAAACCATTCTATGATTCTATGAATTAGTGAGTATTCTATGAGTATTTATTCATTCTGATTAGACTAGAGTGTCTGGTCCATAGGATACAGATCAGCTATGAGTTCAGTATTATATTTGCCAGGACAGAAGATATATTTTGTATCTCTTATAGTATCACAGACAGGATTACATATAAAGTTTTCTCTGTTTAGGTATCAGAATCTAGTCCTGTCTGCATAGTAAGTATCCATGCTGAAATCTTCTAAAACTTACAGTGTTTGTGACCTGAAGGTTCTAGGCAATTTTCTATGATGTTTTCAAAACTAATGCTAGAGGTAGTCTTAGAAATACAATAAAGAATTTTAGTACTTTTTTGACATTATAAATATAGATAGATTGGACTGTTGGCTATGGTAGGGTATTATTCTTTCCCATTCTTTCCCAGAAGACCTGGTATATCCTGCAAAGTGTCTGCATTCAATTCAGAGGGCAATGAGAAATTCAGGTTTCTATTGAGACTTGGAAGAGATGAAGCATGTTTTATATCACTTTGTTGTTTTTTTTTTTTTTTTCTTTTTTTCACATTGTGAGTAGTGTTAATTTCAGGATCATTTGGAAATATATGGTGTCAACAATTACACTGCAGTTTCATAGTGGAGTGGATCTTTTAGTTTGGAATGTTTTTTTTAAATGCACATGAAAATGAGAATATGAACTTAAAAATATGCTTCTCTTTACTTCATAAGATTAATAATTTTTACAACTGGGAGGGGATGACTGAGGTCATACTTGGTAGTAGCAGATTTTTTTATTCACTTCCCAACAGGAAACTGTCATCTCAGTCTAATCATTTTAGATGTATCCATGTCAACCCTGTAGTTGAAAAATGAACCCTGGGGAAAGCAAAACTATCACCATCTTTCATATCCTACTGTGAAAATACTGATGACTATATCATTGAGGTGACATTGGCAAAAAGCCTATGCAATTTTTTCTTAGCTAAGACAGTCCTCTTATCCATGTGGGATTGTGCTGAGACTTTGTGATAAGTCAAAAAGAAAGTTAGGTTTTGGTTCTTTTTTTTTTTTCTTTTTTAAGGAAAGAGACTAGAACACTATTAATAGAGCAGTAGGGAATACTGAATGGACCTAATCTGTAACCAAATATTTAACTATTTAAATATAATTAATTCAAATCCCTAAATTCTTGTTTTATTAAAATTGCCTACAGCACAGAGGTAACACAAAAGCTGAAATGGATGACAGGGAGCTGGGAACAGTTACTGCAGTGCCTCAGGTGGATGTTAGACATACTGAAAGAAAAGAAGCCTCCTGTGATTAGCTCAGCTGTTAAAGCTATGAAAGTTTGCTTGTTGTTGTAGCTGGGGTTTTTTTTGGTTTATTTATTTCATGCTGAAAATCACGCATGTTTGGTGACTGATTAGAGTACTGAAAAGTCAAATCATGGAAATGCCCCTTGTTTTCCCCTTGAGCTGAATAGATATACCATATATACCTCTATTACACTAATGATAATTTTCTAATCTCCATAGTTTTGCAGTTTAGTTTTTTCTGTGTTCCAATTTTTCAGGCAACAATATTTGGGGTTTTTTTAATCCAATTTTTAGAGTCAGAGTTCATAAAAATTTTTTCAGTTCTTTTTTTATATATCTCATAATGATTTGAGAAAATCAACACGAATATGACATATATCTATCATCACTGACACATCAGATGGTGGGTGCTAATGAAATTTTTCTTCAGCTGTTTTAACTGATGGAAAGATTCTACATCTCAATCTATGGAGCCAATCTTTTCTTTAATATTTCTTATGTATTACATTAACTGAAAGTTGAAAGCAGTAGAATTGACCATGTAGATCTAAAAATAATTTCCCCTGAATAGAAAAAGAAAAAGAAGAAATCCTATTCTTTTTGAAGACAGGCTATTGGAGAGGATTTGTCCTGAGATCCAGGAAGACTATAAGAATGATAAAAGGACAGACTATCTCTTGGGACAATAGTAGTATTGTATGTACAGGCAGAAGAGTACATTTTAAATAAAAACACACCACTAGGGAACTATAGAAACATAGAATGAAGTATAGACCAAACAGACAACAAAAGTGAGCAATTTAGAGCTCAAGTTATAGCTATTAAGTTGAATAAATTGCTAGATTTAGTAAGGAAAATGGACACCTAAGAGTTACCTGATCATAATCAAGGCACTCCTCATAGGGTGAAGAGAGGAAAGGGCATAGAATAATGGTAAAATCTGCAGGCATACAGAACAGAAAGACACCTAAATTCAATATGTTCTTTATGCATCTTCTAAAAGATCACAGAAAGTGATTAAAATAGTGGTGTTTGAAAGTCAGCCCTCTTAAAATCATTGGTGTCTTACTTCAGAACATTACCTAGTCTGAAAGACAGCTCAGAATTCACTGACCAGGAGAGGCGATGATGGTGAGAACATGCTCTTATACTTTGAGGCAATGTCACTTTGAGGTAATTGTCACTGAGCAGTAGTAATTCTTCTTGAACACCTTTTCTGCCCACAGCTGTGCTTTTATTCATTCTCATTAGTCCAAAGACCAGCAACATCCTTACTGAAAAGGTGTCTAAATGTATCAACAGACCAAAAATCTGGAAAGGTTTCATGAGAGCAGCCTCTGGTTTTGTATACCCCATTAGTGTCCAGGTAGAAAGAAAGACTACTGAACTACTTAATGTAACACTGGTGAAGCTCTTCTAAACCAATATAGAAATATAACTCTAGGCAAACAGTAAATTTTAAACTTTAAAACACTTACAACTGCATTGCTTTGTGGGCTAAAGGTCGGGAAAACTGAGGGAATGTATAAGAACATATTTTTCACTTAGGTGCCAGTTTAAGTGCAAAAGCCCTGCTCTGGATGCATCCTATTAGATTTGTAGTGTTTTATTTTCACATTATATTATCTTTCACCTTGTTTCTGTGTGAAAAGAGATGACTGCTGATGACAGTGGTTAGAAGATCCTGTGAACTATGTACGGAGTTTTTCACACACAAGGTATTTTATTCACAGTTTAAAATCAAATACTTGTTAAGATTTATGAGTAATGGAAATTAATATAATAGCACTGTAACAATCAACAGTTTTGCTGCTTAACACTGCATCTGACAAGCATTTTTTGATACACATAAACAAACAGTGTTGCAGTAACTATTTGGCTGTTCTTATATTTCATGTTATCTATGGCTGTGAGTGCCTTCCCTTGCTGTTTCTTTGACCTCCTTATTTTCCTTTTTCAAATTTTATAACCACAAATTTTTCAGGCATAGATTATGCATACTAAGTAAAACTATTATTCAAAAATATATTTTATTCAGAATGTATCTTTTTACCATACATGTTTACATTACAGAAAAAAGAAGTTACTGCTTATGTTCAGACTTCTCAGAAATAAAAATGAGACCTCAATTAAAGAAATAACTGCACTCTAAGAACGAACTCTGCAAGACTCATTTCAATAAGATGGTAATTTGCATCTCTGAGTACTACTGCATATTTCCTTCATATCAAATTTTCAGCTATTTTATTGTTGACCCGTGAACTGAATTCCCAATAATGTCTATAGGAAAATAACCCTCAAATCTTTATACTTCCAAAATGGATTTCATATATAACAAATATCTATCTAATTGTCTATAGCAAACTTCTTTAGCAAGAAAACAGTGATAGAATTAGTAGGATTTTAGTGTACATTAATTGTTCTTAGAAATCCAGCAATTCAATATAAAGTTGAACTAATGCAGAAATTGGAGATTTTTGTATTTTTAAAGGTACAAAATGATGCATAGAGACAAGTATCATAGCAAAATACAATGGATATAGTTGGTGTAAAATAGAGAGTTAAATTCAAATACTAAGTTTTCAAGAGTCTGCTTGCAATAAAAGCAAAGCAATATCTTCATTAAAATTCTTTATAATCAGTTGCATTATTTTACTAACAATTTCTACTCTGTGTATATCAGAATATCTGGGAGAGTTAAACTTATTTACAGACATATATGGTTAAATAACCACTTCCCATTTTACAGAAGAGCATGAAGATCAAAATTTGTACAAGGAACTCTTATGTGAAGTATGAAATAGAACTGAAAGAATATCACTAGACAAAAATTAATTCAATATCAATACCACACTGCAAAATTCCCAGTGGTTTAAACCTGGTGAGAAAGGTGTGCCCATATGCAAAAATGCAGGGGTTTGTATATACTTTAAGCTTTTCCAAATATATTGACTCAATACTGGAAGCAGTTCAGTATTCAACTTCTGAGAATTAAGCGGAATTTCATTTTAAAAGGGTACAAAGTTTCTAATTCCATTCAGATCTATTTGATGATATATCATGTCATGTAGGCATGGTTAATGTCATTTAAATATACGTCATGACTTGGCAGATCTCTGAAGAGGAACTTTTACACAGATACTCTAGTTTTAGGCCATAGTCAATGGACTAATGTGAACCTCATGCAGACCCATGGGAACATCATGAAGTTCAATAAGGCCAAGTGCAAGGTCCTGCACCTGGGCTGGAATAACCCCCGGTATCAGTACAGGCTGGGGGATGAAGGGATTGAGAGCAGCCCTGCAGAGAAGGACTTGGGAATATTGGTGGTTGAAAAATCAGACATGAGCCAACAATGTGTGCTTGCAGCCCCGAAGGCAAACCATGTCCTGGGCTGCATAAAAAGAAGCATGGCCAGCAGGTTGAGGGGGATGATTCTGCCCCTCTACTCCACTCTCATGAGACTCCACCTGGAGCATCCAGCTCTGGGGTCCCCAGTGCAGGAAAGACATGGACCTGTTAGAGCACGTCTAGAGGATGGCCACAAAAATGATCAGAGGGGTGGAACATCTCTGGTATGAGGAAAGGTTGAGAGAGCTGGGGTTGTTCAGCCTGCAGAAGAGATTGGAACCCTGATTGCAGACTTTCAATACTTAAAGGGGGCTTATGAGAAAGACGGAGAGAGACTTTTTACCAAAGCCTGTAGTGACAGGACAAGAGGCAACGGTTTTAAACTGAAAGAGGGTAGGTTTAGACTGGACAGAATTTTTTTATGATGAGCATGGTGAGACACTGGAACAGGTTTCCCAGACAAGTTGTGGATGCCCCATCATTGGAAGAGGTCAAATTCATATTGAATACGGCTTCGAGCAACCCGTCTTGGAGGAAGATATCCCTACCCAGGGCAGGGGGGTTGGAACTAGATGATCTTTAAAGGTCCCTTCCAACCCAAACCATTCTATGATTATACTTTATGATTATATAATTCTATAACTTTCCCTTCTATCTGTAAGGTTCAATTTTTTTAAATGCTGAATGTATTCTGTATTGCATTTTACAACTTGGCTCAGAGGCCTTAAGATAAGATAGAAAAGAAAAAAGATTGAGAGTTTATTCTAAGAAAGAAATTCCCACACTAGCAAAATGCTTAGTCTGGTCAGTAAAAAATGACAAAATAATCTTTTACAGAGTAACTAGAAATAATTAATTAAAAAAGAGAATAAGACTAGGAACAGAAATATATCTGAGATAGTCTTATAGGGCAGATTTGAACCCAAAGTACAGACAGCAAAATGTGGGTGTCTAAATGCAGGTATCCTCATGTAAACCAAGTGTTTGAGCTCTGAAAGTATACCTCATAACTATTCAGTTCAGCTTCCTATCCATAGCTGTTTGTTACTATTTGAGATATTCTAGGGTATTTGAGACATCCACCTGTGCATCTCAGAGTGGAACTTGGCATATATGATATGAACAATCTGCTCACCATGCTGATAACACTAAAGATCCACAAGAGAACCTGTAAAACTCAGAAGCATCTCACAGAGCAATGGAAGACCTTTTTTTGATCACTTTCCGTTTTTCTAAATGTTTTCTGTTTGACATTTAGTCAACATTAGTCTTCATTATATCTCCAAGTGTTGACACCAAATCAAAGCTGCTGAAGTTGATGTGTCCCTTAAGAAAAAATATGACTCCATTAAATTGTTCTATTGTTCCTGAAGGTGAACATAAATTCCATAAAAGCAGGGAATGTAACAACTCTTTGTTCAATTTGAGAGAACTTTGTACTTGTATTTTTTTCATGCTGATGTTGTTTCACTTTAATAATGAAAATAAAACATAAACATCACACTTGCGTTAGATATAGCCAGTTCAAAGTGCTGACATGCCATCAGAATCATTACAAAGAAAAACTTGGATTTCTTTGGGCTAATATTTGAAAGTGATCTAAGGCAAATGAGAATAGGAAGAGCATGGGACAGCATCTTTTATTCCTAGTACTGGAATTTCAGTGTCAGAATTAGAGAGTCCATCTTGTGATTAATTAATTCTGATTTTACCACATGGGAAGTGCGCTGCCTTTTTGGCCATATTACATAATCCTTTTCTAGGGAATTTTCACCTTATATAAAGCACATATTTATTGATATTCAGACTCTCAGTTACTTTGTGGATTCTCTGTTACTGTATTTCTCAAAGTCTTAAAGAAAAACAGTGTCCTGAAAACATTAAGAATCTGTGTTTAACAAAAAAAAAAGGGGGGGGGGGGGGATGAAAAAGCTTCCTTTTTATTATGGTGTATGGCAAGATTAAATGGCACAGAAGGAAGCTGATCTATTGGGTTTTTTTTAAGAACTCACTACTCAGTGTCAACACTGACAACATTAATTAGAGTAGGAAATTATTTTTAACGAGACACTGTTTCAGGAACTTCTTCTCTCCTGACTTTGGAGAAATGAAAACGCAGAGAGACACCTTTTTTCTTTTGGCTGCTCTCCAAATAAATGGTTCAGTAGTATCTTTGAGCACTGAAATTTGGAAAACTTGGATTCTCATTCAACTCTAAATCTGAACTTTAATTTCAGTTATCTAATAAAACATGAGCAAATATGAAAACGATGAAAAAAATGAGCAGGATTTTTTTTTAAAAAAGTACTATTTTTCAAACTCTCTGCTTTAAATATAGAAAATCTGTTGATTATATGTGTCTTTTTCCAAGAACCTTTATACTTAAAGTCAGAATGTTTCTTCCAGGAAATGCATGTGTAGCTGCTAATAGCAATGTTCTTTATCCATTGCTTGTAATATTGTCTGAGTGAATATTACTTGCTAAGAGCAAATAAAATGAAATGGTCGTAGTGGTGCTTTTCATTAGAACACAACAAATTATAGACTTGTTCAGTAAATACTTAATGCATTACCCAAATTCCAGTTACTTTCTGAATTATGTTTTCACTGCCTCTTAAAATGAGACAGCTGATGTGACACAGGGGATACAGAGGAGATTCAGACCTAAAAAAGAGATACTAAACAACATACATGAGAGGAGTCTCAAAATATTTGCCAAGCACAGTTACTCTTTAGGACCCCAATCACAAAATACCCAGTCACCCTCCAGCTGTGGATTACAAGACTGAACCTAGCATAAGGTAGCTTTGCTTGCTTCTTATTATATATTATTATACATTACTATTTACATAGTATACTTCTGTCTTTATACCAAGATCAAAATATTAAGTCTTGAGATAAGCCTATATCTTGCTGGTCAGGTGGGTAATTCTTTGTGATCACTAAAGATCTTCACACACATCAGTACTTCCAATTGGATTGGGACAAATTATATCTCTTCTTAAATTAAAATTGGTGGGCTTGTTTTTTCCCTACTCTTTGGATAGGGCAATGAGGCAGTTCTTTTTAAACTATACTGTATGTGTTTAAGTGTCCTTGAAGCCATTAGTTTCTCTACATTTCAGAAATGTAATTAACAATTGTACAGGTTCTTTTATTGTGAATTAAGAGGAACTTAATCTTATAAAATGAGTATTTAGAGTGTGTCAAAATTATCTAGTTTTTCAAGTGAAGTTTTGTACCAAACTACTTCAACTTTAAATTCAGAGTATATTCTTTGATAAATTCAGTTATTCTGGCTGAAAATGTGAATAAACTTATTTTCAGTAGTCATTTTCATATATCTGTTTAAACAGTGAGGAAGATCAAAACTCAAACCTGTTGCATACATCTCCCATTTAGAAAGTAACAATCCTATGAATTTTCACTATTATAAAAATATAAAATGAAAATGAGAACTGGAGAGAAAAGAAATGGCAAGTGTATGATAAACATAATAAATAGAATTTGGTTTTGACTGCTTGCAAATTTAGCGATTCAGTACTCACTCAAAGGTTATTTCTTCTATCTGTTGCCTGGTTAGTTACTGACATGTAATACTATATCTCTATAAATCTTTTTAAAAATGTACACTTTTAAAGGTAGATAGAAAAAATGAAATTAATGAATATGCAATTGTTGTGGAGTTTTTTGTTTGTTTTCACCTCAGTAGAAAAGATTGGTGAATATATAGCTATATAAAAGTGTAATGTAGTTTTTTAGCCCATGGCTAGTGGTCTATATTCATTCTGGCAGGATAAATGTACAAATACCTAACTGAAAGTACAGAAAGGACAATCCTGTGTATATTTGAAAATTTTTTCCATAGTTCCAAACAGATAAAAATGTTACACAATATTTTCTTTTGGGGGGTGGGGAGAGGAAGTTTATTTTTTATTTTGTTTTGGTTTGGTTTCACAAAAACCTACTCATTTTTCTGGGAGATAGTTTAGGGTGGGTAAGATATTTTCCTACCTGAAAAATATCCTCATTTTCATTCCTTGCCATGTTTCTGTGTACAGAGATATACATTGTGGAAACACTAGTAAATAACACAATCCTCTCTATACCACTGTGATTCAGGATTTCCAGCGTATCATTCAGTTAAATCACCAATCATCATCACCCATTTGTGATCTGCACACCATTTCTACAGGAAACTAAAATGCCATATTCACTTAAATGTTATGATTTCTTGGCATGATACATAAAATAAACTGATTGAAAAAGAGATGAAGGAAACTACCACAAACACAGAGAAATACCAATAAGCAATTTGTTTGCATCTAACACTGTCAAAAATTACTCTGAATAAAAATAAAACCTACTATTTCATTCTAATTGTCATAGAAATATTTCTGGAAACTGGCATGCGTTTATACACAATGTAGAATGGTCTTCACATTCATTTTATATTTATTAAAAGGGGGTTGCTTGGTCTCTTTTTTTTTCCGGGGGAGAAGTTTTTTTGTTTGTTTTTTTCCTCTTGAAAATAAAAACATAGCTTTCTGATGAGTACCAATACAAACAACGTGTTTATTTTTTTCAAACTGTACGTTCAAAAAGGATCCAAAGCAAGAGCTATACAGAAAGCATGGTATAAAATCTTGCTAGAGACCAGCTACAGCTTGACAAAAGACTTTGATAAGAATTATATTTAGAATCAATTTTGACTATTTCTTCCCATCATCATCTTTTTATGCTAAAGATATTTGAATAAATAAAGGGTTCATTTCAAAAGAGCTTACTCGCTTGCACTATGATATCTCCAGCTAGTCATAATCATCTGTTTGTAACATTACAACTGGCTGAGTAGTAAATGGCTTTGATGTCATAGCCCAGGTTATTACTTCAATTGATGTACCATAATTGAGAACTGTTAAATAGAAAAAAAAAACATTTTGCTTTCATGAAAATGTCCTTACTGTTTGAAATTAAATATGAAGATGGACAAAGACATAGCAAAATTTAAAAACAGAGAATTCTTTCTCTCTAGAGCATTACTTTATGCTTACTTATAAGGAGATTTTAAAGCTCAAAATATATTTCTCTGCTCCTTCTTTTCCTAAAAAAAGCACTTCATCTTTTTTCTCTCAGAAATACAGATAATTTCTACATAGAACATTTCCCTCAACTTTGGTGAAATCTGAAGATGGGAGCACCTGATATCTTTTGCTCTCAGAGTTGAACATGGGCTAAAACATTTATTTCTCTTCACAAAAAAAAAAAACAAAAAAAAAAACCAAAAACAAAAACAAAAACAAAAACAAAAACAAAAAAAAAAAAAAAAAAAAACAACAAAAAAAAAAAAAAAAAACCAACCAAAACACCCCCAACTTTTAAAATGTCCTGAAGGTAGCTGTCTGTGGTCAGGAGAGAAAGTTTTTTTGAGAAGTGAGCGTAAATGCAGAGATCCAAAAATAATAATTAGACATTGCAGTGTTCAGAATTGTAAAACTTAAAAAGCTCCTGGCTGCAGGCATGTAATTCACCAAATGCAAATTAGCCATACAAGTTGTCTGGAGACAATTAAATTCTCAGACTGAGATACACAACAGCTAGAGTGCTAAACTATTGGTCAAATAATAATATTGCTGTTTCTTGCATAAGATAAGATCAGATATCTCCTTGGAACTGTGATTCAGAGGCTGGAACTGTTTCCTGTGTTTCCAAGACAGTTTCTCCCAGGATTTTATATTTCTTATGATACACGAATGAAGAAGGAGAGAGACACAAGTCAAAGCGCTTTTCTGCCATCCAAGTGTTCCTGTGGTTACAGCAAAACGTCCTGGTACATGAGGCATTCTCTTGGTAGGTGAGAGGAGATGGGTGTAGAACCTTCCTAGCTAAGATCTATTTACCACCACTGTGTAGTCAGCTTTACATAAGCAGATCCATTTGGAAGATTTATTTTGATTTCTGACTAGCAAAGCTGTACAGAGAGTTGTTTTCTAAAATCTGACCAAGTGATGTATTAGGCATATAAATGTTTACCGTCTGCTAAGAGGTTTCTGCCTTTTGTCCTACTGTTTCTTTTTCCACTAATAGGAAATTGGATGAATAAGAAAGTGAATACATTGCATAAACCTTCACAGTAGCCTTATGATTTATTTTTGTAATATAGTCTCACTTAGATTGGAGCTCCCTTCACAATATGTAAGTAGAAAAGGACAAAGAAAGCAAGGACAAACTATGAAGTAAAGGAAGAAAAAGGTATGGTATGATATGATTAAAAGTTTGATCCAAAGCACATGAAAAAATTATCACTACTTTTATGGGCTTTGTATCTGGCAATTTTATGTTTAAATACATTGAGAATTGGAGTCTCCTTTGTTCAAGGATACACTTTATCTATGACCAAGAATCAAAATGCATGGTTTTAGTGTTAGACCAGATCTTTAACCATACGGCCATACATATTGTTTTCTTTATAATTTTATTTACTGGAATTCAAGGAACTTTTAATTTTTATGGGATCTTACATACCAACTTTTCACTGCAGCCCTAATTCAAAAAAGTGTTATGCTTCTTAATTATTTTGTCCTAATTCTGATACAGTAGTTCTAGGTTCCTTATCACAAAAGTTCAATATGTTTTTTTGTTAACTTTTAAGTGGGATGATATCAGAGATATTTGAGTGGGAGGAGTATGTGAGGGAGAACTCAGAGTAAAATCCATTTTTCTTTCCAGAAAATATATAGCAGAAATCTGGCTGTGACTCAGGAAAGCATCTAAAAAAGCACCCATGAACATCTCTGCTAGCTGGAACTGCACAGTCTGGGATTTCTTAGTAACAGATACTTGAAAAGGTATCAGAGAAAATAGTGAATTGGATCATAACTGAATTACTCTATTTTAAATATAGTTTTGTGATTTCACCACCTTTCCAGGAAAGTTCAAATCCTGGTAGATTTATTTATAGAGAAATATAAAGAAGAAGTTCATACCTACAATGATGTTTAAAAAGAAAATGTCAGACCCTCCCTCGCTGCTTGCATTGCACTTTGAACATTTTCTTATTAACTAACACTTTTATTGCTGATATAGCTGATGTTCTTTGCACTAGTTCATAATTATTTTTGGTTTTCTCATCATTGTATCATAGATTCTTTCAGGTTAAGATCCTGTTTTTCTCTGTGTGCTAATATTGCAAAATGGTTTTAATATCTTTACATAATTTGATACCTGTAAATAGGTTTCAATAAACAAATTCCTACATGATAATCAGTTTTTGAACCTTCTGTTGTTGTATTTCCTCCATAGTTTCAAAATATTTTCAGTAGTTCATCAGTGTTCTGACATGATCGTGTTATCAAATAATTACATTTTTATTATTATTTTAAATAAATATCAGAACCAAAACCAGTATGATGAATATTATGTAAAACAAAATATTAAAGCACTAAAAATCCTGGAAAATTCTGTATCAGGAACTTCAATATGATAATTTTATTGTACAATATTATTATTCATTTAAGAAATGTAATTAAAGTAATTCTTAACATAAACAAAAAATTAATCTAAAAAGGAATAAAAATAGCAGATAACTTCCACTGAAATTCATCTGCCTTTTTCCTTGTTTTCACACAATATCTTGAAAGGAAATAGAAACACTCTGTTTTCCTTTATGGAAGAGGGAGGTGAAGAGGTAAGAGGCAAATTGAAATCTATAATTATTCTGTTACTTACAGAATAATAGTTTTAACTTTACATGTCTTTGACTACTCTCTGTTCCCTAGTCTGAAAAAACAATCATGGTGATAGAAAAGTTGTAGTCCTTTTTCCATAGGAAATGTTTCAAAACTTCACTCCTGTTTTTTTATATTAAAAACAGTTTTGCTTAACTTGAGTTATTAAAGGAGAAACTTAATTTTCCAATATATTAACATTCCATATATAGGTTTGTGCATACATATATCAACAGAAAATCTGTAATTTATTTGTAAATTTCCATACCAATACTGAATATTTAAAGTAGCATTCCAAAGATCTTAATAATAAAGTAAAATAGACTTTTCCTTTGTTTATAAATATTCTAATTAAGATAAGGAATGAAATGTGATGATTAAGAACACAAACCAAAATTTATACATAGATGTACTTAAAATTCCTTTAGAATGACTCTTAAATATCATACATTTTCAGCAGCACTTGGTAAAGGAAAATAAAACAAAAGTACCATTTCTTTTATGTGTAACTTCATTAAAAGGGTTTATCACCTCGTCTTCATTACTTTGAAGCAATTTTGGTAATGATACATGTAGTTAATTCAGAATAACTGTGAATAGAAGTAACCACTATATTGGTATATTTTTATATGTTTATGAACTAAAGAATACCTGTTAGGAAGATAATTTTGTTAGGGAAAGAAAAAAAAAAAAAACCACAAATAAACCTGAATTAACTTTATTTTCTTAATTCAAGTCCTTAGAATATTAAAAAGTATTTTCCTAGAATCACGTATGTTGGAAGAGACCTACGGAGGCCATCTAGTCCAACATCTTGCTCATACCAGGTCCACTTAGAGGAGGTTGCTTAGAGCTGTGTCTAGCTGAATTTTGAATATCTCCAAGGGTAGAAACCCCACAAGCTCTCTAGGCAACCTGTTCCAGTGTTTGAACACCTTGGCCTTCTCCATGCCTTTTGTCACTGTGTCTCAAGTCCTTCTGGGCACCAAGCTCACATTTTCTTAACTTTCCTTTTGCAGCTGAGGTACCAAAACTTATACTGTTGACCTTCACATCCTTTTCAATTTTCAACCCAGCTGAGCTTTGCCATTCCTGACTGTTCAGTAGCCTATCCTTGTTTCTCCCTTCCAATTCCTTCTGTTTGTTTCTGATGCAGTGGGCTACCGTACTGTAAATACATGCATTGCTTGGCCATCACTAGATCTGCTTCATCAATTTCACCAGACAAACACATTATACTTTCTGCTCTTGTGCTATCTGCTCTTAAATGTCAGCTTGACTCAAATTTTCTGCAGAAACCTATTTTGTCTCAGTCCTCCACTTACATGCATTTTTATTCTCCCACCAGTGAATACAAAGTCATATAGCAGAGTAAAATATATCTCCATGATCATGACTACTGCATCTATTCATGTTTTGATCCTGGAAAATAAAGTATATTTAATCTAGATAATGTGGGAGAACTTCAACTCTTAAATTTTAGGACCTAGTTCTATTACCATCTATTTATACTTAAGGACACTGAGGTATGTGTTTGTTTTTAATTATATATCAATTTTACGTAGGTTTAGAGAGTTTGGTATTTCCATTTTATGTATATTTGGCTTTATACAATAACCTGATTATTCTGGAAAAGGAAATTATGTCATCTACAACAAAAAGAAACCCAGACTCTTAAAGAAAAAAAAAAATTGAGACAAATCATAGCTATATAAAGAAATAGATAGAACTAAAGGAATGATGGAAGATATGACACTGAAATTGATACACAATTCTGTGTTTTTGAAAGAAACACTCTAAGATAAAGAGGTTATTGAGAATATCCACAAGTGAAAAAATAACCCAGAGTTTTGTGACAGCATTTAGTAACAGTCAGATTAAACAACTATTCTTCTTGTAGCATAATCATAACAATAATTGAAGAACTTAATTACAAATCTGGTTCTATTGTTAAGCACAAGCAAGTTGAATAGACACAATTCAGTTACCAACTTGCTCTAAAACCCATCAATTATTTGGAAAGTTCCTACTGCCTCCTGTGGTCTTCAAGCATGGCATGAAGGAGAAGTCTTTCATGAAAAATTCATCAAAAGCATATTTAACCAAACTCTCCTTTGACTCTGGCTTAAATTTACTGTGAACTTACCTGTATCAAGTTATTTTTTACAAATAAAATTTAAATTCTGAACAATATAAGAAATAGTATGGTTTTTATAAAAATTAATCCTTTTTATTAAGCTCCTGTAATTGTAAGAGCAGATATAGGATTTACCTTATCTAACAGAAAGAAGTGGACTTCATACAATCGATGGACAATTAAGGACAGAAATAATCTCCATCAGTATTTCTTTTTTTATTGCTGTACCTCACAGCTCTTCAGTAGTAGTCACATCTTTGTTCAGAGATCTTTGAATGCCCAGAAAATGTCTATTCAAATTGAAGATGATGTTCATTATTGTCTATGGCTAGTGTATTGAAATTACTAGTAGGAACTTTAGGAAATGTTTTGTATGCTGCTGCCAACTGTTTCTACTCTCTGTTCACAATGGTGTATGTTGTAGTTAGACATGAGGAAAAAGTTTCTGAGTTTTGTCTAGAAACAACAGAACTCACATCTTTCACTTCCTCTGCCAGCTCTGCACTTTAACAGTTTCATCCTTATTCATCCGACTTTCATCTTCCACAGGTCTCTATTGCTTTTAATAGGAATGAACACTGTATCATGGATGCAGAGAGAAAGCTTTGAAGATCATTCATTCCTTTGCTGCACTCTGTTAGCTAAAAAATATATTCTTCTAAGGGAAAATAAATTTTCAAGTTTACATAACGGAAAGCACATACAAGGATAAGATGAATACGTACAGGCATTCTTTGTGCCGTAAGCAACATAATAATGCTTCAAATCCATTACATCATGCTGATTTCTCTTAAATATTTTTAAAAATGTAAAATTCCTGATTTTTTTCTTACAAGTCCTTATTCTCAGCCTCTCAGCTGTTGAGGAGAGGAATGTTATCCTCCCCCATCCCTCAATAGCCCAAGGTAAGCACTGCACAGGGACTGGCAGTTGTCCCAGGGTTGTTTACTGTTGACAGAGCTGGGCTTCTGCTCCTGATTGCTGCTTCCTGCTTGGGAGTAAGCACACCCTCAGCCACAGCTGGCTTCCTTGATGTGGGAATGACAGCTTCCTGTTTGATGGGGAGCACTTACATAGCTGCTGCTTCAGAGCAGTAGAGACCACAGGAATATAGTGACAGGACTGGCAGATAGAAAATTAGCAGTTAACACACAAGCTGATGTGGGAGGTGGTCCAGAGGTAGTGCTTAAGACAACACAGCTCTGCACAACATGGTGGTGTGCCATAAGCCATGACTCCAGCACGCTGGAGTCCTTGACTGAGATAGAGCTCCTAAGGAAGGACACAACCATCCAGATCTCAAGCTGCAAGAAATGCTTGGTGCCTCTCCCTTAGGCTGAAGACACTGGTGGCCTCACTTATAGGAGGTACCCTGTAGTGGAGACACTGTGCCACCAAATGAAGGACCAATGGGAGGAGAGGGAGACAACAGTATATCAGGGAAGAAAAACAGGAGATTGCTCAGTTCCTTACAGAGACCCTTCACAATCAAGTGTCCAAACCCAGAATGGTAGGTAGGGAGGAACCATGAAAGCTTGTGCTTCAACAAGGAGACACTATGAGGGTGTGGTGGCTGGAAATGTTTGTCTTTTGGATAAAAGGCAAACATCATCTACACAGAGATAAAATGTATTTTTACTCCAATTACTGTTTTATCATTGTAATGAAAACAGAACAGTTTTTATCAGTCTAGTTGCAGTAGTATAAACAATATCAATCCAGAGTAATACAGAAAACTGTATTAATGATAATGTTAAAAATGTTATGCAGGGGGTGGGGTGGGGGAAACCAAACCCCAAAACAAAACTCTGAAGAATCATACAATCACAGAATCATTTATGTTGAAAAAGATTCTTAAGATCATCAGAACCAACCGCAAACCCAATACTGACAAGTACACCACTAAACCATGTCCCTAATAACCACATGTACATATCTTTTAAATACCTCCATCAGTGGTGACTCAATCACTTCCCTGGGCAGCTTGTTCCAGTGCTTGACAACCCTTTCAGTGAAGAAATTTTTCCGAATATCCAATATAAGCCTCCCCTGGCACAACTTCAGGCCATTTCTCTCATCCTATCACTTCTTACCTGGGGAAATAGATCAAAACCAACCTCACTACTACCTCCTTTCAGGTAGTTGTAGAGAGCAATAAGGTCTCACCTCAGCCTCCTTTTCTCCAGACTAAACAACCCCAGTTCCCTCAGCTGCTCCTCAGAAGACTTGTGTTCTAGACCCTTCACCAGCTTCGTTGCCCTTCTTTGGACACCCGCCAGCACCTCAATATCTTTCTTGTAGTGAGGAGCTCAAAACTGAACACAGTATTCCAGGTGCGGCCTCACCAGTGCCAAGCACAGGGGGACGATCACTTCCATAGTCCTGATGGCCACACTGTTCCTGATACAAGCCAGGATGCTGTTGGCCTTCTTGGCCACCTGGGCACACTGCTGGCTCATACTCAGCTGTCTGTCCACCAGCACCCCCAGGTCCTTTTCCGCCAGGCAGCTTTCCAGCCACTCTTCCCCAAGCCTGCAGTGTTGCATGGCGTTGTTGTGATCCAAGTGCGGCCCCTGGCACTTACCCTTGCTGAATCTCCTACAGCTGGCCTCAGCCCATTGATCCAGCCTGTCCAGATCCCTCTGTAGAGTCTTCCTACCCTCAAGCAGATCGACACTCCCACACAACTTGATGTAGCCTGAAATCTTACTGAGGGTTTACTCAATCCCCTCATCCAGATCATTGATAAAGATATTAAACAGAACTGGCCCCAGTACTGAGCTCTGGGGAACACCACTTGTGACCAGCCACCAACTGGATTTAGCTCCATTCACCACAACTCTTTGGGCCCAGCCATCCAGCCAGTTTTTAACCCAACAAAGAGTATGCCTGTCCAAGCCATGAGCAACCAGTTTCTCCAGGAAAATGCTGTGGGAAATGGTGTCAAAAGCTTCACTAAAGTCCAGGTAAACAACATCCACAGGCTTTCCCTCATCCACTGAGTGGGACACTTTGTCGTTGAAGGAGATCAGGTTTGTCAAGCAGGACCTGCCTTTCATAAGCCCATGCTGACTGGGCCTGATCCCCTGGTTGTCCTGTACGTGCCATGTGATGGCACTCAGGATGATCTGCTCCATAACCTTCCCCTGCAACAAGGTCAGACTGACAGGTCTGTAGTTTCCCAGGTCCTCCCTGTGGCCCTTCCTGTAGATGGGCATCACATTTGCTAACTTCCAGTCAGCTGGGACCTCCCTGGTTAGCCAGGACTGATGATAAGTGCTGATGGAAAGTGGTTTGGTAAGCACTTCCACCAGCTCCCTCAGTACCCTTGGGTGGATTCATCGAGCCCCACAGACTTGTCTGTGTCTAAGTGGTGTAGCAGGTGGTTAATCATTTCCCCTTGTCTTATGGGGGCTCCATTCTGCTCCCTGTCCCTGTCTTCCAGCTCAGGGGGTTGGGTGTGGAGAGAACAACTGGTTTTACTATGAAAGACTGAGGCAAAGAAGGCATTAAGTACCTCAGCCTTTTCCTCATCCTTTGTCACTGTTTCTCCCCTGCATCCAGTGAAGGAATGAGGTTCCCCTTAGCCCTCCTTTTGTTGCTAATGGATTTATAGAAACATTTTTTATTGTCTTTTTTGGCAGTAGCCAGATTAAGTTCTAGTTGGGCTTTGGCCCTTCTAATTTTCTCCCTGCATAACTTCAAGACATCCTCCTGAGTTGCCTGCCCCTTCTTCCAAAGGTCATATACTCTCCTTTTTTTCCCCAAGTTCCAGGAAAAGCTCTCTGTTCAGCCAGGCTGGTTGTCTTCCCTGCTGGCTCATGTTTTGGCACACGGGGATGGCCTGCTTCTGCACCCTGAAGATTTCTTTCTTGAAGAACGTCCAGCCTTCCTGTACTCCCTTGTCCTTCAGTACTGCCTCCCAAGGGACTCTGTCAGGCAGGCCAAAGAACATCCTCCGAAATTCCAAGGCAGAAGTTCTGCCGACCCTCCCTGAGAATCGAATTCTCTATCTTTTTGTGATCACTATGCCCAAGACAGACTCCAACCATCACATCACCCACAAGTCCTCCTCTGTTAGCAAACAATGGGTCCAGTAGGGTGCCTTCCTTAGTTGGCTCACTCACCAGCTGTGTCATGAAGTTACCTTCCACACACTCCAGAACCTCCTACACTGTCTGCTGTCTACTGTGTTGTATTTCCAGCAGACATGTGGTAAGTTGACTTTCTCCATGAGAACAAGGGCTAGTGACTGTGAGAATTCTCCCAGCAGCTTACACCATATTTTGTCTGCCTCTTCATCCTGGTTGGATGGCCTATAAAAGACTCCCACTATGATATCTGCCTGGTTGGCCTCCCCTTCATTCTACCCATAAACACTCAACCCTATCCTCACCATCATCAAACTCTAGACAGTTAAAATAAACAACCTTCCTTGTATCTACCTTGTTTCTCCAGTGTTATGTTTTACCCACACCTCTGGGTCCTAAGGTTGCTGGTTTTCAAGACAGTCCTCAAGGAAGGGGGTAAGGAAGTATTACAGCTATTAAGCAGCATCCTGAGGTGTTCGCTAGAAGTAAGCTGTTCACAGTGTGGGTTTCTTCTTCCATCTGCTCTGCTTGGGGGATCTGCTGAGGTTTTCTTATTACAACCTGAGTCTGGGTCTGCTTGGGTTTTCTTATTACAGTCTGCTTCAGTCTCAATAATTTCTGAATAGTGTTTAGAATGTCATAACAGCCAGCCTTCTTTCATTTCAGTGAACACAAAGAAACACTGTCTGTTGTGGTGGAATCACTTTGGGGTGTCACACCTTCAGCTGATACAGCATTTACAGGACTTCATGTAGAAGAGGTCAGGCAGTGGTCATTTTACCACTAGGGAACTTAAAATCAGCTCGGGCCAACATAAGCCCAGACAGGTCCTGAGGGTCTCCACTATCAGGTGGTCAATATGAAGCCTGTGGATTTCTACTGGTAATGTAAAAAAAACCACTACAGAATGTGATTTCTAGCAACAGAAAGAAATCTCTTTGTCTGTATTATGATATCCACTTACTAAATAGGTATAATACCACATTAACAGGTGAAGACAAACAAGTTCCTTCAAGGATGTCACCAGAGTCAGACATCTCTGATCCACATATCAGCACCAAGAGAAAGGGGATGGTGATCATCTTGGAAAGATCATGGCAATTGGAGAAGGTTCCTCATCACTGGAAAAAGGCAAATATCACACACATCCTTGAAAAGGAAAGGAGGATCTGGGGAACTTGAGTTTGGTGAGACCCATCTCATTCCCCAGGAAGGTCCTGGAAGCCATTTTGAAGCATGTTAAAGGTGAGATGTGATTGGGAATCCCAGCATAGATTTCTCAAGCAGAAATCATGCTGGACCGAGCTCTTGCTTTCTGTGATGAGAAAACTACCTCCATGGGTGACGGGAGAAGAGTGGATGTTGTTTATCTTGACTTTAGCAAAGCCTTTGCCACTCTTTCCAAAGTTTCTTTATTGTCATATTGGTGAAATACAACTTCTTCAGGCTGTATTAGTTGTAATTCTTAGCTCAGAAGATTTGGATCAGCAGTGGAAATTCAAATAGTAACCAGTTACAAGTGTTCTTCAGGGACAGATATAGATGCGATACTGTTCAACATCTTCTCTAATGACCTAGATGAAAGGATAGAATGCATCCTTTGAAATTTCATGGGTGACACCAAATTATATGGAGTGACCACACCAGTGAACAAGGGAAGAACTACTTGGACTTCTGTAAGGCCACTGACACGGTCCCACAACATTCTCAGCACTAAATTGGAGAGATATGGACTTGGTGGATGGACTGTTAGATAGACAAGGAATTGGCTGAATCGCCACATCCAAAGAGTTTCAGTCAATGGCTCAATGTCCAAGTGGAAACTAGTAACAAGTGGTGTCCCTCAAGGGTCCGTACGGGGACCAATACTATTTACTATTTTTAGTGATGTAAATAGTGGGATAGAGTGCACCCTCAGCAAGTTCACAGCTGACACCAAGCTGAGTGGTGCAGTTGATATACTAGAGGGAAGGAATGCCATCCAGAGGGACCTTGACAGGCTTGAGGAGTGGGCCTATGTGAACCTCATGAAGATCAGGAAGGCTAAGCGATTCTATGATTCTATGAAATTAGGGAAACGGCCAGTGTTCTAGAAAACCAGGCTGCCATTTAAAAAAACCTTGACAGGCTGGAAGAGTGTGCTAGTCCTTTCTTGAAAGAATCTTGAGTTTCCACAAAACTGAAATTAAAAAAAAAGGAAGTTCAAAGTTTTGTGTCAGTACCAGAATAACCTCGTATGACAGTATAGGATAAGAATCAAAAGACTTTGAAAGAACTTTGCATAGAAAAGGCCTGATGGTCCTGGCAGATAAAAAAATTGGACACGGTTCAAAAGTAGGCTCTTGGGGCAATGAACGCCAACCACATAGAAGGCTGTATTAGTGACAGCATCCCCATCAAGTTGAGGAATCTTAGCCTCTGTTTGGCAATTGTAAGGCTGCATCTGGAATACTGCATCCAGTTTAGGCTCCCAGTATAAGACAGAGAACAAGACACTGGATCAAATTCAGTAATAAGTCTACAGGATGATTACAGGGCTGGAGAACATGACATTCAAAAAGAAACTATGGGAGCAAGATTTCTTCAGTCTGAAGAAAAGGCTAAAGACAAACTTTCATCCAGTGAATGGGAGGTTATATAACAAATAGAGCCAGACTGTTCTCACAGGTGCAAAGTGAAAGGATAAGAGGAATCCAGCTGCAGCAAGAGAAATTCCAATTAGATACAAAGGATTTTTTTTTTTTTCTACTGTGAGGGGCCAAATATTGCAATTTCCATCCTTGGAGATATTTGAAACTCAACTGGACACAACCCTAAGGTATCAATTAGATATTGAACTTTGAGGTTAGATCAGACTTCAAATTTGGTCTTTTTAACATATTTTTCTGTTATCATGAGTTCAAAGAACAAATCCTCAGTGTAATTACATTATTTTTGCACTGAACATGAAAAATTACCTTCTCTCAGGTAATTAAAACATCCAGTTAGGCAGCTTACTACTCAAATGTTATGATTTTCTTTGTTAAGTGCTTAAATATGCAGAACCTTTTACAACAGAAATATGCATATTAAAACATAAAAATCGGCACATTTAAAGCACATACTTTCACTTACACAAATAATTTTTAAGGCATACTGTCATGGTTTTAGCTGGGATAGTTGATTTTCTTCACTGTAGCTAGCATAGTGCTGTGTTTTAGACTTGGTATGTAAATAATGTTGATAACACCCTGGTGTTTTAGTTGTTGCTGGGTAGTGTTTACACTAGTCAAGGACTTTCTAGCTTGCCATGTTCTGCCAGGTGCACAAGAAGCGGGGAGGGGAGGGGATACAACCAGGAGAGCTGATTCGAATTGGCCAAAGGGTATTCCATATCATGTGACGTCATGCCCAGTATATTAACTGGGGGAAATTGGCTGGGGGAGGCAGCGATCGCGGCTCGGGGACCGGCAGCGTCGGTCGGCGGGTGGTGAGCGGTTGCAGCACTTGTTGTTTAGTTTTGGTTTTGTTTTTTTTTCCCTCTCTTCTTCCAGTGTTTCATCTCTCTCTCGCTCATTATTTTCCTTTTCATTATATTATTATTATTATTGCTGTTTTATTCTAATTATTAAACTGTTCTTATCTCAACCCACGAGTTTTCTTACTTTGGCCCTTCCGATTCTCTCCCCCATCCCACAGGGGTGGGGGGAGTGAGCGAGCGTCTGTGTGGTGCTTAGTTGCTGACCGGGGCTAAACCACAACACATACTTAACATGAGTCCATGTTTTTATAATCTATGTCCTTCGAACACCAATTAACATGAAGCCTAATTACAACTGTTTAAGGGCTAAACCATGTGCATTTTTAAAATCAGGATTTTTTCACTCTTCATATTTTGGAAAAAAATTTAATATATTTTTTCTTTCATTTATTTCAACAGTCACTACATTATGGCTATAGAAGCCTTATCAGGGAGTATCATCAAATTTGTGAAATTTATTAGAGATTGATCTTTCAGACAGCAGGCACCTTTAACACTCATGAACTACAGTGATTACACTACATTATCTTCTATAGACAGTCACTTAGACATCCAACTTTTCTTTATTCAGATTTGTGAGGTTGTAACCAGCAGCTAGCTAAAGTTTTATTACTTGTATAATCAAATCAGTCTAGAACTACATACCTGTAAAAGATATCATACAACCTCTCTTCCCTTCATTTTCAGCATCTCAGATGCCATGTTGCTTTCAACACAGTAAACCAATTTATATGTATGTCTCTATATGAATATGAACATTATGATTAGCTTCGGATGATGTCTGTTTTAAATGCACGTAACAGTAAAAATGATCCAAAAGTATCAGGTCAAGTGTATCAGTTATGAAAACTGTGGAAATGTTCATATGTAAGTAAGAAATGTTCATATGTAAGTAAGCTTCATCTGTAATTTTTCAGATAATAATTTAATGTTGAAATATTTTGGTGAAAAAATTAAAAATGTTCAATATTCTTCACTACTTTTACATCTGATATCAGATCAATAGCTGGGCAGGTGGATTAAATTGGAGCCCCAAAGTAATGCTTACCAGCTAGAACGTGCTTAGTCATTAGGGTTTTATTCTGCTTGTCACACACTTGTCAGTTGCACAGAAATGATGCAGCCAGTCTCAAGATGCAGGCAGGTGGAATACTGTAGTAAATTTCTTTTGAGTTTGCTTTTGTCTGTGGGATTAACCAGTCAAGCAAACTCTATATTATTTAGTTTGGTTATGTGTGTATACACACACACAGACACACACAGACACATATATATTAAATAAATACATGATAATGGACAAAACAAGTCAGAAGACAAGGTAAGAAGAAGTGGAAGTGTAAATGAGGGATATTTATTGTGAATATATGCACATTGAAATGCAAAACTTATTCTGGAAATTTGACAGTTAGGCAGAAATCCTTCAGTGAAGAGAAGAAAACAAATATTTAAAAATAATGCACTCATTTTGCTTTAATAGGAGCTATTAATGAGTTTGGAAGAAAGTTGATTGCTTTCTGGATCTTGATCAGAGCATTATGAGAATGGTGGAGTTCTGTTTAGTAAACTTTAGTAGCTCATCTTGTACTTTGTCAACTGTACTGACTGGTCAGCTGATAAAACAGAGACACAGGGTCATGTCTCCTGGGTTTTATTTCCACTTTGCCCAACAATTCACCATACGACATTGGAACTAAGAAAGATCCACAAGTGGATTAGACATGGTAACATTCTGATGAAGAATCTCTGAGTATATTAGCCTTAGATACTTAAAAATATTGAAACATTTTCATAGTTACAAAAAACTGACCTCAGTGGTCCAATCCTACTAGCAAATGGACTGTTAAAGCCCACTCTTACTAGTAGAAAATAATTAAGCACTGAAACTTTAAATATCTGAGTAGCCCCAGTGATTGTCTTAACACAGATGTCGGAACAAATTGTTGTAAAAGTCATCTTATTAGTTTCTTAAGGCTATAAGTATGTTTTGCCTCTTTAGATAAAGTTTTGACGCTTATACCTTTACTAACTTTTCTCTTGACACTGTACTTTTCCAACAGTAGATTCATGTTTTCAGAAAATATAAAATTTTAAGTCTCATTTAATGTGTGCAGTTTAGGTCCCACATTCTTCTAAGCCACCAGCCAATATATATTCTTTTTGTCTAAGCACCATTGATATTTCTGATACCCAAAGAAAAAAAAAAATCTAAAACCTCCTAAAACTTCCATGTGTACCATGAATTATTTGTTTAAATAAGTTTCTTAAATTCTTGAACTTTTAATTGTTAGTGACTATGAAATTATATGTGGCAGAACAATGTTTGCAGCTGTACTTCAGTACTTGTATATTACAAGTCTTGAAGTCTTTGAGAAGAATTAAGGCACAGAACAAATGTGTTGAACCACGCAAGGATTAGTTTTATTCTTCTGTGATGCGTGACATACTCTACTGATTCAATGTTAATTTACCTTTTATAAGCATGACATGTTTCCTGCTCTTGATCTGAATTAGATAGAAACTTCTTTTTACATAGTGAGAGAGGTCGACTGTTGGAATAAGTTGATTTGAAAGGTAATGGAATTGTCATCCTTCAAGATATTCAAAACTCATGGCTATGACCCTGAGGAATTCATCAAACTTTGAAGCTGGTTCCAACTTCGATTTTGGCTTTGTTTTAATCAGGTATGAACTGGATGACTTCTAGGGGTCCTTTCCAACCAAAATTATTCTAAGATTCTATGAATCTGGTAGTCTTAAGATTCTCACAACAGGAGATCACCTTTTGTGTGATCAGATATGACAGATATTTGCAGTTTTATTAGTTGCCTTTCTTCACTTTCCTATCTTGCCAGAATCTGTTTTCAAGAAACTCCATAGGAAAACATGGCTATACAAGACCACAAGCTACTCTTGAAAAACAGCAAAATAAGTACAACAAGAATATATTTCAGAAATGCGAAGCAAGAAATTGCAGCTGGTCAAAAATTGTAGCAGATTAACATTTTTGAAATTAAGTAGATTATTCACTTTATCAGAATAAAGCAACAGGACTAAATAAAAAATTTCTACTAAAAATCAGTAGCAAAGAATACATCGGTTGTATATAGGTAACACAGTAGAATATTTTGGTAACATGGGTAGATGATCTGAAAAATTTGTTATAATTTCCTAGATGCTTTAGAAAAATGCATGTTTTTATGAGATGATGGGAGGAAAAAAAAGAAAAATGAAGTGTTTGTTGTAAACTTAAAATTTACAAATTTCCAATATATGAAATATCATGATAATAAACAACGTATTTATAAAAAAATACTAGAATTTCTGTTAATATAAAACAGTACTAAAATTGTGAAGACCAAGAAGAATAAGGTAGTCTGGGTGCAAACATATTATTTCTTAGACATTATAATGAAAAAATATATATATAAAGGAGGAAATAGTTCTTATATAAATCAAGGTTTGAGTCCAAAGTTTGAATATTCTATCTACTCTGTGAAATATGAGTGTGGAAGAAAAAATATTACATCTGACATGATTCAGGAAAATGAATCATTTTATTGACTGGAAAATCAGAAATTAAATTAGCACTATTTTTTGAAAAAGGAATATTTTTTTCTATCTGCAGACTTATCTCAAACCTTGAAAAGTTTAATGAGTTGTTAACTATCTTCCTATAGTAGAAATTAGTGATGTTGTTACACTTAACAAATCATGTCTGCATTGCTTTTGTATCAAAAGTACATTTGAGCTATTCATTGTAAGTTTCTTATTTTCAAAAATGAAGAATAAAATGAAAACCATTATATCAACTAACTTTTAAGAGATTTGTGATAATTGTTGTTCTTGCAATTTCAGCTATGTGTTTCAGACTGAGAAACAGTTAGCATTTCAGTGATACCATGTAGCTGCATGGAAGTGCACTCTTCGATGGAGGAAATGCTGCATTGCAGAGTAACTTCTCCTCCTCCTGCTGCTCTTTCTTCATTATGTGGTATTTCTTTTATACACTCATCTTGCTGAATTCCAGTTGGAATATTGTTTCTAATAAACACAGTGAAGTGCTATTCATGTGTCTGACCTCTGACCTTTTAGGTTAACCACTGCTTTCCACCATTATCATTTGAAATAACTTCACAGTGGTTTTGGGTTTGGTTTTGTGTTTTTTTTTTTAATGTGGAGTGCATAAACTTCAAATGGGCTGATTTTCCCTGTTATTTGTATCTCATACAATGCCCTTCTTTCACTGACAGCTTCATTTATAAACCTGCCAGAAGCTGATGAGAATCATTGAATACGTGTTTCTATTTTGCTAAATCCTTACAAAGATTATGTGGTTTGACACTAATCTTTGACTTTGTACTTCTACTTCTATCAAAATCCATCTTCATTTATAATTAGTCTCTTAGAATGTGGAACATGTGCTTGGGCTTAAGCACATATCTAAACAACAGTTAAGTTTTTTCTGTATTTCATGGTTCATAAATGGAATAAACAAATAAACATAATTAAGATTTGTTATAATATGCATGATCAGTTCCACTGTCAGCAACTAACACGTGTTCTTTTATTCCATTTAAATTAATTATAAAACATCTACTTGTGAAAGAAAATACAAAACTGAAACAAAAGTCTCTTTTTCTCTGTGTCTTAATTTTCTTGAGAACAGGTATGCTGAGGTCAAGTAAAAGGAACTCCCTTGCAGCTAATGGGACATTACTATGAAGAAATTATTTTGAAGTGAAGAAGCGTCACTCTAAGTGTGGCCATTTGTGTATATGCTTTATGTTTTTATTAAATATTTTATTATTTTATTATTTTATTATTATACTATCACTTTGCCATCAAGTCCAAATTAAATTATGCAGCAAATGACTGGTGAATAGCTGAAAAAATAACAATTCCTCCTCTCTCTTTGCAGTGAAATAATGTCTTGAATAAAAAAAAAAAAAATTCTTACTTGGGTTTAATGGGGAATAACTCTTTTCACATATTGCATTTTAATTATTTTGAAACTATGCTAATTGACACACCAGGTACGCTGCTTCCTGAAAGCAGTTAGGCTCTCAGGAAGTGACCGTGTGTCCGCATTGTGGAGGAGGTGCATTCTTAGGTGGGCTTTGCACCCCTGGTTCCCAGGCAGACTAGACTATGAGACCAGATGGAGTTTACTACAACCCATCTATCTGTCATACAGCGAGATTTGCAAGTCTCATCCTAAACACGATGTGCTTCAGGTCTCACCTAACAAATTTTCAGAGTCCAGCCCACACTGAGCATTCAATACCAGAGAGTTTGTGACTGCTCTGCAAAGTAAAGAAAAACATGGAAATGGAGGAAAGGTCCCTAGTCTTTCTCATACAGAGGTTCATTCCATATTTTCCAAAATTAATTTAAAATTACAGATGTTTATAGTACATATTAAAACAGAACAAAAGTCTTTTATAAACTTTTATAAATCAGAGATTATAATACTTATTTAGAAGTGACTAAATATACATATTTCAACTAGTTCTGGCTACGTGGAGATGATGGTTAGTTCTGATATTCTTCCATTTCTCAGACCCTGGGACACAAGAAACTATATTCTCTTTCTTATTAAGAACAAATCCAGATGATTATTTTTCTGAAAACTTACCCTGCAGTGCTTACACTGCAATAGAGTTGTTTTGCCCATATTTTTAGTACTACAAACTCTTCTCTCCTTGCAGAACAAGAAATGTAAAGAGTGGCACAGGGTTCTGTATGGAATACCTGCAGAATTGCTTTCTTCTCTCAGCTGTCCATGAGTGTGAGGTAGTGTGTTATGCACTGAAACTACTATACAATAATACATTTCCCACTTTATCAGTTTTTCTTGTCAGTGCAAAATTAATTTCACAGCTCTTATTTGGAAAGTTATCAAATTAGTTAATCCATGTATCAGGACATTATAAAAATATTGCCTGACATACATTATAAAACTGATAAAACATAGTGCTTGGAAGAGAAGAAATGGTTTCTTTTCAATATGTAAATATATGTGGAGTGTTAATTAATATTTGAGTTATCAAGAGCTGCTACTCAGGAGTATGAAGCAAAGTTCATGAAGCATTTTATGACCAATAACAGTTTTTGTCATCATTGTATGCAACCCATCAGTGTACAATCATACCAGTTAACTTCAGACCAGGACCTATGTGCAGTGGTGACATGGTTGCACAATCTCTGTTTGTTCTTTGATTCTCATACAAAACATCTTTAAGTTAACTATGAAACCATGACATAAAAAGTGAAGGTAATCTTAAAAATCTGTAATTTTTTTTAATAGATGGAGACCTATCACTCAGAAAAGGAACACTGAATAGGAATGATGGTACTTTTGGCAGCTGTAAATTCCTGTTATCAAGGCACTTCCTTTCTCTGAACAACAGGACAATGTTTGTAGTGATAAAGGTGCAGTGAATGAGGGTTTGACAGGCTGAATGAGAAAGCAAAAGCATCTAGACAGAATGGACACAGGAGAACTAGAAATACCAAAGAAAAGGCAATGCTGAGGGAAAAGATTCTGACTTTCTTTTTGAGATAAACTGAGCAATTTTTTTCAACTGTTCCACAGAATATATAAACATTTATTTGCCTTTTTGTATATGAGCTGCACTAATATACACTTTACTATATATGAAGTTCTTATTGATGGAGACTAAAGCATCCCAGCAATAGCTGTCACATTTTTATAAGTATTAAAATATATTTCTCTGTCTCTTTCTAGTGTGTTTATATAATTCCACTGTCTGAAATGGTAGAATCAAGTCTTTAAAAAATGTATAGAGTTAGGACACCCAAAGTGTACAATTTTCTCTGTTGATGAAGGTTTTGTTTATTGACCATATGAAATCATGAAGATTTAATGAACACTAAATTTTAAAATATCATATGAATTATATGATAATAACAGTATTGTCTTGTTGTAACAATGAGACAAGCATTACTAGTAAGAAACTCCTCTCACAACTGGTCATTTAAGGAGCTATTTGGTTAATGGACCTTCTAGGAATGAAAAGTGTGTAAGAACATGAAAACTACAAAATCCATGATGATCCATACTGATCTCTTAGTCCTGAGATTTTTTAATGACTAACCATACCTACATTCATTTTTTTTTAAATACTTTGGTTTTAGATGGATTAGTTCTATTTTATATAATCTTCTTATCTGGAGAAAAACAAACAAGCAAACAAAAAACCCCAAACCCAAACAGATTAATTTCTTCAACCTTAGCACTTTCTTGTCCAAACCCATTGCTAAGTGTTATTAGTGTTGTCAACTCTAGCAAGTTCCAGTACTAAATGTCATTCTTTGATTTCTTCTTCTAGGCCTCCTGTACAGATTGTTAGTGTTAGATTTAAAATAGATCAGTTTTCCTGTATTCATTGACCATCCTATATCTTGTAATGCTAAATTTTAACTGGATGTTGTTGGCATAATGCTACAGAAAAAAACCCTGATGTTTTTAAAATTTTATTTTATTTTTCTTCATCAATATAATAGTTTGGGAATTGATTACTGAAGGATGGAAATGAAAACAAACACTCCTAATAACCAAAATGGCAATACAATCTCAACAGATAGGTGTAGTTCTGCTATAAGAATTTGTTGTGTTCTTTGGTGTACAGCCAAACTCCACCTCATAGCCAAATATAAATTATATCTATATCAGTCTATCAGAGTGGAGTTCTCTTCTGCATGAGAGAAATAGGCAATATGACACCTCTGAAAAAGGAAATTTAATTGATTAATTATTTTCCGCATCTTAGGATTTTTTTAGGTGCAATGCTGCAAGTAGTTTTACAGTAAGTCAGTGTTCCACTCATTAATACTTATGAGCAGACATCATTGTAGATCCAAAGTCCTCACAAGAAGGTGAATGTTAATAAAAGAAGAAAATTAAATGTTATATGTTTGCAGCAAAAACATTTAAACCAATTTGATTATTTATATTACCTTCAGCACCAGAACCCTTTTTCCTGTCAGAATATTTGTGGCAAATTATTTACTGATTTAATAGATACAGTCCTGCATGGTCTTTTAGGAGACTACAAGGTAAATTGCAAAATGTTGAGTAGGAAGCAGATCTGCCAATATCATTAATTTAATGTCTAACTGTGTGTTTATTCACAGTGGTCAGGTGCTATTATAGTTAGTCATGCCTTTATAAAAATGGAGAGCTAAATCCTTCTTCCTGCTGCACTAATATGTATTTCCAAAAAGACATTTTGACTGCATACCAATGTTATTAAAAGTGAAAAAGCATCCAGGTTTGTTTTGTGTAGAAAAGTTATTCCCCTTGGCTAAGAGATTCTGTTCAGCTTTAGAGAGACTTCTTTTCCTTAAAATGGAAGATGGATAGAATACTTTCAAGCTTTTTTGCTTCAAAGAAAAGATAGTATATATTGCCATTGCCCACCAGGACAGTATACACCCTCAGTAGTTATATATAGTTTACTTTGAGATTTCTGCTGTCATCCAACATATGTGAAATTTGATTCTCTTCAGTCTAATGGATAACTAAGCAAACTAATTTTGTTACCTTTGACAGGAAAATAATTCAGTACATATGCAAACAAAATTCAGACTTTATTACAACATGTTGCCTTTTGCTCTGTGAATACATGGGCTGCAGGCAGAATCAAGCAGGGAAACTGATCCCTAAATCTAGCCCACTAACTCTGTCTGATAAAGAAAAGATTATAAAATATTTCCCATATAACAGATGTGTGTGCTTTATTTTTCTCTTTCTTCCTCTACGTTTTAATAAAGGTAAGTAACAAACACATGGCTTACACAAAGAACTAATAATAATTATTCAGGTTTTTTACTGGAACATTAGAAACCTAATGGCATTATTGGGATTGACACATCAATTGCAAAAAGAGTCAAAAAAACTCTGATTTATTTTTTTCCCTGCAACTTTAAATTTTACCAGGGCAAGGCATCAGTGATTACAATAACATTTTAAATATATGTGCATGTATATGTATGCACACACAGACAAGGTGAAAATGATAAACAAGTGTAATCGCTGGTGATTTTGCCTGAAAATTCCTTGATATTGTAACTGCAAGTGGATATCCGTACTGCAGTTTTGTCTCTTTCCCCCGCCCTCCAAGTACACTATGGTTTATTCATTTCTGTTAAATTTACCTCAATATTTATTTTAAATGTCATGTCTTCTTCCCCAACTCTTCTAAAAATAACTTGAGAGATGAGAGTCATGCTGGAAGGAACTGATAAGGTCATAATTATTTTTTTTTGCTTTCTCAGTGACACATATTGTAATGTTTTGTAGCTGGGGAAAGCTTGAGTGTAGCCTAATAGGCTCATTATTAATAGAACTGTCTGGTTCTGATACAACTGAAAGTTTTTCCCGTCTTTGGATTGTTATTCTTGTATGTTGAACATGTAATCATTTAGAACAGAAGAGAAAAGATGGGAAAAGTATAAGCAGCGAAAAAAAATAGTGTGATATCAGAACAACACTGAGGCAACGTTAAGACAATACTGTGCTGTAACAGAAGATAGGAACTGCTGTCATAGATGATATTCCTTGTCTGTCCTCAATACTGACTATTTTCCTGCTTCTTAAAAAGAGATTGAAAGTGCTGTTATCATGTCAGAGCATTACATACAGTGTAAGCCTGAGTTTTTCTAGGAATTCAATGTAGTTTTGTTTAACATCATTTTATGAAGACTAGTTATTAAAATAAGTATTTGATTTTGTACTTCTTTTAGAACACATCTAATAGATATTCTGACTTTGGCAATAAATATTGGCTGATCTTCTTCCAAATAATGTTCAACTTATCATTCTCACATTTTTTTTTATTTCCATATACAACTTCCCTCTGACTAGTGCTCATGTGCATTGAATGTTCTCTAATGAGAGACTAGAGGTGGTCAAACACTGATGCAGGACAGGTAACTAGTTTCTGATCATCCCATTAAAATTCAGAAAATAACAAAAAAGAATCAGGATTTGCTGAAGAGATTTAAATTTTGAGATGTATTTCAAATTAAAGACCTAGTGATCACTTAGAAAGTGATCCTTTCCTTAACTTATGGTGTCATTCAGTACTATTCTTCAGCCCCAATTGTTAGAAAAATATTCCTTGCATCCCTTCAGAAATGTAACAGTCACAGAAAATGTGAGAAAACAGATTTTACCTCTGATCAACAAAAATAACTCAATGTCACATGTGAATAATCTTTAAAATAACACTTTAATAAGAGACTTCTCCTGAATGTCATGGAAAAGAACAAATGAAGCAGATGAAGATCTATTGCAGTAACTCACATGCATGTGATTAGAAAGATGACAGTGAAAATATAAAGAATTAAGGAATCCAAACAGCTTAGAGTAAGAGAAGATGAATGGATGGACAAAGATCAATAATGTCGAATGCATCTGAGCTATCAGGCACCAGCAAAGAATTGATTGATCCAGAGCCTGAACTAATTAAAGTGTCATTGGTCACCTATAGCCCTCCAGTTCTCTGTAGATTTCTAAAACAAGCTTTGATCTTTGGAAGCAATAAACAGATGACAGTGTGATTCAATTAGATTAGTACTCATCTGTCTAAAAGACTTTATTTTTCCTGTGAAGGTAAGCTTATAGCAAGGTTTCAGCTTTATTGCTAATCACCATTTATAGCTTTCTATTCTTTTCACACCACTGAAATTCTATTAATAACATAAAATATCAAAATAAGTTATCCTACCACTTAAGGATTTATAATTATTGTCATTTTTCTCAGTCTACATTTTGCCATATACTTTTCAGCACAGCTGTATATATTTATTTTACATAACTGTATCTTGTATTGCTCAAGTTACATTTAAATGAATTATTTGTTACTGTACTATTTTCTTCAGAGTTGCCTTTCATTTCTTTTCAGAGCTATGTCATTTTTCTTAATTGTCAGTTTCCTTTCCTGATGGCCAAAATTTTTCTTGTTTCTTCATCTTCTTGACTTGAGCCAAATCTAATACAATATTCATTAAATTCATGTCTCACTACATTTTTACTGACATAAGTTAAAGAGGTATCATTCATCCATTTTAATTCTTTCTTTTTTTTCCTTTTCTTCTTTATTTCTGAATCCCTTCTCATTTATCAGTATGTTGAGCTACACTTTCCCTCTCAGATAATTCCTGGAAGTGAAGTCAAGGACATACTTTGCTTGAAAATTCATTTCAAATGAAATGATACAGGTTTGAAAAACTGCACATGGGATTTAGGTCCCTTATTTTATTTAAAGTTATGTAATTAGCCAGAGGTCCGGGAACACTTATTAACCTCAAACCCCTTAATTTTAAGGATGGAAACACATGCTTTAAGATAAATAAATATTATAATGTGTAAATTTAAAATTGTATTTTAATATTTTTCCATATTTTAACTTTTTACATAATCTGTGGTAAATCTGTCAAGTTCAAGGTGAGTCTTTTGATGCCTGTGATTGGACCTTCACAGGGATTGAGTGATTCTTGTGTTTCATTAATGATTTTCAGTACAAGACAAGTGGCTGAACATACAGGCTGATTTTACAGCATCATCTGTAGATGAAGTGTTTCTCTAACAATTTAAACTATTTAATGTTTCCTTGACTTCTTTCATTCTTTTTATGTTCATGACTATTCTTATTTCAGCTAAAACATACTTGACTATAAGAGAAGTTTTGCCCACATAATCCATCAACCATCATAAATACATTGTTTCTCAAATACATCTCATTTTAATGCAAAGGCCAAAAATTACTACACAATAAAGCAAAACATCTGAATCTCACTAACAAATTAATAAAAAACTTTAATTTTTAACTCTGAAAAAAGAAAATAGTCAATGTTAAACTGTTAGTATATATGAAATATACTATGTTGATAGGTATTATTTCACTCTTTTTTTTGTATTCGCTTATACCCATCTCGTGCCTCTTAATTTATAATTAAATTGTAATCTGTTAGAAGAAGGAATCACTTGTTTAAATTTTAACAGTTGTAGCACACCATTATTGTTCCCAGTTAGAATGGACTATTTCCTTACAAAAGATAACAGGCAAGATATATATGGTTGCATACTTTAAGCACCCACCTTTGCCTAATAATACCAACAAGTACCTGCTTAATTACGATAGAATGACTGAAAATTTTAGTTATTCTTTTCTCCATTAATTTTTTTAAGAGAAGCTAGAAATCAATGTAGTGCACTTACAGGGGAGCCACCTTATATTATTCAAGAGAAGCTACTTAAGAACACTGATATTTCAGACTAGGATCTTGAGCAACATTCAGTAGTACATACCAGCTTCCTCTCTACACTCAGTATTCAGAACACAAGGATCTACTCTGAGAGTGTCTCATCTATGAAGTTGCTGAATAAAAAGAAATCTGGAGTTGTTCTTTGACTGGTGTTGTTGATGTGGAGCCCATTTGTCAGATACAAGAATGATTCTTACTCGAGTTTTCAGAGAGAGAATGGTAAGGGAAAGCTTAGATTATTTAATCTCAGTATTAGTTTTTGTTATAAGTGAATTACAGAGCACCTTCATGCTGATGGCACCTCAAAAAGTGATCAAAAAATATGTACTAATGACAATAAGAATATGAAGAAACCAAATATATGCTTTGTGGGATCAAGGTGTATACTTAAATGTAACAAGATATATGGCTTCAGTTGGAATTGGACTCACTTGTATGCCTTGAATATGTCCAAATTCAGATGAATTTGGATGCATCTGCCCAAATTCAGATGTTTACAGTATAACATCAGTATCAGAGCTAGTCAGTCTAGGTTACCTATATAGTCACCGGAGGGAAATAGGCACATTTACAATGTGATTCATCCTATTCTTAAGTGGGTGTTTAAAACAGGCAGGGTGAATCACATTGTAAGATTGCCTATTTTTCTGCATTCATGAGGAAGGAGGCCTAGGTGTACACGTCTGTGTAGAACATGCTAACAGTTAAACAAGAAGAATGCCACCCAAAACAGTAGTCAATCAGTTCCAATATCACTGTGTTGTTTTCTACTTCAGTGTTACTTACTTTTCTCAATCTTATTAATTTAATTTTCTGCTAGAAACATTTGTTTGTTTTGTTTAACTCAGTTTCTTAGATACTTGAGTCCCTTGTATTATTACTGTATTTTGTATAATTATATGGCTTTTATTTTCTAAGCAGTTCTTCTACCATCTGTATAAAATATGATCAAGGTACTATTGTACTGCATAAAAAGGAAATTAATAAAGTTTCTTTTTCCAAAGACTTTATTCTAAAATATTGTTATATGCATTCTGTGAAGGTTTGTCCTTAAAACACAAACTACTTTTATTAATGAAGCACTTATTTACAAGATAAAAATGCAGTACATTTGAACTCGATAAAGATTTTTATCCTGATGTTTAAAATCCTTTAAAATAGGATGTCTATACTGGAAAACATGATAAGAAGTAAACTGAATCATCAGTTCAGAGATATATTGAGAAATACACATTTTAAAAATGTTTCTGGAATGAGGGCTATGAATACAGTTTGATATATTATCTCTCAGAAGAAGGAAGACTTAAATGTGACATCCAGAATTTTAAATGAAAATGGTTTACATATTCTGAATATTTAAAATAACTAAGATGGCTAGCATGTGTTTACTTTGAGATTACAGAGATTAAAAAATACATTTTGATACATATTTCCAGCAGAGAACTTAATTACTACAGGAAGAAGTATCTTCTCCAAAACTGATTTACAACTTGTGACCTGTCATACCAATGTCCATGATATTATATATTAGTTTTATCTAATTTTATCTGCTGTTCTTTACACTCTAAATGAATGTGACCTATGCTTCCATAGCATTAACAAAACAAAATAAATTTTCTGAAAAATCTCCTTACTAAAACTGATGTAAAGCACCTCAAAAACTAGGTTCACATCACTGAGATACGATTATTGGATTATCTTAATTAAAAATCAATTCATGTTGCTTTATCAGTGACATTTTCCTTCAGTTTGTTTGTTTGCATGTTTGTTTGTTTTTAAAGCAAGTTTTAGGTATTAAGAGATTTCCTATTTGGCAGAAAAGAAAAAGTTGCAATTCGATAAACTTTATGTAGGTGGAAGAAACTGAAAGACCTTGTAGTGGTATGAAACTGGTAAAGATCAAAAACAGTTTTTCCTGTGTATAAGATTGTTTATTCTCTATCCTCAATGCTCTTTTATCTAATGAGTAGTATTTTGAGAACAATATAGAATTTAATTACATTTTTTAACAGGATCTAACATAAGGTATGTTCAAAAAAGTACCTCTGAGGAGCTACAACATTAATATCTTCTAAGGAGACTTCGTGGTGACCAGCCAAGCTGCAAGCTGAGGTGCACCTGTTGTCCTACACATTTAACAAGCAGTATATATATGAAAAATATAAATACAATAACATAAGTGATTTGGGTTTACTTTTCTATCTTGCTTGTCATTTTTATTATATTTTGTGGTAGGTAAGTTTAGTTACAAACTTAATCATGTTCCTAAGACTTATGAGTCTTTGTTATCAATTAGCAGTTTCCACTGTCATGTTCTTCCCCTTGGTTCTCAGTGTTCTACATGAATTTAAGAATTAAGATTTTTTTTTTTATATTTGCTTCTTGCCTACTCTGGAAGCCAAACATTTGAGCTTAACAGTCCTTGAAAGATCTGCAGTCTTTTATTCACTCCTAAAAGAAGTTAATTGCTTTTACTAAAGCCACTGAGATTCCCACCTCCCACCATGCAAATATGTGAAGCTGAAAATGAAGATTCAATTTGCTTGCCTCAATTTAGTTGCCTAATTCTAGCTAAGATACCTTAGGATATCTCACACACTTTACAACCAGTGCTCCAGAAAAGCACAGATCTCATTTAAGTCACATGTCATATCTGTCAATTACAGATGGCTTGGATACATTAAGTACCTCAGCTGCTAATAGATACCTTTGGATAGCCAACTGAATTAAGACAGGAAGCATCCTGAGTAAGTAACAACAAACAAATGCAAAATTCCTGCTATGCTAGTGCAAGGTCTAAAAAAAAACCCAACACATTTTCACTGTGTTTCTCTATATTTACGTGAAATAACTTACATGAAAGTAGTCTAGAATTTGTTATTCCATGCTTAAGAACCTCCGTTATACCAATGAAAATTTTCCAATTTCACATGAAACTCAATAAAGCAAGACACGTAAAATATATGTGCAGTATCTGTGAAAGAATTTTTGAAGAATTTCGTTGCTATGATATGTTCCCTTTATGAAAGAACAGAAATTATTTGTTACTTAGCTGAAAATATCACAGTGGAATAAAAGTGAGATGTGCATTTTGTTTATTGAGCTTCTGCTATTAAAAGGACATGGCTATTTGCAGAAAATGGGTCTCTGCCTATCACCTATTATAAAAAGCATGTTTCAAACTTGTCCAAGATATAAAAGAAACTAGTTTTCTTGATTTTTCTTGACCTCTCTTTTCCTTCCCCATTTTTGTTGTCCTGCCTCTGTTAGACTTTTTCTGCTGAAAAATGACAATGGCACATCTGAAGCCTAATTGTATGGAAGAAATGGACACAGAGGCAAAATCACTTTTGTAAATATACTTGAACTTTTCAGCATAAAAGATTCTGCCTGTTGTTTGACAAATTTCATTTTTCCCCTTTCTGTCCTTCTGTGTTCAACTTTCTCTTTGTTATGTTAATGCTTGAGATTTTTGAAATGCATTAAGACATAAAAGTAAATTGGAAGCACTTAGCCATTGCTATGTTATAAAACTCTCTTCTGAACTCTAAGCTGAAACTGATGTTCAAAGGATAATAAAGGGATTTAAGTTAGTTTGAAACAAATGAACAATAGCTTCATCTGATAAAATGTTTTAAGGGAGTGGGTGGAATTTAGTAAGGGATTGATAAACTTATCATCAGAATCAGAAAGAAAAAGGAATTTAGGCACTTAAATTTTGATCCTGAAACCCCCATTCAGCTGCTGTTTTAATAGGTGGCATGGGTTTGTATTTTTTTGTTATGTTTTTTTTTTTATTTTTTAATCTTATTGTTCTCTAGGCAAGTGGAAGATCTATTCTGGTTCATATATAGAAATACATTGTTTAATTAGAAGAAAAAAATCAGTGTTTTCCTCTTGCCTATTCCTTGCTGAACCATCACAGACTGAAGGAGAGATGAATCTCATTTAACAGTGGTCACCCAACAGATAGTATCTAATTTAAGTTTGTTGTCAATAGTGATTTGTCCCTTCCTAAGTCAGATGTCAGACATAATCAGTACGAACCTTCTTTGCAGGTTCTGACTTTTCTTCACAAACTGTAGAGAGAAAATGAACTTAGACTAGATACTAAAGATAAATGATAAAACTTGGATCAAAATGAACCCCAGTGCAGCTAAAAAGCTTCTTATATACTTTGAGGCCCTCCATTACATGATTTCATTTTGTACCTAATTACGCTACACCCCATTAAAGCAATGTGCTCCCTACAAAGATACTCCTTTTTTTTTTTTTCCTAAGACATAGATGATGCTATCCATCTGTAATAAACATTCCCCATGATTCCAGTTTGTGGACTATGAAAAATCATCACCTTTTTACTGCATGTAATTAAAAACAAAAACAAAAACAGAAACAGAAACAGAAACAGAAACAGAAACAGAAACAGAAACAGAAACAGAAACAGAAACAGAAACAGAAGCAAAAACAAAAACAAAACCAGCAACCAACTAAAGAAACCTTCTATCTTTAGGGAAGTTAGCTTAGCATCATCTTACAAGTTACTTAGTATAAAGAAGGTTTTTCATTGATGAAAAAAAAAGAAAAAAATAAATCCCTCTGGGAAAGGGCAAGTACATGACTAGGTGTATAAAAATGGACTAAAAAGGAAAACTATATAAAGGCATTTTTTTAGAAGGTGTGACTTCTGATCTCCATGTTATGATTTTTTAACATAAAATACCTAAAACCTAGTTCTGCACATAGCTATCTGAGTCCACAACAGCATGAATATTCTTTCTCTTTTCTACTGTACGATTTTTAATTTAAGAACTGAAAAAGTAGTTAATACCCCAAGCAGTGAGATAGATTGCCCATTTTTATTGCAATTAAAAATAAATGTCTGAAATTATCCATCCCATTCCTCATCAATGCCTTTTTGTGTATTATTGTGCATTAAAATACTGTATGTTACTTTGTATTAAGACATTCCAATAAGGACTTAAGTCTACCCTCTATTTAATTTTAGGCACTTAAGGTGCAACCTGCATGGGAAGCTCAATTATTCTAGTCTCTTTGAATAGTCAGTAAGAGAAACAAATAGTTTGGATTCATGTCACCCAAATGCCTAAAATGTTAATTGGAGACCTGTTAACTATATATTGAGGTGACTAGGCTCTATCTAGGTCTATAAGTTGTGTCATGAATCCTGACCTGACAAATATTGTATGTCAGCTACCTGCTATGTGCAATTCTAACAAACGCAGAGTTTCTACTATGTGAAAGATTGTTTGTGAGCTTATACACACGCAAAAAAGCAGGTCACAAATTTAAACGTTACCTCAGTGTGGTATAACAGTAATTTTAATAATACCCAGTTTGTGAGATAGATAAATTTGTATTACACAGATATAGGGCCTAGAAAACTTAAAAGAAGTCATTGGAGGAGCTGAGCTTTCTTTGTCTGGAAAAGAGGAGGCTAAAGGGAGGTATAATAGCTGCCTACAGTATTTGAAGGGCAGTTACGAAAATGATAAAGCCAAATTCTTCCCAGTAGACAATATAACTACTGAGAGAGTTGGGGTTGTTTAGCCTGGAGAAGAGAAGGCTGCAGGGACACCTTATTGCAGCCTTTGAGTACTTAAAGGGGGCTTATAAGAAAAATGGGAACGGACTTTTTAGTAGCGTTTGTAGCAATAGGACAAGGGGTAATGGTTTTAAACTAAAGGAGGGTAGATTCAGACTAGATATAAGGAAGAAATTTTTTACAGTGAGGGTGGTGAAACACTGGCACAGGTTGCCCAGAGAGGTGGTAGATACCCCATCCCTGGAAACATTCAAGGTCAGGCTGAATGGGACTTTGAGCAACTTAATCTAGTTGAAGATGTCCCTGCTTATGGCAAGTGGGGGTTATACTAAGTAACCTTTAAAGGTTCCTTCCAATCCAAACCATTCATTCTATGATTCTGTGATACAGATCTCCAGACTTCCCCTCAACCACCAACAATTCTATCATTTTTTGATTGTGTGATTCAGGATTCTACAGTGTCAAAGAAGAAAAATGAATTTTTCAGTTTTCTAATGTCTGTATAATGTTTGTTTTGTGTTCTCTCAGGTATTTGGATGTGAGGAAGATAAATATCAGCAACCTGCCACTTTAGCTAGAATTCTGGCCTTCAGCAGAGTCTAAGAGCTCAAAATGCTATGTCAAAGTAGTTCTGAGTCTTTTTGAAAGAGTGTATATTACTTCATGTAATTAATCTTGCAATCTCATAACCATGGCCTCTATTTGTGCCTCAGTTATTGTTTATGCTGACATCTGTTGATGTTATTCTGGCAGTAAGGTGTCTAGAAAATAATAAGAATCAGTTTCCTTCATATGTAATTTTGCCCATATTTTTAACTGAAAAATATGTGATCAAAAGTATACATCTTTGTCTAATTTGCACTGTTTGTGTAAGAGAACTATTTTTACAAGCCTAAATCATATCTTTTTGTGTCAAGGTCAATAGTGGATAGGCTATTAGCTCTATAAATGTGAATAAGGTTGGATGAAAAGAAATATGAGTTGCAATTTCAAAATATGCCTTTTATAACCTTGGTATTCTGATACTCAGATTCTCAGTAAAAGGAATTTATTGATCTTGGGATAAAGAATAATGAGTGAAAAACAAAGCAGGAGAGGACTAATTCAGCTCTAATGAGACTGAACATCAAGCTATTCAAGAATGGAAATAAAAAGATAAATGATCAGCTAAACTGTCAGAAATAGAGAAATGATCTTGTAATATTCCGCATTGTTTTCTTTTCCACTAAGTTTGGATTGGTTTTATTTCTCACAACATTTTCTCTACTAATTTAGTGCAACATTGCTTTTAATTTTCTTACAAAGTCCCTGTTTTCAGTTAAAAAATGACATTTTTATCACTGAAATCTTGATAATGTCAGAATAAATGTGATACACATGCTGAGTTTTAGTAAAATGTATGGAAATTCAATAATAATTTACCAAAACCTATTTTTTTTAGAAATAGATTAATTTTCAACAAAATAATATTCAAACTGATTACATATACACCTCAGACATATTTTTCCCTCCTTCTTTTATACACATGAATAGAAGATTATAAGGCATATGGAAGTCCTTGAGGAATTTTTAAAGTCTCTGCATAACTTGTAACTTCACCTGTACTAGCATGCAAACTATGTGGGGATTCTGCTGAAGGACAACTGTACACCATGCAAGGACTTGAGAATTTAAATGTTGGAGAATTTTATCATGTCATTATATGTAATACCTAAATTATCCTGTCTCTGTCAAACATCTTTAAGTGATCCCTTTATTTTCATTTCCACCAAGTCTAGCTCTGATTATTGCATTATGACTATAAAGTTCATTATGTTTCTGTATGACTGTAAACTTCATTATGTTTCTGTGTTAAAATGTAGAGATGTTGGAAATATTTGTTGTTAACTTTAATTTTATTTAATCATTGCACACTCCAGAAGAGTTAATATATTTGTGAGATTTTTTTCCTTAAAATAAGCAGTAAAATCACTGAAAATGTGTTGCAACATATATTAGTCCTGTGAAATTAACATGCATTGCTGGATGTACAAAGTTAATGATTGTCATATTTGAACTCCTTTGAAAAGATAATGATGCTTACAGTTTCAGCTACAGAAGAAAACCCTTAGGGTATTTGCTATCTGACCCACAGTTCTTTAAGTTCTGACTGAAATATATACACCACTAAAATCAGGGGCATGACTATCAGAAATTTTGTTTTCACTGCTTTGTTTTTTCTGCTGTCTGGAAAATTCAGGATGATTTCACTACATCCTTCCACTATTTCCTAGGAAAAAACATCTTAGGCATTTTCTGAATTCTTCAGAACCTCATTATGTACAGTATAGTATATATACAACATAAAACAGTAAAATGGTTTAGTAATATAAATCATGATTCAGCTTGCTTATTAGGAACACAATAAGCATATATTCAATAACTAGGTACTTTGATATTATGATACTACAGACATAAATAATTCAACTTACTCTGTTGAGCTTACTGGGAGTTTCCTGGACTGAATCTGTCTCATTACATATGAAGTCTTCATAAATAGTTATAATTTTTTCATTTGTCATTAGAATTTCACATTTTAGGTTTATTGCATTTCAGTAATGGTTATTTGGGTTACCTTTGTGTGTAGTGAATAGCGAGAATGTGATCAATCTTCTAAAAGCCATCAGTGCATCAATAATACAATAGCTATCAAGCAACCAAGATATCAGTATAGTACATGAATCTAGTAGGCACAGAAGACCTCTGAGGGCATTTGTTCATGTCAAAATTAAATCACTTCATCGCTCGTTAAAGTTTTCACTCTTTTTCTTCTGTAAAATATATAAACATACCTTTTTTCTTCTGGGTGGACTCCTCCCTTTCTACCTTCGTTCATTAATTTCTTCATAATTTAAAGATCATTGCAAGTCACATAACCAGAAACTAGTGAGCCTAAACTGTGTTAAGAATTTGAAAATGCATCCAATAGAGTCTTATCAAACCATATAGCATACTCAGATAAATGCACTGGGATCCTAAACTACTTTTTCTCAGTATCATTACTTACCACAGAATTTGTAACTTATTTTCCCACTTAAAATAAAATTACCTTGTAGTCTAGTGATTACAAGGAAAGAGAGAAAAGAAAGGAAAACGTATTGAAAGGAAAAAAACCCAGAAATTTGTTTAAATACAAGCCACTTTTATTTTATTCAGTGGCTACCTATTAGTCACATTTTAATGGAGGGTGTTGTTTCAGTTTTACTGTGTATAAGTTTCATTTAAGTAATTCTTTTTAATCAGTTTGTCTATTTCACAAAGATCTTTAAAGAGATAAATATTTAATATTTATAATTTTATTTTATTCAGTGGCTATTCATTACAGTTCTAAGGAACAGACATACCCCTCAGTACCTTTTCTGGAAATAACAATGATTTCCTTTCTTTTTCATATTTCTTTTCTTTCTGAACTCTCATACCCTGCATTGAAATAAAAAGGCACAGCAAAACATATCACTGCATTTTTATTAATTAAAAAAAATATTTTGAAGTCCAAGAAACTTAGATCTAGTGTAGTCAATATCTAGCCATAACTTGTTAGTTTCTGTTTTAATGCAAAAGAAGCATTAAATCAAAATCCCCAAATATTTAATTTCCATCTGTAATTAAAAATAGTCCTCAAAATGTATAAAAAAGTCTTCTGCTAGGGGCTGACTTTCAAACCAGAAAACAAATGTTGCTGTACATAAAACATAAATACTGTGACTGTAAAAACAAAATGATATAACAAACCTTATTTTCATTCAATCTTACTACTAAAATTCATGTTGAAGAAATCACCTTTGTCATTTCATTATATCGGAAGCCACATACAAAATGACAAGTATTAGTGATTCTTGTAAGTATGCAGAACAGTGATCTAAACAAGGTTTAAATGCCCAGCTTTGATGACAGTTAGGTTGGATTATTATGATGGGTCCCATTCTGAGGTGCCTATCAGGAAGAACGCTTAGAAATAGCTTATATAATAAAAAAAAAGGGTGAGACATCCAAATGAGATGTCTCAACACCTGCATTTTAGTCATTATTTGTCCCTTCCTTACCTATTTTGTCCTCTGATTCTTTTACTGTTATTTCTATTTCCAGCAAGTGAATAGGATAGATACCCAGACTTCAAAAAGCTAATATAACCCTTCTTGCTAGCAAGGCCGTTACTAAGGATAAAATATCACATAGAGCAATTTGCTTAACAGCATCAAAAGTCAAACCACAATTTATAATATCGACAAGCTTTCTTCAGAAAAGTGAATGTGTGCACACACATATACATATTATACATGCATGATGGTATCTTCATTGGTGCTATTATACATTAAAAATGATAGCCTGTGGTGGGTTGAACCTGGCTGGATGCCAGGTGCTCACCAAAGCCACTCTATCTCTTCCTTTCTCTGCTGGACAAGGGAGAGAAAATATAATGAAAGGCTCATGGGTCAAGATAAGGATGGGGAGATGACTCAGTAATTACCCTCATGGGCAAAACAGGCTTGACTTGGGGAAATCAGTTTAATTTTATTAACAATCAAAATCAGCGTAGGATAATGAGAAATAAAAACTAAATCTTAAAACATCTTACCCCCATGCCTCCCTTCTTCCTGGGCTCAACTTCACTCCTGAGTTCTCTACCTCCTCCCCTGCCAGCGGCAGAGGGGTACGGGGACTGAGGGTTGCAGTCACACATTCTCTCTGCAACTCCTTCCTCCTCAGGGGGAGGACTCCTTACACTCTTCCCCTGCTCCAGCATGGGGTCCCTCCCACGGAAGACAGTCCTCCAAAAACTTCTCCAATGATGTGAGTCCTTCCCATGGGCTGCAGTTCCTCATGAACCACTCCAGTGTGGGTCCCTTCCATGGGGTGCCGTCCTTCAGGAACAGACTGCTCCAGTGTAAGTCCGCTATGTAGGGTCACAAGTCCTGCCAGAAAACCTGCTCCAGCATGGGCTCCGCTCTCCATGGGGCCATGGGTCCTGCCTGGAGCCTGCTCCAGCACTGGCTTCCCAAGGGGTCACAGCCTCCTTTGGGTGCATCTACCTGCTCTGGTATGGGGTCCTCCATGGGCTGCAGGTGGATGTCTGTTCCACTGTTAACCTCCATGAGCTGCAAGGGGACAACCTGCGTCACCACTGTCTTCACCACGAGCTGCATGGGAATCTCTGCTCCCGCACCTGGAGCACCTCCTCCCCATCCTTCTTCACTGACCTTGGTGTCTGCAGGGTTTTTTCTCTCACATGTTCTCACTCCTCTCTCACAGCTGCTGTTGTGCAGCAGTTTTCTCCCTTCTTAAATAAGTTATTACAGAGGTTCTACCACCGTCGCTGACTGGCTCAGCCTTGGCCAGCGGCAGGTCCATCTTGGAGCTGGCTGGCATTGGCTCTATCAGACAGGGGAAGCTTCTAGCATCTTTTCACAGAAACCACCCCTGTAGCCCCACCACTATCAAAACCTTGCAAACCCAATGCATAGCCAGCTTACTGAAAAATATAAACAGCAGTTCACATCTGGCCAAACCTCCAAGGAATTCCACCCCACCAAGTGGGTTTAAAGAATTTATTTTCTTCCTTTTATATTCTGTACTATAAGTGTAATATTTAAAGTACCTCATCACAGCTAAAAGTTCCTAAACAAACAAGATGAAGAAAGATCTGTAGCTTCACCTTGCAGTATGGAGTTTAGCTATTTGTTATCAAGATATTCTTGTAAAAGTCAGTCTTAAGATTCAATGGAAGTTTTGCTGGGGTTTATTTATTTATTTGTTTGTTTGTTTTGTTTTATTTTTATTTTGTTATTGATGTGGAATTGTTCCGAGTGATTAAGCTTATGACACTTGTTTTCAAAATGATGTTGAACTTATTTTGCTTCTGCATTTATCAGAATAAAATTAAATCACAAAATCACAGGACCACAGAATGGTAGGGGTTGGAAGGGACCTCTGGAGATCACCTCGTCCAACCCTCCTGCTTGAGCAGGTACACCTAGAGCAGAGTGCACAGGACCACATCCAGGCAGGTTTTGAATATGTACAGAGAAGGCGACTCCATGACCTCACTGGGCAGCCTGTGCCAGTGCTCTGTCACCCTCACAGTAAAGAAGTTTTTCCTCATATTCAGGTGGAACTTCCTGTGTTCCAGATCGTACCCATTGCCCCTTGTCCTGTTGTTGGTTACCACTGAAAAGAGTCCAGCCCCATCCTCCTGACACTCATCCTTCAGATATTTATAAGTTTTGACAAGATCCCCCTTCAGTCTTCTCTTCTCCAGGCTGAACAAAGTCAAGTCTCTCAGCCTTTCCTCAGAAGAGAGATGCTCCAGTCCCCTGATCATCTTGGTAGCTCTCCGCTAGACTTGCTCAAGTAGTTTCCTGTCCTTCTTAAACTGGGGGACCCAGAACTGGACACAGTACTCCAGATGTGGTCTCACTAGGGCAGAGTAGAGGGGGAGGATAACCTTCCTCGACCTACTGGCCACACTCCTTTGAATGCACCCCAGGATACTGTTGGCCTTCTTGGCCACAAGGGCACATTGCTGGCTCATGATCAACCTGCTGTCCACCAGCACTCCCAGGTCCTTCTCAACAGAGCCGCTTTCCAGCAGGTCAGCCCCCAACATGTACCAGTGCATGGGGTTGTTCCTCCCCAGGTGCAGGACCTTACACTTGCTCTTGTCAAATTTCATGAGGTTCCCCTCGGCCCAGCTCTCCAGCCTGACCAGGTCTTGTTGGATGGCAGTACAGCCTTCCAGTGTATCAGCCACTCCTCCCAGCTTGGTATCATCAGCAAACTTGCTGAGGGTACACTCTGTCCCTTTCCCCAGGTCATTGATGAATATGTTGAACAGGACTGGACCCAGCACAGACCCCTGGGGAACACCACCAGTTACGGGCCTCCAACCAGACTCTGCTCTGTTGTTACAACCCCCTGAGCTCTGCCGTTAAGCCAGTTCTCTATCCACTTCACTGGCCACTCCTCTAACCCGCACTTCCTAAGCTTATCTATGAGGATGTTATGGGAGACAGTGTCAAAAGCCTTGCTGAAGTTGAGGTAAACAACCTCCACTGCTCTCCCTTCATCGACCCAACCAGTCATGCCATCATAGAAGGCTATCAGGTTGGTGAAACATGATCTCCCCTTGGTGAATCCATGGTGACTACTTCTGATAATGTTTTTTTTTCCTCTGCATGCTTGGAGATGACCTACAGGATAAACTGTTCCATGACCTTTCCGGTGATGGAGGTGAGGCTGACTGGTCTATAACTTCCCAGGTCCTCCTTCTTGCCCTTTTTGAAGATTGGAGTGACATTTGCTTTCATCCGGTCCTTGGGCACCTCTCCTGTCCTCCATGACCTTTTAAAGATGATGGAGAGTGGCTTCGTAAGAACATCTGCGAGCTCCTTCAGCACTCATGGGTGCACCCCATCAGTGCCCATGTATTTGTGAGGATCCCATTTGCCTAAATGATCTCTGACCCAATCCTCTTCAACCAAAAGGAAGTCCTCCTTTCTCCAGACTTTTCCTTTCTCCTCTGGGGGCTGGGATGCCTGAGGGCCAGCCTTAGCAGTAAAGACTGAAGCTAAGGCAACCTTCAGTAACCCTGCCTTCTCTGCATCCTGCATCACCAGGGCACCCACCTCATTCAGTAGTGGGCCCACAGTTTCCCCAGTCTGTCTTCTACTGCTGATATATTTGAAGAAGTCCTTCTTGTTATCCTTGACATCCCTTGATAGGTTTAGTTCCAAGTGGGCCTTGGCATTCCTTGTTGCATCTCTGCATACCCTGACAACACTCCTGTATTCCTCCCAAGTGGCCAGTCCCTTTTTCCACATACTGTAAACCTCCTTCTTCCATTTGAGTTTTTCTAGAAGCTCTTTGCTCATCCATGAGGATCTCCTGGCTCTTTTGTTTGTCATCTTCCTCCTAGGGATGCACCAATCTTGAGCTTAGAGGAAGTGGTACTTGTATATTGTCCAGCTCTCTTGGATGACCCTACCATCTAAAGACCTAACCCATGGGATTCACGCTTGTTTTTTGATGTTTCTTGCCTGTACACTTCTCCCAGAAGACTTAATAAAAAATGAGGAAAGTCAAGCTGGATGGTGTGTGCTAATGATTTATAAAGCTAGTTATTTCAGACCTATAAAATTTATTCTATTGAACATTGGTGCATGTATCTTAAATACTGTATATTTTAACTGTATAGAACTAAGAAAAGAATCTTGTTCTCTAACTGTCATGCCTTTTTTTTAAAATTTCCCAAGGTTTAATATTTGGAGAAAAAATAGTTTCTTTGTTTGTTGCTATGATATTTCAAATCCTAGAATGTTTAAGAACAGAAGGTAGTCCTGATGTACCTTGAAAGATAGAATGTGAATGCTGTGAATCACTCTGGTGTTAATTAGAACCCATTGCACTTAAGATTCCTTTTCCTATTTTCCCCTCTGCCCAAACATGCATGAATACACTCTGATGTACCTAAAGGCAAATGATTGGCTCACTGTTCTAGACATGAGAGAAAATTATATATTTCTTGAAAGAGGACAAAACTGAATCTATTACCTGACTTTAGTCAGTGTTCACTGAACTACCAAATAAAACTGAAGTTCCTTCTTTTTAAGGACCTTAAAACCCAAGGGACCCAAGGGACCAAAATAAAATCGTAACTAAATGTTATTTAGCCACATTATTCTGTAACTGATAAATATATATAAACTTTAATTGATAAATATATGTTAAAGTCACTGTAATTGGATTGTATAAATAAATAAGTAATAACAATAAATGTCTCAATGTGTAAAGGAGCCAAAAAGTTGTAGAACTGCAGAAACTTTTCCCACCGAAACTCACTTCAAAATTGTCCGGAGAAAAATTCTGAGGCCTTGTCACAGGGTGAAGCCTAGCTAAATGGACATGTTCAGATAAGTAAGACCTTGACTATATCTGCCTAGCTCAGTTTTTCTGCATTTATCTTGTAATTTATGAAAAAAACAAAGAAGCAAGAAATTATTTTTATGTAGATGTTGCTAAATGCATACTTTTTATAACATAATTGGAGCTTGAGACTGAAAGATGACAGAAACCTTGTGGCAATCCCTAATTGCCATTGCATACGGAAAAAATCAAAGATGTTGCCCTGGGGTTATGTTTTTAGAGAGGCCATTGGTGGGTTTTGTTGACAATTTGACATATGGAAGTGAGTAGCACCTTCGGAGTGGAGAGGAGCACATCCAAGGTTGACCAGTGCCATGCAGAGGTGTAAGCCCAAGGCATGAGAGAACATCTCTGATGTATCAGACCATTACCAGGAACTGATACATTGCCTGGTCAATGAGCATCCTGCTTCCCTGGGTCCATGCTGCTGGTCCAAACTGGATTTGGAGGGGCCGTGACCCTGACTAGTATGTGTGAAGTGTACATGTGTTGCAGAATAAAAATCTGGGAGCTGGAATCGCTATCCACCCCCTATACACCTCCTGCTTATTAAATAAATTTCAGACTATATGTCGCTGATTGGTGCAGTTCTGTTCTTGCATCCACCTCACCTAAATAATAGAATAGAAATATCTAGTATTTAGTTCTGGATTAGATGTAGAGCAGTAACAGACTTGGATTTATATTGCAATTTATATGAAATTTATGTTTTCCTTCATTTGTGAGTTTTTGTTTAATGTTTTATTCAGCTATCATGTTCTTGATTTTCTTTTGCAGCAGTGCAGTCAATTAGTAAGTGAATAGTATACACAAAAATAGAAATTAGTTGGAAAATCAGAAACAACAATGTTTAAAATGCATACTCTAAAAGCATAATAAAAGTATGTTGTGGTTTAACCCCAGTCAACAACTAAGCACCACACAGCCGCTCGCTCACTCCCCCTACCCCTGTGGGATGGGGGAGAGAATCAGAAGGGCCAAAGTACGAAAACTCATGGGTTGAGATAAGAACAGTTTAATAATTAAAATAAAACAGCAATAATAATAATAATAATAATATAACGAAAAGGAAAATAATGAGCGAGAGAGAGATGAAACCTTGGAAGAAGGGAAAAAAAAAAAAAAAAAAAAAACAAAAAACAAACAAAAAAACCCAGAACTAAACAACAAGTGCTGCAACTGCTCACAACCCACCAACCGACACTGCCAGTCCCCAAGCCGCGATCGCTGCTTTCCCCGGCCAACTCCCCCCAATTAATATACTAGGCATGACGTCACATGATATGGAATACCCTTTGGCCAATTCGAATCAGCTTTCCTGGTTGTATCCCCTCCCCTCCCCGCTTCTTGTGCACCTGGCAGAGCATGGGAAGCTAGAAAGTCCTTGACTAGTGTAAGCACTGCCTAGCAACAACTAAAACATTAGTGTGTTATCACCATTATTTACATACTAAGTCTAAAACACAGCACTGTTCTAGCTACAGTGAAGAAAATCAACTACCCCAGCTAAAACCATGACAAAGTAGTATGTCTTTTTTTGAAAAACAAGCCCTAAATCTAGTATTGCTCTTTCATAACCTGCAACAAGTTATTGCTGTGGAAGAATAACCATTTTAAGACATTAGTTAAATACCCATTTTTTTGCTTAACAGTTTCTTGTCTGTTGTAATACGTACAATGACATAGCTCTGTAAGACTGTGAGGAAGATGCATCCCCTTGATTACACTAACTCAGAAAAATTATTTTTCATAGCTCTGGAGCTTCCTTTGGAGAATACTTTGTCAGTTAACAGAAGCTCGTGTATCATTGTGTTACCTGAGGAATAATCCCTTTTCCCAATTGAATTATACATTATAATGACTGCTATATCACAACTACAGCCTTGCTTTAGGTTCAGTAGGATGCTTAAGGTTAGACAACAATTAGAATTTCAAATCAAACATTTTCAGATAGTACACTTGAATAGTCCTAATTTTGATCCCAGAAATAAAAAGATAATGAATCTCATGAAATATATGTCACTACAATTTACCGGCATTGGAGAGAAATGAATTTAAACATGTGAAGAGTTTGAGGTGACATTTTCATTATCTGGTAGTTAATGTGTTTCCTCCAATTCAATCCAAACTAAAACAAAGATATAGAAATGTTTGATTTGCATTCACTGGCAACAAGCAGAGAAATGTCATGTATTCATGGAATTAAATATTCAGCAGTTATACAGATCTCAAGCCCACAATTCACCTTCTTTTAAGAAAGGTTGCTTTTGTCACTTAGATTGAGAATCTAAGTACTCCTTTTTTAACTGATTATTTTTCAGTATTAGGAAAAATACTTTGTGATTCAAGAAACTTCATCATTACTAATAGTTCTGTTGTGTCAAAGTCTTTCAGAGGGAAACTTGCCTAATTTCTGGAAGACAGTATGTGCCACACTGCTAGCTTTATCACTTTTGCTTTATCTATACTATCTCCACCTCAAGACTGATCATATATATGTTGAAATTTTTTAATTACTAGGTTGAGCTAATTCCTTTAAACTATTTCCTGCACCTTCATGTATGTTTTTTGTAAAAACGAAATTGCAGTTTCAAATTTATTTCTATAAAATACAGTGATGACCTAGCACTTAAATAGTAAACTATACTCAAATGACTGGTTAAGTTTGCTGAAGCCTATCACAGTGTCAGTCCAAAGACTGTAACATCTGAGCATAAATACAAGTACATCTAAACTATGACTCACCTGTGTGTTCCCTGGGAAAGAATGTGCTTAAGTGCCTAAGTTTATGTCTTTTTCCTTTTAGTGTACTAGTACAGTGTACTGTATATTTGCTTGTTAGCATAGTATAGTCTAAGTATTCTGAAAAAAAATTATCATTCCCATTTATCTGGTGTTATAGCATTTAAATAAAGGAAAAACATTTATTGTGTTTGGACCAATATGAATCTAATTAGAGGGAGTCTTCCTGATAGAGTCATTTTCAAGAGAAAATAAAGAGCAAGCAGTATTTTTGTTGCATCATAGGTAATACTGTAAAATAAAATAAACCTGAAAACTACAGCCAAAAGAAGGGAAGTAAAAAACTGTTCCTTTTCCTTCCGTTCTTGGCTGTTGAATAATCATCAATTCACATCTCTTTTGGGACTGCTAGGTTGCATACAATCTTACAGTCCTTAAGGATGGGTCAGTCTTCATGCAAAAGTTTACAAGAGGTCTGAATTCCAGCAGTTAATACCTTTCTGTACACATGGTTTTCACAACTAATCACTACCTTTTATACATATCATGCAAGGTTTTATTCTAAAGATGACAAAACCATCTAGAACGCTTAGAAAGTTACAACTCAGCAAAAGTGAGGTGTCTGTTAAGGTTTTCACATCTTGCAAGTAATGTTTAATGGCTGAAATTAACCTTAACACACACCATTCCCACTCCAGTGGCTGGAGGTTAAAGACCCCCCTTGCTCTAATAGCTGATGCTAGAACACCACTGGCTCCAGTAGCTGAAACTACAGGACAGGATGTGGCACCAAATTCCACTCACACACAGAGAGGTCTCACCAGTAGCTGGCAATGAGTCCTTGCAATGCACATACACATGGCACAGAGACAGTTAAAAGAAGATTTAAGAAGCTATAAGAAGAGAGACTTCAGTGATCAGATTCAGGGCTCAGCCAGGCAAGCATACTGACTGGCCTCATTTTACATGCCACAGGCCCCTTTTATGCCACAATCTGTCTAACCTCCTTTCTTTCCTCTCTGCTTTCCTTTCCCCTACATGTCCCCTACGGGTCTGTACACCTCTATCAATGCCTGCACTCCTCACAGTCCAGGGTCCCCCTGGTTTACAGTCTTATCAGTTGCAAAGACCAGGCTGATCTTTCTAGAGGTGACACCTTTATTGATAGCCCATCAATTAGTGTGAGTGGTGAGGTGTGTTTCCTGTCATTGTCTCCACTTACTTTTAGTCAGGTCTGTGTCTCTGTATATTTTGTTTCTACTTTCTCCCTTTTCCCTTAGTTTTCCAATTGACAAGATCCCTGATCAGACAACCTCGCTGGAATAAACATTCTGAAACTCCCCCATACCCGCATCAGTTACTGTGGCTGACCAGGCTTGGTTCTCATCACTGCCTCCCCTATCATTCTTGGGTCAGTTTTGTGTCCCTGTATGTTCTTCTTTGTTTATGGCTTCATCCTTTTCTTATTATCTTTTTGTTTTTCTTTTTTTCCCCATTGAAAATGTCCTTAAATGACTCTTAAAGGAGTAGACACTCTCCTTCCATGTACCCTTCTTATATCAATGAGTGAAAAACCAAAGACACGTGCCAAAGAGGGATGATCTTGGTCAAAACCTATCAGCTTCTGACATCATCTGGAAAGGGATTTTGCAGGCCTACAGCAGTGGAAAAGACTGGAAGGAAGAAAAGGAGAAGTGTTGTCAGAAAGAAAACAGAAAAATTCTTGGGTAGTGCTTGGGTAGAGATCATAGCTGTCAAGGTCTCTGGCTTTCACTGTGAACAGCCTTAACTGTTGTGTTTATTTTTCTTTTTTTTACAGCAAAAGATAGAAAGTGAAGTCCATTCATGTACAACCAGCACAGAGCTGAATATCATTCTACTATTCTATTTAAGGGATAAATTGGATAAGTATTAAAGTGAGAATTGGGGGGGCAGTTGTGGGTGTTTGTTTGTTTGTTTGTTTGTTTGTTGTGGTGATGTAGAATAATTTTCTTTCCTTTAATTAAAATAAATTTTGATATTGTTAGAAATCATTATGTCCAGGTTGTGAAAAGAGAAATGTCAGAAGAAATAAGGATTTCATGTGATTTCGAGTTAACTGTAATGTAGAGTAAAAGCACCTCTCAAAGAGTCATTCTTCTCCTACTTCATATGTTTCCAAAGCCCAGTGCCACAGCAAGCTGCCAGGGATTAAACAAGGAGAGAGTGAGAGAAAAACTGTAACTAAAATGTTAGCTCAACAGCCTGGCTCTTCTTGACCAACACATTGATTTAGCAAAGGAATATAATTAAGCAGGCTAATTTTGCGGTTCTTACTTTTCCGATTCTCTAGCCTACACTCCACCTCTGTCTTATTTTGAGATTAGGGACAATGAGAGAATGAATAAAAGAAAAAAATATAATAAGAAATTAGTAGGTGTTTCCAAAATCTGAACAGTCTGAAGGGCCCCCTGGTTCATAACCTCTCTCATTGCATTGTAACATGACACTGGCTTGACACTACAAATTGAGAAAAGGTGTAGGAAAATGTACTTCAAACCCTTGACTTGTGGTAAACATGAAAACTCAAATAATGAGCAACAATGGCTCCTGCAGGGGTGCAAAAGGTTTTTTTTTTTTTTTATTTGCAGAGGCTGGATGGTATCAAAGTCTCTGATAGTATTGACAGGTGTACTTTTTATGTTTATTTCTATGTTCCTGTTCATGTTTTCTACTTCCAAAGTTAATACCAAAGACAGATTACACTGAATACTATTTCACCTTAACCAAGAAGTGACTTCTTTTTAAAAGCCCATTAACTTGAATCAACAGCTAAACTGCTCATACTAGCAAAATATTTCTGTTCATTATTTTCTTGTGCCACATGAGACCATTGACAAAGGCTGAATCAGGGCCACCAAAGTCTATTTCATTTTTGATCATTATATCCTGCAGGCTACTATGATTTTCATCCATCTGTAGAATTTCTAGGGTTACATTGTACATACGTGATTCTGGAAAAGACTGGAGAAATGAAGGATGGTTTGTTTCAAATGGGATAGCTATTGCACTTACAAAACAAAGTACATTATATCAGATAGGAAAAATCATACCTCCATTTTTAGTATATTTTACAGACTTGCATACAGTTGGAATTTTCTGTCTTGCTGAAATGCTGGAATCCATGGCCTTTTTGAAGCATGACTTTTACCGTTCAACTAAAGCAACTGTATTGCAACGTTAATAGTATGCCCCTAACTCAAAACATTTAACACCATGCATAATACTGGCTTTGATAACAGAGGTATTTAAAGTTAATATGTGTCTGCATTTCTTTTAATTGTTAGAAAATAAAGATTAGGCACTCATAGGAGATCTGTGAGCTAGTACAGAGCTTAATTTAATGTTCTAATGTGCTATAAAAACACAGTCCTTAGGGATTCTGACATAATTGAAGTTCATTTCTAATGTTAGTGAATTCAATTTGTGTGCAGTTTTGTTTTGTTTTTATGAGAAACAATTGCAAGACAATTTTAAGATGCATAAAGAGAAAGAGGAGAAAAATAAACTATAATATTAATTCTCTCTTTTTATACTTAAACAGCAATACTGACTAAAGTCTATGAAATAAAAATAAACTTTTGTGCAATTTATACTCGCTGTTAGATGTCTTGAGATAACAATGACAATATAACAATTTCTTTTAAAATGTATTTTAATGAGGAAAAACATCTAGACCCATTTAAATATATCCAGAACATTATCCTTTTAATATAGTTGAAAAAGCACTTGAACTTGAACACACAAGCTTCTGACGTATGGCTTAATTTTAATAATTGCTTACAGTGAAATGAAACTGTGATGAATGTTATATGACTTGCATGTGTTCTGTAAAAGTTAGTTTCTGTTCATTTAATTTGTTCCAGAGTGCTATAAGCTTCAGATAAAATTAAAAAAAAAAAAAAAAAAAAAAAAAAAAAAAAAAAAAGGAAGGAAAAAAAGAAAAAAAAAACAAAGGAAAAGAAATTGCTGTATTTTCAGGTATATAGCCTAGTGATTATCTGCACTTTCAATGACTCACACATCTCTTTTCAGCTGAACTATACCCTTAATAACCTTTTTGAAAAGAAAAGAAAATAGGAGAACCAGAATTAACAGAGCTACTAAGAAAGAAAGGAAGCATACTACAGTGGAATAGATACAAAGAAAATACTAAGGAGAAAGGTTTGGTAGAAAATTGCATTTTGTTACCATAAATAATTTCAATCTATACTGCTACTCAGTCATAAGCTTCTTTCAGATAATCTGGGAGTTACTTGTAGGAAATTTGGTAACACATACTGTTTCTAAAGAAAATGAGGTTATATAGATTAAATATTGTAATATAACTACTGTAGATATATTTAGTATAGACTTTCCATATATATCATACGGTTTTCTGTAATTGTTTTTGAGGAAAAAATTGAGGGAAGAAGAAACATGTATTCTCCCAACTCTCCCCATGCAGTCAAGTGTGATTTTGCACTTTGGATTTATAGACTTAAGTAGTTATATAAAGAGTATGGATTTGGAGATAAAGTTTGTTTAACAATCTTCTACATCTTGTTCTGCATATCATCTGGAAAGGCCCACAGTTAATCTTTCTCAGGACAAAGTGCTAAAATTTCATGCATTAGTGAAAAATAGTCATTTTTCTGAAACTGCAAGGTGAGGATTGACAGAGGAATCAGACCTAGGTTGTTAAGCATGGGATAGCTCACTGACTTCAGTTATTGTAGAATGTGTTCTCAAAAGTCTGCCTCATAAGGACTAAGCTGAAGATGACCATATTTCAATGAGTTTACCTAAAATTGCACCTCTTGCTCTCAATTATCCCCTGAGATGAACAGGGTCATCAAAGTTCTTTATGTGGAGATGATGTAATTCAATCTTTACTTTCTGTCCTGCTATGGTGAGTTATAATAGGCTAATCTGAAAATGAGGGAAGTTGTGGAAGCAGACACCATTGTGGTCAGAGTTTCTTTTGAGATAACTGGCCAAATTACAATATCTTATCCCCAGTTCTTTGTTTATGTTTGAACTTTGGTAAGTATGATAAAAATACTCAGACTTATAGTGGAAATGATGCAGACGCCTATACCTCAACTAATCCTTTATAATCATTGGAGAGAAGTTAGCACTTCTAAGGCAAATTTAATTTGATTCTTTGTATACCATAAGCTTAAATAAATTATTTTATAGTTAGGAAAAGTTAAATAAATAACCCTGGGACTACTGAAGAACTGGGAGTAGTTGTAAACTCCAGTTCTGGGTTAATGGACACGCCTGACCACCTTCCTGAAATTCATATCTAAGCTCATATGAAAGTCAAGTTACAAGGACTAAATTTCTACCATATCTTAGTACTTCACATTTCTAGCTGTATCTGAGCACCATTAGGTCTCTGAGTAGCTTTGAGCATTTGCTTAGGCCATTATTTTTGTTTTTTTTGTTTCACAATTATTCATTCTTCTGCCCTAGCAGCTACAAACAAGTACCCCACAGAAGCAGAAGGGTTGTTTAAACTAGCATTATTGCTAAAGTAATTCATATCAAACTTCAGGGTAATTCACTGGCTCAAAAGCAACCAAACTTCTGCATCAATATTAACCAAGTATGAGGCAATTTAACTTGCAAATTGAATGAACGACCATGTCAGGTGTTGGGTTTTATCATTTCATAGATCTGGCTCTGGCTCAGAAAACTCTCTAGGAATTTAGATGGGACCCACTTCTTAATTCTAGATACTTAAAATGCACATGTACATCTGAGTTAGGCACTGCAGGCTATCCTTATTGTCAGTTAACCGTTACTGTCAAGGGACAGATATAGATACATTTAGAGAGTGCTTCATTTCATCCTAAAGTAGCTGCCTGAAATAGGGTACACTAATTGCTCCCCAGAAGTATTTTTTCTTTCTGTTGATCGTAAGGGGAGACTGGAATGACTAGTTCAGTGTATAGAAGTATACAGTTAGGGGAGAAAAGATGACAGATTTGCACACCTGGTGCTTTAGGAACTTTGACAGACTGCTGACTGCTGAGTTAGGGCAGAAAATGTGTAGTCAACATCAGGGGATGGGTAACTAGAAAACTCTGAAAGTCCCCAAAGGGAAGGCATAGAAATTTGAGGATCACTTTGAATTACTTTTTAAGATTGCAGTCAACTTTGTGTTTAGTTTTGCCAGCTTTCTTTTTTTCAACTAATCAATAAGGTGTTAATTCTCACTGTGTTTTGCATAATCACAGGGAGGCTCAGCTTCAGCTACTTGCTAACAATAAATGATTTTAACTTTGGGTTAGCAGCATTTTGTGGGTTTTTTAATTCTTCTTCTTCTCCAAAGAAGCACACCCTTGATAACTTACAAAATGAAAGCTTCTTTCTGGAGATATCAAGAATTCTTTTTCCCCCTGGATAGATGGGGTGGCATCAAGAACTCAAAGAAAATTCGAGAGACAATAACAGTGTTTGGACCAGACAATCCTCAAGCTAGTTCATACAAATGCATTTACATTGTCTGTAGATCCAACACACAGCTGCTTCTTCATGCCGACTGGTGAAGGGCCAGTGGGTTTCCAGGCCTAAGATAGGGATCCCAAATTTGGGGTTTTAAGGTTTGAACAGGAGGCAACTTAGTTTCAGGGTGCCATGTGAACTGGCAGATCCTTAAAGAACATAATCCTGACAGCCAGGGCCCGTCCCACCTCCCCAGCCAGCAGCAAGGCAGCCAGAGACCACCAGGGCAGCTCCACCCCCAGGCACTGGGCACCTCCGTGGGGACAGGGACTGGCTGAGGCTTGGATGGGACATGGGCACATGGGTGAGTGCTGGGCACTGGGGCCACGTCTGGTCAGGGCAAGGATGTGGGTATCTAGAGACAAGGCCTGCTGTGTCATCGATGGGGCAGGGGCTGATGGCCCCAGGGGTCATGAGATGTGGCTCTTCATGGGTCCCATGGGTCAGGGCCATTGAGGCCTGTTACTGCCCTCAATTCTTTGACGTTGAATGTTCAAACCTAGTTTCTGTTTTGTACTGTGTGTTTCACAGACATACACAAAGAAAACAGAAACAGGAAGTTAGCATTCAGCAGCAGGGATATATTCATATTATGAAGTTGCTATTGGTTAAACTGAAGAAGTTCTTAAGTCAGCGATAAGGATTTTTGATAAACTATGAAGAAGAGAAAGATGTAACTATTATGGTTATGTTCTTTTGAACAGCCTGTAAAAAATCCAGTGTTTCACAGTAAATTAACAAAGCCACAATGAACAGGAAAATAGGTTGAATATTAAGCTGATAAACTTTTGTAAAGACCATCTGCAGTAGCATCACAAAACCATTTGATAACATGTAAAGCAAACATTATTCTTGTAGTCACAGAAACTGCTGATGCAATAGTAACATGAGAGAAGCAGTGAATTGGAATAAAGACCTATGATAATAACAAGGAAAAATAAAGCTGTATACAAAAATTCCAGTAACTTGCAAATAAGAGACAGTCATGAAACTTCAAAGCACATTTCAGTAAGGAAGGAAAACTCATCAATAGAAAGAAGAAGGTATTATCAGAAAGACACTAAAACTTACTATTGTTATAAGATAAACTACTGAGATTGTCTGAATAGGTAAAAGCTGCTGTAAAATCATTTAGAATACTTGTGTTTTCCACAAATTGAAATAAGCTTGTAAGAAGAGTGATCAAGGCTTACTTTTTTAAAGTGACTAGTGTCAGTTTTGTATACCTACTCCTGTTTTTATTATGTAGGTCTTCTTCAGTATTCTGGCTACAATATGTTAGGGTATACTATCTGGTGGGAGAAAGGTTTGTACTAAACCCTAAGTTTAATGTTTGAGTAAATTTCAAAGCAGGACTCAGCCACTGAAAGTGAAATTTAAACAAAAAATAGGAATTTAAATCCAAAACACAAGATTTAAAAGACTTGTATCCTCTATTAATAGTGGAAATGCATATATTTTGTAATCATCTTAAGAACTGCTTTCTTTTAAATTACTCAAACATTTAAAAACTCTGCTTCTGTACATGGATGGAATCATCTTTCATTTGATGGAGGTGAGTAGTTGGACATCTTAGTGAACTTGTTTAGGTGGGGAATAGAAATCATATATTCTTTTGCTTTTCTCACTGTGAATGATGGGTCATTCTCACAGTACATCTATCAGACTGGTATTTTGACAGAAATATAATGAAAGAAGTTATTCTCTTAAATAATTAAGGCAATGTTGTTCCTGCTTCCTTTTTAATCCTGCAGGTTTTCAACTAGAGCAAAGGTTCCTTTACCTTCACTGAAGTCTATCTTTGTGTATTCTCCTTTTGCTCCGTACTATAAAATACCAATATAACTTTTAGAAAAAGAACTAAAAGAGAGACACATCTACCCATGGCCGGGCTGGGCAGGGCTGTGGAGAACAGCCCTGCTGCAGCATTACTGGGGCAGGGGATGCAGGCCTCAGGGGGGTGCAATGGGGTCCTTGGCCATGGACAGGGTGGGGAGAGCCACAGATGGGGCTCATCACAGGGGCAGTAAGGCCCATCACTGCCCTCCAGGTATTGCCTCCCAATGGGAGAGACACGGCATGGAAGACTTAGGGTTTTGGAGGCATGGTAACACCCTATTTTGGGGAGTGAAGAGTCCCAGTCACCCCTCATGGGCTCCAGACACTGGGCAGCAGTGGGGGAGGGGTGGGTCTAGGGCTGGGTAGGTGTTAGCACTACAGGGAGATCGGAGCCAAGGGAGAAGTGGGGATTATGAAACAGTAAAAGTAAATGTATTGGTTTTATAAAAGGTTCCTTTTGTGGTTATTAACTGTTTAATGCATCCAATTATCAGTAAGAACAAGCACAGAAACCTTTGCATCTTCAGCTGAAACATAGCATGACCTTAGCAAGTATATTGGTTGACATGACCTCTGTTCTGTGAATGGTGGCAAATTATAAAAGTAATTGATTCATATTTTGGTTACAATTACCAAAAACAACTACAGCAATCAAAAACCAACCAAACAAACAAATAAACACCTGTGATTGAGATGATAATTTTTCAAAGTATTTTCTTAATTCTCATGGAATTTTTGATGAAGTGTTTTCCAATAGCATTCTGTCATATACAATGTAACTGTGTGAGGACTGGAAGAGTTAATCATGATACAAGACATGAAGGAAGTTTCAGAAAGAAAAACATCATTAATCTGAAACAAGAAGAAAGTTGGAGGTTTTTTGGTTTGTGGTTTGTTTTATTTTAAAGTAACAACAGAACATGTTGTTGTATGTATGTTACGCCAGGCAGAAGTCATCAACCTGTTTCTCTTCAGACTTCCAGTATTTAATTTTATGCTATCTAAGGTCTTCAGCACCTCATCAGAATGAAGAGTTACTAATACCTACTCCAAAGGGTGTTGTAAGAATAAATTATTACAAGTTGGGAAACACCCTGATAGACGCTATAAACACCTGAACAAGCAGAACCCTGGACAGTTTTAAAATTAAGAGAGTGAAAATAGGTTCCCCTGAAGATATAAGAAAAAGGGAAATGAACTCAATATTCTTTCTTAAAGAGGAAATTCAGAGAAGAGAGTGTAGTCCATAAAAGCTAATATTATATATTATTATATTATATATATTATATAAAATCACTGTAGTGATTTTAGCATCCTTCCCAGACACTTTTAAGGAGTTGTTGATCATCACATGTATATGAATCCATTTTTTAAATTATTTTATTCCTACTATTTCACAAGATATTCTACAAGATCTTTGATTTCTTGAACTATTTTAACTTTACTTTTTACAATTAATCAAGACAAAGCAGGTAAACCTGACTTTTTAACATATGTTGGAACTCAGCTGAAGTTATGTAATAATTCCAGTGATATGGATCTAGAGTGATCTCTAGACAAATGTATGTATTAATTAATGCTAAATTCTGATCAAAGTCAGTATATTTTTTATTGTTTTTTAATATACTACTACGAAAGTTTCTAGTGAAAATATAATTTGTGGATAAACTGATACTCACAGATGCCTAAGTATTATAAGGAATTTTTGACAGGGCTAAAAAGTATTAATAAATGATTCTATATTATTATCAAAAATTTGGAAGGCATTATACATGACAGGTGTCTTGCCAGGACTGTGGAATACATGGCTACACAGCTACAGGTAAATTAGTCACTTCCACAAAATTTCTCCAGGCCCCAGATCTTAAGTCATCTGCATTGCTAGAAAGACCCATTTGAGATTTAGGGTTTATACCAACTAGAATTGTCTCAAATATTGTGTGCACACAATTTGAGAATTAGTATGGGAGGACTGGAGAATTTAATAATACAGACATGGATTTGTTGTTCTTTGTCACTGGAAATGATTCCAAGATTGTTTAATCTACAAGTGTTAGGGTAGCTCCAGAATTCTGCTGCACCTGAGGAGTCAGGAAAAAGAAGCAGTCCTTGCCTATATGGCTAGACCTCTGCTTTTCTGTCTGCTGAGTCAATGAGGAGGAAAATAAGGGAATAGGTTGTTCAGCAATACAAGGTAAGACACTGTTTGTGCAGTTCTACAAGCAAATAACTGAGTTGATTGGATTTGTACCAGACCAGTATCTACTAAAGTGAAGGAAAATATTTTGTAAGAGTGTTCCCTAAGGATACAGTGACCTAATATCCAAATTCATTCCAAAATGTGGATTCAATCTTCAACTATTCACTAACTGTAAGGTTATTCTGAGGACATCAGCATCTGAACTTCCTCATGTTAAGTTATGCAGGCCTTAATGGATATTTCCATGACTCTTATGACAGCAATTGCATTGTACATTACAGCCAATTCAGCTTTAGACTGTTTAATTCTGGTATTGTTAATAATCTAGTAATGGCACCCCAGAGCTAAGTGGATGGTCACTTACTTTACCTCTGTGACTCCAAGATCAATAAGGACTAAATGCTTGCTTCTAGCAATACCTGGGATTAATAGGCAAATTGATACACAAACACAAAGATGTTGCACACACACAATCCAGGCAACACAATTTTGGATTGCTTGTGGCACTTAAACTGATAGGAGTTCTCAGCATTCCTAAGTCAAAAAGTCAAAGCAAGAGAAGATGATGGTGTCCCAGAATTTTAATCAGAAATTCAGAAATGTAAGCCCGTGTTCCTTTTTGCTGAAGGGGTTTCAATTCTGTCATTCTGCTCTTCCAGATGAATAAAATAACCAGCTGGCTATCAGGTACAGAAGTGGGAATCTTCACCTCCTTCCTTCAAATTATTAGGTTTTCCATGAAATAATTAAATAAACATTTTTCCAGAGAAAGACAGAGGAAGAGATATCACAAAATTTTAACCAAATGGTCAGGGCTGTTACCTGTCATGGGGAAACCTGCCTCCCAAGTGCTGTTCTAGTGAGTATTTAAATTATAATACTTAAATTTTCATTAATATGTAAAATGAAAAATGGGTCTCCCCCTTTTAAAATCAGGGCTTTATAGATCAAAACTCTTCTTTTTCTGTCCCAGTGAATATTTCATTAATAGTAAAGTGGAACAGCTTTTCCCAAAAAGGATTGAGAGCTTAACCTGTAAATTACAGCCTAACAGGAGTAGGAGATGCACATTTTAATTCTCTCAGGTAAAAAGGAAATTGAAAATGGGTTTTACCTCCCAAGTGCTAGGAATTGAAAAAGATGTTACTCTAATATCTTCTATCTGAGATTACTATGTAAGTTGTCTACCTGATTCTAAAAGAGGTTTCAGGATTAAAAGTACTACAAGGAGGTAATTGTGTCAGTTCCTGCCTGACTCAGGTGTTGCTCAGCATTTTGAGACATGAGGCTGTGTAATGTCCAGGTGTCCTAGACTTAGTATGGAAACCCCTTACATCTGCCTACGCTTCTGATTCTTTAAGTGATAGATAGAGTTGGCATGTTGTCTTCCTGGGTACATGGGTATTCTCACAAGTTCAAAAGTTATTTCCCCACTGGATGAAATAACAATATCATTTAATCTTTATTTCACTACCATTTCATATTCTTCATATTACTAGTTTACTAGTTAACAGGCACTCCAAGTTTCAGTTCTGGTCCAATATTTGAAGAACCTTGTTTTTGGGGACAGGAGTTCAGCTCTTTAATGAGGTAATACGACATGGCACGTGTCTTTGTGTGGTCCTGTGATTAGATGCCATATGATCTGGTAATTGGAATAGGCCAGAAGAGTTGATCATATATGGGGAGCAGAGCTTTTAGCAACTTTTATTTGAGCAGGGAGCTGAGTAATGTGGCACACTCATCCTGGCTACAGGAATTTCAAAGCTGTGTATAGAAAGAGTTGGTGAAGTAAGAGACAATTTATGCATCTTTAATATAAACTTATAATTTTTTTTTCAGTGGGAAACCATGACATCAGCCATGTGATTGAGTCCAGTACACAGTCCTTCAAGCTATGCAAGCCTAAGTGATGCACTAGTTTTCTGTATCTGTATGACCTATGCTCCATACAGGGCACAAAATGAATCAGAGGAAAAGTGGGTAACCCTAAAAGTAAAGTACAAAATAAAAAGAAGCTCCACATTTTAGAACTCTTTGGAACTAGAATATTTTACATCATCATTGGTCCTGGCTCACTGATTGTCCTTTCAGTTCCTTCCTCTGGAAGCTACAGTACACATACCTGTAGTGTAAATCCCAGACAGCAGCTGACTCCATGTTCTGATGTCTGTGGAATGAGGTCTGTGAAGCATTTCATGCTGATAAATGGGCAGCTTGACAAAGGAAGGAATAAACGAGACAGATACATCTGCTTCCTTGTGATGTCAAAAAGACAAAACAAAATAAAGAAGAGCAAAAAAGAAAAAACACCAGGAGGAAAAAAAAAAACAACTAATTTGTATTATCCTAATTGTGAAGGTTACAGTGAGCTCCTTTATATTTAAATTCATGTCTTGCAGTACTTTGGACATAGTCATTTGGAAAACTGCTTCGCATTGTTTAGTGCCACCTGAAATGTAAAGCATATTTATCCAGACATTGTCTTTCCACATGTAGTTGAACACACTTTAAATGCCAAAAGTTAGATCTTGACAGAAGACTTATTTTGTTCTTTAGTTTTCCTTTCTGCTCTTCCAATTCTCTTAAAATAATTGTGTATTTCTTCATAACCAAGAAAGTCAATGAATTTAAAACATTCTCCTGTTTTCTGCCTGCCTTCTAAATGCCACACATCTATTAAACTAGGACAACAGGTGGACATTTCCAGAACAAATACAGTTGTTCACACAAGGATATCTATATTCTGAGAAAGTGAGCTCCTCTTTGGAGATTTGTGTGAATTAAAAATGTCTGGGCAAATATTATTTTCCAACTGAAACAAAGATTACATTCTGCACAGCCAAATCAGAATTGGCATTTTGCAAAAATATTGTTAGTCTTTCTTATTTCTATTTGCTTCTACATAAAAGCAAGCACCTCTGCAGTGAAAAAGCACCAAGGAAGTGTTGGCAAGGGCAGAATGATAACCCCCACTTGCATACATAAGCGAACTTCCACACCATGTTATATGCCCATGAAATCAGCATATTTGGCAAGTGAGGAATGTTTCATATATTTGAACTACATGTTTTTGAAGAAAAGTTTTAGAAACCAGTCACATTGTTTATCTCATTTCCTAGCTGATCCTATGAGAATAAAAAAATTCCATACAGGCTAAGAGGTTATAAGAGAAAAGGAAAGGGAAGGGTGAACTGGTTTTGTCTGAGACAGAGTTAATTTTCTTCATAGTAGCTAGTATGGGATTATGTTTTGGATTTGTGCTGAAAACAGTGTTGATAGTACAAGGATGTTTTAGTTATTGCTGAGCCGTGCTCACACAGAGTTGAGGCCTTTTCTGCTTCTCACACCACCCCGCCAGTGAGAAGGCTAGAAGTGCACAAGAAGCTGGGAGGGGACACAGCTGGGATAACTGACCCCAGTTGACCAAAGGGATATTCCATACCTTATGACATCATGCTCAGCAATAAAACTAGAGAGGAGGTTGGCAGGGGGGCTGCTGCTTGGTGACTGGCTGGACATCAGTTGGTTAGTGGTGACCAATTGTTTTCATTTGCATCACTTGTTTCTCTGGGGTTTTATTTCTCTTTCTTTGTTATTTTCCTTTTCATTATTAGTATTAGTATTGGTATTTTATTTCAATTGTTAAATAGTTTTTATCTCAATCCTGGAGTTTTCTCACTTTTACTCTTCCAATTCCCTCCCCCATCCCGCTGGGAGGGAGTGAGCGAGCTGTGTGGTGCTTAGTTGCTGACTGAAGTTAAACCATGACAAAGGGAAAAGGAAATAAAGGAAAGAATTAATTAAAATAGCATTTCAACAATATTAAAGCCATGCATGATACACCAGTGGCATAAAAGGATTCTTACAGTGACAAAAATTTCAACATATTTTTGGTGTTAATTATTTTAGGCAATGGTATAAATGGCTTCAAGTTCCAAAAAACATCTAGGAAGGACACAATTATTTTTGTTTATGCATTAATACCTCCATATGTTTTCTTGAGTGTATGAATATAAAGCCTAAAATGAGGTACAAGAGACATTTTAAAAACTACAAGAAGATGGGACCGGCAATTCTTTTTCACTGAAAGTCACCAGAAGATAAATGAGTAGTTCTCTAATCACAGTAAAAAATGAATGGACAAGATATGAGCAAAATCTAATCTATATGCTTTGGTACCTAGAAAGAGAGACTGATGTGTTGTGTAAAATTCATGTGTGCATTATAACCAATAAAATCTTAGTGTAAAATGCATATAGAGTATCAGTGTTCTTACGACAAGAGCTCAGTAAAGTCCTTTTGCATCCTTTCCTCCTACATCTGTAACAAGTTTCCCAACTTTCTGATTTCCATAGGAGTGGAGACAATTCTTTCCTCCAATTGCAACCCACCCTTCACCTTTAGTTGTTCCACAGCCTGCTGGATTGAACACTGTTTTGAAGGTGAGAAGGTTGAATTTTACTTTCCACATCAGCAGGGCAATAATATATACATACTGCTTTTTGCATGTTATAGCATTCTAATTCATAGGCTGCTCTGCAAAATGTAGGAAGCAGCTACACTAGTCACTTGTCAGCAGCCTCCTTTCTTTAACAGTATCTCCTACTCAGTGAAGTTAGGTCACTATCTATTTTTTGGGCTTGAGCACAGACCTGTAAGTAGCTCACTTAAATGCTCTAGTTAAGAGTCGCCAAAGCAATTTGCTGTGCAGAACAGCTAGCTGTGAACAGCATAGACTATTACAAGGTAGTCATAAAAACATAGAATCACAGAATGGTTTGGATTAGAAGGGACATTTAAAGATCATCTAGTCCAACCCCCAGGCCATAGACTGGGACATCTTTCATTAGATCATGTTGCTCAGAGTCCTGTCCAACCTGACCTTGAATGTTTCCAGGGGTGAGAAATCACAACTTGTTTGAGCAACCTGTTCCAGTGTCTCACCCTCCTCAACATAAAAAATGTCTTCCTTATGTCCAATCTAAATCTACCTACTTTCAGTTTAAAACCATTGCCCCTTGTCCTGTCACTGCAGGCCCTGGTAAAAAGTCTTTCTCCATCTTTCTTACAAGTCCCCTTTAAGTATTGAAATGCCATAATAAGATGTCCCTGGAGCGTTCTCTTCTCCAGGCTGAACAACTCCAACTCTCTCAGCCTTGCTTCATAGGAGAGGTGTTCCAGCACACTGATAATTTTCATGGCCATTGTCTGGTTTCTGGCTCTCTTAGATCTAGCAGTATTAAGCATACCCTTAGATTCTTGTCCCTAGCATGGACTCTTAGATTTAGTTTCAAAGGAATCTAAAAATTGTAAGTTGGAAGAAGTCCCTGGATACCATTTAGTTCAATGTTCTGCTCAAAACACAACTAGTGTGAGGGGCTGATCTGGTCATTCAGGATTTTGCCTAGTCATACTTTAAAATCATGAGAGATGCAGATTCCACTGCTTTTCTGGGCAGCCCATTCCAATGTTTGCATACATTACTGGGAAGAATTTTTTCTTTATGCCTAATTGGATACTTCCTTGTTACAATTTGACACTGTTGTCTTTTGTCTTTTCATTGTGTCCTTTTCACCTCTTTTTTTTTTATTGTAGTGTTCATGTAGGTGTGCAGTTCAGCTCTGTCCAGCCACTATTAAGATCAGTCAGGAGCTCTTGATTCAAAGACAGGTATATTCTGCATTTCTTGTGGCAGCTTTGAATGGCTGTAAGTCTTCATTAATTTTCTGTGGAGCTTAATTTGAACCATTCTGTGATTCACAATTCTGGATCCTGGCCATGGCTTTCAGCCTTAGAGAAATCTGGTTAATTAATGGGGTTTTTAACTGATTGAAATTTGTAAAACAGGAATTAAATTATTTGTATTTGAACAAGGAAGAAGAATCATTGTAGCAAAGACAACGTGGTGGAAAAGGAAAACAGGTCTGTGCACAAACAAATTAGGTCCTGATGTAACTTCAGTGACATAATTGCAAGAACATTTGATAACCTCAGAGTTCACTTTGGTAAGTGGATGCCAAAAGGTCCAAGAGCACACAGTAGGATAAATTTTACCTTAAGCACATTTGCAAAGTTACTACTTTATGCGTGATTCTGGATATTACTAATGCATACATAGAACCCCAAACTAATCTCTGTTGCTACACTTTTCTCCATTAACATTAAGTTTTAGGGAAAGCTCATTCTAAACACAGGATACTAAAAAAAAGAAAAAAGAAAGAAAACTAATAATATCTGGTACTGTAAATCAAGAACACATTTTTAATGTAGTGAAAAAAACTTTATGAAAAATATGCTATAAGTTGTTCATAACATCCATCCAATATCAGCATTTTTTTGGTCAAACATCCCCACACAAAAAAAAGACATTTTTCAAAGTATTTTTTGAATAATAGTTTATTTTTTCCATGAGCTGTAATAAGTATAACTATTTCCTTGCCCACCATTCTTTTACAAAAGAAAAAAAAAACACATTTATTTTATTTACTTCTCCTTGAAAATCAGTGGCTTAATATCCAAATAACCAATTTTCATAAGCAGTAACTTTAATAATCTCTTTGAATATGTTGGCCCTTGGTGATAGTTGCAAAAAAATAAACTAAGAATAAGTAATGTGTCAAAGAAACACCTGCCCATTCATATTAGCATATTAGTTCCTAGTCTGCTGCAAAAAGAATAAAGTTTGACTGATATAATTTTTTGTTTGTCCATACTTTATGATTGTGAAGGTTTTTCTCTGCACCGATACAGACTTTTTATACAATGTAATACAGGGAAAGGTTGCAGTAATGTTTGGGTGACTTGTTAGATTTTGAATCACTTTATGAAAATAATAAAAAGGACAGAAAAGTATATTTTAGCAACTATATACTGGAAAGTAAATCTAACTTTTCCATTTTCCAGGTAAAAAGACACCTCTGATGGTTATGCTAATTGTATCTTATTTGATGCAGAATAACAAACAATAGGAAACATGTTTTAGGCATATATAATCATTTTATAAATAAAGAGGAAAATGAGAGAATATAACAGAAACCTCTTTTTTAATGATTGTAGTAGATGGATTTTAATAAGTGGTGTTTAAAATCAGTGGATATAGATGGACTATTTCTTAGTCTTCTCAGTAAAAAAGATATACATAATGCTGTTAGTGGGCCAGGCCTTTTTTCAGTAAATTTATCATGAAAACTCTTTTAATCAATTATTGCAAGTATTTTCAAGTCATGTTTTCAAGTTCTGTTTTTGCACATTCTCAAATACAGGACTCAAGGAACACACTAAGCACATGAATTCATGGATATCATCACATATGGCTGAGCTGGTGACTGGTAATCAATTTTTAATTATGAATTCCTGTTTTATTAGTTAAATGATACTGATCAATCCTTCTTTTTTCTTTTTAATCACTTCTGAAATGATCTTGTTTTATCTTACTATCTAATAACAGATTCCTGGAAACAGAATCCTAAATGATTTGTTTTTTTCAAAACAAGAAGGTTGGAGGAAGGACTTTTGTAAGCACCTCATTTAATGATGTCAGACCAGTCTAGAGCTAGGCTAAATAATAGTCACTAAAATGCCTATGATGTGAAAAGGAGATCCTCAGCACCAGCTATTTCACTCTACAGATCCTGTCCTACTGCAGAGCACCACTTGCTAGCACAGACAAAGCATACACTGCTATATTTTAACCTTGTTTTCATTCATATGTTGTAGGTGAATCCCACTGGGAGTGTAAAAGGTCAAATTATTCTCTAAATAATACTCATAACCCTTTAAAACCGAGCTTTTTTATAGAAGTGAGAAAGTAGATTGAAGACACAGGATCCTAATACATAAGTTAGTAATAAGTCTCGTATAATTACAAAAACAGAGTCTATTCAAGATCAATGAGATTATATCATCTGCTTTTCTACTTTATTATTAGAGTGAAATCTCTAGAATATAGACTTTCAGTCTAAGCTAATATCTTATTTTAAAATCAATGACTAAGGTAAATAAGTCTCTAGAGAGACCTATTTATGTTGACCAGAGAAGGAATTTTAAAACAAGACAAAACAAAACAAAACACAAACCAACTCTAGTGTACATACCCAAATTTTGAGGAGCTAAAGTTTACTCATATTAATCCCATCTTCAGGACCTAAATAATAATAAATACCTTTATTCAGGCAAATGTACTTGTTCAAGAGCAAGTAGACATTTCTTCATCTTTCTACCTCTTAAGCATATGCTTACCCTTGAAGCCATATAATGTATTGTTAAGTTTTCCGGTACATGGTAAAAATTAGTGCAACATTACTGAACTGAAAACATTCTTATTTCAAAAACCATTGTCCTCATATTTTATACAGTTTATGAAAAAGAAGTCATTAAGGGATAGTGTACTAGAAGTGTATGAGTAACAATGTAAATGTTTACATCAGTGCACCATGAATGAGGTTTGGTAGTTTCCTCTTACCCCTAAAAGCCAGGTCTGTAAAATATTAACAGATTTTGTAAGATAGATTTTCTACAAAACATTTTGTATTAATACTTGAGAGCAAAAACATAAGAAACTAGGGAAAAAAATATCCAGCTATGATAAAGGAGCTATACAGAAAAGAGTTCATAAGTACAGTTGTTCCTGTGATTAGAGCTTAATGAAGTTAATAGTAATAGTACAAAATGGTGTTGATGTTTAGAATAAGTCTGCAGTTAGTCATTACACTCTGACTGAAAGTTGAATATTGTAGAAACTGAAAGATTAAACAGATTAATTTTGTTGTTCTGAACTTTTATCATTGTGAATTTACAAGTCTGTGCACTTTAAGGAAGGAAGCATCATAGTTGCAACATATTCTTAGTGAAGTATTCATATATTAGGCTAGAGATTTAAAGATTTCAAAGATGACTCCTTATGCCTTACTCCAAAGCAACTCTCAGGTGACAAAAAGAAGAGTTTATTAAAAAAAAAAAAACAAAGACAGCAAGTAGTAAAGGCAGAGATATGCTTATATGCTTGGGTATATAGAGATTTCATAGTATGCATCTGTTTTGTGATCTGTGCACAACTTGTCTTTGTAAAAGGATTTGATTGATGAACTATGTCTGGCAATGAAATTCCAACAACAATAGTGAAAATACTTCACAAACTAACAAATAATGGCTATACAGCCTCAGACCTCACTTATATGCATTCCTTCCAAATATGATCTTTCAAATATTCCTTCCAAATATTTTAGTATATACCAATGAGCTTGTGTTCGCTCTACGGTTTGTTACTTAATCTTGTTGAAGACAGGTTCTTCTTGGGTAAACTGCTTTCAGAGTAAGGTTTCAGGAAACCTCTTAACAACAGCAAAATTTTTATAAGGCAAAGACAATTGCTATTTCTGATATCTTTTCTAGATTACTGACTGACATGGTTTAACCCAGCAGGCAGCTAAACACCACACAGCCGTTTGCTCACTCACGCCACAGTGAGAAGGAAGAGAGAACTGGGGGGAAAAAAGTAAGATTCGTGGGTTGAGATGAAGAAATTTTAATAGGACAGAAAATTAAGGGAAAATAATAATAACAACAACAATAAAAGAATATACAAAGTAAGTGATGTACAATGCAATTGCTCACCAGCAGCTGACTGATGTCCAGACAGTTCCTGAGCAGTGGCCTCCCAGTCAGGTTTCCCCTACTTTATATATTGAGCATGATGTCATATGGTATGGAATATCCCTTTGGACAGTTTGGGTCAGCTGTCCTGGCTGCACCACCTCCCACCTTCTTGTGCATCTCCAGCCTTCTTAGTTGGTAGAGCATGAAGAACAGAAAAGTCCTTGATTAATGTAAGCACTACTTAGCAACAACTAAAACATCAGTGTGTTATCAAGGTTATTCTCATCTTAAATCCAAAACACAGGACTATACCAGCTATTAGGAAGAAAATTAACTCTATCCCAGCCAAAACCAGGACACTAACACATAGTAATGTAGACATGCTTATGGAAATAACCAAATGTACGTGTTAAGTGTATATACATGCTTAGGTGCATGTGTTCATTTATTGAGTGGGGATGTGTCAAACCACTCAGTCTAATAAAGCATTTAATCAGGCAGATAAACAATTATACTTCTGTTCTTAATAAATCCTGTAATGTTACAACAAGAAGTATAATTGCATGGTTCATCTATATAATAGGGCTTAAACTAATCTATCAAAGTAACTACATGAAATATATAATGTAGTTTTAGCCTCACTGAAATGTTTACAACCAAAGTTGTCCAAATTAACTTAAAGCTATTTCAATACAGTAATGTCAATAAAGTCTTATAAATCTTTAAAATTAAATATACCATTTATTTCTAAGGCCATAAAACCTATAAAACAGAATACACTTCTTGTTTTGAATAATGGCTTCTCGGTATTAGAGGATTTTGTTACTTCCCTTTAAAAAACATAGAAAAAAATTTGGTGTCCAGGCTGTAGAAAACAAAGACAGGTATGACTCAAATATTACTTGACAATACAGATACATTTGGCTAGCTTGCTGCTGCAGAACCTGAATTTTGTGGAAAAGATGCTGCCTTTTTCATCCAAATCATAGAATTTATGAGCCTGCATATCAGCAGAAAGGGTAAAGAGAATGGTTATTGTCAGATTTCAAAGATCCTCCCTGAAACAGGGGAAAAATGAAACAAATTATCTAAACTTAATAAAACAATGAAAGAACAATGTGACTGGTATAATTCTTGATTCCCTAACTAAATTGTAGTTACTGACATCTAGAAAAGACTTTTTCATGAGTCAAGAGTGTTAGGTTATATGACAAAAGCTCATTTGCATACCCACAAAGGAGTTCAAAGAGACAATGGCAGGAGAGGGAGCCTACATAATACCCTTACTGGGACTCCTCACAGGCCCATTATCACAGGAGAGTCACTGGTCCTTCAAAGACCAGGCTCCACAAGCCCAGATGAGCATAGGGATGCACAATGGTTGGCAGGATCCCATATGAAGGACTCCTAAAGAACAAATATCTTGTCTAGTCTCCTTCCAGGGCTATCTCAGTAGAGCCATCAGGCCCATTGTCCAGATATGAAACCCATCAAGATGAGTCATCAGAAGGTCTCTGGCCCACCTTTCAGACTATGGGTGTTGTTGCATGGGGGTGAGTCATATTATAGAATACAAGGGAAGAGCAGTTCAGGATTGCACAGGATTTCTTAGGGGAAGTTTAAGGGAGGAAGCAAAAATGGGAAGAGGGCAGGGGGTATGTGATTTGGGGAGGAACTAGTGTGGGAAAATGGAGGGGTGGGGTGGGGGAGAGGAAAGGGCTGATTACATGTAGAGTGTTGGCTGTTCAGTACACTTGTCTAGCCATGCCTTGTGCCTGACCAGCACAGTCTGTCCTTTCTTCCTACTAACTTCCCTTTAAACTCTTTCCTAAGTAAGGGACTCTCTCTTCTGTGTGCATCTGTGCGTATAAGGAGGAGGGAGTGCAGCAATTGGAGTCACACTATGGGCTGGAGGTCCCATGCATCCATGGTGCCAGCAACAGGAGCGAGTGCTGGTGTGCGAGGGAGTTCAAGCCAGACTAGATGGTGAAGAGCTGAAGTGACTTGGCAGCCAGGGGATGACTGAGAGTGTGTGTGTGTGTGTGTGTGTGTGTGTGTTGGTGGAGACTGGGATCCAGTGGCTAGCTACTGGGTGGACCGATTGTCTGAGCCCAGCTACTGGAGGGATACATCTTACCTATACATATGTATATATATTCTCACTACTGGACCTTCATCCTGATCAGCCAGTGACAGGAGCAGGATGAGGCTGTTGGTGTTTGTTTTTTTGTGGGTGCTCTGAATGTCCACCTGTGATCTGTTTGGCTGGTCCTGCATATATGTGATGTATATTTGTTCTCTATGTACATGCACCTGCTGAGAATACATCTCCAGCCTTCCTGCTGGTTGGACCTGTGGGCATGGAGTGGCAGCCTCTCTCAGGCTATTGGATCCAGCATAATCCATTTTTCTCCGACAAAAGGCAACATTTGAACTTAGTCTCTTGAGCCTGTAACAAGGTGTCTCAAATGATCTACCATTGCATCTCCTTCTAGTTCAGCACAAAATGTGGATGTTACACTTGTGACTGACAGATGCCTAAGAATCAGTAAACAGATCTATACAGAAACACACATTTTATTGTATCCATACCTGTGGCAAAATAGGACAAGGGTATTCTGGTCTGCATTAAGAACAGCATTGGCAGCAGGTTGAGGGAGGTGATCCTTCCTCTCTACTCAACAGTGATGAGACCACACCTGGTGCTGGGGAAGATATGGACTTACTGGAGTGAGTCCAGCAAAAGGCCACAAAGATGATTAAGGGACTGGAGCCTCTTCCATATCAAGAGACACTATGAGAGGAAGGACTGTTTGGCCTGGAGAAGAGAAGTCTCAGGGGGATCTTGTCAATATGTGTAAGCACCTGATGGGATGGAATGAAGACGAGGGAGCCAGACTCTTCTAATTAGTGCCCACTGACAGGACAAGAGAAAACAGGCAAAATTAAAACACATCATATTCTATCTGAACACAAGAAGATACTTTTTTAATGTGTGGATGGTCAAACACTGTGTGCTGATTTTGCCTGAAATTGAGTTAATTTTCTTCACAGAAGCCAGTATGGGGTTATGTTTTGGATTTGTGCTAAAAACAGTACTGATAATACAGGGATGTTTTCATTATTGTTGAGCAGTGCTTACACAGATTCAAGGCCTTTTCTGCTTCTCACCCCACCCCACCAGCAAGTAGGCTGGGAGTGCACAAGAAGCTGGGAGGGGACACAGCTGGGATAACTGACCCCAATGGACCAAAGGGATATTCCATACCATATGACATCATGCTCAGTAATAAAAAAGCTGAGAGAATAAGGAGGAAGGAGTGACGTTCAGAGAGATGGTGTTTGTCTTCCCAAGTAACCATTATGCTTGATGGAGCCCTGCTTTCCTGGAGATGGCTGAACACCTGCCTGCCAATGGGAAGTAGTGAATGAATTCCTTGTTTTGCTTTGCTTATGTGCGCTGCTTTTCCTTTATAACTTAAACTGTCTTTATCTCAACCCATGAGTTTTCTCACTTTTACCCTTCTGATTCTCCCCCCATCCCCCTGCGGGGGAACGAGTGAGTGGTTATGTGGGGCTTAGTTTCCGGCTAGTATTAAACAACACACTGGAACAGGTTTCTGACACGGTCCTGGGTAACCTGTTTTAGCTGTTCCTGCTTGAGAAAAGAGGTTGGACTAGATCATCTCAGGAAACACCTTCTAACCTAGATTATTCTGTGGTTTTATGATTGTGTGTAACATTGATGATACAATATATAATACAAAAAGCCCACTCCTATAATAGTCTTATTTGCATAGTTACTCCTAGGTGTTTGATACTGGACACTTGAAGACAAAAGTCAAGACCTTGCTCTGAAATTTTACATTGTACTCTGTTCAGAAAGGCATTGTGGCAATATGAAGACATTCCATGGTTTGTTTTCTGACAGCATTAGGTCTTTGTAACATGCATGTAGGGCATTTGATTTGAATGACACAGCTACTTAGACTGCATGTTACGTTTTAGGGGTGTCATGTTGATTGAAAATTTTCACCAGCTTACTTAGAATTGGTATCCAGCATTTTGGGAAAATTAAGGGACACCGGTTCCATATACATCTGTTTGGAAAAAAAATATTCCTCTTTTAAGAGGCATTCTTGAAGTAATTTTTGACATTTTACCTTCTGATGGGAAAGCTTCCACGGTTTGTTCTGTAAGCCCTAACTGCTATCACAGTGCAAGGCAGTGAAGATACAATTAATCTGATATGGCAATTCCCCTCCATCTTAACTCTTTCAGTAATGTCATTTGTTTCGTACTCAAATGTTATCCACACCTTTCTGGAAGGAGAGAAAAGTCACAGATAAAAGAGTGACAGTAGATTTTATGTGGAAATAGTTGCAAGCAATTTATTTCTGATGAAGACTTCATAGTGTAACTTAAGTTAAAATGAGTTGTATGCTGCAATTACAAGGAGAATGTATACATTTTTAAGGTACCCTGCAAACCATGTACACTAACAAACAAAGTACATTTATGATGTCCCCACAGCCTAGCTACAGAGAAAAAACAAAACAAAACTATAAATTCACTGAAATATTTGAGCTGAATTTTAATGCATAGAAAAACAAAGCTCTGGTTTTGTCTCTTCCCAAGGATCCACTTACAAAACAAAGCTTATTTATGTCACACAGCTCTTTACAAGATGATCCTTCCTGAGCTTTTTTTAAATATTCATTCAACAGTCAAGTAGTTCACATTATTAACTTTCAACATAACATACTTTCATTTTAATCTTGAAAGATCATTCGAGATGTCATGGGGCAGTTTTATTTCTCAGTGACAGTATTTATGAATTTAATTGAGAAATAATTATTTTAACCACTGCAGGTAATACATGCTTTTTACAGTACTGAAAATCAAATTAGATTGGTATTTTTCTGAACATTATTCTGATTCAGCAGATTAACGTATCCTGAGGCCTTATCCACAACTAACAAAACCCAAAAGGAAACTACTTTTTGTTTGTCAACATCATATATCTTTCTACTCCTAAATATCACAGATGCCTTTCTAGTTATTTCTCTTAAAACAGTTAATCAGGTTGCCAACCTGGTAAGCTATTAAGTAGAATTTAAATCTACGTGCAAGACTGCAAGAACTTAAAATCTCAGTAATGATCCTTACTTCAATAGGGATTGAAGTAGCTAAGAATCAATATGTGTTCTGTATTGTAAAATGAGTAGATTAGGTGTTTGCAATTATCTACTTTAATTGTAAAATCTGTGCATTTGTGACCTATTAATTAGTAGAAAAGAACTGTGGTCATTTCATATCATATTATATCTCTTCTCAAATCTGAATGACAGACTATGAGAGCATATTGTAAAATTTTAACAGATTAGATTTTTTGTTCATTGCTTATTTTCTTTCTCTTTGATGTTTGATTCTGTATCCAGGTTTCCATTTCCAAATAAATTAATATACTTAAAACACATGAGTGAGCAAGAGAGGTAAAACATTTTCGATTTCTTTTTACTCTTTATTCCATTATTTTTTTCAGCATTCTTCTCATTTATAAATTCTTTTCATCAGAAAACAATTAAACCCTCAAGAATATAAGAAAATAGGACATTGAGGCAAGTGTATAATGTATATAGAAAGCTTTTATTGATGATTGTTGGGTTAGCAGTTACTGTAATGGCTATACTCTCCAAACTCTCCTGGAAGCAATGGAGAGACAGTTTAGCAGATGGCAACCTCAGAGAGAGAGAATATTATATGAATAAAAACAGTAATTAAAAAAAATCAAAGAAGTTTCTCATGGGAGATAAAGATTCACATTAGAAAAGATGGTAGTTTGGGTTTTTTTTGTGTGTTTGGGAGGTGTATATGTGTGTGTGTATATGTTTAACTGCCTAAATCCAGAAAAGATTTAAGTGAGAAACAAAGAAAGATTTAGGTACATATAAGAAGCCATGATTCAAAATGTTTCTGTGCCCTGTGATCTGAATATCTTCCATATTCCACAACTTGACACTGAAGATGCTGCTATGGCAGATAAAAAGAGTTAGTTGACTCAGAGAACACTCCAAATATTCTGAGCAAAGCTCAGGTTAGAAAGCTTGGAAACCAGAAAATGCTAGTCACAGGGACTAAGTGAGCTCTTGGTCTGTTTTGGAAATTCTGCTTGTAAATTGGTGTTGCAAAGGACATACTTTCCTCTTTTAGAATCCAGAGTCTGGAACTTACTGTTGAAAGTAAATTATATTAATCACCATTTATATTATATATTACTTCTCAAAGCATTTGCACATAGAACGAGAAGTAATCATCAAATTACTGCCCTTTGGAAATTAAAAATACATTTTTCTGCAATAGCCAGACAAGCAAAAACAGATTTCATAAAAAGTTCTGCTTTGAACTGTCTTTTTTTCTGACAAAAATTTTTATGTAAATGATTTTTTACTATGCTTTTAGATTTTAATTGCACTAAATAACATTTCTGTATATTTCCACTGAATTTTTAAAAGCCAGTGGAAATTGTGTTAGATATAGTGAGATTATAAAGACAAAGGCAGAAAAACGTGAATTTTTGAAAGAGCATGTACTCCTTTTTATATTCATAATGCATATATGTACTGACAAAAAGGAAGAGAGAATGAAAAAATACATCCACACTAACAGTTCTAAACTTTCCATATACAGGTAATGTAGTTTGCCAGGGATCACATGGGAATCTCACCCATTCAGGAAAGCAATTTCACTTAGTTTACTTGTTATTGCATTTGAGCAATAACTGGTTGGCTAAATAAATTGTACCAATTTGGAATCTTTTAACAAATAAATACATAAATTGGGTAACTAAGAAACCACATATCTATCAGATTTTTTTTTCAGCTTTGTCTTGCAGCTTTTGCCGCTTTATACAGTGCATCTAGCACAGCAGTATTAGATTGTAAAGAGCAGTTTACAGACCTGCAGAACTTACTTCTCATATCAGGTATCAAAACTAAATTGGGGAAAGTTTAATACTGCTGTGATACCAGCAACTGGTGTCCTCTGCAATATCTAGTACAAATCGTTGTACTTTAGGTATGCCACTCTAACTCATTCAGGTAAAGGTGACTGCATTGCAAACTGCACACTGGCTATGCAGGATTACATTTGCAGAGTAAATGAATATGCAGTTGATTAAATTTATAGCAGGAGCTGATGCTCCTTCACTGGCATTTTGGCCCAAGTAGCCATAGACTATAGTCCAAGAGAGTTTATGAACAAGGCAGCATGGAAAAGCATTAAGACTGCAGCATCATTATTGTTCTTTAGAGTTTTGGGAAGAATGAAGAGTAGATCTAGAAGGAGTCTTCAGTGAGATTCTCCTGTGGCTTTGCATTGTTCGCAAAGCACAGTATTGACTTTTCTGTGCTTTACAGTATCTAATCACAGCAAAGTACAATAGGAAAATCACAGCCCTGAAATCTATGATTTATGTCAAGGCCCTGAGTGTGCAAATAAACCTTAATTGCTCTTACCAGACTCACATGAAGCCTTCCCCCACACTATGGGCCCAAAGGCTCCATTTCAGCTCTGCCTGGATACCATCAGCCCCTTCCTGAGCTATGTTGAAGGAGCATCAGTATCTGGCTCAGCCCCAGACATGCCACTGCCTAGCCATGCAGCCCCATAATCCAGATCGCAACCCATGGACTGACTGCCAGCCTTGGCCTTGGTCCTGCCTCATCACTGTGGACCTGTTCAGTGATCACTAGTCCTGATTCTAAAACTGATCTACAGGTTGACTTCCTAGCTTCATCCTCGGGCCTGCCTTACCACTGTGATATTGATCCAGACTGTTGGTTGAACCTGTCTACCATCTCCAGGTCTGTTCTCCTTACCTTGCTGGGTACTAGGGGCCAGGCCCTGGCCAAAAATGTCCTGAGATTTACTCCTTGGCCATGGCTTAATTTTCCTTAGGGAGCAGAGCCCTGACAGATTAGGTCAGGCGGTTTTGCACATTGCTATATGACAATTTGCTGGAGACTTTTCCAAAGTCCAGTTCTATATGCAATATAAGTCTGTTTCATAGTGATATTTTTTTTTAAATTCAGAGCATAAGAATACAAGTAAATGGAACTTCAGAGAGCATTGTGGATGATTACTACAACCAGGTTGCTGAAAGTTTTTATTCAACAACCCCTGTTTTCCTGCACTTAAAAATAATTTTTCATAAAATTGATTCTTTGAGCTGAAATGCTCAGTTCTTGATTTCTGCCTAACAAGCTTGATTTATAAAGCAAACAACGAAACAAAAAAAGATTAAGATTAATAACATGCAGAACAAGGAGAAAAAAGCCCACACCTTTTGTATTGTAAAAATGTTCAAAACATGTCTGTTATTGTGAAATCACTCTTCTCACCTTCACTTCTTTTTCCCCAGAAGGAAATTAGATTTGTATAATATTGAATTTCTGGAGTACTGTTAAATAAAAACTATTTAAGACTGCACAAAAGAACCTGAGCAACAGGTATTTCTATTACACACGTCATTTTCTTAATGTTTTTCTTCATTACTTCCCAATATTTTGGCAGAAGATCATAACCTTACCACTTGCTCCTTAATTACTAAATATTATGCAATAAATTATATGGAATTATAACTAGAAAGAAAAAAAGAAAGTTTCCAGAACACTGACAAACTTATTATGTGCTGCTCCAACAAGTATTATAGATCTGTCAGCAACATTTGGCCAAGTGCAGAAATATAATTTCTTTCACCTACACTGAAATATTTACTGCTTATGTTAGATATGAATATCATTTCAATTCTGGATAGTGGAGATGAGATTTCACTCCTATCAAGAAGAAGTAGTTAAATGTAGGGACAGTGGAACAGCTTTTTTTAACCTTCCAGGTAATAAAAGTTAAATAACCTTCTACTGGGCTAATCACCTTCTACTAAGAGGCAGGCTCTGTATGGAAAAAGCCAGGGCTTCTGGTCAGTGTCAGCCCTATCCAAAAAGTTAAAGTAATTACAATTTTAATTTAGAAAAATGTCACCCACAATTGGGAGAAGTTCTATAGTTTAATTTTGTTCCTGTTATTTTACTGTGATGATTTTTTATCCATTAATTTATGAGTCAGTGATAATTTCATTGCAGTGAATATAACTTTAAATTCTGTAAAAAATGACACTGAAGATGGTATGCACAATATGCAGCCTATTTAAAACACAAAGTTAAGAAAAATCTCCCCAGACTGAAAATCCTGAACTTTATAGTGCTGTTAATAAAGGGGAAAAATAATCACTTGTGGGGCCTTATTCATTATGATATACAAATATGTAAATGTAGGGACATATAAGTCATGTTTCTTAAAGGTGAGTTTCAAATTTGTTTGCATGGATGCCATGAAATTATTTACGAGTTTAGAATGAAAACTACTGCATCTGAGCTGAAGAATTTAGATTGTATGATAGTTTCATAGTCATTCAACCAGTCATGGTTACTGCTCACAATGTATTCATGTGCCATACATTTTCTGTCAACTGAAGATACCAAAATGAACATCACCTTTTGATGTAGTACCTGCACCGACATGAGTGCAATTCCTAGCTAAGATACTCTGGCAGCAGAATTGGAAAGTTCTTTGTAAAAAATTAATCACTGGACACTGCTCATTTACCAGTTAGAAATAACCACTCTCAGACTCAGCCAAGCATGTAAAATAGTATATAAGATAGCATGTAAGATTGCAAATCTTTAAACTGAACAAGGGTCTTATTGTGTCCTACAAAATAATGGACCCCGGTTATGCATGGCTTTTTTTACATCACTACAGAAAAATTCCACCCTGTTTGACATTGAAGAGCAGAATTCATAATAGGCTGCAGAGGCAAAAGAAAAAAAAAACCAACCAACCACAAACCAAAACCAACGAAACAAAACAGAGCAAAAGAGAGAATCCTCAGACAGCTGATAAAAATATGAAACCCCTGGAAGGGGCATTGTTCAAAAATCTGTCTCTGTCTAGATTTAGTTTTGGATTTGGTGAATTTACTGGTTCTTCATCAGCTTGTAGACTTTCTTTCTATTTCTAAAGATGTGTGTCTCTCAACTATCACAAGAGTCTGCATTATTTAGACCCCTAACTAACAGAACGTTGAATACAGATATAAGAAGTCCTTCCTGCATCTGAGTGTTCAGTGAGTGAAGAGAAATGCCAGCAAAGGACTATAGGCCAATGAATATTACTCTTACATGAGAATGTGGAGACTTACAGTCGAACTCCAGATGTGCACTGTTAATGCAGATGTACAGTGAATTCAATATTCTTTATGGACTAACTCAGTGGCCTGTCCTGGAGGGTTCTTCAACCTTGAAATAATATTCTTTGTCAAGTTCTCACTCAGTCTATAGAAAATCAGGTGATAGCTCTGACCTAAAAAGTTTCAAGCTCTGTAGGGGATCCAATCACCCAGGGTTTTTGCACTTTCCTACTTTATCTTGCAATTTAGTCACTGAGAAACAAAAATCTAAATTTCTTCAGTAAAGATAGTTCAGAAATCAGGCAAAGGATCCTGGAATTAATTTGATAGGATCTGTTTAAGTCTGAATTAATAGTTAATTTTCCCCTCAGAACAGGATTTTTCCTTAGGGAAGAATGATATCTAGTTTAGGCTTAAATGATCAAGAAGACAGGAACTTACCTTCTTCTAGGAAGTTATCTTACTGCCTAACTACTTTCTTTGTCAGGAATCATATCTTAAGCTGAATTTGCTCCTTCTGCAGAGTCTGTTCCTGACCATAAAAATGTCCTGTTTACATCTCATATGTTTCAAATAAAAGACATACTTGCAATAAAATTCCCTACTTCTCACCACCAGTCACCCTTCCTCCAGCAAAAGTACAGACCTTCATTTTTTCTAATGAGGTAAAATATTTTCAGGAGATGTAAACATATATATATATATATATATATATATATATATATATATGTATGCATTGGTGTACTTCAGTTGGACTATTGATCCTGCCACTGTTTTGGGTGGACAAACCCTAAATCCTATGTGACCATTCTCAGGCACTTCCAAAGGCTTCTAACAAATCAATAACCTTTGTGTCTTTGCTGCGGCATGGATCTCCATCTCCTACCTCCACTGAGGCAGCAGACCAAAGGACCTCGCTAGCACACCATCCCTCAAACACTGGTGTGCCACCCACAGGCTTATCTCCAGTGAGCCTGGTTTTATCCCTTTCCCCTTTCAAATCTAGTTCAAAACTCTTTCAAATAGCCCTGATAACTCCTGTGCAAAGATCGTTTTTCTCGCTTTGATATAGGTGTACCCAGTCTGTCACCAGAAGGCCTAGCATTGTGTAAACCAACCCATAATCAAAAAAAACAAAATTCTGCCAGTGACACCAGGCTTGGAGCCAGGTATTGCTCTGCTGGCTCTTTCTGTTTCTTCCCTCATCATTCCCTGCAACTGGAAGGATAAAGGAGAATGCTACTTGTGCTTCTGGTCCCTTAACCAGTCATTGCAAGGCCCTAAAGTCTCTCTTGATTGCTTTTGGACTTCTAGTTGCAACTTCATTGCTGCCTACCTGAAAAATCCATAATGGATAATAATCCGAGGGCCATACCAGGGTAGGAAGCTTTCTCTTTACATCATTAACATGGTCCTCAGGGAGGAGGCAAGACTTCCCTAAGAACTGGGTCCGATCTGCATATTGGGCCTTCTGTTCCCTTCAGAAGGGAGTCTACTATGACAATGACTCATCTTTTTTTCTTTGTGGAAGCAGCTTTGACCCAAGGTGTAGGATGACTTACCCTCAGTGGCACCTCCAAGCTAGATGAACCATTGTTCTCTTTTTTGTTTGGTTCCACTTGCAGAGCCTCATACCTATTAAGCAAGGGCACATGGGAAGGTGGGGTAGTCACAGAGGAGATGTGCCTGCTGCGCTGGGCAGGAACTTGTCGCCATTGCCCCCTACCCCTTAAGTCACCATGCTCAGCCAGGCAGAGAGCAGACAGGGAATCCTCCCTATCATGCGTCCTGTCTGCCTGACAGGCCTGTCTAAGGGAAGGTAGGGTGCAATTCCAGTAGTCTGCCTCTTTCTCTCTCTCTTCTTGATAATCCTCAACCTACTCACCTCCTCCCGGAGCTCTGCCACTAACCAGAGGAGTTGCTCTACCTGGGCACACCTCCCACAGGTGTGCTCGCTACTGCCGTCTGGTACTGGCATGAGAGCAGGGCACAGCCTGCAGCCGGACACCTGGGTGGCAGCGTGTTCCTGCCAGAGCTGTGTCTGGGAAGCTGCATCAGTCGTGGTGGGTGCAGAGCTTAGAGAGGCCATGGCTTTCTGCCGGGTGGATACCATTGCTCCCTGGTTGAGCACACAGAGATTCAGCGTCCTTCCTGCGTGCCCTTCTGCGCAAACTGTCGCGCCATGCCCTTGCTGACACGCCACGCCTTGTTTGCCTGCCCTGTTGGTGTCATTCCTGGTCACTAGCACTCCCCAGGGGCTTCTTTCATACACGTGGGGGGCTTGGCCACCTTTGCTCCCGGCCCTGCCCAGGTGTCCTCAGCTGCTGTCACATGAGCTGCGGGTTTCTGGCAGATCTCTTGGCTCCCCCGGAGGTTCCCCTGGTTCAGGAAAGCCCCCTGTGCACTGCGCTACAGTACTCCACTGTGGATCATGCCACCACCAGAGCTGCCCACCTCATCTGTTGATATGTCAATATCAACATCAGTTGTGTTATTATAGTACTATGTATAATCCGTCTCCTATGTTTTGCACTTTGAGTTCAACCTATACTTATATCTGGAAGACATTCCAGTCATATTAGTTGCTAGAAGTAATAACCTAGCATTAATTGAACAAAAGTGCAAAAAAACCCCCAACCTAGAAACAAATAAAACCACCATTGAAAAGTCTAAGCTGTCATTTTTACTACAGCATATGCCTAAAAATTCCAAAGTGCACAGGTGCTGGACTTCTGATTTATTTTCACCTTCTATTCATTTAACAATCCATAAACTCCATCCATTACATAGCTTTGTCCTCAGGCCACTTCATTAAGTATTAAAAGATTTTTCTTTTTCATGCTTTTATATAAATATAATACCCTAATAAACTTCACATACAACAGACCTAAGTGTCAAGTCAGATGCTGCACTCGTTTCATTCAGTGCTACGTCTTTTTCAGGACCTATGTAACCAAGGTTCTTCATTAAAAGAAAGTACCACTACCATCTACTTCTTTAGCTTTTCTTGCCTAGGAACAATTTTTTGTCTTTGTAGTCATGTCTACAATCTTCTATGGGATCTCGGTGCTATAAAATCATCTCACCTCTTCCTCAGGCCATCAAGAGGAAAGTGCTCCTTGAATTAGTGCACCCTCCACTTGTAGTGTGTGATAATTTGGATTTGTTAGTCCATATTTGTAAAATATTGATTATTTTTGCAGGTGAGAGCACACTGACTCTAAGTAAGTCCTACAGACATGCCTTCAGTTCAAATATTTCCACTAAACCGAAAAGCAAGTGTTAGTGACTGAAAGGCAATTCTATAGTCCCCTTGTGGAGATATGGAGGGTTATAGTGGACTGAAGGAGTATACAGAGCTAGGTAATGAGTTTTGACTATCAGTTTTAAGGAGAGATGAATCTGATGCAAATAAAATTGATGGAAATCCAGATTTACACACCTGTGATACCTCTATTCTCTTAGTTCTGTGCAAGACAATTGGCAGAGCATCAAACAGGTCTCTGGGGATGAAGAGAAAGCCTAGAGAAATTGTCCCAGTGCTGATCAGCCCATGTTTAAGGGACAACACAGTCTTCTCAAGAAATTTTGATGGAGACAAAAATTGCTATGTATAGTGGGTGTGATCCTAACACAAACTGTTATCCTATTGGTCCATTGAATAGTGATTGACTGGTCTGATTCTGGAGCTGGCAGAGTTTAAAATGACATGACTTTGAACGTATTAAGTAGCCAGGAAGTCAACATTGTCATGCTATCATTATAAACACAGGTTTATTTGCCACCTTGCCTTAATCGACCTTACGACTCTTGCTTTATCTCTCATTATTCTCTTCATGTACAAATACTATTTTTGAGATATTAACATGGGCTTCTACAGGGCAGCTAAGTGGATTACAACATGCACATGATGCAGACCAGGCCCATATAGTACAAGTGTAGTAATGACTTGTTTTCTGACAAGCAGCAAGAGCTTCTCAGTTGTCACCACAGTGGCTCATTCTTGGTGCTGCTGTGTGGAACGTTGTTATTGTAGAGATATCACATGGATTTGCAGTGGGAAGCAAACACAATACTTCAGACTGTGGTGTAATCTGTAAAGCAGCATTCAGGAGCACATTGAGAAAGATGTCTAGACACAGCCAATGTGTCAAGATTTCATTCAGAAGATGAAAAGAACCTTTGTAACAGATACAGTCCAGTTACTGAATTAATTAAGGCTGAAATCCAGTAATATTTTGCTGAAACTTTCTGTTCCTAGGATTTGTTTGAATTCCTTGCTGTATAATAATTATTAGTTTTTCTTTTATACATAAATATATTTCTATACATTTATAAATAAATATATAAATAAATAAATATTTTTAAATCCCATAAAATGAATACAAGTCTTGTACCTAGGTCATTATGATAAAAAAATATCTTGGATTTGAGAAGGCTCAAAAATGGAATAAAATAAATACAGGATTAAAAAAAAAAAGAGCTGAAATAAATATTTTATTTCTCTGAAGTCTAGTAAATATTTTGAAGTGAGTTCTCTATTGCAGGACGTATGTTAAAATTTCATGTTGTTCCTAAAGCTTGCTAGCTGAGTGTTTCAATTTATCATCATGAGTCTGGATACTTAAAATACATTAAAATGGGAATAATGTAGGCACAGGAATATAACTACAGCTAATGAGGTAAATGATAGATTCAGCTAGGAGACTGGTATTTAAAAACAGAGCATGTTCTGGGATATGGCATACATAGCTGACTTTGAAATCTTCTGTGGTCCTCAGCTATTTTGCTGTTTGATACAACTATGTTTTCCAAGCTTACTGCCACAGGCAAGTAACTTTGAAAAAAAAAAAAAAAAGGTTCCTCTCACACTTGTAAATATAAAAATAGTAAAATGTGATAAAATGAAGCTGACTACTTCTTGAAGCCAGAGTCACTTGATTTCTGAAGTGCATGGTAGCGCAGGCACATTCTCCCTGGCTATAGTGTTACTCTTTCCAGAGTTACTGGAGCACCGTTAATGACAAGAATACCTACAAAAAAAAAAAAAAAAATACCCCAACTTCAGAGCTGGCAGCAAATCTCAGAAAGAAATATCACACAACTAAGCACAGCTAAAGACTCACTCTCAGTTCTCTTTCTCTCTTTCTTCATTGCTAGTGCACTGGAAACAAACTACTGCCAAGGTAATAAGGAAGAGATATTTCTTGCAAAAGCATCAGGAGTTTTTGCATCTAGTGCATGTAATTCCCCTGAACACAAACCTGTAAGCACATAAGATCAGACAAACTAGTTACAGTTCAAAATAAGAGATGGAAAGGGTGTGGGGCTGCTCACTCATAGGAAGAATGGCATTTTTGCCACATCCCTGTGACGGTATCACCACGTATTTAAGCAGTTCCTTACCATTTGGATCTTGGGAAGCAATTCATTATAGCTTGTAATTGCACTTCAAGTATCTTGATATTCTCAAAGAAAGAACTAGACACTTTTAATATGGCTTCAGCTTTTGATTTTATACACTTGTACACTGAGACAGATTAATCTCTATAGCTGTTTAGGATTTTTAAATGTTTTGTTTTTCATTAAATAAAACAAATTGTAGCACATTATGTATAGACATATACCTATGTGTATGTGTATGTTTGCATACACATATATGCAAATATATATGTATATCACTGGTTAATATGTAAACTAGAATTAAGGTGCCAGACTGTGAATCAAAAATTCAAGGTAGGCTGTAAGAACTAGTTCCTTAGTCAAAACAGAATGCATGAAAACTTCAAAATTAATTGATTAAACTGATCGTGGGAAGCTTCTCCAACAGAGATCTGTTCTTGGTCCTGGAGAAAGTATCCTGTTGAAGAAGACACTACAGTTCCTACAGGACAATTTCCCCACTCCCAAATGTTTTTTCCTCAGTGACTTTTTCAGATTCTACCAACTGACTTGCTAACATAGTACAGCTCAGAGGTGAACCAAGGGGCAGGATAGAGCAGTTGAGAAAAGCAGGAAGAATCTTGCTGAGCAGCCTCTAAAGGTGTCTTAGAAGGAATTGCCATGCTAGGAATTGCCTGTTTTGTTTTGTAACAACTGCTGTTCAGAAAGGAAAAAAAACCCTGCTGCTATTTTTGCATGTACAAGCCAAAATTGACCAGTTCGTATGTTCCCTGACTCTTTCCCAGAGAGCTTACTCTCAAGAAAGAATGGAACTACCCTGTAGGAAGAGCACTACAGAAAGTAAAGCAACCACATTGAGAAACTATATTCAGAGGAGAATTTAAACATTTGGTAGTATAACAATTGAGAAAGCTATACAGAGACTGTAGAGGAGGATTCAGAGAATCACTCATACATACTCAGTGAGTACTGTCCCTCCTGAACACTTATGGAACTGGATTCCTAGGGGGAAAAAAGGTGTATGTGATGAAAATATGCATCCTAATACATATATTAGCACAGAAGCTGGGAGTTTATTAGATAGATATGCAGCCACTTAGACATTCTGTATATTTTTTAAGTTTGAATTTGTAATGTTAGTCCTCCTACGATACTATGTTTTGCCCTTAGTTTTCAATATACCTTGTAATAAAATAATTCATTCACACACACTTTCTCTCAAAAATCTATAAAGCTGCTGTAATGCAAATAAATAGAAATGCTGGTTATGATAGAAGGCCTTAGGTTTCTCAATATTTTTATGTAACTGAAAAGTGTAACTAATAAATCAAAACCATCTCTGTGATGTTTTAGAGTGAGAGATAGATAGATAGATAGATACATAGATAGATACATAGATAGATGGAAAAAGTGTGTCAATATGATATTGTTGTTCTAGCAGTCCAGAAGTTGATTTTTGTGTGGAAAAGCTTGTAGAGAGTCAAAATCAAAGTCACTTTTAAAAAATTTGATTTGAAGGTAGAAAAGTCTGCTCAAAGGTAATAAAACAAACAATAGATCCTACTGTGAGGACATGGACAAGGACTGTGATTGTGCTCCTGATACTATTGGTAAAGAAATACTTTTGGAGGCCATGTCAACATAAGAATATAGTGAAAGTTATTAGACAGGATTTCATAAACAGATCTGATGAGATCAAGGAAGATTTTGCTGGATATGCTCAGGAATAGTAATCATGCTGATCATGTTGGAAAGAGGTTGAATTACAGAAATGCAATGTCTTATGCTAGAGATTCACTCAGTTTATTTTGGTGATGCTTACTATTTCTTTTATTTGACATATTACACCTATATTTTGTATTGCTTTTCTAAAAAAGTATAACAGATAATTTAGAAAAGATTGCAGCAAAAGTAAAGAAATTGTTAACCTTTTATTCAAGACAGTAGAAGAGAAAGGACTTCCTGATCTTAAAATTTAAAGAGTGAACAGAAAACACCAAAGAAAAGCTGAAAGACTAAGAAGGCGATTTAGAGGTTTCCTGCTTACTGCTCAGGAACAGAAATTTCCTTAAAGAGAAATTTATCTCTGAAAAGTGACTTTGTGAAATGATACTTCCACTGTTCTCATTCACTGTGAGTATATTTGGAGTTTTATCTGCTCATTTTAGTAGCTTGAGAAAAGATTTTGAAAACACAAAAACCAGTCAGGCATGCAGCCTTAAATGACGTGAAAAATCTCTGAAAATCTCTTCCCAGAATAAATTCTTATTTTCTTCTGAAGTACCTTGGTGTTGGGAATGTTCTGCTCTGGCTCGCATCTCAGCGTCAGAATCTTCAGTTAACTTCACACTACAGGCAAAAGTCATGTTTGCTCTTTTTCTGCCCATGGTCTTATTCTTTATCTACATTTCTTTTCCTCCTGCTTAACTGTTCTGAAGTTTTTTCCGCTATTTTAAGTAAAGGGTATTTCCACCAAGTAGTGTTTTTTAAGATATCCAGATGAGAAATGAGAAATGGCAACACAGCTGTAGGTGGAGGCTGCACTTGCTTTACAGAATCTCTGTGACTGATATTAGTACAATTAACGTAAAAATGGCGAGGCGGAAAGACTGAGACGTAGATGACAACTAATGAAAAGTACTGTTTTAGCAGATGCCGCTGCAGATATTCAGCTACATTCGATTTGTCTGGATATTCTTAATTCTTCCTAAAGGTATTCATGATTATTTTCTTCATGCCTTCAACTGGAAATATGTTTATGTGTAGTAAATGCACCTTTAACCTGCAGAAAGCTCAAAGGTTGCCTTGGTTGTCTAGAACTGAGCACCTCTGTTTGTATGAGTTATCAAATATGTCAAACAATTATATAATCACTTTAGAGATTTCTGGAGAGATGATTAGCTTACTATTTATCATTCTGTCAAATAAATAGTACAGCTGAGTCAGGAATTCAGTATGGGAGGGAAAATTTCATAAGAGCTGCAATTATGAGTAACTGATTATATTCCCACAGCAGAGGGTAAGTGAATTAATCCTTGGATCTCTTAAGACATCTTTGACTAATCCTGCAATGCAGAAAATTTATTTCTCAGCTGTTGATTTTGTCCAAACAGTTCACAAGGGCCTCACTCCAGGATAACTACTGGTGTGATCACTGATAACTAAGCAATGGCTCACATGAACAAGCCTTTCTAGTGGCCTGACTATATTTAAGGTCGTACTCTCCAAAAACAACCATATAAGACTCCATGGAACTGAGTAGTACAGGAGCTGTTAAATGTTTGTTTTACTTAAGACTGCATTTGTTTCATAGAATCATAGATTTGAAAAATAATTTAGGTTAAAGGGGATCTTTGGAGGATGTGTAATCCTCAATTCTTCACAGTTTTTTTTTGGCCAAAAGACTTTGGAAAATAGATAGCTTTAATTTTCCCTGTGCACACACACATAAACTCACAAAAGCACTTCCTACATGATTTGCTAATCCCATGACATGAACTGAAAATTTATGTCCCTGAAATTCAACAGTTTAAGTTGGTTTAATAAAATTTCCTACATATCATATTCTCATATATTTAAAACATGCTATATTATTTCTCTCTTCTGCATCAGAAACACAACACTGACATCTACATATAAATATTTTTATTCATAATTATTTTTGAGTTTTGTAAGTTTTTCTGGTGGAAGTGGTTACACATATGCTTTTTTGTACATGATAAAATAGGTTTTCCAAGTAGGTAGATTTTGTGTTATTAAATAAGTTTTTATTAATGTGATAATGAAACCTTTGTTGTTACTTTAGTGAAAATACAACTGGAGAAGGATTCACTAGAACTGTTTTAAACACTGTGGTATAGTGAAAATACAAGGACATTCTTGGTCCAAAATACAAGCCATCATTTGAGTAGATGGCTTGTTATTTTATTTACTGTTCTTTTTTCATGTCATCCAACTGGCATATTCTGGTAATTGTATCAAAGCTTTAAGTACAAATGCCAGACTGACTCTTCAGTATAGTGCAACGGTGAAGTTCCGGTCTTGTTGATATCTATGGAAGTTGTGTAATTCACTTCAGGAGATTGAACATTTAATTTTGTATGATTTGAGTTGAACTCATAAAGTAGGCATAGACTTGGCTTCATAAAGTTTCTTTTTGTGTGTAGTATCTCTTTTGGGAATCTCGATCTTCCATTTAAGCACTGTGTTTCTCTCCTGTTTAAGAATTTTAATTATAGATCTGATCCCTGACATTATGTGACATATAAACCAGTAATGAAAAAAAATAGGTCCTAATTTATAATTCAGACAAATTCTTTTTTAAAACTACTTAAGTGTTTAATTACCCAAAGTTCATAAGCAGTCACCTAAGTACCCCTGATTTTTTTTTAGTCCCTTTGTCATTCTCAAGATACTTTTTAAACCTGTCTATCTTTAGACAAGATATATTCAAACATTCCAGATAGCTTTGAATTTCAAAATAACCAAGCGATACTAAATGAAATCTTTTCCAATAACACCTGTACCCTTCTTGAACTACTCTTGTCCTGTTCAGAGAAGACAGACTCTGAAATATCCTTTTTTTCCCCTTGAAGTAAAGGGACTTCTAGTAAGGAGCTTGATTCAGCTCATAGCTGAAACTTTCAAGTGAATTCCTTCCCTGTTTTTTTAATAAATATTTGAAATTCCATCCTGAACATTCTGAAATTGGGAATATTACTAAAAAAATTAAAACAATGAAAAACCTTTAAGGCTTTCCATTCATCCATTTTTGTAGTTATTACACATCCCAGGCTAAATATTTCTGTAAAATCATAGTCAAACTAAATAATTCCTGACATACTCCCTATAACAGCTGATTTCTCTGTAGACTGCTGTTAAACCTTGGCCCAAGGTTCCTCTCAACCCCCCTTCCCTCCTTAGAAATAGATAAAATAGGGCAAAATAATTCAAAATTATAACATTTCCTATGTTTCTCAGATTTTTATGATGCTTTTCACCAATTTTATGCACTGTCAAAAGACATAAATATATTACTGCAGTAAGGTTCATATATGAACACTGTACATTTATTATTAAGGTAAATGTAGAGCAAGAGAGTCTACGTGTTTTTCAATTCTTGCTGTTGTTGCACTATCTAGCTGTCAAATTGTGAATAATACTTTAGCATTTTAGAAACATCACAAATGTATTATGAGTGCTTTAATATCTCACAGGATAGCTTTATATCCCAATAAAAGGAGCATTTACATTTTGTTGTTTGTATTTTTATGCTACTTAATTGCCCAGAGAGTGAGGCTCCGTATTTATTGCGATGAGGTCAAGAGAGAGGTAATCTCTTTGCAAAGTTGCTGTACCTTTGCATGTCATGGTTTCATAGGTGCCTTTAGTCTAACCTTGAGATAGACAGCTATTCCCTGTGCAAGCTAATTCAGCTGGGATGGCCCTCAGCAAACTGTCAATTATGTTAAACTGTGTCAACCTGTATGCATTGTGTAATTTTCTACACTGAATTATTGTCTACTAAATAGAGTCAGCTACAAATATTGAACTCTTGCCATGTACTCTAGGGGTAGCAATGTAGAAAATTTATGTATTCTTTTAACATCAGCCAACTGGCCTTTTGCAAAGATGTGGAGGGTTATAAAAGTTAAACAAAAGTATTGCACATAGCATAAAGCTTTATGACAGCAACAAATACACTGTTTTTTTTTTTTTTTTATTTGCAGTATTAACAACCCATTTAGTACAGAGTTGCCATTGAGAACAAGTCATTTAAATGCTTAACAGAAATATCTCCTTATTTTTATTATACTGCAAGCCAGATCACATGTTTCTGTCTCAGGGAAATTAACCAAAGAGGAGTCTGATACCTGGTTCAAGTAAATTACCATCAGGCTATCAAATGGTAAAATTCAGTTTATAGCAGCTGAGGATCTGCACTGGGATATTCTGTCTGCCTTAGGAGCATAAATTCTGTTGATGGAGTTTACATAGTTATTAAATTTAAGTGTAACAGTTATAGTATTCCATCTGTGGAAAATCCTTAGGTTTATTTTTATTTTTAAAAAAAATAATATAGCAGTTACAAAATTCTGCTGGCTTTATGGGTTTCATTAGTTCTAAGAGGGAAAAGTCATAAAAATATTCATCCAAGAAAACAGTAAAAATGAGACTACTGTAAATATGGGCTTAAAAATAATAGTGCATATAGTTCTATAAAACTATAGTATATTTTAATGGTCTTGTTTTGTTTTGGTTCTTTCCCTAGTTATTTTTCCCATGTCTTTTTCTAATTGTTTACTTTATTCCAATCTTTGCAAAACATTGAGTAGAAATTTATTACTACCCCTATAGATATCTTCTTACTAAATGGTTAGGCAAAATGTGCCTTGAAATGATTGTATTGTTTCTGTACTGAATGTAACAAATATTTAAACTAATTTTATGACATACTTCACTAACATGTAAGAACTAATTCATTAACTACATTATTAGCATCCAGAACACAATTTCTCAATGTTCGTATTAAGAAGAAAATAATTAATATGCTTATACATGAGCTACTTGAAAAGAAACTATTGAAACCACCAAGGATAACAATATTCTTTTGTGATGTAAACAAAGGCAATCCAATAAGTGTAACTTGTTAGCAACTAATTTAACCTGAATGCTACTTAGACTACCTTCAAAGCAATATCTGGTTTATAAACACATTCAGCCATGCAGAACAGGAAATGTCAAAGGAAAAGGCTAATGGTTTCATAGGAAACCTTAACAGGAACACTACATAATAAGCACCATGAGGCTTGACAGCTCTAATCTGTTGTAGGTAACCTTGAAACTTGCAAGGATAGGCTGGTATATTAGAATGCTTTATTTAAGTAGTCATAAAATAAACTGTTCAGACTTTATAGATGTATTTGCTTAAATAAATTTATCAAATCAAGCCTCAAAAAGGTAACTTAAAGTAGTATCTTTCTGTAGTCTTAGCTAGAGAAAAATCTGGGGTTTTTTTAGCCTTGGTTTGAACCTTTTCTATTTCCTTCTCTTCTGCATGATGCAGATCTTAATAAACATTACAGTAAACCCTGTTAATGAAATTTTTACTTGTGCTTTGAGGGATGGCCCTTTGGTATATAGAGTTGTTTTTTGATGAAAGCCATAAATAAAATATGGTTGAAAAACCTCCCACCCTTTTCTCAATTGCACTTTGGACATTTTTGAAAAAAATAAATTAATCTTCCTCCCTCCCCTGATACCTCATTAAACTGCAAGATGTTTCTCCTCATAGATACAACTTACCAAAGCAATGTCAAATGACTTAGGTTAATTCCACAAAAAGTTTTAGACATGGCAGTGCCTACTTCTTGGGCATATTTTCACTTAATTAAACTGCTGCCCAAGCTGTATGCTGCTCAAGCAGTAATCTGCCAAGGATCAACGCTTATCTATACAAGGAGAAATTAACCTCCTAACAGTTCCTGTGTACACTGATAACTGGGTGTGGTGGAAAAACCCAAGCAGGTTCCATGTCTCTTCAGGACTTAATGCGGTACTCTGTTGGGGTACTTGTCAATACTTCTGCATGGTCCCAACCCATACCCTAGAAAACTTGCCAATTTCACAGGAATGATTAAGTTAAGCAATGGAAAGTTGGAGGCAATAAATTGTCAAAGGGAAGGGAAGGACTTATTCTCTACCTCCTTACAACAGTAACTTCCTAATTGTGGGCCGGAGTGGGGATTTGTCTGTCCATATTCCTGGGTCAGACTCCTGTCCTAGATTCCTGAAAAAATAAGGCTAAGGCCTTCCTTAAACATAATAACCTGTTCCTTAGAGCAACTGCTAGTCATGTGGAGTAACAGAAATAGGAGCATATATTTCTATTGATATGTTTGGAACAGATATCTCAACCAAATATTTTTTAAACTATTGCTTTATTTAAAGCTGTTCCACTGGAATATATGCACAACAGCAAAACCAGGAAATGGGTCCAGATCTTCATCTGGTCATTATCTAAACTATCAGACTGTAGGATGACTCATACTTTCTCCAGTAAGACCATTCCAACTTTACCCAGTTTGTATTTCTTTCTTTGAAGAAAAGTCCCATTACTTCATTAGAAGACATTTACCTCATAGTACCTTAGAGACTACTGCTGAATAAACCATCTGTCACATGGGATAGATGTCCTTTCTCAGTTGTTCCAAATAAGGAAGAAAAGAAAGAAAACCTAGAGGAGAAATACATTGGCCCTTTTATGCACTTGGATTTCTAAACACAAGCTTGACTCCTACACCCCTCTTTAGAAATCATAGTGAAAACAACCCTACTTTCAAAGGAGCAATTTGCATTAATTCAAAGGTGATAATCTAAACTGAATGAGATTAATTTCTTTTTAAAAATGAAGATAATTCTACTGGTTATAAAAGGAAATTATGTCCCGGTGACTAACTCCTAGTAAGTACTGGATGCATATGGCTAGAGCAGATGAATCCTAATTTGTTTTTTCTATACTAGATCTCATCCTCTACTTACTAGACTATTAAGATAAGAAGAATGTTATCTCTTTGTCCTTTATATGAGTTAGACAATGAAAACTTATATTGGGCAGGCATTACAGACAGATTGAGAATAAGAATAATGAGTTTCTAAGTCCTGTTGCATTTTGGAAGCCAATCAGCTGATCATTAGTTTTGTCCAGGTGCAGAAATATGGATGACTAGGAAAAAAAAACTTAGAAGAGAAACAGAATCTCTCAAGAATTTAGGTATTTGCAGGTTTAGACAGCAACTGAAGGTGAATTTTTAGGATCTGAGCAAGCCTATGTCTTAGAATTAGCCCCAGACAGAGGTACTACCTATGTCCCTTTCTGAATTTAGCCATTGCTTCAAAGCAAAATTTTGAAAAAAAATCCATGGTTTAAAAGCCCACAGTAACTAGATGTTTTAGCTAAATATCACTCTAAATGGGCAGATGAGATTTGACTGCCTCCTGATTCACATCAAAGAATAGCAATATCCAATTCCAAATGTCTGTAACAAGCACATTAATTGAGGAGCCTTTTGTGTTAGAAAGAGATAAAGTAGACTTGACATGTTGGCATGACTCAGTTAGTAAGCTATATACTTGATTGCTTCTGGGTATTCATGTCATTACTGGTTCTGTTCTGTTGTCCTCATTCAGACAAAAGTTGCATTCGAGTGCAATAGAAGATTTCAAAGATTATAAGGAGAAAGAAAGAGATTTGGACAGAGGGCTAGAGACATGAAGCATATTTTGCTAGGAGGGAAGAAAGAAGCCACATGGATATCATATTGGCCTGATAGTCTGCAAGGAAAAAAAAAAAGAAGGAAAAAAAAAGAGAAAAAAAAAGGCTGTGCAGTATTTATTTTTTCTTAGTGTGGACTCTGCAACTGTAACTTTATAATAGCAATAGAAATATTTTTTTTTATATTTATGTTATTAAAACAATGACTGCCTTGAATGAGAACTTCTGAAGTCCTTATATCTAATTTCTTATCTTGTGCAATATATGTTGACTATTATCAGGAATATTCAAATTATTTAATAATCAGTCACAAAGAATTTTCTACATCTTTTTGTATTCTACATGTGGTGCTTTCTTTGCAGAGTTCTCTAGGAAAATAGAACAATGAGAAAGGAAATATATTAGTATAATTGGAACATTAGTTTCACATAAAGAAAAATGTATTATCTTCCATACTGTTGAACCTTGTTTAGCAGTTAGTCCTGTTCGGCTTCGACTGCAGGATATCATATCATAATATGAAACTCTGATTTTACATAATCAGTATATTGTTTTTACTGAGACTATGTTATCTTTACTAGCCTTGGGGCAGGACTTATTTCATTCTGCTTAGAAATTCAGAAATTACTGAGCTATCACAGAATGGTAGGAGTTGGAAGGGACCTCTGGAGATCACCTCGTCCAACCCTCCTGCTTGAGCAGGTACACCTAGAGTAGGGTGCACAGGACCACATCCAGGCAGGTTTTGAATATTTACAGAGAAGGAGACTCAACAACATTTCTGGGCAGCCTGTTCCAGTGCTCTGTCACCCTCACAGCAAAGAAGTCCTTCTTCACGTATAGGTGGAACAACCTGTGTTCCAATTTGTGCCCATTGCCCCTTGGCCTGTTGTTGGTTACCACTGAAAAGAGTCCAGCCCCATTCGCTTGACACCCACCCTTCAGATATTTATAAGCATTGATAAGATCCCCCCTCAGTCTTCTCTTCTCCGGGCTAAACAAACCCAGGACTCTCAGCCTTTCCTCAGAAGAGAGATGCTCCAGTCCCCTGATCATCTTCATAGCTCTCCGCTGGACTCTCTCCAGCAGTTCCCTGTCTGTCTTGAACTGGGGAGCCCAGAACTGGACACAGTACTCCAGATGTGTCCTTATTAGGGTGGAGTAGAGGGGGAGGATAACCTTCCTTGGTGTATATAAGATCCTATAAATATGCTGAAACTCATTGGGGCAATATTGTTTGAACAAGAGCAACTATATTTGATTTCAGCACAGCATAGGGGTGAAAAGAATGCATTTAGCCTAATGTCCACCTCTTATTTTGATTTTGGGTTATGTGGCTAGAAATCAACAAAGGCAATGAGAAGTTTGCCCAAGTAAGTGCTGCAAAATGAGGTTCATAATACACCAGAGCAGAACTCTTGAAGTGGTGTAAACTCTGAAGGGTACTACTAGAACTACTTTTACAATCAGTGCAGTGTGAAGGAATTGTATTTACTGGAGAACCGTCAGATATTATGGCACAGTGAGAAATGGAAGAAGGGAGGAAAATTATTATTTGCATAGGAATCTAGAAGATGTAAAAGCAACACAGAATGTCCCTGTGGCAGATGTTCATAGTAGTTTTCATAGGAACCGGTACACTCTATTTTCTTATATATGTAGGGTATTGAATGAAAACAATAGACATTATCTTAATTATTCCCCTCCCAAGTGAGGAATGTATTACAGAGTACATTATCTCAGCTTTACAGTTTTTACAGAGTGAATCTATTATGTGGAAGTGGGAAAGAAAGAGTTATATCAGTTTAAATCTCCTCTATTACCCTATTTCAAAAGAAGTTAGGCATCTAATTACCATTTAGAGTTAGGCTAGTCTATTCCATACACATATATATGTGTGTGTATATATACACACACACATATACATATGATATACTGAAGAATAAAAAAGCAAGCTGGCCTTACCTATGCATAAAATTGACAAAAAATGCAGCTGTAAGGAAGAATATAGTACAGCAAAATTAACTGATTTGATCACATGAGGTCAACCTGGTTTAAGGCATGACAACTCATAAAACTGTGGCAACTACTGAAAAGTGATGTATTCATCACATGCTCATGAATGGACTTGAAGCACTTATCAGGCATGTCTTTTCTTTTTAAAGTTTTCATGACAGCACTTGGAAATACTATATGTTAGCATTTCTGCTTGAGTTTATTTATTTCTTTTTAACAAATACTTTACAAAATAGCCTTGTCTGTGATCCAGGCCTGGGGACTAACTGATGCAAAGTTCACCAGCTATTAAGAAGATTAATATATCAAAGAGTGATATTTAGGTTTGAATGAGCATAAATGTAACAGATTTGCTGGTGGGCAAATGCGAAATTAAACTATGAGATTGTTCAAGACTGAGTAGTCTTGTATCTATTCTACTTGGTTTACTATTTTGTTGAATTCTCATGCACTTATTAATTCTTTGCCACCAGGAGTAGATATACTTTATAGGAAGTAAATTGTGGTCTAACTAGATAAGTCACTTTCTGGCTTTCTTAGCCAGATATGCGTGTATTTTCAGCCTCATTTCTTAAACAATGGGTAAAAACTTGGTCATGAACATTTGTTGTATAACATGGATAGGGTACAATTGCCTAAACATAGGTGTTTGCTATCATTTGAGATGTTTTAGGAAATATTTTTTTGGACTCCAAAAGGTTATATATCTCATGCAAGACTTCTTTCATTTCCCCCAGCTGTGGGTGGATTTCTCAGACAAACCTGGGTGCTCTTCTGTTCCCTCAGGTATCCTGAATGGCACTGGGCACCTGCAGTTGAGCACCTGAATCCCAAATAACATATGGACTCTGTGTATAGTCTCCTTTAATACAAAAAATATATTTAACCCCAACATAATTCCATGTTTCTGTCATTTTCATCTGAAGAGAAACAAAGTACTGATTTAGCTTTGCTTTTTGAGCTGATTACAAAAACCTTAATGAAAAACACTAGACATTATCAGTAATGAAAAATTTAAGAAAAGTTAATATTTTTAGATATTATAAATATTTTCAGATTTTATACTGGACTTGAAAATGCTTGGACAAGAGTCTTAAAGCCATAAAGTAACTGAGTCTGGAACAGACCTGTGAAGGTCAACTTATACAACCTCCTTCCCACTCAAATCAGGGCTGCCTTAGGTCAGGTTTTTCAGAACCCCACAAATCTGAATGATGAAAATCTAATTCGGATAAGTGAGCAATCCTAATATTCTAAGAGTTAATTGTGTATCATGGTTAATAGTTAGTATTAAGATTCAGGATATGGAAAGCACTTATGTGAGTCACTATAGAGTGGTGAGGATGAGATTACTTCTTCAGGCCTTCACAGATATAGTTTTCACTCCTTGTTCTCTTACAGCTTTCTTCTGTGACTTAGTCATCTACTAACTGCCTTTACATCTTGCAAGCCTTATGCTACTCCTTTTCTCTTTCAAATAGCTGTGCAATTCCACAGTGTTTAGCTAAACAGTTGCTGTATCCCAAGTGTTTCATAGTAGTAATGCAGGGAAGGCTGTTTATAAAAGTTGGCAGTTTTTATTGGAAAAACAGTTTGCACCGACTTTTGTTCATTTTTATCCAAAGTATCCTCTTTAGAGGTTACAGCCAACCTGAAAGATTCTCCCTAGTGACTAGAAAACTTCTGGATGATATATAACCCAGGACTGACAATTAAACAGCTGACCATTGCAGCAGGGGGAAGGGAATAAACCACCCAAATAAAACATTCCTCATGTTCTTGTTAAAAAATACGTATCATTAGTTAATGGGGAAAAAAAAACGTTATAATGCATGTCTCTTACAACGTTCAAAAAGTGTTTAATAAAATTAGGAATATGTCTTCATGATTCTGATACTGACATTTTGACAAATAAAAACTTGAATGTGAAAGAGATTGCAGAAAGAGAAAAACTAAGAGATACAGCTAGGTAGCTGGAATAAATTAGAAGACATATTGTAGATTGGAAAGTCCAGAATAAGCATACAAGCATGCAAAACATAAGAATCAACTGAAATTTCTCAAACCATTAAAAAGAATCTATGAAGGCAGAAATCTAATTAAAAAGCCCTCCACATTTAAAAATAATGTTTCCTTTCAGAGCATTATTTCCAACATCTTTTTCTTTCTATCAAATGCAAACAATTTCAACCTAACAAATTTTTAGTATATGTTTGTTGTGGTTTAACCCCGGTCAGCAGCTAAGCACCACACAGCCGCTCGCTCACTTCCCCCACCCCTGTGGGATGGGGGAGAGAATCAGAAGGGCCAAAGTAAGGAAACTCATGGGTTGAGATAAGAACAGTTTAATACTTAAAATAAAACAGCAATAATACTAATAAAATGAAAAGGAAAATAATGAGCAAGAGAGAGATGAAACACTGGAAGAAGAGGGAAAAAAAGAACCAAAACCAAAACTGAACAACAAGTGCTGCAACCGCTCACCACCCGCCGACCGACGCTGCCGGTCCCCGAGCCACGATCGCTGCCTCCCCCGGCCAATTTCCCCCAGTTAATATACTGGGCATGACGTCACATGATATGAAATACCCTTTGGCCAATTCGAATCAGCTCTCCTGGTTGTATCCCCTCCCCTCCCCGCTTCTTGTGCACCTGGCAGAGCATGGGAAGCTGGAAAGTCCTTGACTAGTGTAAACACTACCCAGCAACAACTAAAACACCAGGGTGTTATCAACATTATTTGCATACCAAGTCTAAAACACAGCACTATACTAGCTACAGTGAAGAAAATCAACTATCCCAGCTAAAACCATGACAATGTTCTTATTATATTGATATTCAGGACACATGGTAACATAATTCAGCATGCTAAATGTTTTGGGATTTTGAGATATAAAATGATGGAATTCATTATATGGGACATTTTTTTCTTCATTTGAAAGACTGACATTTTGTTATTTGTGCCTCATAAAATGAAAATGTATAATGGAGCAGGGGCTTTAGCCAAAGATGTAAATTATGTTAGATATGTATTAACAAAAAGAGTATTTCTTTTAAGTGAGAAATAGCAGATGTGTGGCAAGCTTGATTTTCCACTATGTAGTTTTCAATGTTAAAAGAAACTTTTAGTGTATGTTAGCTCAATTTTGTTGTTTGTGTTGTTGTTCCTGGAGCCCCAAGAACAAAGAATTAAAATTATTCCTTTTTCTGTTTGTTAATAAAGATCTGTCACCATATTATATTTAACACATAAAGATTTGTAGTTGATTTGGAGAGATACTTTACCAAAGCTCCTCAGTGGGATTTTTGTAGAAAGAAAAATATAACCATCAGAGAGTAGATATTTCTCTTATGTTTGGAGTTCAGTCTCTGAGTGTTTGGTCATGCATCTTGACTCGAAATTGATATTAACCAAAAACAGGGAAACACCTTTAAAGATTGGAATATGACATAGGATTGTACAGAACCCAAAGGGAAGTTGAATAGTATTATAAAAAATCAAATTAAATTTCATTTGACTGTCTCAGTTTAGGAAAAAAAAAAAAATCTCTGAATCCCTTGGATTAACAAAGAGAAAAGGGGAAAATTAAGGAGAAGCATCTTGCAAAGATGTTAAATAATTGATTTGTGTCAACTTCCAGCATCGGGAAGTTGAGAAGATATGTGCTTTGGAACTGCTCTCACCAGGTAATGAAGATGAGTTGTTATCAGATAATGAGAAGTCAGATGGAGCCCAAAATGATCTGTTAAAGAGCAAACATTCATAGAAGCAGATGGTTCTCACCTGAGAGTTCTTTGGGAGGACTTAAAGTGAAATAGCTTAGTTACTAACAAAGATGTGCAATCAGTCACACAGCTACGACAGCACAGAAAGAAACTGTAGGTTCAAACAATGTAGCTATTTTAATACCAAGGTATTTGGGATGATTCAGGGAATTACAAAACAATGAGCCCTGACCCAATACTTAGGAAGCTGGATGAAGCAATAATAAAAGATATAGGTAAAACAACAGAATGAGCATAGGGAACAAAGCAAAAAGACAAACTTCATTTCTGGTCCACTTGAAGTCTCTGAATAGATTGACATAACGTTGGATTAGGAGAAAACCAGCAAATATATTGTATTTAGACTTTCAAGAAGTCCTGAGCAAGTGCTTTCACTAAAGACTGTTAATGACTGGTGAGAGGTACTATTGGTGGTTGATTAAAAAAAAAAAAGTTGAGATAAGAGAAGGATTGCAAGTGGCATGGTTCTTTTTCAAAGTGGCAAAAAGTGAAACAGCTAAGAATGTAGCCTGGCAGGTTAATGCTATCCATCACAGTAATAGCTAGCTGGTAATGGGCTAGTAGGCTATGTTTAATATTACTGTAATGTTGTATAAGATGTCTTTTTTCTGTCCTTGATCATATAAAATAAAATGTGAGTTATTTTTTTTAAGAAAGTCTCTAATATACTTCATGCTTTACACCAAGAAAAACTTTACAAGCTTGCAGAAGTCTACTGAAGTGGAAACATTATACACAACAAAACAAAAGCAGCTGAAGATCAGATAGAAATGTCACAATAGGTGTAAGTAAGGAAGCAATTCTGATTGGGGTATTAACTGAAGTAGAGTTCTTCATATACATAAGTGTTTGCAGATTCAGACCCTTAATATAGGCAAACAGAATGCTAATTATGGTGAAAATATGAGTATAGTTACGAACTGAATAAATACAAACCTAGGCCTTCCCAATATACCTGCTTCTCAGTCAGATATAGAATTGTTTACTCCTAGTTCCCACCTGTCAGATAAGGGAAGTGAATACAAGTAAAATTACTGTGCTTAATATGAGTAGAAAAGGCATAGTCTTAATTTCTTTTGTTTGTAGACTTTTTGTTTAGTTTACAGTATCAACTAAATACAGAAACTTATTTTTAAGTGTTAATGTGGGGTTTCTATTTGGACGTGGATTGTTCCTTTTTCACCTGTGCATTACTTCTATAAATTTGCTTTTAAAAGAATTCCTCTATGACTAGGTTTTGGATTCTTACATTGCACTGAGTGGATGGTATTGATTGCAGTATACTCTGGGCTCCTAGTCCCCTCTGTGTCTACAAAAAGTACATGTTGGAGCACTGCATGCACATGACAACCTCCAACACGCATTCAACAGAGAATGTCCGTTGAACTCAAGTCTTGTTCTAGCATGGAACCAAGAAATGGCCAGGACTTGTTCTTGTACCCCAGACGTCCAAACCTATGGCAGCTTTAATAAGCAAAGATACTGTGTTAGACAAACAAGTAGACAGGAATTGAGGTGAGCATCTTATCTAAAAATGATCATGACTTTTACCCAGCACTTGGCATGCACAATTCTCTGTTGCAATTGAAATCCATTCAGTTAACATGCATTATTTTCAAGGTTATATTTTAAATACTGGGAATTGTACAAGTAAGTAATTATAAGTAGTGATTTAAATTGTTAAAAACTAAATTAAAAAAAAATCTGAGGGAAATGTCCATAAAAATACATTTAGAGAATAAAAAAAGAGATTATAAGTAACGACTGTTTTTTATCCCAAAATGTGTTCTAGGACCACTAGATAATAGAAATTTCCCTTGGTCTTAAAATTGAAAGAGCTGACAAGTCTCTGCCTTAGTTATTTTTTCACCTCCTGACATGATAGTGTTGAAGCCTCAGGAAGAAAACTAGTCAGATTATTTTTTTTGTTTGCTATAGTCATCACAACAAAAAGAAAAAAGGAAAAAAAAGAGAGAAACAGAAATGTTACAGCTAAGATGAAGACACTTTTTCTCTTAGAAAAATATATTAACTATGGAGCACTTTCAAAATATCAAACCAGAAAATAATAATTTCAAGTATGTACAAATTAATTTCTAGAAAAATATTTAAGAATCTGAATATAGTGAAAATCAATATTTTTATTGTGCTATATAATGGAAGAAAGATGCAGATTCCAAATCATCAGACAAATTACATTGAATCAATTTCTGCCCATTTTGAATAACATAACTGCTATCTCAGATTTATATTCTACAGCCCAAGTTTACTGTAACAGAGAAACAAGCTAAAGAAATCTTCACTAGATAAAAAAACAAACAGCAAAGAAAAACAAACAAAGTCCCACTCAGACTCAAAAAACCTATTGGAAGAAGAGACCCAGTGTGAATGTGGACTCTCTGTGCTACTGACTGTTTTTTACATTCCTCCTGCAAAAATATTTAGCTAAACTTTTTGATGTCTTCAAGGTGGTGCATCTGGACCAAAAAGGACCAAATAGCTTAGAAGCACCTAAAGCCATAGAAAACCATGAGTAAGTTATTGAATAGGATAGTCTTCTTATTTTAATGATATAGTTTTGTCACGGCAATTTGGATAATGTAAAATGTCTTCAAGAAATATAAGGCTCAATCATTATTGCCAACATTTATAATTTTTCCTGTGCTTTTATGTAGCATAAAAGAACATGTCTCTTTTTCATTTACATCATGGACTTGGAAGCAACAGAAGGTTTGGTGTAACAGCCCTATGTATTATGGTTTCTCTGACAGCATAATGCCAATTTATAGAATTACACTGGCTGTAATTTTTATTATTGTTTCATTTCTTGTTTGGAATATGAGTCAGAGTAGAGAACCAGTAGCAGACAGTTGCATTTTTTAAGGGTCTGCAGAATTTAGAATTCAAAAGATAAACCTCTTAAAGACTGTAGAATAAATTAGAAGGCTAACCTGCCTTTATTAGTGATTGTAAACTGATATCAAAATTCTGATTTTTCCTAACTAAATCAATTATACCTGCTCCTGTTATTTAAATACATTATGCAGACCTTTTTTCCTAAAACATGTAGTTTTAAAGATTTACAGTTTATTTCTTTCCCTCACAGATTATAGTTGATTATATTTTCATTGTCATGATTGTGATATCAATTCACAGTCACTACTAAGGCAATTTTGAATTGAATAGCCTTTGAATTTAGCTGCAGAAAAGGCATCTGGAAGGACTGAAGGAGTAAATAGCACTCCTATTTTAATTGTAATTTTATTCAACTGACAGATTAAAATTTCCTAAACCTTTATCCATTTACAATGTTTTATTACTGGTAATGATAGGTAAAAAATACTAACTTTCGCAACCATGGTAGTTCCTTAAAGACAATACTTAAATATATTTCCTATGAAAACACACAAATTTCCTTATAAGTAACCAAAAGCAGACAAATTTCCAGACTGAAAGCATACACTGATAACCAGCATGAATGGTCATATTTGGGGAAAAAAATCAACAGAATATCACACCCATAAATGACAAGAAAATCATACTTGTTTTCTGATTCCCACTTATGTCTAGAAAAGCATAGGAAAAAAATAAATAAATGTTGAAATGAACACATCTAAAGAAAGAGGAGAACTCCACAAAACCTGCGACTCCAAAGTAACAGAAATTAAAAACAAAGCAAAACATGACTTGCATAATTTTTGTTGCAGAGATTCTGATTGTTAGGCCTCCTAGATGTAGTTTTACAATTGCATTACATTACAGAAAATGCAAACATTTAACTGTCTTGGAGTGCCTCTCTGTAACTTTGTGGAACAGTTCTTGTATGATTGATACCCTTTCAGCAGAACCATTAAAGTGTGCTTCAGGGACTACACAGAATATAGCAGATTCTTTAATCCAGTGGTTTGGGGAGTTTGTAAGGCTTAAAGCCCATTATCACCAGCTTCTCCAGGTTATAAATTCTTTAACAGCAATAAATGACAAAATTTTCCAGAAGCTATACTGCTGAATTAGTAGTCAACAAACGTAAGCTACCCCCTCACCTTTCATTATATCAATATCACTGTCTTTACAATGGGGAAAATAGTGGTGTAATAGTTTGAGTATTTACCGTTAGACACAAAAAGTGGTAAAAAATAAAACTTCCTTTCTGATTCCATTAACCAAGTTTGTTGATATGTAACCACATTGTCTTTCACTAAATAGTAGGGCCATTGTGTGCATTTTAACTACTTCTTGCAAACAGTGTTTTCTCACAAGTACAATTGCCACACAATGAAAAGAGATAACAAAAAAAATCCCAAAATGGTGATAAACATCCTTAGATTTTACAGATGAAAAGTCTTAAGTGAGGAGTGAATCAGACAGTATAAATACAGTGATTATCGACTTTATAATAGTGATAGTGAAATTTGAAGTCTTTTAGATGGTATTCAGTTGCCCAGAACTTGAGATAGGGGGGTTGTATTTCCAAGATTCCACATCTCGGATATGCATACTTAATTCAAACATTCCCACTAAGGCACATCCAAATGTTTCATCTAAATATTTACATATACATGCTCTTACCCCATTTTCCGTACTTTTGCAACCTCACTTACTGCTGATTCAAACTTTAACAACTAACATAGTTATCGAGACTCTCAAGTAACCATAAGCTGTTGGTGTGTTTGTCAGACAAATCTTCTGCAGAAAGCAGAGGCAAAACTTCCTAGTTTTCAGGAAATTGCCTCCAGACCATTCTGCAGCCGGGATGAGAAATAGTATGTTGTGAACACAACAGATGTTCATATGCCAGACAGCACAGCCATGAGTTTCACTTGCTGAAACACATGCATATTTGGCTGTCAGAGAGGAATTCTTATGTTGTGGGAAAACCAGGAAGAAATAAAAGGGTACCCAGAAAGGATGTAATGGTGGTGCAGGGAGAGAGAAGTAGGTGTATGCATTTGTATTCTTCTACTGCCCCACTGATTCCACTTGCTAACATAGGGCAAAAATAATTGAAAGAAAACACAGCGGAAGACAGCAGAATGCACTGTCCACCAGGTTAATCAAGTTAAACAACGTGCCAAACACCTTTGTAATATGTACATCAACATGAAATAGAAGAAGATCAATGCCAGTTTTGGCACATTTCTGGGTTAGCAGATGAGTTTTTTAGATGACATAATGAATTCTTTCATTGCTTCCTCCTTTCCAGCATGCATTTCCAACATATTCCCAGGTTGCTGCAGTCACCTAAGAGGATTGGACTCTTCCCATCTCATTTGACTCATTAAAAAGGAAAGCTGCAGGCCAGCCCTAATGGCAGAGGAGAATAATTCTACGCTTTCCATGCTACCACAGTTCTTAGACTGCACATGGTACAATTACGAAGTAAGATTTAACCACTCCAAAAGACTGTCTTCCAGAAAACACTATGCCTTCATGATACAAGAGGGAATGGATAAAGAAAAGGAGAGGAAGCAAGGAAGAAGTGAAGGGAGCTGTAATTCCCAGAATTTTTCAGACCTGCACTCACATGCGTGCACATGCACACACACTTGCACACATACAGAGTCCATCGGAACTGTAGGTTCTTTCAAGTGCAAGTGAAGTTAGCAGCCACTGTTCTGCTCTCACTGCTGCCCCTAAAGCCCCCTGAACTGCACTCCTACCTTTCTCCCAGTCTGTTGGTTGTCATCCATACTGCTATCGCAGCAGTCTTGTCCTGTGATACTGGCAACATACTCAATATTGCACAGGGTCTTATCTGCTCAGAGAATGGACTATTAAGATGGTATATGATGTTTTTCTCTTATATCTAAACAGCTGATTTCAAATACAATGGTCACATCTATTTTTGTGAAATTTAAGAGAATCAGGAATTGATTGCAACCACTTGCCAACTAATCATTAACCCTACATAACTATTAAATCTCTTCCAGGCTCCATTTTGGACCTCTGGAACTATGTATTCTCAAAAATGTATCTGCTATATAAAGGGAAAAATACCCTAGATGACATCTGTACCACTAAGTTAGTATTACCTAGTGTCCGACACAGAGACTTTTTTTTCATTCTTTTTTATTTATTGCATAGACATGGTTAATGTGTAATAATTAGGCATTTAGGGAAAAGATAAACATCTGCTTATTAGCAAAGAACTTTCACATACCTCAGACAGTATTTGAGTCCTAATGGTGGAAGGATTAAAAATTGAAACAGGAGACCAGCACTGAGAAATCTCCAAAATGTCAAAGCACATTAAAAGGACAACTTGGGCGGACTGATTAGCTGTTCCCTGACCTCAGTGTGTTTGGTGGCTGTTCTGATTTTTCAAGAGTTTAACATCTGCTTTCAGGTGGAAAGATAACTAATAAGAAGCAGAGAATATCAATAATTTTCAATTAATTTTACATACATTACATATATAGCTTTTTCCTACAAGTTAAATTGTGCGAGTGTCTGTTGTCATGTGTAATGATACTAAGAAAGTCCAAGAGATAGCTCAGTCTATGGTATGAAACACATTATTTTCCACCTTTCTAACACACCATACACCACAGAAAGACCAGTTCTGTCCAGAAGTATGTTTGGTTCTGGATACATGCTGAAAGAGGATTAGACCAATAAACTTCTTTGCTCTCAGTGAAATTATCAGCCATCTACAAAAATGACTGAAGGTGAAACAAGTGTTAAGGTTCATACAGCAGAGATACTCAGAACTGTTTTAAGGGGAAATAACCTCTCCCTGGGAAAAAAAAAAAAAAAAAAAAAAAAATTAGAAAGAAAAGGCAATTTCAGCCTCCAGATCTCTGACAAAGGTGTTGCAAACTCTTCACAGGTAAAAGCATCAGTTCAACAAAAGGTCATCAACTATTTATTTCCATTTATCTCCCATACCTCCAGAAAAAAAACAAGGTGTCGTAGGTCACTGTGACAGGAAGTAACACTGCTGGTGCATCACTTGCTCCAGTGAAATTATATTTCTAGAACACATGAAAACCCTCATTGACTCACAAACTTCTTGTTACCCTCACTGGACCAATGGGCCAATAAGAGTGTGTTATAAAAATATGTTCTAAGTCCTACAGAACTTTTTTTGGTTTTGTTTTTTGTTTCTTTGTTTGTGGGTGGTGTTTTTTTTTTTTGTTTTGTTTTGGTTTGGTTTTGTTTTTTTTGTTTGGCTTGGATTTTAAATATATCATGTGCAAGTTAAAATGCCTGGGGCTACCAGCTCACAGGAACAAGCTTCTAAGACTATCAAATGTTCAGCTGCGCTTGTGAAAGGACTTCATCTTCCATTTATGCTGGCAGTTTAATGGCATAACAGCCATTAGGACATAAGCCTTCAGCAAAAGCTGTTATGTGAATGAACTCCTGGGTGAACAGGCACGACATTTTAAATCCTTCTGTCTAGAACATATTTGGGCTTACTAAAAGTTCCCCAGCACAACTCCTATAGCTGCTGTGAAACAATGGTTGTCACAGTGAAGATTGCTGCTGCAGCTGGGAGCAGTTTAGAGAACTGCTGTGTTTCAGGAGGCTGGGAAGAGCCTGGCAACAAGTCCCAGATGCTTCACCAAGCCACTGTGTCTGACTCATTGGCAAAATGATTGGGCCAATAACTAATTAATCAGTTACCTCCCAGTAACTACTGCCAATATAAGGAGCAAAGAAGGAACTCTAATATCTATGAAATAGGAGATGGAATGCCAAATATACTGTAAAACATGATTTCTTTTATATTCCATCTCTGTGTAATATTTTAGCATATTAAGTGTAGAACAAAAATATATTTTGGTTTGTTTTGGATTTTTTTGCCTTGACCTACCTTTCTTGGTTCATTTGCTCTAGCAGTCCTCTCTGCTGGGATGTATCATGGGGAACTGTTAGTTTGTTCACAATGTTGACACTCCACACCTCAAAATCCTGAGAAAGAAAGCTAAAATTTTGGTAGTTTCAAGAAGTCACAAGGGGAGAAGCATGAAGAGTGTCTGCTGAACCTCTGTTTGTGTGTCTCACTAGACACCAGTTGCTGTCCTGTCTATCAGTCAACACTTCTGAGTTATGAAAGATGTATTATAATTAGTGGGAGAAATAGCATTGCATTTTGAAGATGTGAAAGACTTGCTTTATTCAGAGTGGTGTCAGTGCTAAAGTGGGGTTGACTCTAGGAGTCTGCAAGGTCAGAAAGGTTAGGCATGACTTTATGCAGAGAGAGAAAAAAGAAACTTATGTTCATTGTTCACGTTGGTAGAATTACAATTAGGTTTGACATATCATCTTTCAGACCTGCATCTGCTGTTAGATTGAAATGAAATAGGAATGAGGGTGATTAGACATGTTGGGGGATAAGCCTGGAAAAGAAACCAGAAGAGGATTACAGGTATTTACTAATAGGAGATGACTGATGATGAGTCTTTGTTACTCTCTGGGTGCTTGATTGCTACCTTTACATGTCTGAGAGAAGTTTCTTTCTAGGACTGGCCAGAAGTGGTAGCTATCTCATGGATGTAAATCTCTTGCAGGTATTAAGAAAGTAGTGGGAGAAGTAGTACTAATGTATCATTAATAACATTCAGACATCTTCTGCTGATGGTTAATCTTGGTCAAGCAAAGACAGTTAGGACGTATTAAAGAATCACTTTTCCATGTTGTTCTATAATGTGATCATATTAAAAGTAGCTTCTTTAAAAATTTATTTTCATTTTTTAAAATCATTGCCACTCAGAGACTCTTCATTTCAACTAGTTCTGTTCTGTTTTTGAAGTTCTGCATTCTCAGGTGCATACCTCATTTTGTTTTAGTTATAGAGCAGTAAGCAGGCTTGTGAGCAATTGCCAAATAAAGGATTGTTAAAAGTAACACACAACTGATAATGCTGGAATAAGCCTTCTAACTGGAATGAAAAGGAGGGCTGTTTTCTTTTTGTTTGTTTGTTCATTTCCTTTTTAAATGGGAATTTGCTCCTTTTCCCCTCTTTTCAGGAGAGGGGGCTGTCTGCTGATCTGTAATTGACTACATGTTTGAACAGCACACAGATTCCATCATTTCTGCGTGCATGCCTGCCATCCTTCCTTCCACTGTTTTGCAATTTGGACGTGTTGTCTAATAACTTTTAGAGAAGTAACTGACTGACCTAAAGGAAACTGACACTCTGTTTCTATCACTGTAACTCTTTCCAAAAATTTAAAGGTTATTGAAAAAATGCAATGTGACAAAGAAAAACATTAAAGCAGCAGTAAACGAAACAGCAAAGAAAATAGATTGGATGGGAGATATAAATATCGATATTATACATTTTCTTCCATTCCGAGACAGAAAGGAAAAAAAAAGAAAAAGAAGGAAAAAAAGCCCCCAAAACATGGTATGTTGTAATTACAGTCATCTCCAATGTATGCAAAAATAATAAAAAACAAAACCATAACCTTTTTCAACAGAAAGAAAGAATGTAATATATTGGGCAGGACGGGAGCTCCACACTTATTTTATTTATCTGTTTAACCACTGCAAAGGGAAAAAATAGAAATTAGTGACTTTTGTTTTTCAAAATGAACAGAACACATTATATTTGATCCACTCTCAGCACCTCGTGCAACACTGCAACAGATGTCTGAAGAAAAATGATGGAAGTAAACTTTGTAAGTAGTTGTTTTGAATTCTTATTTGGTGTAACATTGAATATATTATCAAATTAAAATGGGAAAAGTTAGAGAAGATACGTCTTGGGAAGAAGTTCTTTTTCTTGCTTCCCAATCATCTGAAATTCTTTCTCAGCAATCTCCTCTCTAATGATCCACTCAATGCTCTCTTGTGTATGTGAGGGAAGAAAAAAAAGACAGTGAGAGAAACTGAAAAAATCATAAAAGAGCATCATCAAAGCCTTCAGTAGAACAAGCTTGACTGGCTGTTTCAAGGTGAGTGACATTACTTCAGCTGGTGGTCATAAAAGTGATATACCTAGAGAAACAACCATCTGCAAAGGCTTGAAATAGGAAGAGTTCATCCCCTGACTGATTTTTGTCTTTGTACGTAGTTTTTAGCAAGCCTCTGCAGAAGCTAAATTTATGGCTGCAGCTGACCCTGGTCAGACAATCCTCACACCAGGGTGTTGTTGTTTTTTTTTTTTTTTTTTTCTTGAATGTCTTTCTGGCTCCTCTTCTGTCAGTTAGCAGACTGCAACATCCAATTCACATGATCTGTCTTTGGCTTCTTCTTATTAGTGTTGGAGACCTACGTTCCCAAAGTAACGCACAAATACAGAAATTAAATACAGACAAGCAAAGAAAAGCCTTTTCTCATCTTCTACCTTCTCACTCCATGCTCATCACTTCAGAAACTAGCTCCATGCAGCCCAATTCAAAATTTAAAAAGTAATACCAAAAAAAGTAATCTTAAGCTGTATGTCCTGCTTTCATTGAAAAGTTGCTGAATGTTTACACTGATTTTACAACCTTTCTTCTGCAGTTGGGCAGCTGAGCTCCAGTCTGGGAGAAATGTGTAACCAATAGAGTTGGCGGGGGAGTCTGCTGGATGGCCCTCTTTGCTTGTAAACAGAGAGGCTTAGTGATTAAAATGATCATCTGATCATAAAAATAAAATTTTCAAATTTCTCAAGCATTGAAAAACTCCAAAAGTGTTGCTTCTCTGAACCAGAAACTTTGTCACAAAGCTGGGTGATGGGATAGGAATCTTGTCCCAAGATAAAATACAAGTATTTTTTATACTATTTCTATGACCCTGTGCTCTAAGAAAAAAAACTGACAAGTCTCTGTATTCCAACTTGTCAGTGCATGAGCATGGATATTTTCATGTGCATGACTGCACACACATGTATATCTCTCTAGCAGGAAGGGCTCCAAAAATTTGGAGAAACACAGGGTATATGAACTAGAGAACCTATGAGTCAGAGGGGTCCTCTCCTGCCTCTCTACAAACTTTAAATATGAGTGCTGTCCCTCAGTAAAGCTTAGCTTTTGCTGCTGCAATCTTATCAGTAGTTTAATGATTGTTTTATTGGTCCCATGATCAATATCAGGTGTATTTTGAGGACTGGTTTTAGTACTCCTCCTGAGTTTACAGAGTTCCACTGCAAAATAGTTTCCTTACCTTTTCTGTTGTCACAGCTAATAAAAACTTGCAGTAACTGAGATGCATGTGTTGTCTTCAATGACTGGGTCAACAGAATATTAAACTCTGGGTTTGTTTTTGTGTTTTTTTTTGTGTGTTAGTAAATGTTATGGATTATGTTTAATAACAAAGTTACTGTTACTACCCTTAATGCTGAAATTCTATAGTGTGCCTAACTTCTCAAATGAATCCTTCCAAAAATGTATACCTTACCTTCTCTTCTATGTCATTTTCCCTCATTACTTAAAATAGATTAGTTGCCAGACTGCATGATTTATGGCTGTTTGCTGACTGATCTTCAGTTCTTAACAATCATACTGTACCGTTTGAAATTGTTTGTTTTGAAATTGAGAGCGATCATATTCCTTTTGCTGTGTCAGCCCCATATGTGCATGAATATGAAGGGTAATGGATGTTTCACCCTTGCCTCATACTCCAGATTTCTTTTATGGCTGATGGTCTTATTTAGCTCTTACATAATTACCTTTTGGTTTGATGAGATTCTTTTGTAAAATTGCCTTTACTGTTCCAAGTTAAATTTGATAAAATAATGGAATTAAAGTGCTCTGATTTTTGAACTTGCATTTAGATATTTGCTAAAAAACACTGGTTAAATACAATGTAAAAAATAAAGTAATATTTGTGTTTTTTTCTGTGTGTGTATGCTTATTAATTTTCTTTTCATTTTTAGATACTTTCAAAAAGGTTTTTAGCTTTTCTGAAATTTAAATTTTAGTTTTCTAGTTTCATCTCCTTCATTCTATTCCTTATGTATTTTTGGCTTTTTCATATTATCATTAGAACAATTTATTTTCTTCAGTGCATGTCACATTAATGAAGACAAGTATTTAATGCATACATAGCAATACGTATATTACATAGCTTCATGTCTTTTAAAGATATTTATAACTGCCATACTAATTTCTATCAAATTAATATCTAAGTCCATTTAGAATAGGAACTCATTGTGACAGATGTATTTCTGCCATCCAAATGTGGGAAGGAACTGATATGTGGAAAAATGTTTTGATATGTCCAAGAATACCAATGCCAGAGCATGAATGCAGGCATACTTAGAATCATAGAACCATAGAACGTCCTGAGTTGGAAGGGACCCACAACAATCATTGAGTCCAACTCCTGTCCCTGCACAGGACAACCCCAAAATTCACACCATGTGTCTGAGGGCATTGTCCAAGTGCTTCTTGAATATCATCAGGCTTGGTGCTATGACTACCTCCCTGGGGAGCCTCTTCCAGTGCTCCAGCACCCTCTGGGTGAAGAAACTTTTCCTAATATCCAACCTAAACCTCCCCCGGCACATCTTTCTGACATTCCCTTGGGTCCTGTCATTGGTCACCAGAGAGGAGATCAGTGCCTGCCCCTCCTCCTCCTCTTGTGAGGAAGCTGCAGGCCCCAATGAGGTCTCCCCTCAGTCTCCTCTTTTCCAGGCTGAATAAACCAAGTGGCTTTAGCTGCTCTTCATACAGCTTCCCCTCTAAACCCTTCACCAACTTCATGGCCCTCCTCTGGACACTCTTTAGTAGCTTTGTACCGTTAATATACTGTGGTGCCCAAAACTGCACACAATACTCAAGGTGAGGCTGTACCAATGCAGAGCAGAGTGGGACAATCACTTGGTTTGTTTCATTTTTTGGGGGTATATTTAAATACTTGGTAACCTGTCATTCCAGAACTGGTGTGGAAGAATTTTGTGGAAAAAATAGCTAGTTCAATTTACACCAAATTTATCTTTTTGTTAGTTACTTCCAGAAGCAACCGTCAGAATATAGGCAGGATAAGAGAAAAAGGAAAACCTCAGTTTTTACTGGTAATCTTCCCCCAGCACAGTGAGTTTATGTCCAAGAGTGCGTATGTTTAACAGATTGCTTCAGACTCTAAGTCATTAATCACTTCCTAGGAAATCAGTATGCTACATAGAATTTAGCAGTTTAATCCTGTAAGTGACTTACATTCAATTTCTTTAATATAAGATGACAGAATCACCAACACCATGTTCAGGTTACTGTCATCCCTATTGGCTCCTTGATTGGACCCTTAAAGTGTTGCTTAACTTCTTGAGGCAACATGGAACAGAATCAGTGAAAAGGTGTTCTTTCAATTCAGTCAGAGCTAAGCAAGGCCTGAATTTGAGCATGTGATCCTGAATTTGGCTACAAAGAATGTTCTGACCATTGTATGTTTCTGTTGATGAGACTGTCTAACATACATATTGGCAGACAAAAAGGATTGTCAAGAGAAGATTCTTGAAATATTTGGTTTTATTTATTTGTGGGGATTTTTTTGACACAGCTGGTAACAGCTTACTTTTCCATTCCCAGCACTTAAAAAAAAAAGTCTCTGCTGCTGACTCTTGATCAAGGCAAACTTCCATGAACTACTCTGAAAAGTCATGTCAACCTGGACTATTTAGAAAAATCTTTAGTTATCTGTACACTCCATAGCTTTTAGAAACAATCAAAGCCAAACTGGCAGGGAGCAATAACTTCTAGCAATATTTTTAAATTATTTTTTAACATGCTGTTATTACAGTGTTTAAAGTAAATTCTTAGTTTTGATTTGTGTAAAAGCCAGAGTCTGAAGATTTGTTTTAATCTCACAGCTAAAGGAAATTGCATGGTAGAAGGAAGTAATTTTTTTTCCATGGAGAGAAATAATAGTAGTGGGGGACAGATTTTGCATAGCTGTGAGCTCCCAGTGTACCAAGTAGGGGTGAAAAAAACCAAACCCACCACAACCTGGAGGAATTCCTCCTGGATGGAGGAATTTACTTTAGGAAGGTGGCTGTCAAAGTATCTGGACCAGGAGAAGGAGCAAGAAGGAATCAGTGGTTTGGCCTGTTTGAAAAGGAAATGTTACAAATGAGAGGGAGGGAGAGAAAGGGAGAGAGGGAAAGGATGAGAGAGGGGAAGAGAGAGGAAGAGGAAGCAGGGGAGGGAGGAAGAGGGAGAAATGAAGAAAGAGGGAGGAAGAGAAGAAGAGGGAGGAAGGGAGAACAAGAAAGAAAGGAGAGCAGAGAAAGGAAGAGATGAAGAAAGAAGCATGACTTCTTCAAGGAATTGAATGACCAGTGGTATTCAGTCAGCTCAATCCCACTGCCAAAGCAGGACAGTTCCCAATGCTTTTGAATGCATTGCTCACCTTGCAGTCATTTAAAAGTGACTCCAGTTATCAGGCTTCCCTAATAATTTTTTCTCTAATTTTTAATTCTATTCTTCAGTTTTTGCTTTCAATACTCTCTTTCTTGACACTATTTTTCACTTGAATGTTGTCCCATAAGCTGCCCCCACCAGACTATTCCTCAGAAATAGTAAATTCTGAGCTAAGGTTTTTTAATATCTTCAGAACATTTTACAGTTTCCTCACTTTTTCACTAACACATCATTAAACCTTACAAAATATTAATTTTCCACTAACTTTTAGCGATTTTTTTTTATTATTTCTGTAATTCCTCTGCTAATGCAATGTTACTGAAAGGACAAATATGTTTTTCTTTTGGTCACAGAAATGGACTCCTTCACACATGATTGTTCTGAACTATTCAATGGGTCCTTCTATCATTCAGTGCACACAATAGTTGCAGCTGGAAGGCTTGCAGATAGCTTCCACCAAGAGCTAATGTCAACTGTGTGAGACAGAATTACAGTAATTATAGTTTTACTAATTTGCATGGAACAATTATTTATCCTTGATTTGTAGAAGAGACATTCTGAAGTATAGTGGTTAAATTATGTTTCTGAGAGCGATTTCCTAATAAAAAATAGCTAGACATTTATTAAACGTGGAAATGGAAATGTTTCTATACGAAGTATATGTGACAACCCCTATATATTCTCGTTCCCAGGTCCAGAGCATATTTAATTACCACTCTGGTACAACAGATTGAGAGCATTCTATTGTTGCCAGTGTTGGCTAGACCTTTCACCTTGAAGATGCAGATTCATTTGTCCTTTGATCCAAAGGGCTTTTCTCATTTTTGGATTGAAAGCTTGTATCTTTCATTTGTTGAATTCAAGAAGGCTTCACTGTTCTTCTACAGAGAGCACCAGGAACAGAGAGCCCTAGGCCTCTACACATCAAGAGAAAGAGTGCTCCTCAATGTGGGTAGGCATCCATCTGCTCAGTACTGTCAAAACTTGGCCAATCAGGGTTTGGGAGGACAGAAATCATCCCTTATTATTACAGCCATATAGAGACACTAAACCTTTTTCAGATCTAGTGACAGTAACTTTTTTGTTACTTTATCTTCTTTATATGGTCTCTTTTTAAAAAAAAAAAAGATCTCTAAGGAAGAGAATTTATATATCAACACAGCATTAAAACAGCTGGGGGCTCAATCCATATTTTAATGCTAGACTTCCAAAATTATAAATAATAACAGCTGAATTAATGTGCAGTCACATGCAAAGCTCATTTCAAACTAACAGCACATTTTGTTTTTTTTAAGTAATGCATGAGTCTTTCACTGACTTCATGTAAAGTGCCCAATACATCCCTCTTGAATTTTTTTGGTGTTCAGTGGAGTTATATTAAGATGTATTTGGCCCTTGACTAGAACAGCTGTTGCTACATGGATAGTTTTTCAGTTCATAGTCTACCTAAATCATGTTCTAATTCAAAATAAATCCCATTAAACAAATGTGACACAAACAAATGAAACAGAATACATGTTTCAAGCAACAAGTATCTACAAAATACTGACCAGGTTTCTACTATAAAATTAATTAAAAGGCCAGAAATGTAAAGACCACTGGGAAGCACTCAGAATTTACTACATGGATAGAGGGAGACTAGTCTCTAAAGAAATACTTCAGGGATGATGTAGCAGCAGCTGGTTTCCTTTTGTTTGTCTGAATTTGTTTAAAGAATTCACCATGTCATCTGCATGTTCATGCATATGTATATTTCAGCCTTCACTATTCTTGTTCAGTTTCATTCAGTGCTGTACAGGAGTGTACAGCATTGCTTTTTCCCCTGTCTGCTCTGTCTCCTATAATCCTGTAAACTCTCCACAAAATATTCTCTCATTGGGACTGCTTAAGTACACTCCATTTCTTTTTACAGGGATAAACCTTAGATATCTTGCTAATTATTTTGTCAGTTAGGTGGAACTTTGCCTCTTTTCTTGAAAAGGTACTGTTAAATAAGACCAAGTCATGTGCACAGTAATTTATTCATAAAAAAAGAAAACAAGTGAAAGGATATTCATTATACAAGTTAAGTGTATGTGTTGCTAGATGTCATTTTGATAAGCATATTAAATATACTAGGAAAAATAATGATCCATGGAAATAGTAAAAAAATTATAGAGTGAATTTTATTCTTTTAAAGATATTCCTGTGGAATGAGAAACAGATAGTAAACTGAACGTGATATGAACATTTGAGCAGATTAGCAGGTAAAGAGACAGTTCTTTATTGGTCTTTTAAAGTGACCTGATATGCATCAGAGTGGTATTGGATTACTTCACACCAACTGCAAGATGGAGATTTCTGGAAAACACTGCATTTCTTCTCCATTAGATACTATGGGAACATGGGGTGGGATTGAGCTCAGCTGTCTTTACAGTTCCTTGGGATTTTCCCAGCTGAGAGTTTTTCCACAGAAAAGACCTTTGGACATCCCATACTCTGAAAAGTGTAAATTATTCTGAAATGCGTAAAGCAATCCTCTCAAGAATTTCTCTATCTCATCTGAAGAGTTTGAAATTCCTATTCCAAGGCTGACCTTCAAAATAAATCAGTGTGGAGGGAACTAGGTGAGGAAGGCAAGGGGCAGAATATAATTTTCCATATGAAAATATAAATCTAAAATATTAATATCAATATCAATACTCCTGGACATCAAAAGCGTAGCTTTCATTTGAGATTCCAAATCTGTCTTACAGAGCAACTACTATCTATAACTAAATAATTTGGGACACCTAGAAGCCAAATATGAAAACACATGTGCATTACTAACTGAATTTCAATTTTGTCTAGACATGGAACAATATGCCAGTAGTCCCAGAAGTAGGGGAAAAACAACCCTGACTAAGAAAACTTACTGATTTACTTTTCACAGTTCTTATATTTGTTGATACTGTAGCATTTCAGAACAGATAATTAAAGTTTGCAATCCAGTTCTGTCACAGGAGACTGTAGCCTAGAAACCTTTCAGCAATACCAGTGCCTATATTCCTGCTAATTTGATAAAAGTAAATAAATAAATCTTATGTAGGAGATAAATTCTAACAAATCTTAGCTGCCTGCTCAGTAGCTACTGTTCCCAGTGAAATAAATGAAACTGTAGGAACAAGTTAAATGTTTAGTAACTGTTAGGATTTCTCCTTATACATATGGTATTCTATATGTTATTTTATATTGATGCTAGTTTTCATTTGATTGTTAATGGATGATTTTAAATTTAACTGAATTTTCTGCTTTCCTATCTCCAAAATAGTATTCTTTACAGTATTTTCAAAACACAAAATCAATGTAAAGAAAAATAAAAACAAGCTGTCTCTTTATTTTTTAATGTTATACTTCTTTGCTTTGATTGATAAAGTGAAAATCTGCCAGACTTAGTCCTTAAGAAGCAGGACACAGTGCCATATAATCAGTAGGAACTGATTAAATCTTTACCAGTTCTTTTTAGAAGGTTTAGAGGCTTTGAAAAATAGAAGTTTTGTTTCACTTAGCTTATCTTAGTCAGAATGTATGTACTGGACACTGCCTGGCTTAGACTTTGTAGTGTATATAGAACTGTACAAAAGTGGGTGCCCATCACCAGTTGATCACCCCCATGGTATGAACATAAAGCATAGCTGCTACTAAAATTTGATCACAAAAGAAAACTTTGTTTAAATACTGTATCAGGCAATGAGCATTATGCAGGCATATTGCTTAGCATTTGATTTTGTTCAGATGTGATCTATGCATTTCTGGTAATCTGCAGTTCTTTGTGTCTTTAGAAATAGGTTTTAGTTAGCTTTTTTAGTTTCACTTGAGCTTGACAAAATAGACTGAAGAAAAAAATTCACTTTTTACTTGAATGTTAACAGCACTGTTTTGAGCAGGTTCTAAAATGGAAAGGTAAAAGATAGATGAAAAAGCACCCAAAATTCATCTGCAAATAACAACTAAAGAAAATGTGACTAATCATAGACAAATTTTATCATTATCCAGATTTTTTAGGGTAAGGCCCACAAAAGTCAGTTTGTATATATAACATCTCAAGGACAGAGGGCTTAGAGGCCTGTTAATAGGAAAACTTACCTTTTTTTCATTAATACTCAATGGAAAAAACAAGAAATAAGAGATAATAATACTATGTACATACATTATAGATACTGCATAGAAAAAAATATATATACAACTTAACTAAAATATTTCTATCTTGAAAAATTACCCAGCTTGTGTATTTGAGTTACATCTTTGTTTATATTTTAGTCTTATCTGAAACTCACTGTTTTGCCCCAAATTTAATAAAATTGACCCCTACTAATTAATTATTTTGTTGAAATGCAGGTGATGAGTGTTACAGAACACCTATAGTAGTTTTCACATTTCAACAAGTTTAGATCTGGAACTAACTGGTTTATTTATGAAAAATTACTTAGATTTTGTCTTAAGTCAAGAGACAAATATGTTTAGCGTGTAAGTAATGTGCATGGGGTTTGAAAGATTTATTTGTGGTTTCTTCTTTTAATGAAAGGACATTTCATTTCTCAGTTAATGTGATGCCTCTGTACACTTAGGCTTAATTACTTGTTTTCTGTACACTTTCTTCAAAAGTCTTTATTCCATCTTTGGTTCTCATAAACTGGAGTTGTTTCATCTGTACTATGGTGGACAAACTGAATGTATTCATACATGAATTACATAAATATTTCTTCCTTTGATCAGTTCTGCTTTTGTATAAGCTTTGCTGCCAAAGATCTGATTTTTTCTGAATATATTCTTATTCTTTTGAGGGGAACTTTTGTTTTACCAATTGCCAAACATTTCTATTGCTTTTTTTCTATACGCTATCTTTTGTTTTCTATTCCTTTATAGTAATACTTGGTGAGCTATACTGTGTTTTATGTGCCATTACCTTTCTTTGAAACAGTGTCTTCATAATTTGTGTCTTCCTAGTTATTTGAAGTCTGCAATCTCTTAGATTTCCTCATCCTTTCCCAACTTTATTCTGCTTTTCTTTTCTTTTCTTTTTCTTTTCTTTTCTTTTCTTTTCTTTTCTTTTCTTTTCTTTTCTTTTCTTTTCTTTTCTTTTCTTTTCTTTTCTTTTCTTTTCTTTTCTTTTCTTTTCTTTTCTTTTCTTTTCTTTTCTTTTCTTTTTCATTGTTACACTTTTCTCTTTTTTCTGCTTTTTGTACTAGATATTTTGTAACAGGGAAAACTAATGATGTCAACTCACATTAGTCAAACGAACTGAATATGAATCAAGCAGGAAAAAGTAACTTCTGCCCCAAAGAAATCATATTTTTTATTGGAAAATTAAGAAGGAATGAGAGAAAAGACAGAGAACACAGAAGAACTGGGGAGCATAGAAAAAGGGCATTAGAGGGGGTTTTACAAGTCTCACAGGAAGTCTGTGACAGAAGTTTTATTTAGATATATTAAGATCTATTTTTATCTTTTAACTCCTGAAACTCTCCTTTCTATAACATGTCCAATAAAATTGGCACCAATCTTCACCTGAAAAAAATTCTTTTTTTTATAGTTTTGATTGCAAATTTTTGGCTAATATTGGTCTAACATATTCAGCTGCAGCAAAGATCCAAATGAAAGCTATAGTGTCAAATAATATTAGATGAATTTATCACATGGCTTGGAAGATAGTGATGGACTCTTCTCAGTCTTGTCTACAGGTGAGACTTTTCTTATCTAGTTCTACAAGATGTGATAAATTAATGCTTGCAATATTAAGTGATGAATATATCTTTCTAAAATACAGAATACAGCACGTGATTTATAAAAGAGACAGAATTGTGAAAGAACTCTTATTGCTGGCTCATTTTTGTGTTTTTCCCACAAACAATTTTATACACTGAAGTCCAATACTTTTGTTTTCAGAAATCAAGTCAGCTGCAACCTAACTTAGGAAACATTTAAATGTCCCCAAACATAAAAGCCACTTAGTTTGGGTAGATGTCATAAACCGAAGCTTTTTTATTCTTACTTACAAGGTTTTCTGATCTGTTTTATTAACATATGGCTTTTAAATCAGGTCTCAAAACAGAAAAGTATTTTGGCTGTGATAGTTTAGGGTTTTTTGTTCTTCACCATTTCCTTTTATTTTTAATAAGTTATCAGAAAAATCACTTGCTACACTGAAAACCCTAATTTCTCTTTCTTCCCTAGCTAAATTATGACAGGTTTTTAAACCAAGATCAAACACACACACAGACTGTCACGTCCATCAGACTACATGGTGATGGCAATTCTTTGCCAGTCTCTCCTCTTGAATCTGTTCCATTTCGTGTAGTCTTTAATTTCAAAAAGAATGGAATTTGGTTCTCCTAGATGAATGCATTAATGATCAGGATACAATATCATTCTTTTTTTCTGTCCCAGTAAATATTTAATTATTTCAAACAAGCTTATATATCACAACCCAAACCTGAAGGAAAAGCACAGAATATGTTTTTTACATCAACATTCTGCATTCTCCACTTTAGAAAGTGCTAAAGTGTTTAACACTTCAGCACCCAATATGCACTACAGATGATTAAACATTGTTAGCTGAATTACGTGTTTAAGATAAATTTGTTGGTTAAAGTTTTCATTTTTTTAACATCTGAGGCTTTGAGAAAATTGTATCAACATAAAACTGTCATCTTGCAGTTTAAAATCTATAATTCTTCTTAAATTTTTTCTTAGATCTGCTATTTTGAATTATTTAGATTGGAAAAGACCCTTAAGATCATTGAATCCAACCATCAACCTAACACTACTAAGTCCACCACTAAACCATGACCCTAAGCGCCATGTCTACACATCTTTTAAATACCTCCAGGGATGGTGACTCAACCACTTCCCTGGGCAGCCTGTTCCAGTGCTCAATTTAAGACACATCAAGCATAACAATGGAAGAGAAGTTATACAAGGTATTTTTGTCAGTCAATTCTCCTTTTACTTTTTCAGAATTACTAAACTGTAACAGATTACAAGCTATTATATCCATGGTAAATTTGACATCACAGTGACCTCAATTCCTTTATTATCCATAGTTGCTAAAATTTAATTTCCTAACTTAGTGATTAGCGATATGTGTATGCTGATGCTGTTGCTTTCTGTACCTTGTGGAGCAATTCATTCACCAATGACTACTGGTAAAATACAGTCTGGATTTGGCCATTAGCCAAGCTAGAAGTGGTTAGTTAGTTTTTATTATTATTGATATTGGTTTTTTTGTCAAATAGTGTTTCTTGTACCTTGATCACACTTGGTGATTTTCAGTGATCTCCTATCAACTTGTAGAGTTTGGAGGAAAATCATATGATGAAACACCATCAAATACCAAGGTATTTTCAGAAAAAAAAAAAAAAAAAACAACCAAACATACCAAAAGCAAAGAATCTAGTTCTGCCTTGTGTGGTATGTATATCCATTTCACTAGATGAGTTGTTATGATTTTATGTATGCTAATATGTCTGTTATGTCATACAACCATATGTACTGTTGTATAGCTTTGCAAAAAATGTCCTAATTTCCTACTAGTTAGATTTCTAAGCAAATATGCTTAAGGGAAATATAATGATTTCTGAATCCCTGTTTCTATTTAGTTTGCAATTTTTAAAAAACAAAAAAAAATTCTGGTCATCTTTTTATCTTTTTAGCTAAACATGGCTTATTTCTCTATTTGTCCTCCACAAATGGAGCTGTGCAGAAGAGTGCTGGTACAGGAGCCACAGATCACTCTGTGATCACAGATAGACTTTCTGTGCCAATCTCTAATAGGCAATTGGGATTTGTACAACAGTAAAAACATGTAATGTACACACCAACCTGACCTAAACACTTAAGTTATACAGGGACCATCAAACTGAGCTGTGCAACAAAAGTAAGGTTCACACTCAAGGTCCTCTCTTAAGAAATGCATTTTAATAAGAAACTCTTTTTTTTCTTTTTTTTTTTTTTTTTTTTAAGTTCAGCATATGCTTAAGCGTTTTGCTAACTGGAGCAAGACAGATCGTAAGACTATTCTTTTCATTTGCTTCACTTGACTGTGCTCCAGGATTAATGACACCTTTTTATTTCTCTGTTTTTTATTTATTTAGAATGAAAGCTCTCTGGTTAAAAGTTCATCTCTTCATATAAGCCCACACAGCAAAGCAGCTTTGACTATAGGATTTTAGGTGATAGTGTAGCACAACAATGTCATTAGCCTTATTATTGATATATTATACAAAAATATATGCAGGATCTGGGACTATATACTGTTTGAAACAAGGAATTGTTTGAAAGATTTTAAAACTTTTAATTATATAAATAATGGCATTTCCAGAAATCTCTCTTCTAAAGTTGCTTGTAAGTGGCTACCCTCCCAAAACCTGATGAAGAAATAGGTGAGGGTATATTAACAGAAAAAACTCTTTCTCTAGTACCATAGATGAAATTTCTTATGTGTGGAAAAATAAATAAGAACAGAGGAAAGAAAATGAAATCTTTCCAGCTCCTCTCCCCATTATTTATAAAACAGCACCTTGCAGAAATTATTCAAAATCAATTCATTCTAATGTAAAGATGACTATTCCTGAAATTGTCAAGGTAATGAACATTTTGGTTTATCTGATGTGTACATGCCAGTCACTTTACATAATTTCAACAGCTGTTATGCTTATGAGGTACCTTAGGAGTCCGGTTTTAAAGTAAAGCAAGTAGATGTGAAAAATATATTCAGTACCATAATAGGCAAGGAGTTCATACAAATACACTAGTTAGGCATAAGGAATCACAGGTAATATAGCATAATGTAGGAAGCTTACGCTCTGATATTGAATCTGTGGTTGCTGTGGAAGCTCATATCCCACCAACATACTGTGCATAGAAAGCTCCCATAGGAACAGTTTACCCATTTATTTTCTATAGCCTGTTTTAACCTTTGACTTAGTGTCTGAAGGATCCTCACTAGATTTACAACTTTGTCCTCTATAGCAAGTGACCTACAGGATAACAGAACTGTTAATAACAACAATTCAGCAGTGTGAATATCATTCCAACCTTCTTGCTACTATAGCTTCCAGGCACATGGAGTAATGCTTGATTAAAAAAAAAAAAAAAAAAGAATAAAAGAAAAAAAAAAAAGACAGAAAAAGAAAAACCCTTAGTATTTGGTTTGCAGGCTTGAAAGATAACTTTACCTGGTGCAGAATAATAATTCTGACTTCAGTTCTGCAGATGTAGGAGATCTGGATTTTAAAGGACTAAAATCTTTAAAAAGCTTATATTAAGGATCATTCACAGTGTTCAGATGGGCAACCTTAATAAGAAACAAAATTACCTTGGAATTACATTCATTGTTTTGTTCCAGATATAATGTTGACATTACTAAGCTTATAATGAAAACCATAAGAGAAATGTATAGAATTAGTCCCTAGTTCTGAAAATGTGGATTGTTGAATACATTGAACATGGTCACATCATTAAAAACTTTAGGATATTTAGACGCTGAAAGTTAAGCACATGTATATGTTTATAGAACTGGTGTCTCAGTGTGTAGTTTCATGAGGATGTATCACAGTTTTGCTTTTCCTTATCAAATAGAAGTTAAATATAATGTCATGTGAAGCTAATCAACACTAGTAATAAAAAGTAAAACTCACATGAGGGACTTTCCAGGCATGTCTTGAATGACGTTTTGTAAATCCGCAGGAAGAAAATCAGTGTATATTATTTTTGTGGCACCACTTTCTATGTTACATACTGTGATTATATTTCATGATCTAGTGAAATCAGTCTCTCTTGTGATACTACTTCAAAGAAAAAAATAATGTTAATTTTATGTGATAGTCTGTCAGTTGTCTTTTGCCCTAAAAAAACCTAACTCATACATACCCTTAATAGAGGGTACCTAGATATTCATGTTTAAGCAATCAGTTTGATAGGGTAGGATTGAAAAAATATTTCTAGTGTCATGCACAATGATTAAAAAGTCTTTAGGATCAATCCCTCCTGGCTTTATTGAAAGAGATACAAAAATGACATAGTGTCTTAATACAGAGTCAGATTTATTAGCGTTGAAATCTCTATTCTATTTTATTTAATTAGCTTAGTCTGCAGAGAGAAGCTGGTAGCAGAGAAATCTTTCTCTATCACAAAACCCTGAATGACCATATTCTATATACAGTGAAGTAAACCAGAAGCAAGAAAATTATTAAAAAATTATGTACAAAAATCTGACTTAGACCCAAAACACAAAATAACCATATGGATCTGTAGAATTTTGGACTTTATCATATTGCCATTTCTTATTGTTCACTGACTTCAGCAAAAGTGGAATTGAATAATCTGTTGCTAATATAAAAACATTTTCAAATACATTTAATAGCTCGCTTTGGTAGTTTCCAATTGCCCATCTCTTGAAGGAAATTTTAAGTGAGCTAACAGGAGAAATTAAAAAAAAAAATCCTTGTTTCTATGCATGGAAGAGTAGTGAAATACAATAGCCTAGCTTTAAATTCTATATGTAATTGTTTTAATATTATGCCTAGTATATTGTGTTTTTATTCTCTCTCCACTATCTATTTCCCTTTGCTAATGTCATGAATCCTTTACTTCAGCCTCAGGTGTCAACGACTATAATATATTGAGGCAATTTTGCATAAAATCCAGAAAAGGAAAGTCAGAGAAGCCAAGAGAATATGTAGCTTTGCCTTAGCCTCAGCAAAAGAAAATACAGTCTTTTGCAGCTCAGCAAGGTCATAGATCTTGGAATTTCCTTGTCCAAGGAAATGCTTGTCCTTCTCAAGGTCCAGCCTCAGCACATAAAACAATCTGCCTCTTTTAATACCTTTTTTTTTTTTTAATTTTTAGTTTTAATGTATTTTTTGAATGTATGTCATATATTCCTTCTACATTTAAAATAATAAAAATTATTTAAAAAAAAGAACATTACTGGCATGCTATCATTAACACTTCACACCAAGTTCAACAGTAATGTTACCAGTTACTGGCTTTCATCTCAAAGGCTTCAAAATGATGGCTACAGTCTGTGACTGTTATATGATTTCCATAGGGCTATGGAAGAGTTTGGAAGATCATAGTAACATTTCCGTACTGCTATCTGAGAGACATGCTGCACTGCATTTGAGAAAAAGGCTGGTACTGTACATAGATGCATTTAAAAAGATTTAGATACTCTGCTTTTGCACCTGAATGACTTTACCTATACAAGTCCTGCTTCTGTCTCCCTCTGTGCATGTATGCCTGGCTTCAGACACCTTCCTGGGCATTGGCAAAGCCCACGATGGGAGGCCCTTCGTAAACTGTGGGGGAAAGTGGCACTATTCAGCTTGCATTGGGAGCAATGAAAAGTAATTGCAAATAATATAATAATTAATAAATAGATAGATAGATATAGATAGATAGAAAAAATATGGCAACTAATACTAAAATAAATGAATACAGCAAATGCCAAAGTTGCAAATTTTTCCCTTAAAAAATAAGGTACTTAAGTCAGAGCTGTGGCTAAATAGGACACATAAACTGAAATTAGAGTTCTTTTTTCCAGCTGATCACCCTAAATGTTAGGTTACAGAGATTGCAATGCTCTCTTGGATCAGCAGCTCTCTGACTAAACTGGCAATGATGAGTCCAGAAGAGCTTCTCAGCCCCAGTAGCTGGACCCATGTTTAGGTTACATTCTGACCCAACCATGAGGATATACTAAACGCACATCATCACCTGTCCGTGTTTGTGCTTCAAAGGGAGGAAGACCTGAGCACACAAGCATATTAAACAAAGCTTTTGACATTTTATTTTTAACAGTATAGCTCTGGTGCCAGTTCTTTATGTGAAGATGTGTCCTAAAACAAAGGAAATACAATGAAAATAAAGGTGACAAAATATGTCTTTAAATAAATTGCATGCTCAAACAATACAGTTAGCTGTAACTTTAGAATATATATTAAAAAATGTACAAAGATTAGATACAACCCTATCTAGCAAAATATACGTTTTAGGGTATATTTGGTGTCTGTCCAATGAAGCACCATAAAGGAGTACCAAAAAGTTTCAAACAAACCAGCTCAAGAAATGGAAGTAGCTACTTCAACAGTGCTGCAGAATTGCTAATTGTCTTTGCCTCCGAATGTCATTTCACCACTACTCTATGTGGGTATACCAGCTTGTTCAGAAATACTTTATGCATTTCAAACATACTACAAAACTGTGTGAGGGAAACAAGCCCTTGAGTTTACATTCATTTCTGAAGTAATATTCTGAAGCAAAGATATAAATTTGAAATGCAATAATTGAGAACTAAAGCATTTATTTTAATAACTTACATGCATTTCTCTGTGTGTCCTCAGGATTACAGCTTTAAATTTAAATCAAAGAAAATACTTTCTATACCTTTCCATATAGATTTTTATTTAAAATGAAACACGTCGACAAAGATCTTTGAATAGATCTTGGAATAGATGAAAGTTTCTTCCTAGGTATGTACCCTCTAGGGCTGAAGATCTGGTTTGAATTTTGTATGGCTATTTTACAACAAAAAATCTGGACATCAAAAGACCTCATACTAAGTTTCAGTGTCTGGGATCTTTCTACTGAGTGAAATCTTAGCTCTGTTAGAGTCAGTTCTAAAGCTCTCTTTGACTTAAACTGAAGTTTTATCCATTGTTACTTTGATGTTTGGTTAATTTGTTATTCACTTATAATTGACCAAATTGACTTTTTAGAGGTTGTAGATGGTATGGCTCCTGAGTTGCAAAATGAATTTAGAATGAAAGTGCTTTAATGCTTCCATTTTATTTCTCAGACTTTTACAAGAGTGGTCGATAGCCCCATGGAACAGAGGACAGATAGACAATCTCCAACCATGATGTTGAAATTAGTACTTTTAAATAAGATTTTCTGATTGAAATGTTTCAAGTCAGTACTATGATTTTTTATTTTTTATTTATTATAAAAGATTTGAATACCGTTTTGAGGAAGCCTTTTGAAAAAAGCAGTAATAAATTTAATTGGGCTACTAGGTTAGACAATTTTTCTTTTAGCATATGGGTAAACTAAAAGAGTAATAGAAAGTGAAGGATAAAACAAGAGCATAGGAACACTGTGCCAGTAGAGATCTTAATTTACTAATATCTCAAGCTCTTATAGCATTAAGATTAAAAGCTGCAGTTGTAAGGTAGTTGCAACCTTTTCTTACTTGAACATGGTAGCTAGCCTTGGAATTACTCACTTCAGTGAAGTCATGGTAAGATATGTACTGTTGTAGAGTGCGGAAGTGTGAATCATAATCCCTAAATTTAAGTCTGTCTATCTTAAATCAAATACATATAAAGTCCCATTGTAATCAACAGACAGATACCTCATGCAGATAGCCTATCTCCTACACAGTGTTTAAGACAGATAATTGCTCTTGAAAAGGTCTTATCCTCTGTACATTCACCACTAAATTTTATCATCTATTTAGAAAAAAACAACCGTAACTTGTTATGTATGAATATATTATAACCACATTTCTGACAGAGTAGTTCTGCTGTGAGGCAAAAGGAAATGATAAGTGATTTCGCATATAGTTCTTTTTTTCCGTCTGTAACCTCATAAAACTCTGGTATCTGGAGCTGTTCTCCACGTTACAAATACGGCAGCAATAGCATACATGTCCTGGTCCAGCTGAAGAGACTGATCTGAGTGTCTGCGGTTGTTTGATACCTTTAACTATACCTTTCCAAAACCATAACATACTAACTCTTCTTGTAATAGCAGCCTTAATTTATTATTAACTGGGTGTGTGTCACTTGGTTTGGAAGAGGAAAAAGAAAACGCTTTAGTTTTCTTTGCTCGTTACCTAGTAATAGGTGAATTCCACTGAACTTCATTTTACAAAAAACTACCTAGGAATTAAAGAACATACATTCACTGATGCTTCAAATGAAGCCAGAGAGGTTCATACCGTGTTATACTTTCCAAATGTATTTTTTTTAATTCTAATAAAAGGTTCTGTAACTGCCTTAGATGCATTTTTATTTTGCTGCCTTTAGTATTGTTCCAAATGTTAAAATCTAAGCAAATGTAGTGGTATTCCTTCCAGTACAGGAGCTTCATGAATATCAGATATCTGCAACACTAACTTTGTTATTTAGTTTACAGGTTAGAAAATCTAAGAAGTATCTCCTTTCTTTATATAATGTAATGAATTATTTCTTTGGCTGTGTAAATGAAGTGCCAGGCTATATGTTTATTAATTATTAAATGTTCTTCTTTGCCAAATTTAGATCTTTATTGTGTACATTTGTTTGTTTGTTCGCCTTTGTTTTATCTTTTTATTTAAATTATTATTTTATTCCTCTTTCCTTTTGTGGCTTTATTACCTCTTGAATACCTGATATGTTGTTACTGACACAGCATATTGTAACTTTTCAATCTGATTCACTAACTTCAGCATCCCCAGATGATTGTGCCAGATGGGTTTTGTTTGAGTTATTACCCAAATATTATATGCCACAGAAAATCAATACAGATTTATGAATTTGAAATAAAATGGTGATGCATAGTAACAGCAGCTGATTTCCTTGAGGAATAATTCCATCAAATGATTTGATATTTTAAAATAATAGCTTATATGTTGCTTTTTGTGAAATGTTATTGAAAAGTTAAAAACAATAGATCTTGATCCAAAGATGATACAAAGCCTGAGATATCCATCACATCAAAGAGGTGTTAAGGGCTAGGCTTCAGATATTCCTGGGTTTTGTGAATGGAAAATTCTCCTGCAGAGAATTTTAGTGCCACTCTGTGCACACTAATATTGGCTCCACCAGAAGGCAAGTCATCTGACTCATATTAAGCAGGTAGAATAAGTGGTGTCTTTTTTTTTTTTTTTTTTGTAAATGCATTACTTAGAAATCAAAAGCTCCAGTCTGAAGGTTTCTTTATTTTCTTTTATAAACTTCCTTTCAAACATTGTATACATATGCAGTCCTAGTTTTGATATATCAGGTTTGTATTTCAGTGGCTGGAAGTTACAGTATTGCTTTTGCTCCCTCATTTCACATTCTTAGTCTTTAGAGACCTTTATTTTGGATTTCTCTCCATTGAGAGTGACATGGATTCTGGTGTCCTTTAAAAAACTTGGCTTGAATTCTGCCTGATCCTAGAGATTTGCTACTTTTGAATCTCCTCAATTAACTTAATCTTTTTGCCACACAGACCCTGCAGTCATCTAGGATAAAGTATTCTTACTGTCAGTGCCAAATACTAAGCTGTTAGTGTCCCCTCTTGTAAATATACTCAGAAGCATTGTTTAAATATGCCGATTATAACTTTCTGTTCTTTTTGACATCATCCTTCTGTTTGATATTGCTTTAAACTTTCATTAGGTATTTTTTGGTGACAGATGTAATGGTAGCATAGATCATATTAATGTGTTTAGGACTCATATACAATGTCTTATAGAAAGTATCTGCCTTGTTCTCTTTTTTGTCCTTCAGCTTCCTCCTTAAGGATTTCCTCTCCATTTCAAGCTTTTATTCTCCTTTTTTTCTCCTTTCCTGCATGATCTGACTACATGAGTAAATAGACAGCACAATATATTTCTATATATATACTATTTCCATACAACCATCTACAGGAAAAAAACATGTAGAAGGGAGACCTTAGCTAGTAGTCTGTAGGGGGTGAACAGTCAAACTTAAATTTGGATTTTGCTTGTTCAGAATGTGCTGTGAGGTTGATTAAAAGCGAACAAGTAAAAACATATGGTAGTAAAAGTAAGGGAAGAGAAGGTCATATAAAGCTCCATAAAATCAATTTTGCAGCAATCTGGGAGCCAATGAAGGTCTGATAGAATGGAATGAAATGTGATTTTTTTGTTGTTGCTCTTTAGGAACCCTGTGACGGTATGTTGAACAAGACACAGCTGATAAATAGATTTCTGCTGACAATCCATGGGAGCTGAATTACAATAGCGTGGGAGTAGTAGAACAAATGAACAAATTAAGACTATTTCACTGTCAAGTACAAGTTGTGAATGTCTCAGAAATAAATAGATAAATAAATAGGTTGTTATCGAATATTAATCTAAGAAACTTAAAAAGCAACATTTCCCTGAGTAGTTACTAAGATCAAATATCTGGAGAAAACATAGAGAATAATTCACTGTTAAATAAAATATATGTATATAAATACAATAAGTCATGAAATGAGAGAGCCTTCTGGAGAAGAAATTGACTGTTAGGTAGGAGCATTACTTGCTTTTGGAAGCATATAGCCTGAGTCTCTTTTACAACTGGCACCAAAAAACCCAACCAAGAAAATGTGTCAGGTCAAATGCCCAGAAGTACTTAAAATTAATACTCAACTATAATAGTATTTTCTATATTCTCTGAAGTGTCTGTTTTGGACTGTAATCTGTACTTGGCCTATATGTTTCATTTTGCATAGTTCAAAAGCAGATGGCAGAGATAATAATGACTCACCTGCAAAGAACGTGGGTGAAAGGACCAAACAGGTAAGTGGCAATGGTTTGGTTTTTAGGTTCAGTGCTAACAAGAAAATGCACCATGCATGAAAGCGCTTAGCCTTTAGGTTAGCCTTTAGCTGTCAAACCAATATTTGCTGCTGGTCTCATCAGTCTGGGAAGTTCACCACAGCAGTCTTCAAGGCACATTATTACACACAGTTATTTAGAATAGAAATTGGTAATAGATTATGAAAGTGCGAAAGTAATACAGGGCAGTTACAATTACACTGCAGTAAGTTGCAATCTTTGTGTTGGAGGGCATTATATATAGATCATTAGCTATGAAGTACTGAACAATAAATATGGTTATTATTATAACAAAAGACTAAAAGTTTTTTGACACACTATAGATTGTTACCTAGAAGAATGACAAATTGCTGGGATTTATAGCTTTTAGGTATTTAATAAAATCATAGTCAGGAGAATATGTCATTCTGCTATCAGGAAATAATTGAATTGCCCTGATTGCCAGGAATTTGACACTGGTGGTAATTTTGATTTAAAAGCTAGTGGAAGGTACTTTTCACATTGAGAATCTAAACTGCAGATGGCATGTAGGCAACATGTAACTTTTGCTGGGAATGCAGTCTCAAAAGCTCATAAAATAGGAACCAAAATGACAGTAAACTAGACTGGAAAAGTTTATCATTTGAAAAGCTTGCAGACTTTTGGAGCAGATAGCTTCACAAATAGGAATATGGAAAGAAATTTATCTGACAAAACTGGAAAATGGTCTGTCAAAACCAAGATAATTAGAAGTGTTAACTGCAGTTTTAAGTGCTGCCATTGATTTTACATTGAGGACAATACAGTGACAGAAAAAGAAAAAATGTTATTAAAAAAAGTGTCTGATAGACAAATTCTTTGTTTATGTAAAAAACATGAAGAATCCAATGTAACATAATATATAATAGGAATTCCACAGTGATGTTTTGCTCTAAAGCAAAGACTGTAATTTTAAATCTTCGAACATAAAGTTTAATCTGTTACCACAGGTGAACAAATGAAGTTTGTTTCTTTTAAATTATATCAGTTGACCAGGAATGAAAGACATAAAGAAAGACAAACCTTTTAAATTTAAATGTCAGAATGCCAGGTGTTTGGAAGGGTGAATTTTTAAAAACTGAATAATAGATTTCTATTGATTAAAGTCAATTTTCTGTGGCAAGGAGAAGAGACTCTACTACTATATGGTTCTAAGAAAAGATTAATTTTATTTTCTGATGTCCCTCTTTTTAACTGGTCTCTTCTACCAAAGGATGTGGATTGATTTCTATTTCATTCCCCCTTCTCCTAGGATGTTAGGACAGGCAAAGAACAAAGTCAGTGACTGACTTCTTCCATAGAAGTCTGTGATCTGTGCATTACTCATTCCAGAATGGAATCATTCCTACATTCTCTGCATGTGAGCTTCATCACTTACCTTTTTCCTAAGAAGCCCTCAGGCTGTTACACATACGTAAATTGTATACTCTACACATCTCCTCCACCAGGAAAAAAAAAAACCAAAACCAACTCCTTACTTCCTCTATGCATGCATAAAATTTAATTTTTATTAAAAAAAAAAATCTCTTTATGTTCAATGTCACATTGTAATCAGTGTTAAAATTCAGATGGTAATGTTCCTTCATGAAGTATCAGAGCTTATCCCCCCAAAAAAAAAACCCACCTCAACCCCCCAGAAAAACCAAATATATTTTGGTATTTTCATTAAAGATAAAATAGCCTTGCACTGTTATAGAATCACAAGCAGTTGAGGTAGAATTAGACCTCTGGAGGTTATGTTGTCCAAGTTCCCCCCTCAAGTAAGGCCACCTAGAGCTGGTTGCCCAGGACTATGTCCAGATGGGTTTTGAATATTTCCAATGAGGCAGAATCCAAAATTCCTCTGAGCAACCTGTGTCAGTGGTCATCCACCCTCACAGCAAAAAAAGTGTTTGCTCTTCAGATAAACTGTTTTCTGGGCATCACTGGAAAGACCCTGCTTCCATCCTCTTTGCACCTTCCCTTCAGGAATTAATTTATTAATAAGATCCCTGCTGAGCCTTCTCTTCTCCAGGCCAAATAGTCCCAGCTCTCTCAGCCTTTCCTCATAAGACACATTCTCCAGCCCCTTAGTCATCTTACTGGCTTTTTTCTGGACCCTCTCCAGTTTGTTGATTTCTCTCTTGTACTGGGAGCCCAGAACTGGACACAGTAGTCCAGGTGTGGCCTCACCAGGTCTGAACACAGGAGAAGAATCACCTTCCTTGACCTGCTGGCAATAATGCAGCCCAGGATACCATTAGCTTTCTTTGTTGCAAGGGCATTTTGCTGGTTCATGTTCAAGCTGGTGTCCACCAGGATCCCCAGGTTCTTTTCTGCCAAACTGCTTTCCATTTGAGAGGCCTTCAGCATATACTGGTGAAATAAATATCTGAATAAATGTCTGAATATGACCTAAATGGTTAAATTGTGATTTATTAAGAATGGAAGTAAGTTAGTTAGCAAAGACCAAGTCTATTTCTTCAGAAACTTTTTTTTTTCTCAAACAGCAGTGACATCATGCATAAAGCCATAGCTACAATTCAGAAAACCTGTTCATTTTGAAGTTCTGAAAGAGATCTCCTTTGGAAGCTGGACAAGCAGCCTGGTATTGATTGGAACAGGGCTAAGAATATATTCCAAAATTCTTTCCTGATATCCTTATATTCAAAAACTTAGAGTCTGAGTTTCTCTTTTTTTCTGTTCATTAATACCTTCTGTGTCTCAGTTTTTGCCAGTAGAACTCCTTCATTTTTTCAAACTGTCTTTGAAACAAGAATTGCCCATCTTGTCAGTGCTGTTCAGTATAGTGTTAATATATCTCTTAAGGAATTCTTATGGAATTAGGGAATTAGGAGCATCTCTGATTGCTGTTCTTTCATTACTCATTGTATTGGGTTTGTGTGCGTGGTGGTTTAGGCCCAGCTGGCAACTAAGCACCACATTCGCTCACTCCCTGCCCCGGCGGGATGGAGGAGAGAATCAGAAGGGTAAAGGTGAGAAAACTCATGGGTTGAGATAAAGACAGTTTAATAGGTAAAGCAAAACAGTAATAGTAATAGTAATAATAACAATAATTACATAATGAAAAGGAAAAGCAATAGCTGTGCACGCAAGCAAAGTAAAACAAGGAATTCATTCACTACTTCCCATCGGCAGGAAGGTGCTCAGCCATCATCAGGAAAGCAGGGATCCATCATGCATAATGGTTACTTGGGAGGATAAAGGCCATCACTCCAAATGTCCCCTCCTTCTTTCTTCTTTCCCCAGCTTTTTATTGCTGAGCATGATGTCATATGGTATGGAATATCCCTTTGTCAGTTGGGGTCAGCTGTCTTGGCTGTGTCCCCTCCCAGCTTCTTGTGCACCTAGCAGAGCATGGGAAGCTGGAAAGTCCTTGATTAGTGTAAACACTACTTAGGGACATTTAGCCGCTACTTAACAACACCTAAAACATCAATGTGCCATCAGCACTACTGTTACACAAAATCCAAAACAGAGCACTATACCAGCTACAGTGAAGAAAATCAACTATCCCAGCTAAAACCATTACAATACCCACCCCTTATTCCATACCATTTATGTCATGCTCAGGTCCCATACTATCCAATACGACCTCAATAACCACCACCCGCCTTCCCATCCTTTGTTAAAATACACAGATATCATTTATCATTTCCTTAGTCTATGGACCACCCCTGTAGAATGTCTGTAGAGAGTCCACACAAGTCCATTGAGTTCATTTAGTCCATAACTTTGGGCTCCATCTATTGTAAAAGTCTTTCAAGGCCGGAGAGATGGTCTGTGTGGTGTTGCATTGTTAAATGCTGAAGTCAGTCTTTGCTCCATCACTGCTGCACTTTGCTTGGTTCAATCAAAGTTCATTCTTCATTAATTTGGGAGATTCTTACTATGATACCATTGATGTGGCATATAGCAACCGTAGGAGTGATGACATACAATATTATATAACAATTGAGAGCATACCATTCAGTTCATTGGCTGTTTTCACCCAAAATCAAATCCCCTTGAGGCACACATCGAACTCCTCCATCCTCCCGCATCACCCACCAAGTGCACCCAGGTCCTTAAGCAAAAGCAATCCCACAGATGGGTTTGCCTTTGCCCGAGACAGGAATAACCCAGACGGTTTTCCCCAGCATACTTTTTACATGCACTACAGGGACTTTATCCCCTTCCACAGTACGTAAGAGTCCTGACTGGGCAGGCCCAGCTCGATGGGCAGATCCCCTAGTGTTGACTAACCAGGTGGCTTTTGCTAAATGTGTATCCCAGTGTTTGAATGTCCCACCCCCCACTGCTCTCAATGTAGTCTTTAACAGTCCATTGTATTGTTCAATTTTCCCAGAGGCTGGTGCATGATAGGGGATGTGATTCACCCACTCAATGCCATGCTCTTTGGCCCAGGTGTCTATGAAGTTATTTCGGAAATTAGTCCCGTTGTCTGACTCAATTCTTTCTGGAGTGCCATGTCACCATAAGACTTGTTTTTCAAGGCCCAGGATAGCATTCCGGGCGGTGGCATGGGGCATGGGATATGTTTCCAGCCATCCGGTGGTTGCTTCCACCATTTTGAGCACATGGCACTTGCCTTGGCGGGTTTGTGGCAGTGTGATATAATCAATCTGCCAGGCCTCCCCATATTTATACTTCAGCCATCGTCCTCCATACCACAGAGGTTTTACCCGCTTGGCTTGCTTGATTGCAGCGCATGTTTCACATTCATGGATGACCTGTGCAATAGTGTCCATGGTCAAGTCCACCCCTCGATCATGAGCCTATCGGTATGTTGCATCTCTTCCTTGATGGCCTGAGGTGTCATGGGCCCATCGAGCTATAAATAGTTCACCTTTATGTTGCCAGTCTAGATCTACTTAAGCCACTTCAATCTTAGCAGCCTGATCCACCTGTTGGTTGTTCTGATGTTCTTCAGTGGCCGGACTCTTGGGGACATGAGCATCCACATGACGTAACTTCACAACCAGGTTCTCCATCCGGGCAGCAATGGAGCAGCCCAGCTGGGTTTGCCTCTGTGCTGCCAGTTGTTCTGCTTCCACTGCTGTAACCACCCCCACAGGGCATTTGCCACCATCCATGAGTCAGTATAAAGATAGAGCACTGGCCATTTTTCTCGTTCAGCAATGTCTAAAGCCAGCTGGATGGCCTTTACTTCTGCAAACTGACTTGATTCACCTTCTCCTTCAGCAGTTTCTGCGACTTGCCGTATAGGACTCCATACAGCAGCCTTCCATCTCCGATGCTTTCCCACCAGACGACAGGACCCATCAGTGAACAGGACATATTCCTTCTCATTTTCTGGTAGTTTGTTATACAGTGGGGCCTCTTCAGCACATGTCACCTCCTCCTCTGGTGATATTCCAAGATCTTTGCCTTCTGGTCAGTCCATGATCACTTCCAAGATTCCTGGGTGACTGGGGTTTCCTGTTCGAGCCCGTTGGGTGATCAGTGTGACCCACTTACTCCATGTAGCATCAGTTGCATGATGTGTAGAGGGGACCCTCCCTTTGAACATCCAGCCCAGCACCGGCAGTCGGGGTGCCAGGAGGAGCTGTGCTTCAGTACCAATCACTTCTGAAGCAGCTCAAACCCCTTCATACGCTGCCAATATCTCTCTTTCAGTTGGAGTGTAGCATGCTTCGGACCCTCTGTATCCCCGACTCCAAAACCCTAGGGGCCGACCTCGGGTCTCCCCTGGTGCTTTCTGCCAGAGGCTCCAGGTAGGGCCATTCTCCCCGGCTGCAGCGTAGAGCATGTTTTTTACGTCTTGTCCTGCTTGGACTGGCCCAAGGGCTACTGCATGAACTATCTCCTGCTTTATCTGTTCAAAGGCTTGTTATTGCTCAGGGCCCCATTTGAAATCATTCTTCTTCCGGGTCACTTGATAGAGAGGGCTTACAATCAGACTGTAATTTGGAATATGCATTTTCCAAAAACCCACAACGCCTAAAAAAGCTTGTGTTTCCTTTTTGCTAGTTGGTGGAGACATGGGGGTTATTTTGTTGATCACATCCATTGGGATCTGACGACGTCCATCTTGCCATTTTATTCCCAAAAACTGGGTCTCCTGTGCAGGTCCCTTCACTTTACTTTGTTTTATGGCAAAACCAGCCTTCAGAAGGATTGGGACTATTTTCTTCCCTTTCTCGAAAACATCTTCTGCTGTGTTGCCCCACACGATGATGTCATCAATGTACTGAAGGTGTTCCGGAGCTCCACCCTGTTCCAGTGCGGTATGGATCAGTCCATGGCAAATGGTAGGGCTGTGTTTCCACCCCTGCGGCAGTCGATTCCAGGTGTACTGGACACCCCTCCAAGTGAAAGCAAACTGTGGCCTGCACTCTGCTGCCAGAGGGATTGAGAAGAATGCATTAGCGATATCAGTTGTGGCATACCACTTGGCTGCTTTGACTCCAGTTCGTATTGAAGTTCTAGCATGTCCGGCACGGCAGCACTCAGTGGCGGAGTGACTTCATTCAGGCCACGATAGTCTACTGTTAGTCTCCACTCCCCATTAGACTTCTGCACTGGCCATATGGGACTGTTAAAGGGTGAGCGGGTCTTACTGATCACTCCTTGGCTCTCCAGTCGCCGAATGAGCTCATGGATGGGAATCAGGGAGTCTCGGCTGGTGCGGTATTGCCGCCGGTGCACTGTTGTGGTGGCAATTGGCACCTGTTGTTCTTTGACCTTCAGCAACCGCACAACAGAAGGGTCTTTTTGATAGTCCAGGCGAGGTAGACAGCTGTTTAATTCCCTCTGTCTCCAAGGCAGCTATACCAAAAGCCCACCTGTACCCTTTTGGGTCCTTGAAATACCCTCTCCTGAGGTAGCCTATGCCAAGGATGCACGGAGCCTTGGGGCCAGTCACAATGGGGTGCTTTTGCCACTCCTTCCTGGTTAGGCTCACTTCAGCCTCCAAAACAGTTAGCTCTTGGGCTCCCCCTGTCACTCCAGCAATACAAATGGGTTCTGCCCCTACAGAGTTTGATGGCATTAGGGTGCACTGTGCACCAGTGTCCACTAGAGCTTTATACTCCTGTGGGGCTGACATGCGAGGCCATTGGATCCACAGAGTCCAGTAAACCCGGTTGTCCCTTTCCTCCACCTGGCTGGAGGCAGGGCCCTTCTATTCCTGATCATAGTATTCACAACCCACTTCTTGTAAATGTGAATCAAAAGTGTCTCTATTAAGATCGGAAATAAAATCAGCATTTCTACTCCTCTGTCTGGGGAACTGCTTACTGGAAACTGGAGCAGCGACTCTCCTGGAAGAACCCCTCTGAGTGATTGTTTTTCCTTGCAACTCACGTACCCGTGCCTCCAGGGTCGAGGTAGGTTTTCCATCCCACTTCCTCATGTCCTCTCCTTGGTCACACAGGTAAAACCATAGGGTGGCCCATGGTGTGTATCCTCTCTCTTGAGCAGAGGGACATTTACTCCTAATGGCTGAGATACTGGTCCATACAGGTGGGGAGTAGGACATATCTTTTTGATTTGCTGAACCTCCCGGGACAGTTTCCCCACAGCCGAGATGAGGAAGGAAGAAATATTTGCTTTGTAATCCCGGAATTTATCAATCACGTCCCTCACCGTTGGTGACTCTTCATCTTTCCAGGACATTACTGCCAGGGAGTTTACATGGGATGATGGTGCACTCCGTACAAACTTCCGCCACATGGGTCGTGGGTACTGGACTTCATCTGGATCTTTGGATGACTGTTCACTATCCAGGTCACCATAAATTACTTCAAGCATGGTTAATTCTCTCAGGTACTGGATACCTCTCTCCATGGTGGTCCATTTTCCAGGGCAATATATAACATCTTCCTTGAAGGGGTACCTTTCTTTCAGAGCAGACAGGAGTCGCCTCCAGAGGCTGAGGCCTTGTGTCCCTTTTCCAATTGCTTTGTCAATGCCCCCATCCCTAGAAAGGGATCCCAGTTGTTTGGATTCCTTACCCTCTCATTCCAGGCTGCTAGCCCAGTTATCCCAGCATCGGAGCAGCCAGGTTACAACGTGCTCACCTTGATGATGGCCAAAATCTTTCCGCATATCTCGCAGCTCACTCAAGGATAGGGATCGGGTAGTTTCCGTCTCTTGTACGAGTTCTTCCTCTTCCTCTTCGTCTCCTCGTGATGGCACTACTTCTCCATCACCTCTTTCTAAATGAGTTGACTTTCTCTTCCAAGATTTCTTCTTTCGTATAGGGGCAACTGATACTGGCACAGGTTGATTCTCCGATTCAGCTTCAGTGTCCGTCATGGGTGTTTGAGTGGTCACAGTGCCTGTCGTCGGGCTTGGAGTAGCCGCAGGGCCTGTTGTGGGGGTTTGAGTGGCCACAGCACTTGTTGTTTTCCTTTTCTTTGTCTTTTTAGATCCAGATGCCTTCTCTTCCCCTTGGGAGCACTGAATAGTGTTAAACAGGGCTCGGTAGGCATGGGCCAGGCCCCAACACATTGCAGTGATTTGTATCTCTCTGGAATTGCTAGGGTGACAACATACTTCCTCCAAATATTCTACTAATTTTTCAGGATTCTGCACTTGTTCAGGGGTGAAGTCCCAAAACACTGGGGGTGCCCACCGTCTCAGGCACTTGCCCATACTCTTCCACATACCCTGCCACCCATAATTATCGAGCCTTGGGGCAGATCTCTGGATGATATTCTTGAATTGCTTATTAACCTTAGACAAAACCAAAACAATCTGCCATAGGAGTATCAACAGATGTATCTTAACTACCCAAGGATGTTCAAGATACTGAAAAGCTGTTGTAATGAAGGAGGAGACATTACAGAAGATGGTAGCTAAGGTGCCATTCTGTATTTCCTCCATAAAGAACCTCTCTGAGGAGGAGGTGTAATTGCTAATTGTCTCCATGAGGTGGTACCTGAAGTACAGTAACGGCTTCCATGCAAAACCCAAATAACCGATAAAACTCAAGGCTAGTGCTTTAGTAATAAATCTGCTAGGCAAAACATCTCTAACCACTGCAGAGCACAGCAAACTACAAAACCGAACACCAATCTTTAACATGTACTTCAAAATCAGCATGGTGTAGATCTGACTACTAATATCGAGAACAGATGAATCAATGCTGTGACCAGCAACTGTTATTATCTCAAACCCTTCATGCCCCATGTTGGGCACCAAAAAGGACTGTCATGGTTTATCCCAGTCAGCAACTAAATGCCACACAGCTGCTCGCTCACTCCCCCGACCCCTGTGGGATGGGGGAGAGAATCGGAAGGGCCAAAGTTCGAAAACTCGTGGGTTGAGATAAGATCAGTTTAATAATTAAAATAAAACAATAATAATAATAATAATAATATAATGAAAAGGAAAATAATGAGAGAGAGAGGTGAAACCTCATAAGAAAGAAAAAAAAACAAACAAGTGCTGCAACCACTCACCACCCACGGACAAACGCTGCCGGTCGCTGAGCTGTAATCGCTGCCTCCCCCAGCCAACTCCCCCCAGTTAATATACTGGGCATGATGTCACATGATATGGAATACTCTTTGGCCAATTTGGATCAGCTCTCTTGGATGTGCCCCCTCCCGGCTTCTTGTGCACCTCACAGAGCATAGGAAGCTGGAAAAGTCCTTGACTAGTGTAAGCACTACCTAGCAACAACTAAAACATTAGTGTGTTATCAAAATTATTTTCATACTAAGTCCAAAACACAGTACTATACCATCTACAGTGAAGAAAAATAACTATCCCAGCTAAAACCATGACACCAAGATACATGAAGAAGGAGGAGGAGGAGATGCTCCACGCACCAGAGCAGAGATTCCCCTGGAGCCAGTGGTGAAGACCATGGTGATGCAGGTTGTCCCCTTGCAGCTCATGGAAATCAGTGGTGGAGCAGATATCCACTTTGCAGCCCATGGAGGATCCCATGCTGGAGCAGGTGGATGTGCCGGAAGGAGGCTGTGACGCCATGGAGAGAAACCCATGCTGGAGCAGGCTCCTGGCAGGACCTGCAACACTGTGGGGAACCCATGCTGGAGCAGTTGATGAAGAACTGCAACCCATGGGAGGGACTCACGTTGAAGAAGTTTGTGGATCACTGTCTTCCATGGGAGGGACCTCACACTGGAGCAGGGGAAGAGTGTAAGGTGGAAGGAGCAGCAGAGAAAATGCGTGGTCAACTGACTGCAACCCCCATTCCCTGTCCCCCTGCACGGCTTGAGGGAAGAAGGTAGACAAATCGGGAGTAAAGTTGAGCCTGGGAAGAAGGGAGATGGGGGGAGGTGTTTTAAAGATAGTTTTTTTTTTATTTCTAATTACCCTACCCTGATTTGATTGGCAATAAATCAAATTAATTTCCCTGAGTCAACTCTCTTTTGCCCATGAAGGCAATTTGGGAAGTGATCTCTCCCTGTCCTTATCTCAACCCATTAGCCTTTTGTTGTGGTTTCTCTGCCTTGTCCAGTTGAGGAGGGGGAATGATAGAGCAGCTTGGTGGGCACCTGGTGTCCAGGCAAGGTTACCCCACTACACTCACTCAGGAGGCATTTTGAAAACATACCTTCTAGATCAGGTCCTGCATGAAATGTAACTAGAAGAGATGAAGAAGGTCTTAATTCTGCAGTCCGTAGAGCACATGCTTACTCAGGCTCAGTCTTCACAATGAAGACATTTATTTTCTGTGGCATAGACTTTTTTTCTTGCCAGCAAGAATTTGGATAAAATGATACTAAAATCACAATAAGGATCCAGAGGAAATCCACCCAGAATAGACTGAATGCCCAGATCATGAGTTTTATGGCTCAGAACTTTTTGAGATTATTGCAAACCATAATTAGGTCAGGTTAAAATATTTATTCTCTTAGGAACACAAGGCAAATATTTTACAGTGTTTGAGCGGTCTCCAACCTCATACACAGTTTATATTATAAGTAGACAATTGACAGTCATTCTTTCTATATTGCATAAAAGGTTATAAAAGTGCAATTTTGATTCATAGGTTGCATATAAAAGGTCAGAAGCACAATGGAACTGTGCATACATGTTATTAATGGGTGTTGAATGTAAGCTGTCTCATAAGTCGTTCCCAGAACACCAACCATAATATAAAATTTCTCCACCACTGACTGCTAGATTTATATTTCTTCAGATGTCTTTTTTACTGGCCCCAGGAATCTGAAATGTTTTATTAAACACCAGGTTAGTGTCTACTTGTTAACAGGGTTCTATATAAAAGAAAATAGACACCATTGTTTGCATAAAATAATTTTTGAAAGTAACTCTATTAGCATTTGTTTGAGACTTGTTAGGTTTTCTCTGGGTATTTGGTAAGTTATCTTATACACAACATCAGGCACTGTGAGTCCTATGACCAGGTTTCAGAGGGAGATAACTGTTCTGTCTGTGTGCAAGGCAGTCGTCTCAGAAAGAATAATGCACTTCTAAGTGTATAGATATCTATTGAATGCAAAATTTAGTTTCACATGCTATAAACTCTAAGGGATTTTTATACTTTTTATCATAATTTTTAGATTATGTGCCTCAATTCTGTATAAATCTTAATCAGGTTCTACTCTGTAAGTATTTTTTGTAGTTTCTCATCCACATCTTTTCCATAGCAAGCATGAAGAGAGATACCCATGTAAATAGTTTCTAAACAAAATGTTTTTCTATGTTCAAGAACATTTTTCATAAATATAAAGAGCTCAAGGATCATCTTTTTCGAATTCATAATGGCTCTCAGTGTAACCTAAAAGAAGATGTTCCTTAGAAGGAAGTTTATTAGTTTAGAGCTTGAAGGACACAAGTGAATGGAAAGAAATTATCTAAAACTCTGCCTGTATTCTATATGGTTTCTTACCATCCTCTACATAAAAAGTCTTAAGTCATTAAAACTTTTGTGATAGCTATTAAAGCTATTCTCAAAATAAACCTGTGATAAGGATTAAAATCTTTTGTGTTATATTTTAAATCAATGTAATTTCAAACAGTTGCTATGTTAAACCTCAAAAAAATGCATTTTATCAGAAACACCAACTGAATTTCAAATCTAGTACAGGCTGTGCACTGACTGTAGGGCAAAAAGCCAGAAATTTCTGACTTTTAGTCTTGGCTTTTAAAATGTCTTTCTGTATGGCTTTTGGCAAGTCAGTGTCTCTGCTTCAGTAGATTTGTACTTTCCTACTGCCTTAAAAGTTTCTTCCGAGTATTAAGTAGCTAAGATCTATATAATGTTTTAAGACTATAGAATATGCTATATTTTTGTTATCTGGTAAAGCCAACATTTCATTATATAATATGATGCTTAGCTGTATAACTTGCATTTCCAGATGTGAACCAGGGATATATAATTTCCTCTAAACAGGGAAATTAACAATTTAGCTAACCAATTCATCAAGTGATATTAAAATCTGAAAACTCACTACAGAAAATATTCTTTATCAAACTCAAAGCTTTTGTTTTGCTCTTGAACAAACAGATGTTTGCAACTTCTATATGTCACAGATGTGTGCGGCACTGAGGACATTGGTATTTCATTTAAATTTAAATTTTTAATTTAAAGGACACTTAACTACTCTAGACTCATCACAGAACCTTCTCCAGACTTTGGGTTCTAAATATGTGTCAGATGCTCTGTAATTAAGCATATGACTTCTCTGCTGCTCTGTGACACTATGTTGCTATTGGTTTTGTAGTGCTTAATGCAAGTTTTTGCCTCCTTCAAATAAGAAAAGCATATATGCTTTCCCTGCTTTCCCTTCTTTCCTCCCTGATTTAAAATATGCAAATTCCTCTTCTTGAAAATAGCATTGACATCTGGGGGTATGTTATGTTTAGGAAACGCAATATCATTTATTGCTAAAAAGAAACAGAGGCTGAGCAATTTAAAGGGCAAAATGTTGTACTGGAAGTTGACCTGTTCTTCGTCTGTTATTATTGCTCCTAAACCATTGAAGTTAATGGGAATTTTACTATTAATGGCTACAGCAGAAATGGATAAGTCTGAGGGAGTAAAGTGCTGTTCTTTAAAGTACATTGGTGAGTAAACTTGGCTTTAGAATTAATTTGCTTTTGCTCAACAATGTTTATTATGATCTCCAATTACAACAGTTTCCTGTACAACTACGGTGAAATATAAAGTTACGATCAGGAATATGTAGGTTAGGTTGACAGTTAATTTGGGGTCCACATTGACAGCAATGTTTTGCTGAATTCTTTTAAGTCAAACCCTGTGCACCAAACACAAACAAATTCACATTCATTGCTCTCAGAGATAGACCACCACTTTAGCAATATAGTGAGGAATATTCCTGAAGAATAACTATATTGTCCCTTTCAAATTACTATCAGTTTAAGGACCACAGGCTAAACAGAGGAAGGTAAGGAAGTTTTGCAGTTTAACATTGTCTGGCTGAAACATCTTTAGAGATCGTACTAAAGGCTCATTTTCAAAAGACAAATATCACTTATATTTTGCTGTTAAAATTTCCCCAGGTTTTCAGCTTTCTTTACTAACTACTTAAAGCCTTTGCAGATTACTCAGCATGAGACCTTTGGAAAGTCCTTCTGGAATTTTGAACTTCATTTTTTCCTTTTAAGACTGACTGCAAAAGGGGTTACTCTCAGAGTCCAGTTGGGAGGTGTGAATCTGAGTAACTCAAACTGTTGCAGAGGGCATATGAGATACAGTGGTTGTAAAATCAGTGAAAATAAAGGACAGTACATTTGTAAAGAATATAACTGGAACAACTGACAATACAAGAAAGTATGGGAGAGTATTCTATTACAAAATAAAAAATGAAAGCCATTGGATCTAGGCTTTGTAATTCAGCCTATTAAATGTTCAAAGGAAACAGAGTGTTTAAATGGAAATGAGGTGACTCAGAGTCTTTGACTTGAATTAAACTTAGACTACTAAAGCTAGAGAGAAAAATAAGACCACATTTCAGTGAAAGGGAATATACCAATTTGAAGCCAAGAACATTTAATAAAACTTCCTGAAAGAAAAATCTATCAGATTGCAGAAAACAACCTCACAAAGGTAATAAATGCCAGAAACACCAGTGCATGGAACTTTTTAACTGATCCTAAACTGATCAAAACATATGTGAATGAACAATAGGGATCAATCCTGAATGGACAGGGAGGCAGACTAGATAACATAATAGGTCTTCTCTTTCTTTAACTTTTGTGAATTTATGGCAAGTTAAACAAGCATTAGGATACGGTGCCAGCACTCAGAAAATAGCATGCAAGGAAATCAAGCTACTAACCTTGAAAAGAGAGAACAGTAGAAAAAAGTATGTCCTAGCAAGTCTGTAAGTATAAAGTTTCGACAACTAATGTGTGCCAAGCTCATTATAGGAGAAAATAACATTGAATATTCATATCAGGCATAAGTAGAGGGATAAATCTTTTCAAAAACATTATGTGCTTTCACTAGAGAAAGGGGGTGTCACTAGGGAATTTGTATGGAATGAAGGAATCATTTTGACTAGACAACAGACTATGGGAAGTAGAGCTTAAAAGGAGTCTTGCAAACAGCAATTTTTTTTCATGTGAAAATGAACTCTGTGATGTACTGATATTTAAATTCATATATCATTCCTTTGAGGTATCCTGACATAACTATGGAAAAGGTTTTATGAGATCATTGCCATCAGGTAAAAAGAATACTGTGTACTATTTTATTAAAGAGAGATTTAAGTCCAAAACTCCAGAAAATATTTATGAAACAGCAGGAGGCAAGGGAAGTAAAAAGGAAAGATGAAGCTTTACAAAATCATTTTCTCTCCTCTGGGCAGTGGCAGGGAGGACAACTGCAATTTCTGAATATGTAACTTCAGAATGTTCTGAATACAGGAATCTTTTCCTCAATTCAGACCAATAGCTTTTAAGTCCTGAAATCTTATGTTTCATTAAAAAAAAAAAAAAAAAAAAAAAAAAATCAGCCAGTTAGGAGGTTTATAATACACAGAAGATTCCCCACAGTGATCAAAGGATGTATCCAATCAATTCTTTCTGGATAATTAATTATTTATTTGGATCATAAATTGTCCCGACCCAATGTTGGGGGAGGGAGGTTCGATATGATCCCAGAGCGAGATTATGACACAAACAAGGTCAAATGCCGTATGCCCGAAAAAACTTTTATTACCAAAAAGCGAACTGAAATAATAGCAATAGGATAGGATAGAATAATAGGGCAGAAATCAAGCAAGCAGTAGGAACAGAGTTGCAAGAATAGTCACCACCACAGATCTGCAGTGTTCCAGGGGTCCAAGCCTCTCGGTGCTTCGGTGGTGGGCGATTGCACCAGGGTCTGTCTTAACAGTCCTTTTATCTCTGCTCAAGAGTTGCAGTTTCTGACAATAGTGGTTGCTTCCAGGGTGATGGCACGCCTCCACATTCCTAATTTCCGTGGCCTTGCAGCTGCTTAGCGAAAAGTTACAACTTTTCACCTAGACAAGCAATCCACAGGTGCGTTTCTTGCATGAGCAATCTTCTGAGACAAAAGCTCCACAGTCCAGTCTCTTACATAAAGTTAGGTAAATTCTTTCTCAACTGATTGCTGGTGGGGTTTATTTTTTAATTTTCCTGGCTATATTTTGCCCAGAATAAGTAGTACTGCAAAATAGCCATTGACATAGGGCTGTCCCTGTTTCCCATATGGACTGGCCAGCAGATTATTTTAGCTTTAAAAGTCATAATCTGTTTCAACATTTCCATATGATTCAGGATATTAAAAAGAAATCCTAGCAAATATTGACACTGTTGTCGTCTGCTGCCTTGGGAAACATGAGATACCAATTCTAGAGAACACATTTAATATTTAAAATAATCCAAAGTATTCATAAAAGTACTGCAGTGACTATAAAGAAGTATTACTGTCAACTCAACTCTGTTTGGGATTCAATACCTGTGCCCAGCTTGTAATCAACAAAGAACATATTTAAAACTTCAGCTACATGTTTTGATGTTATGTTATGGTTTGCTGCACGTTTGACAGGATGAACCACAGTCAGGTTATTAAATGTCACATGTCACAAATATGAAGGCATCAAACAAACAAGTTCTGTACCTGCTTTCTCCAAAATATATAATCCATTCCAGAAAGTATTTGAAATCACCCATAAACAGTTTATATCCCTGAGAAACAGCAGTGTTTTTGAGACTGTATGAACAGGCACTGCAGAAAGCCTGAGATGCTTGGAAAGATCTATGCAGAAATGTAAATTGTGAATAATGGGGCATTCAAAATAACACTGCTGAAGCTTTCTTACATATAGTTCTGAAACTGAATTTCTAATTCCTCATTGCCAGTCCTGTTCTGTTCTGTTTCTTATTTGCAAGATAATCTATCAGTCATAGTCTTTTTGGACAAAGTAAAGTCCTGTTAACACTAAAGAGATACAGCATTAAGTGAAATAGCAGGAATTTCCCATTTGGATTTGTCTCTTAAATGAGACTTAGAGTGGACATCAATACATCTTGGCAGTACAGGGTGACACACTCATTGAGCTACACAATCAGTAGACTATACCCAGATGGTTAAATGGAAAGTGGTGTGTATCTTCATATTATTTGATTACAAAAATGACAGATTATGAACCTATGAAGAAACATTAAGAAAATCTGCTCATATATGGACCTTCAGTTGAGAGTAACATTCTAGCAATACATGCTCTGTTCCAGCAGCAGCCTCTGTACTATGCAGTTTTTGCTTGCTTTCCTTGGTAATGACATCATATGTTCTTAAATTGCACTATCTGTTTCTCAGATGAGAGCTCTACTTCTCCCTCACACAGCTGAGCAATAGAGCACTTAGCTTTCTCATGTCCAAAGTCACAGCAGATGTGCTGTTGTTTTAACTGAAGTGACAAAAATAAAATGATCTAAACTGTTCTAATTTCTTCACTCTCTCCCTTTTGTGACTACACTTCAGAAGTGAATTTACAAAGTACTGCACTGCATTTTTAATGAGCACTTCAAATTCTATAAAGTTGTTCAGCTAAAGCCTTGCCAGATTCTTTTAAAACTGCCTGTGTCATCTCAAGGTATATGTGGAAGTCTAACCTTTTCTCCCAATGCCATCTCCTAAAAATTGGGATTACCAGACCAGTATTCTTCAGTTTACATCCTGCAATTAAAACATGTGCTCTAAGTTTTCACCTATAAGCCAACAAGGGTGTTGATTTAAATGCCTAAAAACTCTCAAAATGTACCCAAAATATGATTTACTTTGTTAGCCTGATTTATTTTAGTGCTATAACCATGTATGAAACAGAGAATAAAGACCAGTCAAAAGACAAATTGTATATGACCAGCCTTTTGATAATGGCAGCCTGCACAGACCAAGTGGCTATCACTACCTGGCAACTAGCAGAGCCTGGACAATCCAGTGAATTTTTTCATTATATTTTTACAGTGATTTTTATCAATAAGTTTCCGTGAGACCCCCTCCAAAAAAATCTATGTACCAGTGAAATTTCTAGAATAGCAGCTCTGACTCCCTTCTCACAAAGAATTCTTGCTGAGGAGGGAGGAAATTAGTACAAGGTCCAGCACCTGGGTTGAGGCGACTCCCAGTATCAATACAGGCTGGGGGATGAGGGATTGAGAGCAGCCCTGTGGAGAAGGACTTGGGGGTACTGGTGGATAAAAAGCTGGACACGAGCTGGCAATGTGCGTTTGCAGCCCAGAAAGCCAACCTTATCCTGGGCTGCATCAAAAGAAGCTTGGCCAACAGTCAAGGGAGATGATTCTGCCCCTCAATTCTGCTTTGGTGAGACCCCACGTGGAGTACTGTGTCCAGCTTTGGAGTCCTCAGAACAGGAAAAATATGGACCTGTTGGAGCAGGTCTAGAGGAGGACCACAAAAATTATCAGAGAGGTAGAACACCATCTCTTCTATGAAGAAAGGCTGAGAGAGTTGGAGTTGTTCAGCCTGGAGAAGAGAAGGCTCCAGGAAGACCTTATTGCAGTCTTTCAATACTCAAAGGGAGTTTATAAGAAAGATGAGGACAAACTTTTTAGTAGGGCCTGTAGCAACAGGACAAAGGGTAATGGTTTTAAACTAAAAGAGGGTAGGTTTAGACCAGATATAAGGAAGAAATTTTTTACAATAGGGGTGGTGAAACACTGGCACAGGTTGCCCAGAGAGGTGATAGATGCCCCATCCCTGGAATCATTCAAGGTCATGTTGGATGGGGCTCTGAGCAACCTGGTCTAGTTGAGGATGTCCCTGCTCATTGCAGGGGTGTTGGGCTAGATGATCTCTATAGGTCCCTTCCAACCCAAACCATTCTATTATTCTGTGGTTCTATGATCAGCTGAAAACAGTGAGAGCTGCAAGTACCTCTGCAGTTCTCTGAAAATTCAGGGCACCTGTATGCAGTTCATTTGTATATTCAGGAATGGACCTAATGCAGAGAGTTTCAACAGTACTAGTCTGCATCTTCACTGTCCATGTATCTATTACAATGACGGGTTCATCAGAAAAGTTATCTTCAACTGATAAGATAATTCAGGTAAATTTTCTTTTCTGTAAACTTGCCATTTTCTCCTTTTTACCTAGAAATTAAAACCTAGCCAGTTCTGTAGTATATACCAACAGCTGTAAGAATAATGGGGCTTTCAAAGAATTTAAATGTCTGATTCCCCTTCAAAATATTTTTCTTCAAATTACTCTTCTACAAAATTATCTCTTAAAAATCAATCATTATAACTTCAAAATTTACTATTTCTAAATTATATTCTTGTAAGGTACTGTCTAATGAAATTTTATTTATTCTTGGTTTTGGTCTTATATCTGATTAGTGGTATTGTTTAAAGATATCCACTGTGTATGATGAACATCTTTCTCAATACCAGCATGGGTATAATACAGATTTTTGAAACACAGACCAGAAAAATGTTTTTGAGGTGTGAAATTGTCTCTCTCCTGTACAAAGCAGTGGCAGTTGCTCCTGGATAAAAAATGGAAAATGAAGAAATCCTGAACCATAAGATACCAGCACATCTCAGAGTAGATCTTCATCAGGAACTTGTTCTTTTTGTCAGACAGGGAAATAAATATCTTCCCTTTCATAGTTGCTACAAGAAAAACACTTAATATTTAAATCTGAGTATTATAAAAAAGCACAATTTGCTAACTTTAAAGATTTTAGTAAAATCTGGAGCAGGTGCTTTCAGCATGAAAGATGTTTTTAGCACATCTTTTCTCCTGATAGGCAGTCATTTACACCTATATAGAATACTAATTGCAGTTCTGATTTGTTAGCAGTTCATAACTACCCTGTATAGTGTAAAATAATGAACTAAGCTGTAAAATAGTGAACAGTTGGATGCAGTCGGGATTTTTAATATTAAGTGAAACACATTACTATTAAAAAGTGGAATATAACAGCTTTCAAACTTTTTAATGTGATCCACCATCTCCATCAGCATAGACCTGTAAGAGTAGAGTAATCAAGATCAGACCTAGCCAAACTATTAGTGGGCTAGAGGAAACCGTATGTTCGCCACCATACTCACTAAGCAGGTGTACAGTGCCATAAAAGCCCTGTATGCCTTTAAATTTGAGCCTCATGCATTTACTTGATCTATCCGTTCATCAGTTTGCTGTGTCACCCTGTCCTTCGTTAACTTGTGTCATCAATAGATTAAATACAATTATTTGACTATGAATAAATGGGGTGTTAACCTCCTCCCACAGTGAAATACTCTGGAAAAAGTTGTCACAGAAAGTAATCCCTAATGTGACCTTAAGCTCTTCCTTCTTGTTAATTTTAATTAACTGACATGCCAATCAGATTTTTAGTGCATGGTGGTTTGTTTTTTTTTTTTTTCCAGCCATTATCACTGTTTTTGTAGATCTTTATTTTAATCTATGTATTAGTACCTTTGCCCAGCTGCCTCTGTGTGTGTGTGTGTGTATGTGAGTTTTCATATCAGGTTACTCAGGCAATTTGCAAAACTGTGAAAGATCAACAATGCCATCTGCAGGTATAAGATAATTCCTGGTCTGGAGACACTCTTGCTTTAGCTTTTTCATTTTTCTTTCTTTGAATAGGCTGTTTCTTCTGGAGTGCAGTCAAATGGTGCTCATACCTCAATAAGTTTTGGTCAAACCAAAATTGTATAAGTCTATCTTGCCAGACAGGACCTAGAAATAAAGATTTTGGCTTAGATCTGTTTATTATTAACCTATACAAAAGACTGAATGTTTCTTTGAGCCTTATTCAAGCTACTCAGAAGTATCCAACCTGAAAAATGGAACTAGGAAGCCTCTTAAAGAATATTTTTCCAGCTTCCTGGTATTTTTGTTTTTCCAGCAAGTTTATAAACAGAGCCAGGACTGCTTTTCTCAGGATCTGTCACTTTCACTTATTTTCAAGTGGAGCTAGTAGCAAATACTAGAAGGATGCATATGCTACAGTTACTCTCTGTTTTTTGTATTTTCTCTTTTTCCCTCCATCCATTATGTGCAGAATTTCAGGCATGGGGCGGATGATGTACAATTTTCACAGAGAAGGATAAGTAGTGTGGCAGACTGAGTGGACTACTGGCAATGTATGATTCAGAGTATTTTATCTTTGTTCTAATGTGCTCAGTTAGTAAAAGCTAACCTTTCCCTCCCTATTGAAGATGAAGAAGACTCACAATAAAGTGAAATTTAAAACTGTGGGTGAGGTAATATGTACATTAGTCATATAATTGATGAGCTTCTTATGAACATCATGGGAAATGAAAATAACTCCAATCAGCAGTAAAGTGAAAGAAATTCACCATTTTCATTAAAAAAGAAAATCACAATTTTTTTCATCTAGGTCAGCATATTATTAGAATGAAGAAAAATTTATGGTCAAAAACCAGAAACTTCTGAATATTCTTCCGATTCTTTGACTGAATCAGAGTGGCCCTGGGCAAAAACAAAGGTTTTTGCGCTCTCTTTCTGCATCTGTGATATTAGAATACTAATGATTTACCTCTCACAAGGGAATTGAGAGCTTTTAATTAGGTAATGCTAGTAAGCTGTTCTGAGTCTGCAAGTAGCAAAGAATAATTCTTAGAACAGTACTCAGTTATAAATACACTTCTTAGAGAATGTAAAATGAGTAGTCCTTTAGAAAGGTTCTAAGATCAAGTTGTTTTGTGAGTGAAACTAAGTTAATATTCTTGAGTAAGCCAAATCAACAGAAATGTTTGGCTCAGAAAGGACACATTTACCTCAGTTCAATCCATTTAGGAATTTGTTCAAAATCTAACAAAGGTAATTTGATAATTTCAAAAAAATTGACTGTTTTCCCCCAGTTTATTAATATTAAATAGAAATTATATTGTGAGTGGATTTATTACAAGATCATCCAAAATCTAATGTTGCATAACTTCTTAAAATTAGTAACTTTGGAATTCTTAAGAATAGACATTTTGTATGACAAGAATTTTAAACAGAAGAAGAAAGTCTGAAGATATGTTTCACAACTGTGCTTAGATGTGTTTTGTGATATGAGAAAACATTTCAGGAGTGTCAGATAAACACAGATAAACATACAGAAATGCATAAGCTGCTTTTTCTGACTCCAAGAAACTGCATCAGATTTTAAAATATTTCCAACTTATTTCTTCACTAGTAATGAATTTATATAACTGTACGTTTATTCTTAATTTGGCCTCTACATTTTTAGAGACCATCACCCACAGCTGATGGTCAGACACAATTGTAAACAGCTTTGTCCCACAGTATGACAGAGCATTATTTTTTATAATACCATCTTTCCTGTCTCTTTATGCACCACTCTCCCCAGTCTTTCGTATATAGTGAAATTAACTGGAATTAGATTCTGAAGTAGATTTTACAAGTGTTTAATGAACTGACTGCACGATAACAATTCTGTTGACCTTGTAAGCATAAATATGAGATTCAGTGCTGCACCTCTAACAGGCATGAATGAAGCAGCATATGCCGCAGCAGAGTGAAGGGGCTGATTAACTCAAAGGTACCTCTGAGACCACCAAAAACAAACTACTGTGAAGGACAATTAGCATTACAATGCCTTTCCTGAATTATTCTATGGGTCACAAGGCTGTACTGAATCTCACTAGTGCTTCACATCTCAAGACATGCCTCCAAGGAAGAGTTTTGTATATGTCTCCTACAGCCCACCTACTGAGAGAATCCTTCACCCCAAGCTAAATCTCGAAGAGATTTTTTCCACTATCTCCAGATCACTGTATCACAAAATGTACCGTTATGTTCAGAAATATCATAGGTTATCTTTCCTCTCCTTGGTTCTGATTAAACGTAAATTGGACAGAAAACTATGGTATAAGTTTTTACTGTGCCCCTGTGGGTTAATGTAACACAGAAGTAAATTAAGAGAAGTTTCTTAATATTTCTGTACTTTGGTAATACTTGCAGTTAAGGTAGTTTAAAAATGTGTTTGTGACCTTCACATAAATGTTGTTGCTCAGGAAAGCTGAAAAGGTGCTAGCATTTCCAAATGATTTGTTTGAAGTGCTACCATTTAGATAAAATACAAGTGAGACAGGTGGACTTTTGGGTGCTTATCAAAATTTCTATGAGCTGATTTTCATTTTGCCGGTGTTAATATCAGACATCCTGCTTCAAGGTTTAAACCACCTGACTGAAGACAACTTAAACCACTTTTTCCCTTTACTTCTTTTATATTAATCCCCCCTTTCCAACCAATACCATTTCTTGGGTATAGCATGGAATATTGCCCTCCTTTGATGAATCAGTATTATTGAATGCCTCAATCAGCTTCGTGAGAGATCAGTGCCACAGTAGGGTGCCTTCCATGTTCCTAAGGATGAAAATATACATAAAACCTGAAATCTGGCATTTGGGAAATGTTTTTTTTTGGCTGTCAGCTTAGATATAACATACTCTGAAGTCTACCTTTGAAGGAGTACCTCTTGTAAAGGAAGGATAGCAATATTAAATTGTCCTATTTCTTTTCTATTTCCTTGAACTCAGAATATTCTCATTGAACAATAATCCCATTTTGGCCCACTTTATAAAATATTGACTCAGTTTCCTACCATTCGGTAATACTTTTCATATTAACAAGGAATTCTCATGGCAACTATGGTCATAGGAAAATACTATTATTCCACAGTTAGACTTGAGAAAGAAAGGTTTTATTCATTTGTAATCTGAATTCAAAATTCTCTTTAAAACTTAACCCTAGTTCCTATATAATTCTCCTGGATGTATAATTCTTCATTTGGATAGAAATTATGAACGATCAAACAAGGCTTGGCTCAATACCTGTCTTAACCTATTTAGCTGACAAATACAAAGAAAAGCTTAATGCCACATATAGCTTTTTTCACTTTAAGAGATGTATGGGTTATTATTAGTGTCATTATTATTAACTATAGCAGTTAGATACTATCATTATTTCATTATCTTGTCATCTTTTTGGATTTATACCTATTAAGGTTCATTGACTCCTTCTCCTCCCTCCCTCAGCTGCAACATTCTAAAGGCAAGAGCGAGCCCACCTACAATTCTGGGTTAATAAGCCAGGACTTTATTACTTAAAATAGCACTGTAGAAAGCCTCATTATCTTCTACATACTAATCTGTCATGCTGCCAATCTTCCCTAGTCAATATGAAAAAGCGTAATTTCTAGTCGAGTTTTTTCAAAGTGGATTTCAGGTTGTTTAAAAATAAGTTATAGTTTCTCACATAGATAATACTTCATTTCTTGTGTGTTCAACTTACCTTTGTCTACAATGGACCTAGATCTCTTAAACCAATTTGGACGGAGAGGGTTGGTGCTAATAGGGTATTCCTTGTTATAGAAAACACTTTACTTGCATGCAAGCTGTAGAAAACAGAAAGTCAGAACAGTTCTAACATTGTTTTATATTTGTGAATAATTTCATTGTTATTAAGAAATGGTCTTAATATTTTCTTATTCTCAATCTTTTGTTCAGACTTAGTGAATTTGTATCAGTTGCAAAAAAACAGCTCTAGGTAAACAAACACACCTTGTCTCACTTGATGTCATATTAATCTTTAAACTAACTGAATATGTAGAAAAAAACAAATTATCTTAGCCTTCTCTTTTTGCTTTAACTCCCATGTCAAACAGAAGATTTTGTTTCTTATTAACTCTCTTGAGCACATTTTAAGATAGCACAGCAGTGCAATTCACAGGGAATCATCCATGGAGCAGAGCTAAGGCTACGCAGAATTGTTGTTATCTAAAGGAAAGATGGGAAGTTTGTAAGTGTTTCTTTTACTCTTTTCTTCTATTTTGTTTTGTTTCTCTGGTGTCATGAAATAGCTGGGGAAAGGGAGGGACACTTTTCAGCAATGCTTCCCCACTTGTTTTTCAGCTAGTGAAAAACAGTCATTTTCTTTTTCATTGAAACTGCTTTACACTTTGCAGAAACGAAATGTGTGAATAACAGCAGATGAAGGAGATGCTGATTAAAGCACAAATTCTGCTTGCTGCAACAGTTTTTTTTTTCTTGCAGACTGGTTCTTATCTTTGTCATCGTCAAATTCTGACTCATACTGGGAAAAGCTTGGGAAAAAAGTGTATATGTGTGGGTGTCTTAACATCTGGAGTAAAGCACATAATAAAATGTAATTTCAAAAGGCAAAGAAAAGACATTGACTTTTGTCCATGAAGGACCAAATCACACTGTGCTCTTTCACGAAACCCAAACTGACCATATTTTATCTTTGCAAAAGCTGTAGAAGCCTGATACTTCAGAGAGACCTACTGTGCATGGACAATTCATCTGTGCAAAGACAGTAATTCTAGCATGTCCCAGATGTGTTGATTTCACTGTGAATACACAGAAAGATTATGATGTCAGTATGGTTTGGCTAGGTTTCATCAGAGTTTATAAATATAATAAAGAATTACTTTATGCACACAGCATACCTAAGTATCTAGGATTTCTGGGCACTGGTCTTTCAGATATCTGGAAATCTCAAAGCACTGTCCAAAGTGGTATTATTGGCCAATGTGTAATAAACTTCAGTAACATTCATTTCATTAGCTGCTTCTCTGGGGAAAAAAAAGAGAGAGGGAGGAAAGGGAAACAAAGATTTTCTTAAATGTCTGTGTATTTGCTTACCGAAAATAAGTGTTATTAGAAATTCATAGATCATACATCGATTTGACATCTAAGCTGATACCCCAGGCTACTTTTACAGCTATCTGGGGAAAATAGGCACCTCTAGAGCATAAAATGTACCATTTTAAAGCAGACATCTAAAATACATTGATTGAGTTGAAATAATAATAAAAAAGGCAAAATTACATTTGACTGTAAAAAAGTAAAATTAAAGAATAGTTTATATATCAGACAGAGATGCCCACAGTGCAATGTCTACAGCTATATAAAAAGAATTGCACAGAATTTAAGTATGTACTGATCGCTTTTAGTCTTCAAATCCTTACAGGTTTTGCAAGCTTATGCACTGGCTGTTGTCTAAAACGATATATGTTAGTGTATATACTCCTTATAATTAGCAAACATGCTGGGTAATTTTCCAAAGTCAAAACCTGTTACAGATTCAGTCATCAAGCTAAGGTAACAAGGAACACAGGTAGTAAATATCAGGAGCATATTTACCTCAAATTTTTTTGAAACTTAACAATAAGTAGGAGAGCAATCTTCAAAATATATTTTAATGTTTCAGTATTTTGGATTCTGTCATACCGTATATTGCTTCAAAAATCTTCATTACTTTCATCATATAATGATGAATTTTCAGTCCTGGTGAGGAAGATATTTAATGTATTAATGGAACATTTTGTTTTGGTTTGCTTTAATATAAATCACATTTCTCAGATGGGTATATAAAAATTAATTTTATTCTCTGCTTATAAAATATCTGGTATTTTCCTACTCTAGTACATTAACCAAAAAACTATTTTTTATTTTTCTGAAGCAGACAATTTGTCTGTTGTTAAAGCTAACAAGATAATCAATCCAGCAGTCTCACAGGAGCGTCTTGGAACTGAGCATCACGCTTATCACTTTAAAACTAGAGGTCAGGTTTTACCCTGAACTACACATTTTCATCAGTGAGTTTATACTCATGCACTCAGCAGCAGCGACTGTAAGAACACTTGATTTTCTAAAGGTTGTGTTCTAAATCCAACAATGAATTTCAGATTTTGTGATACTTGATACTGCAGTGCCAAAAAGTTAAGCACCAAGATTCATCGCCCTGACTTTCTAATTCCTAATGCTGAAAGTAGATATAGAGGTTCAAGGTGGGTGTGATGTAGCTAATTTAGTGTTTTAGGTAAGTGGTCCCTGCTTCTGACGCACCTACTCATCTTTCTCCTGAGTCAAAGAGCAAAGCCAGCAAAAGAGCAACAGAGTATGAGCAAACTTCCATGTTGCCCTGAAAAACACATGAAGTACAATCAGCTCTGCTGAGCAGATACCTTGTTTCCTGGAGTTGGTGTTCAAGAGGTAATACATAAGAGACATGCAATGGGGATTGCAAAAGGAATGGCTTCGAGTAATTAGTATATAATACGTGGGATTACTGTTCCGTGTAGATATGAACTGTTTCAGTAATGACAAAAGATACAGTTTGATCCAAATAATTTCATCCTAATATACAAAAATATGAGTTTTGAGCTTTTTCAATAACATGTAATAAGAAAAACTGTGAAAAAGGGCAGCTGGGAAGTAACTAAGCTCTCCATGATGCACCATTCTGCAGACAGGATCTAAGACGGGAAAGTAGTAAGACCCTTCTTGAGACGTGCATACTTTAAAGGAGGCACCAGTTTTATAAAGAAACTTCAGTGAAAGCAGATGCATTACACCATTTTTCTCTCTTCTCTTCTCTTCTCTTCTCTTCTCTTCTCTTCTCTTCTCTTCTCTTCTCTTCTCTTCTCTTCTCTTCTCTTCTCTTTTTTTTTTCTGTTTGGCAATAATATTGCATTTTGAAAGGTGGAGCAAAGGGAAGAGATTTAGAAAAGTTTAAAAGAATTTGCCAAAGTTAATCCTTTCAATCAATCTCCTGCATTTAGGGGGATAAATTCCATTTCACAGGTGTGATTCCAATGGAAGCGGAAAACTTGTGTGTGTGACCTGTAAATGTTATCGCAAACAGTAACAGTATTTGACAAATGGTCTAATCACTACAATGTAGATCAACACATTTTTCTTTGCTGTAATAAAGTGTCTCTTCTTAGAAAGCATATGGATTTATGCTTTTTCAAATTTATATAACATCTCAGATACATACTAACCTTGTTTTAGTCTAAAAAAGATGAAATGTTTCACAAGACAAATATCTGTACATTTTTTAACAAGTCTTTACTTTTTTTTTAATGTCTGCACTGGTCACGCATTATTTTCAAGTGTTTGGGCATTTACAGTTTCTTTTCTCTTTTGGGACAGCTGTCTTGTTTAAAAACAAGTTTAGCCTCCCTTCCATCAAAAAAGACACACAAGACAATCAATATCAAAAGTCAGTCTGTTACAAAAAGGCTTGTATAAAATCTAAGAACAGCCTTTCTCAGGTGGCAATTGGTATAGCAACTGTGTACACATCTCAGAGAGCACCCATGCCAAATTATGAATATTCCCACTGCAGCATAATGTATGTGAAGTGGAAAAAGAAAACACACTTTCTGGATTAGGCAATTTCGATAATTAAAAAAAAAAGAACTCTGCTAGGACTTTTCATATTCTTCATTTCAATCTTCAGGCCATTTAGCAACAGCTAGTGAAATTACTAATACACCATTATTAGAACTGAGCACTGATGCAGAATTCTGTGTGAAGTTGAGAGAAGACAGTTTATTTGATAGCTTTTTGGTCTATGAATATTTAAAAAAAAATCTTAAATATTTTTTGTTTCAGATGAAGCTAAAATTAACCAAAAAAATCAATTTCTGTGAGTGTGAGTAGATTTTTCAGAAATTAAATTATTTCATTGTACATTTATTTACAAAAATCTAAAATTAATATATTATAAAACATTTTTTTTTTTATTCCAAAAGTATGGAATTAAAAAAAAACATATATTTTTGTGAACAAAACTTTCTAATTAAACTGAACAAAATTCTTGGCTTATTTTGATAATGAAATGTTAAGATCAGATAAAATTTTATGGGCTGAAATTCTTCGGCTCTGCCCATTACTACTGCTTCTTTTTCTTCTTTTTGGTGGGGAGAGGGCAATCTCTAGTATAGCTATACTTCATAGCATATTGCAAATGCTTTATTATTACCAAATAATCCAACATTACCTGCTCTCAAGCTGCCTTTCTTCAGTACTAAACTTTCTATTGTGTAGTCCCATTAGGTGGTAGCACAGACTGTAGCTGCATTTCTCCAGTAACACACTGTAAGTGACATATCTTTGTAAATTATGCTTTTCATTTCAAGCAATCACCTCATATTTCAAACTTCTCTGTGGTTAACTCATAATGAAAACTTACTCATCTATTTGTGTTTATTCATGAAATAAGTAGGATTCCACTCATAAACCAATGTGACCTGTGCAAATACCACCTGAATCAGTTCCATATAATGTCATCATTCTGTGAAGGGTATCTTTTGCACTGGAAAATAATAGTAGTGGCAATAGTAATAAATAATAATAATAAATATGACTGTTAACCAATTTATTTTAGAAAACACTACAATGTAATTGTTTTATATATGCCTATAGATTGTGTTAATATGGATTGAATTTATATGAGGGTTGATGTTTTCATACCGAAAGGCAAAACATCGAATCTTTTAGTAGCACACGCACATATGTACACACGCATATGTACAGAGAGGACAGGAATTTTACATAGCTGCTTCCTGAATGAAGTTAAATGAATTTTTTGTATCCTTCAAATTTGTTAAGAAACTGAAAGTCAAGTAAGGCTAATAAAAATGTTGGTAGGGAATATTTCATGTAATATTTAGCTAAAATGAAAGACATAATTGAATAAAAGAAGAAATCACAGAATTATATATGTTTCACTAAAGCATCCATAGAGGTTGCAATACTTTTAAGGAATGTGTAGAACTTAAAAATGACCTTCACTTGATTTGGAGTTTTAAATTCACATAATGGCAAAACGTTTGCTTTGGTACAATTACATTATGAACTGTATCTGGATTATATTCACTTTCTTTACTTTTCATTATTCTCTTGCACAGAACCTCTAGTTTTCATTATGTGGATTCAGGATAAATCCAAGGTCAAGTTTACATTACAAGAGCTTCACTGAAAGGCTACATAGCTATGTAATATTTCACCACCTATATTTTGAATCTTTTTGAAATCTAAGAAGAATAGTGAAATATAGCAAACAGATAAGATGTATCTCAGGCATTTGTTTTCAAATTTGAATTTCAATAGAAATTCAGAAGAACAATATCCACATGGAAGATAGGATATCTGAAAAAAGATCTACTACATAATCTTGCAAAGATTTTAAGAAACATAATGCATGGCTTGCAGGATGTTTCTAAAATTCAGAGGATCCAAGCATTTGGGTTTATAACAGTAGTTTAACATGGAGGACTATTTTTAGGGCTCCAGCCTTCCAAATTTTCTTTCTTTTTGCTATCAAATGGCTTGACACTGACTACAAAATTCATTAATTCCATAATTACATTGTGAACTATTAAAAGATCTGGATATTTGTAATTGCTCTCATGTTTAAAAATTAGAAGGTTCCCATACGCACCCCTCAGGAATTCATATATTGTAGTTTTGAATGCCTACACATCACTTAGAAGAAGTTAAATAGCTAAGCAAATAATTTACAAGAAATCATTTACAGGGTAAATCCTGTTTTATTTCCATTCCTTCACAATCAGATTAGTTACTAGTCTTCCTCTGCTTAGATCTTAGTTCAGTACAGAATTTAAAAGCAATCATATAAGAAATAAACAGGAAATAAACAGAGAGCAGATTTGACAACATCTACTTGCTTAAAGATAGGTGAATTCTTACTAAACGTACAAAACTGACAAAGATTTTGCCATAAAATGTCAAAGGAAAGGTTCAAAGTGTTTGACTTTCAGAATTAATTTTCAGCCCTTAGATGTTAAATCAGGCTAATCACATTCATTTTACGGCTTTTATTTAAAATATGATTATTAATTTCTATCTATTTTTTATTGATTCTAAGATCTGTCATCTGTTAAAGATTAAATGTGAAAAGAACAATGATACTTCATCTCTTTTTGCTACGAAGTGAAAAACTAATGCTTCTGACAATGGTCCTAAATATTAACTTGCAAACCCACTAGCATTGATTTCCAGCAATGCTTGACTGAGCGATGGTTTTATGATCCGTTATTAACCAACTTTCTGCTACTGGAAATGAGCTTGCATTATCAGAATAATTTTTATTTGTGTTAACAGCAGTCAGAAACCCAAGGCTGCATCACCACCAGACTGTAGTGTGACCTCTTGCAAATCATGTCACTTCTCTATGCCACATCTCATCTGTGAGAGGCATAATAATAATTCCCTTCCTTTCAGAACTGCTGCATATTGCATTAGGTTCTTGTTTGTTTCCTTCACTGCTGCAAAATTCAGTTACAATTTTCTATGAATGAAATTCTAGTGTTTTAAAAAATAATAATTTTGAGAGTTATTTCAACTTAATGATACACACAGAACTAAACACCTTAAAGAGCACTGTGAATCAAAAGTCAAACGTTGTTTTTACATCAAATATATTTGCATAAATTCTGTCCACACAAATTACAGACAAATCAGATTCCATTAAGGAATTATTTATGCTTGCTTTTTTCCTTTTTTCCTTAACCAAGATGTAAACATGGTTGAAAGGGGTTTTTTGATGATTGCAGTAGCTATTAGTAGGAATAAAAGTATAAAAATAGAAAAAAAAAAAGTAAGATTAGACCAGTACATGTATTTATTTACACAAATATGTTACAAAATAAATGCCACCTCAGGTAGACTTTATGTACCTCAATTTTTTTTTTTTAATTTAATTCTATTTTTATTTATTTATTTAATATCTGTAACTTTTTTTTCTTAGGGAAGTAAACAGTAACATATTATGATATTTCAAAGTGTAAAAATGTAGAAGACCTTGGTGACTGTGGACAGATTCCAGGTCTAATGTGACCTTGTAGCTTTTTAATGGTTCAGAAGTGTGGCATATATAACTGACAGTCCTTGGTATAGTACAGGAGGACACAGGAGGGATATGAGAAGCTCAGCAATCTGAGTAGAAGATAGAAGAAGGAGGAATATCCTAAGCCATCTAGTCAAATGACTTGTCAGTTCAGGCAATTACATATCTTTCTTAACTTTAATACTTCCATCTTAAAAAATATTTATTGGATTTATTCCTTATATTCTTATTGTAATATGTTCTCCTATTTCAGTCTTTCAATGGTTAGAAATCTGCTGATTTTCAATCTAAATTAAATTGCATCCATTTTAAACTCTGTTTTTCTTTTTCTTAAGTTTGCCCTTTAGCTTTGTCATTTGGACTCATATCTTTTTTCTAAATTTTATCTGATATTGACCTTTGTGATATACTTTCAGAGAGCAGTCATACATTCTCTCGGTCTATGGTTTGCCAAGCTCTCTTGTTCAATTCAGTAAGTTAGATTCTTCCCTTTTTTGTTCACTGTAATAGCCCTTCTGTAGATGTACTGTGGACTGACTTCATGATGACAACATTTGAACAAATTCTTACAAATAATTACAGATAAAAATTATCATAGACTTTGTAAAATGGCATTAAAATTAGATGCAAATACCTCTCCTGATGCAGTCCAGATTCTCAATTGCCTATTTCATGTCCACATTGGTGGTTCAAATTGACAATGTAACAGGCAACATACCTACCTCCTCCTCCTCTGCTTAGTCTGATCATCATCCTGGGTGTGGAAAAATTTGTACCATTAGTCCTTACATTTTTTGATATTTTTTTCATCCACTTCTGTGATAGCCCAGGAATACGATAGCAAATTATATATATATATACACACACACAAAACAAGTTCTGGATTCTAGGCAGGGAAAGGATAAATGAATAAACTCCATGTTATCCAAATAATAGACAGACAAGATAAGAACAATAAGCTTTCATGAACATTATTCTCTACTATACCACTCATCTCAATCTTGCTCTGTGGTAATGGTGTTTTTCTGTCATCAGGGTATCTCATTAACATACTATTCCTTTTTGTTCCCAATCGATAAAGAAAATTCAGTAGAAGTCCAGCATCAAATTCATGTTTAAGTAACATCATCTATCCTGTTCCTCCAGCCCAAGAATTCTTCTTTCATTAGTGTTGAGTCTCCCTTTGGTCAAGTTCTTAACTCTCTGACTCTTACACTAAGCACTATCACTTAACTTCATCACTTCATTTTCATCACTCATTTTCATTTCCATTCACTTCATTTTCATTCACTCACTTCATTTCATCACTCATCATCACTTCAGTAAAAATGTCCAAATTTTTATTTTTTTCTTTTAAATGTCAAAGCTGCATCAGGGGAGGTCCGGACTTGAAAATAGGAAACATTTCTTTACCAAGACGGTGGTCAAATACTGGAACAGGCTTCCTAGGGAGGTAGTCGGTGCTGCATATCTGTCAGTGTTTAAGAGACATTTGGACAATGCTCTTAATAACAAGCTTTAATTTTTGGTCAGCCTTGAAGTAGTCAGGCACTTGGACTAGATCGTCATTGTAGGTCTCTTCCAACTGAACTATTCTATTCTATTCTATTCTATTCTATTCTATTCTATTCTATTCTATTCTATTCTATCAAAAGCATCTAAAGATCCTTTCTCTGGAAAACAAATATCATATCAAGAAAATGTATTATTTTAGATTGACTTGATCTGTTTGTAATTCTATCTTGTTGTATATTAATCCATTTTGCAGTTAGCTGCTTGGATAATTTTTTTCTTCAGCGTTCTTTCCAAACCTTTGCATGCTATTCAGCCAGTCTCATCATACCTGGTGTGTTTGTTTTATTTTCTCTTTCCAAAACTGGAAGACTAAATATGGAATCTCAATTATATGACATCACAATTCAGTTTTGTAGATTCTTCAGAACTGCTTGTTATAAAGATTGCAATTTAATGTGGATTTCTTACAAAAGTCTAGTACAGAGATTAAAAATTAATAATCCTGTGTTCTTCCAAGAAGGAAATAAATACCTCTACCACGCATCTTAGCTGGCTGCATGGACATACCATTCTCTCCTAAAAACTGAACATATATTTCTCAACATTTCTGTAGCCTGGCATCAGAATCCCAAAGTTGTGATAATAAAAAAGGAAAAACAAACCATATGAGTAGTTCCCAGAGTGAATACACCTGCACAGACAATAAGCTTAGGATGACTGTTTAATCAGGTCAGTTGTTAGTTGTGATGCAACACAGTGATACTCAGGCTGGTTTTTAAGCTATTACTTGGCATTAAAGCAAGTATGAGGACAACTACACCAATAACCTTTGCAACAGTCTGCATATTACAAATTGCAGGTGAAAAATTAATTCCAAATAATCCAAATGGGTTATAATTAGACTGTATTTGATGACAACTACATGTATTTAAATATTATATAACAGATGTTTTATTGGATATGCTATATTCTTTTACTGTATGGTATACTTAACAATTTTTATAACATTAAATACATCAGTGGACCAGATTTTCAAGTGAACAATTGGGTTTTGCATCGTTTATATCTATAATGTCTCTAAATATTCACAACAGGTAATTCCCAAGGAAAGGATAACTCTGGCTAGGCATAGCTGCACCATATCAGACACCGCCTCTTGCTCTCCTTCCCCAATATTGGTGGCTGTTCAAATCTAGGCAGTGGCATGCAGAATAAGTCTCCATGTTTTGCTGAGTCAAAGACACACAATAGTGTGCAATTCAGAGCAGCTGCAAGTGATACCAGGGCTAAAGCTGATTCATGTCTCAGAAAAACCATGTCTTCCACATCTTTCTTGTGCCTGCCTGAGGAGTGGTGCAGGAGGAAAGCTTTATGCTTTCTTCCATGTCATCGCTTTCTTTGTCAATCAGCTACAGTCAAACTGCAGAAAACCACACACTTATTCTTCCTCAGAAAAAAATGTCCCTCCATCCCACGTTATACTTTCCTATTGTTTAATACTTGCCAGCTTTCTGCTGTACTACATTGTGGCTCTAGAACTTTATTCAAATAATATCAGAACCAGAAAATGCACTTATGTATTTCATTTGACTTATGAAGTCTCCTGTACATGACAGATTTACAGGATCCTTGCTCGCTTTATGGAAACATCCTCTGAGTACATAGCTTCAGATACAGCAAGACCACAACTTGCTCAGACTTTGCAGATGGAAGAGCCTAAGGGATGCTTTCCCTTTCCTACCTGCAGAAATTGCCCAGTAAGCAATGCCTTCCAATGATCCTACAGGCACTGACACCACACTGAGAGACACAAAGGCTGAAGACTGGATATTAGGAAAAATTTCTTTACTGAGAGTGGTCAAGCATTGGAACAGGCTGCCCAGAGAGTTGGTGGAGTCACCATCCCTGGAGGTGTTCAAAAAACATGTAGATGTGGCACTGCAGTACATGGTTTAGGAGGCATGGTGTTGTTGGGTTGACAGTTGGACTTAATGATCTTAGAGGTCTTTTTCCACCTTAATGATTCTATGATTCTATTATAACAAGGGTGTTCTCAAGTATCCATTGCAGGAATTCTGTTTCTTTTCTTAATCACTTCCAATGTGCCTGTTATTTTCCAGATCACAATCTATTGCTCAATTATTTTGCAAACTTCAAGCTGTATCTATATGTTTATTAATGATGGAAATTTTCCATGCAACTCCAGGTGTAATAGCTCCCTAGTTTATGTCTTCTTTTAAACTGTACACTGAAATTAGAAGTTAAGACATATTTTTTTTTCTCTGAGTGTGATAGAAAATAAACTTAGGTCTCAGATTATACATGTCTATATTCTTGTCTCAGCCCTAAAGCAAACCTGCTTGATTGCCATTAGCCAAAAAGATTCTAGAGATTATAATGGAAGTACTAACATTTTGTACTGGTTTTGGCTGGGATAGAGTTAAATATCTTCATAGTAACTTGTATGGTGCTGTGGTTTGGATTTATGATGAAAACAGTGTTAATAACACATGAATATTTTAGTTATTGCTGAGCAGTGCTTGCACAGCATCAAGGCCTTTTCTTCCTAACTCTGTCCTGTCAGTGAGTAGGCTGGGGGTGCACAAGGAATTGGGCGGGGACATAGTTGGGACAGCTGACCCCAACTGACCAAAAGGATATCCCATACCATATGATGTCATGCTCAGCAATAAAACTGGTGGCAGGGAGGGGAGTTGGCAGGACTGTCATTGCTCGGGACCTGGCTGGGCATCAGTTGGTTGCTGGTGAGCAATTGGAGACGCTCCCGCTCCCTTTCCCTTTCCCTTTCCCTTTCCCTTTCCCTTTCCCTTTCCCTTTCCCTTTCCCTTTCCCTTTCCCTTTCCCTTTCCCTTTCCCTTCCCTTCCCTTCCCCTTCCTTTCCCCTTCCCATTCTGAACATTTTAAAAGTCATCTTCAGTTTACAAGAATGTGAAATTCAAGAATGTCTGACTGACCTTATTCATATAGTCCTTGGATGGATGTAGTGAGGCTTTCTTGAGTGAGAAAAGAGAAAGATTATAAAAGAGAATGCTCTGACACAAGGAATATTTTCCAGTGAAAGACTGGAAATGCTTTTTTGGTAAGAGATAGATAAGACAAATGACATTTTATACAGTTGGCTTGTGAGAGAGAAGGAAAAACAGCTTAAAGTGATGGAATAGGATGGGAAAAGACAGTAGTAGTGACTGATTACAAGAAAGTGTAGTGAAAAATGCAATAAAGAAAGACAAAGTTATGAAGAGCAGACAATGACTGCATGATAAATAATTTTACGATACAGCCAATACAATTTCAAGAACACATTTTAATTGTAGAATTACTGAAGGAAAGGCAGTGAAAAAGACATGCTATAGGAAAGTGTTCAGAAAGCAGAAGTGAAGCAACTTTATCAACAACATGGATTAGAATATATCTAGAAAGGAAGTTGTGATTACTGCAGGCATTTAGAAATCATATCTGAGACAAAAAAACCCCATGGAATCACTTGAAGTAATGCAATGTAAGACACAAAAAAAAGTCTGTATAGCATTTCCCATTCTGTTTCTGAACATTTTATTTCTTTTTTTCAGGCTTTTATTTTTCAGCAAATAACTTAATAAACAAGTAGACTGCATGTGAAAGATCGGACGATACAGCTTTAGAGAAGGGCTAAATGTTGTGAGGCCTAGAAAAAGTGAAAGCCAGCAAGAAGCACAGAGAACCAGGGTGTTATCCTCTTATTTTCCTGAGTGAGAAATAATTTAACAAAACAAAATAAAGAAATTAAAACCAGCTTAGTGGTCACACCTGCCACATATCCATTTCCATGAGCAAGAGAGTCTGAGTACTGCTCTCCTGCTCTATCACAAGACTAGGTATTCAGTATCTGCACTATATATCTGACTTATACACATTTTAGTTTTTTCTGATCCTTGCCTGAGTTGAATGAAGTTCCTGAAGCAGAACAGCAATAATTGTAGAATTTCATGAGAAAGAATGTGACCAGTATTGGGGATGCCACATTCTCTGTCACCCTGTGACCAAACATGTACTAATTATAATGTTGAAGACAGGACACAAAAAGAGACAGGCATACAATACCAGAAACAGAATGAAAGAAATTGTCCTGGGAGCTGTATACAGCACCCAGGCCATAGTTCAAACACTCATATGTTAGAGATTGAGAATAATTATGGAAAAAAGGCTTGAAAGGAAATTTTATTCACTATTTAACAAAGAAGTTATTTTAATTTCAAGAAAAGCAGAAAGTATCTTCACTCATAATGTAGAGTAATTCCTGGAAACTAAAAAGAAAAGAAAGAAGAAAACAGAGCATAATAAACCAAAGAGCTCAATGAAGTAAAGGCTTCCAAAACTACCCACTGAAGAAACATATTTTTATGTGGTTAACTGGAAGTCATTGTCTACAGACAGATGACAATGGATGCACAAGTTTCAGTAATAATATAAGGATGTTTCACTGTACACAAAATGGATGTTCTTTTATTGGTAAATTACACTAGTCAGATTTTTTTTTTTTCTGAAGGCATAGTACGGAATTGCTACTGTGTTGATATAAAAATGTTTTTTTTCAACCAATGCAGGAGCTTGACATAGGTACACAGAATTAGAAAAGGGCATCTGTAGTATTTGTGCTGTGCTTGCTGCTTTGTTAATGGAGGCTGTGCAGATAACTCAAATGAGATGCGTTTCTCAATCCATTTCCATGAGAATCTCATTGCTTTTACTATGGAACATTTCTGGTTGCTATGCATTGTTATTATTAGATTAAATTAATTTCATTGCATTTTATTTACAGACTTTCTACTCATATGAAAAACTGAAACACAGAGGAGTTTATTTTGGGACATAATCCAAATGTGTGCTGACTCTCTTCTGTTCCCACTGAGTTTAGATAGAGTTAAAATCACTTGACACCTCACAAAATGCATCCCTTTAAGTTCCTTGTTACAGTATTAAATATTATACTCCTTACAGTTAAGCAATCAACCTCACTGCCCCAAGAACACTGGAAGTCTTTGGAGTCTCTTCTAGGCTTTAAATGTAGGGAAGACGATCATCTGGGAATTCTGTATGTATTTCCAGCAGAATGAGGACCAAAGAACATTTGCCTGCTAGGTCCCACAGAATGAAACTCAGATCAAGAAACAGGAAAGAGTTAATGTGCACTAGAGATTGGAATCCCTTAGATTTCTGTGAAAGACCATATGTTTGAGAAGTAGTGAGAGGAATTATATTTTTACTGTTTCTTCTTGTTCCACCACCCATGGTCTGGGCCTGTATATTAGGAATGTGGCTGTAATAATTTTTCTGTATAACAGATATATACACATAATTGACAGTTCTCATAAGATAATAATAAAAATTCCTCCATTAAAAGATAAACAAAGGATTGCTGTCTATTATATTTCTAAGAGAATGTTAAAAGAATAGTAAATAAACTCCTTATGCATATACTTTTTGCCCTCACTGTAAATTCTCATAAATATTTCATTAAAATATTACATAAGGCCTAAAACAAGTATCTTAGCCATGGAACCTTAACAGTCTTAGCTCATGCTATATTAGACCTCCCCACTGTGCAGAACAAGTCTTAGGCTTAAATAATAATCAGCTCCATTAAAAGAACTTGAATAGTGCTAAATAAGTCCCAGTTCCAATTATGTTGATGCAGATGCAGAAGGAGCTTGTGGCATCTACAGGTATAAAAAAAAATCTTCATGAATACATTTTGCATGAATCTCTTGACTTCACTTTATTGATTTATAATGTAGTATTAAATCAACCCCTTTAACTTGATTAGTCCCTTTCCTCTCAGAGGAATCCACCTCTGGTTGGAATGTATACTAAAATCTCTTCAATGCCAAGGTGTATGTCTATCATTTAACAAAAAGAAAAAAAAATCCATCATAGCTATCATGCTTGTTATTGCTTGCACATTTATCGGCCTGCCACTGAAATTCCAGTAAAATGTGGAATAGATTATAACACTGTACATAAAATGTACTTAATTGTAAAAGTTGTTCTTTTCAAACTGAAATGTTTTGCAGAGACAAGAGGTATTTAGTGAAAGTATTTGGCCTTTAATGTTGTTGACCCATTTTCTGAACAAAGCTCTAGTGACCATCTAGCAAATGAATCCAGCTGGTCAGCACTTCTCTATATATCCTTTCCTTTCTACAGAAAGATATCTGGTCAAGCAAAAGTGTCCTTCCCTCCCTGCCTCTGAAACCTCTAAATTCTTTTTCTTAGCAATTCTCCTCTATTTACACAGGTCATCTTGTCACATGGCAGGACCAGTGTCTCTATTGCAGCAGTGTTGTATAAACCGTGAGAAAGAGCCTTCTTGTTACTTGCCTCTTAGAGGTTGCAGCAAAATGTGACTGCCATGAAAAAAAGAAACTTGTTTTATGACTGCAAACTGCAATTAATCCCCAAATGACCTCTAACAGGATTTTCCAAAAAGACTGTGATTGTCAGTGCCTCCTTGGGTGGAGAAGTCCCTCTCAGGCTGGAACTCTACCCCCATGAGTGTTACTCCATGACTGGTTATCAGTGACCCACTGATAGCTCTCTAGGCTAATACAGTCATTTCAAATGGAGAACTGCAGCCATTATGATATTTGTAATATGAATATCTTTTTTTTCCCCTAATATTTAACCAGGATTAAAACCTGAATAACTTTAGATTTCAAAGAAACTGAACTGCACTTTCAAAGTACTATATTTTCCCCTTCACTGTCATGCAACTTAGACTCCATAATAGATTTCAAGGTCTTGAAGATATGGCTCCTAAAAGGCTATAGAAAATTTACTACTATATACAGAAGAGGGGGTAGCTGATTTTGAAAGATAATAAACCCTAAACCATCCAGAAGTTCTAAGCCCTCCCAGTTTCAAGTGAGAACAGTGGAGTTGGTGGCTGCTCTGCATTCCAGACTTGGCTTTCTTAGGGTAAGCTTCCAGAAAGCAAATTATCTCACCCTTGCCAAACTTTTTACATCTAGGACTGCATCTGGCAATGTAAAGAGATTTACACAAAACAAGAACAACAGTCTTGGAGTTCTCTGTTTTTAACTCTGTATAGACGTCTTCTTGAGTGACAAGGGCAAAGTGTTAATGAGGAGGAAATGAAAATGAACGAACCACAGAAGTGAAATGCTTGTTTTCCTTCCCTAATAGGATTGGCTATTAATAAGAGACAATTAGTAAATTAATGCTTACTACCTCCTTCCACAATCAGCAGCAAACATTAAAAGGGGAGAGACACTGAAGCTAATAATAGCAATTGGATGCATAAATAACTGTATTATTCTAGATTAAATCACAGAAGCAAGCAGTTGCCTTATACTCAAGAAAGACAAAACTTGTTCCAAGGCAGATCTATGCAATGAGATTATTAAGTGTAAAGACAGACCATAAATTTCCTTCTGTGGTTTCCCTTAGTGGACTTTGTATCAAGTGTAGCTGTATACACTGAAGACTTCTATACCTGAGCTAGTCATCCTAAATTTTATTTCAAGTTATTAGAGAAAAAAAATGCACTTCCTGAACATAATTCATTTTGTATCAAAATAGGCATCTAAAGCAGATAAAGTGTATCTAAAAGGGACTCCCTGTCTCTGTTAAGGAACAACTATAAAAGGAGCATACAGTGACTAGCTCAGATAGAAATGTTTACAGTGCGAATGTTTAAAAGTAGGTGATATGAATTCCTTCTCTAGGATTTGAGTAAGTGATAACCAGATTTCAAAAGGGATGAGAAACCTACCAATTTCCTTTTGTAGATATCATGTAAATCCTTGTAGTTATCAAGTACACGTTAAAAATATGTGCAGACTTCCCCAGAAACCATGCTATTACACTACAGGTGGCACAAAACCAGTTGTTGAGATTATAAGAAATGACAGATTTTAAGTTGCTTGTGCAACTTTATTTTGTAAGTCTTTTGTGTACACAGGCATTAATTACTTGTTTATAACTCATTTTTTCTATAGATTTTCTGCTGCATATAGAGTACAGAACGGAGATTGCACTGAGTATGCTGGTTATTTACTGCAGAGGAAAATACAGAAAGAGCCTCAGTGCAAATGTTATCCACCTTTTTACCAAATTTCATATCACAAAGTATCGGAAAAAGCAGTGATTTCCAGGAATGCTTATAATCTGGTTTTGAATGCAAATGAAACAATATTCAGCCTGAGGCAGAGAAATCACTTGTAGTTTTCTTCCACGTTTTAAATTTCATAAAATTATAACCTATGAAAAATTGGTCACAAAACTGGAGTAATAGACTACGTTTAACTAAGCTGATCTCTTCCTCTGGCAAGGCAAATTGAATGGCACTCACAGAGTGCAGAACAGGTAGCAAGAGGGAAGAGTATGGGACAAGCAGCAGCAGCAGCAGCAGCAGCTAGTCACTTTGCCCAAAACTGCAATTCTCAGTACAGCTGCAATATCTCTCCAAATAGTTCTCTTAATAAACTCCTTCCTCCTCAGAGCACCAGAATATTCCAGTTATTTATTACCCAGTACAGCAGATCTTATGAAGCATTACTTTAATATCAAGTGTTGGGGCTTCTTACAGAGAGTTGTCCAGTGAAAAACAACCAAATATACTCTCTATTGGAATCTCTATGTTCACTTGTAAGATCAGTGTAATTAGCTTCTACTGCTGAAAAATGGATCCTAGATAATCTGTCAGGTTCTGCCTCGTACATATTAATGATACTCATTTGTCCAGAAAAAATTTGGCTCTGAATATAGCGTATTTTTCCTCTAGTTTTCAAGGAATATCTAAGTTTCAAACAGGTGATGTGATAAATTCTCAGTCATCATCATAGTTGTGAGCAGCAAATGAAGACTATGCATCTCTAAATAGCAGAGGTATTCTGCAAATCAATACACTGATGTAGGTATGGTATATGTCATGAAGGGAAATTGCCAGAGAGAGGGAGAAGACCCAAACAAGACAGAATTACTTCTAAATTAAATCCATGAAGAACTACAAAACATAAAAGAAAAATTACTTCCTGTGCTGAAACTGTTCTGCCCACGTGTGTGTAGTTTTTCAAAGAAAATAAATAACTATCTAGCACTCTGTGGACTCTGTGAGTCAGCAAATGACAGAATGCTTGAGAGGAACAGGAAAAAAACCACCATTGCCCACAAACTGAAATCAAGGGGTGAAGAAATACCAACCATTTTTGCTAAAATCATCAGAAACATGTCTCCTATGAGAATCAGCTTATTATATTTTTCCAAAATAAATAAATAAATTTAAGAAATCTCCACAGGGCTCAGGAAGGAAAACAGCTCTGAAAACAAACAATGCAGCTGGAGGGTCATGGTCCTAGGCATGATTTCTCTGTTTTGTTTCCACAGAGTTGTAAATGAATATTAATTCTTCAGTACTTATTACAGTCTTCTTTTTCTCTAAAATGGTATTGATTGACTTGTTTTTACTTCAGACTGCATTTTTTCTGTGCACTGTTTTTACACTTTTACAAATGTGCCTTCATGACAGCCTTAGGCTGAGCTGACACACGAGGATCAAACTGAAGACCTCCTGTGTTAAAACCTTGAACTAAAAATCCATGACTTCACAGCTGAGGACTTTAACAACCCATTCTTTGTGGATCAGTAGAGAGGGGAACCTATAATACCTGTTCTCTACTGGGTTTTTTTATAACTCAAAAGTCTTTTCTGTTCTAGAAGTTGCATTTTCTTGGACAGCTTATGAATGACAGTAGAAATTGATAAGGTCATGTCAGTCTAAAAAAATCTCCCACTGGGATATTACTTTCTCTTTCCCTGACAGAAATCTTTGGGTTTCAAACTAAATCCAAATTGCTTATTTAAAAATGCATTAGAACAATGTTAAATTTGCCATATGACAGGAAAGGTAGTGTACACTCCAGGTTAAAACCACTTTTCTAGCCTGTAAAATTTAGTTTGTCTACAGTACTTGCTTTTAAACTCATTAAATATATATTAAAGGTTAAACAGAAGCTTTGCTGCACTGCATATTATTTGTCATTTTATGATTATGTGTGTCTGTCTATGCTGCTAGAGAAATAGAGCCAGGGACCATTATTTGGCCCTGAAGCCAAAAAACAGAAACTGACAATAGCCACTGCAAAGCATTTGGACCTTGATTAGATGTAGATTTAAAATTCCTGTTTTTCATATGTCTTGTTTTTCCATTCAAAGTGCCTGATTTAATATGAGGTCTGGGTTTGTATGACATGAAATCACTGTTACGCATGCTTTGCTCTGGGACAGGGGTGGATTTCTGATCATGTAAAGCCTGTTTTGTTGGAAGTTTATTTAAGGCCTGGAAGATCTTGTCCATATTACCTGTAGGAAATGATCTCTCCTGAACCAGGTCTGGACATTATCTTAGGGTGGTGATAAACAGTGTCCAATGCCATGCCATCAAGTGTAGTGCCATCAGTTAAGCAATGTAAATGATCGCCAGTTCAATGCTGAACTTGCCTGCTGCCTTTATTTTCTGGTTTGGTTTTGTTTTGCTTGCTTTTTTTAAAAAAAAAAAAACAAACCAAAACAAAACAAAAACAAAACATGTAACCACAGTCCAACACTCCTGGGACAGCAATAGGCAGATACACTTATCTGATCCCAGAAGGTGTACAGTGGCATCCACACCTCACTGGGTTCAGACTGCATGGTCTGCTTTTCAGCCTGGCTGATTAGCCTGGGCATACAGCAAAGACTCTACTGTGTCAGAGTTCTCCTTGACTCCTGGCCTGGGGATATCTGTACAGTACTCACAGACGTAATCTCAAATTTTCTACTCTGGAAACTGATCAGCTCTGTACATACTACAGTGTACTTACCTGGAATGGTTTTCATTCCTGTATTTTCTTTGCTTTGCTTTCTTATTTGAAAATAGTGGTTTCATAGAAGTTAGTCCTGTCTGTAATGGGGGAAAAAGAACAATTCCTCATTCCATCTTATTTCAGTTCTATATAGGAGCAAGACTTTATGTGTGATTATCTTGTAACATAGTATGCATACATTATATTATTCTTCTTATGAGATCTATAGAGACACATTTTCAAAAAGAGTTATATAAATTCTCAGTTGTTTATGTGACTAATTGATCATTTATGCCTGTTGTGTCCTGCTGTGCCATTTTAGCAGTGTTTTCCAGAAAAACTCTACTATGCTGATATGCTATACTTCAACATGCATGGATATATAATATACGATTTGAATTTCTTTGAAACAGAAAGTTTCCAGTGTTGTTTCTATGGTTGAAAGAAATCAAAGGGAAAATTATACAATATGAAGAATCAAATACAACTGTTTTATGCAACATATAAAGGAAAAGAATAACTTACAACACAACAATTCATCACTAACAGCACTATAAAACACATAGATGTTGAAGGTTATTGTACAGTATCCTGAGAGATAGGACATCAGGTAGGTAGAAAGATGGATAAATAAACAACGTGTAAACACAAGGTACTAGAATTAAGCCTATCTTTCTCAGCCATTGGTAGTTTCTAGCTAACAGATTTTGACAATGTGTACACATATGCATGCATATTCACACACATATTCAGAATCCTTTCATCAGGTTTGACAAGAAGCAACAAAAACCAAACTAAATACCAGTTACAGTTGCTATGAGAATAATGTAATTATGGTAATCAATCAGACCACTTGAGAGAAAAGAACAGTTAGCACCTGTGGAGTAGAGAGAGCTGACAGCAGAAGGAGGTGACCAGCAGTTAACCTTTGCGGAACAAAAAGAGAAGACTGCCCTTAACAATTCCCATTACACTTACCACTAGTGTAATGGGAAAGGTCAGCCAAGACTTTTCAGGCATGCTGAAAAAAAATCCTCTCTTTTTTTCCTGCTACAGCAGTGTTCTCATAAAGATCTTTATTGTTGCTTACAATCCTTGCTATTCTCATATTGTCAGGTTATAATAGCTGAAACATTACTACTTTTATCTATGTCTTTATCAATACATCGTAAAATTAAAATTCCTGTTCTGTAAAGAAAATGATCAATATGTTTAAAAGCTGTATCCTCAACACCACAGGAAAAGTAGCATGAAAAGGCAGTAGCACTGGAAGCCAAACAAATCAAAAAGGCAGAAAAGATCCTTGGTCCTGCCAGCTCTCGCTGGTACCTCTCCTGTCAGAAGGAAGGCTAAAGAGGGAGGTGCACGTTCATGCATAAAGTCCTGAAGCTGTTCCCTCTGCTCCCACATCCACCACTACCCACTTTTTTCTCCCTTGACTAGTTCTCAGGCTTGCTGCCCCAGCAGCCCTTTCCAGGATCCTAGCAGGACTACAAATCAGCATACCTTTCTACAGTGCTTTGGGCACTTGAGGCCCATCCAGACCCACATCCTGTCCAACTGCTGGAGAAGGGGTGGAGAAAGAGAAGAGAGAGATGTTTTGTGTGACTTATTCTGAGTAACTGATGCCCCTCGGCAGCCAGATGTAAAGTTAAGGAGAGTGAAAGGCAAAGGGTAGCTGCCTTTGGGAAGGGCAGTGTGTGTAGGAAGGACATTAATAAAGACTACTTCTAAAAGAAAAAGACAAATTATTTTTCAAAAACTTCTCTGTTTTCTAGTTCTATCATGCCATAGCAAGATTGCTCCTATCTTGTTCATTCATTATTTTAGTTTCTTAAAAGCTAGGCATTTAAAAAGAAAATCCTTCCTTCAAAATTGTAATTGTTTGTTAGATTATCCTGTAAGTAAATAATTTACCTCTTCCTAACAAAATAAGTAATATCTGTTAAACCAACAAAGATTTTTAAGAGCTGGGAGCTGAGTTAATGTCTCTTCCATTAATGACTGTCACACATGTTCACTGGACTGAAAAAGCAGGCTGAGGTTATATCATCTGTGGCTTATGCAGTTGACCACAATTTTGCAGTTAAACACTGCTTAAGTAGTTAAACATAGCGGTACCAACAAATCCACCCTTCCCCTTACTTTTACTAAAAAAAAACCCAAAAAAACAATCAACTAATTCTATGACTTGGTTGTGTTTACTACTAATTTAATGTACAAGCAAACTTATTATGCCTAGTTTAATGTAAGATGTCACTAAGTACAAGAAAGGTGGAAAAATTAGTCTACTGTAATTGAGCACTGAATCATTTAGCCAGTGGAGGCATAAGCAACAGGACAAAAAATAACTAATGGCTAGAAGTGTTTTCAGTATAACATGTGTGGCAGACTTCAGCCTCTTTATAAAAATTAGTCTGGCATTCAGAATACAATATGCATATTATTTCTCACAAAATATCTAACATGCATTTATTGAGTTTTTGCAGACTAAGTATATGAAACAAAAAGACCCTGGTACATATGTAACTGACATTATGATTTAAAGTTTTTTCCTAAACACGTAGCCAAGAGTTTTTAAATGGGTTCTTAATATTAGGCTTCTAGGCCTCTATTAAGGCACTTAATTAAGGCAGCTAATTGACTTTCTAAAGAGCCAGACAGCTATAACCCTACTGAATGAGAAATTCTAGGTTGTCAATCCTTTCAAAAATATATGCACATCTATTTTGTTTACCTTCAAAGTGAGCTTCAGGTTAGGCACATGCATTTAACTGAAGGACTCAATTTACCTTGCCAGAATAATTTAAGGTTTTATATAAATGTGTATAGTAATATATATGTGGGGGAAAAACTCCCACCATATACATAAAGAAAAATAAAGCTGATGGTAGGAATCATAATTACTTAGGAGAAACATTATTAGAATGTAACACAGAATTCCAAACAATAAACTGGAAGAATGAGTGGGAAGTGCATGTATTACACATAATTCAGTGTGCAAAATCAATACACAGATTATTCTGAGTAAATATCAACAAAATCTTTGTACAATATTGTATTATTATCTGTTCTGTGTAGGACACATTTTCCATGAAAAAAATTGGTGTAAATACATCTGGTACCATTTTTAGGAAGAATTTTGGGGGACTAATTTGTTGTGATACTTCACCTGTGAACTAGAAAGATTGGTTGCCAGCTGTATGTTTTCAGGGGGAACCATTTCAACTTACAGTAACATTCTTGATGTTGCCAGGACTTCAAGTTTGTTATCTCAGAAACTTTCAAGGTTAGAAGTGTATCTTTCACAGTTATGAAAAGTTGTGCTATATTAGACTGCTATAACTTTTATGGTCATTATATTACCACACTTTCATATTTCATTTTGTGAGGTGTAGGAGAAAGAAGTGTTCAAACTGGAAAATACCGGTTTAGGGGCAAGGACTCAAACTGCCTGGGCAGAATTTACCATAGTGGTAACATCTGAATAAAAAGATTTTCCTTTACAGTCTGTAGAGAGAATCTTTCAAGGTACACACCAACTCACTCATTTTAAACATGTTCTTCAGGATTATATAAATTTTAGCAGGTATGGTGAAAACAGAGAAATGGTGGCAATGGTAGCAAAGCTACAGGCAGAAAGAGTAACTTGATTACAAGTACACAAAAAAACTCAGCAAAAAAATTATGAACCTTAAATATATCTGCTGATTCCCCTTCCAACATCGTAGGCCCCACTGCTTCAACAGAAAACCAGGAAGTTTCATTCCTGCCTTTGCCTGCAGTTTAAAATACAGACCATTAAAAAAGGTATTTAAGGAAATCCTGGTCTACATACATACTGAGTTATACTGCAGCATTTGAGAATCTCCATCATCAACACATTTTTTTAAAAGGTTATGTCATATTTTTGTAACTAAACAAAATTTAAAAATTAGCATTGACTAAACTAAAATAACTCCTTCTTTCCATTTGATGAGAGAAGGTAACAATACACGTATCAAAAGTCCAAGCTTACTATAATGTGATTTAATTCCTTGCTAAGAATTTGACAATAATTTTATGTTAATTTGTTGAATTTTTGCTGTTTCCTGGTTTGCGCTATGAAAAAAAAAAAGAAAAAAAGAAAAAATCCATGAAATCCAAGTTTCTCAGTGTTTCCTCCATGCAGTGTTACCTTAGTTTGGAGGAAGGGCAGGTATTTTTGGAGAATCATACTTCTTCCTGTCACCACAGCTAATGAGGCACAGGAAACCATTGACTGTTGCTCGATCATGCATACAGAACAAGCAACTGTTAGGAGGCACATTCTTCTTCTGAGATGAAGCCATCTGCAGCCAATCCCAGCAGGTTTTCCTTCGGGGCTGTGAGTGCACGGTAAAAATACATATTGTTTCTACTTTCTCCATCATTTTAGCAGAGCTTAAGCCAGTACAAGTGGGCAAATCTAAATAAACACATACAGATGTCTGATTTTCCTAGGAAGTTCTCCATGTATTGTGCCTACAACCTTTTGAATACCCAAGACGTTGTTAAAATAATCACCAGAAAATAAACTGAAAGACTTTATCAAATCTTGTACTTCAAGAGAAAGCAGTCATGAGAGGAAAGATCCACATCTGCCAATACTTGACCTTTATTATTTATTTGATAGGTATTTCTGGACAAATGGACTCAGTCACTACCAGACGTAGCATGTCTGTGTTAATAATCTGAGATAATTGACTCTCTCTTTTGCCAATTACCATGCATCCAAACTGAGTCTCTTTCCTTCTCTCTCTCTCTTTGTAAATTCACTAGAAGGTTAGAGAATTATAAACCAAAAGATTAGGAAGGATAAGGAATGTCATTAAAATTTGATTGCAATCAAGATTAGGTGCCAGTGATTACCTTCTGTGAGAAAGCAGAAACAAACAATCTGAGAACTTCCTGTCTTTACACAGTACTGTTCAGTGGTCCTCTAAAATCTCTCTCCTTTTAATATGTCAAAAACACCCCAAGATTTGTAAAAACAAAACAAAACAAAACCAGAACACACAGCTTTGTTGAATGTAGGAATTATATGATGTGATTGAATAGTGTATAAGTATTTTCTCAAAAACTGAGACAAGGGGAAGAACAGAGCAATTTATTTATGCATTCTGTGCCTGTTTAACATTCAGTTTATTCAGGACAATATTTTAGCTATTATTTTCTGATATTGGTAATTAGCATGTAATACTGATTTATAAATCTGTCGGTAATGATACCATTCTAGCTAAAGAAATTGAATTTGCAAAGGCTAACTAGCACAAAGCCTCAATTATCAGTTGATTATAATCATTCGGCAGTGTGACAAGTGAGTTGTCATCAGCCCAGTAGTTGTGAGGAAAATAAATGCAGCAAAAAATACCAAGCAGAAATTATTTCAGTCAGTGCAGGAAAAAAGAAATCTTTATTTGGGAAGTTCAATAAAGTAGATCCAATTGCTTTAAGATGGACACACTTTATGAGCTAAGATATTTTTATAATAAAAAGCACACTTTTCAAGGTCTCTGGCTATTTCTCTCCCCTAATTTAACTGGAAAATAACCAGCTTTATTTGCTAAATTGATACTAAAACCTTTCACTTTCATCACAACCCAGGTACACTTGGAATATTTCTTACTATCAATTTTACTACTATGTAAATATTGCCACCTGAGCAGACATTTCCTATTTTAGAAAGGTGTTGTGATTACAGAGTTGGACTGAGACAGAGATACTTTTGACTCCCAGCTCTACTCAGATTTTGGACTAGATTTCAACAATCTAATTTTAGGCATTTAATTGAAATGCCTTGGTTAGGAACATAGTCTCTTTAGGATTCTTCTAATGGTCAGTGGAGGGTGATTTCAGACCTTTGCAAGGTGAGTCAGGAGTTTATTGGGCCAAATTGCCCACTAGAGTTGCATACCTCTGTCTTCATTGATTAGGAAAATTCTATTTTAAGTAAGATGGCTCAAGTAACTGCCTAACTCAAGTATTTTTGCGTGCATATGGCCAAGTCACTTGGGTCTTCTTCTACAAACAGAATCCAGGTGAAAAGCTCTCTACTATATTGCAGAGGCTGAGCAATCCTGTACAATCTGTGGAGGAGGTTAGTCAAGGGTTGGGGTGCTAGTATTAAGTGTGCAAGCAGTGAGATTGTACTGGGGGTACTGGAGGCTCACCAGCAAGCTAGACCAGCCTTAAATTAAAATGATGGAGAGAGCAAGATTGAGCAATGATGGGGAAGCTTACCTTCCTTCCTTACACCTGTGTCCATGCCTGTCATGTTAAACTATTGAGAGTAAACTATTGTTGACTATTGTTAAACCTGTGAACGAAATCTCAGACCTGTGTGGTTGTTTAAGAAAGAATGTGAACTGGGCTGGGACTGCAGACCATCCATAGCAGAAGTTTAAGAACTTCCTTCAAGCTGAAATTCAGAACTGTAAACTTTCTGTTGGATTGAGGCTTTCAGGCTTTCTTTCAGCTTTCAGTTGGAAGCTGAGAAGGAGATGCCCTGTTCATGCTTAATCAGGTGTCCAGAGGGAACCTCAGTCTTCCTTTTCCTGGGGAAATGTTAACCATCACAACTATATTCTGTAATAGCTGAACTATGAATCTATGTATCATCCAAAATTTAGAGAACTCATGTATTTTGATAAAAGTCAGAAATATAATTCCATTTTCTGTTGGGAATTTTTTTTGTGTGTGTGTTTTATATTAAAATGCATGTAATTCCAATAGGAAAGATTTGGTATTAGTTAATGCAAAACTCCTGTTAGTCTTCTTCCTAGGGTATTTTTGGAGTTGTAGATTTTGAATTTGGATCTCCCATAGCTCATGTGAGTACTCTGTGCAGCTTTTCATGCATAATTTGGTGTGGTCTGACCATATTTACTGTTACCTGAGTTACGCTTATAATCATAACTCGCCTTTGGTGCTGAGCAGCTTAGCATTGTCAGGATTTATGTATATATGCCTAGAAGCAGAAACAAGAAATTATATACCTTACTACCATGCAGGTATTTTAACTAGCCAACTTATAACACTATTTATACTAGTAGCTATGAGGATACCCATAACAGTAGGTATCCATGTGTGAGAAACATTTCTTAAAGGTGCATGTTCTAGGGATCAACAGTCTTTTGTAGGTAAGCTTGTTGTCTCTATGCTTAAGCCGGGTCTTTATTAAAAACCCTATTGCCACAGTGCTAACCTAGAGGTAATAAGCTCTGTACAGTGAAATTGCATCCACCTGTTACAACTTACACCATTGGTATTTCTAATATAAAAGTTGCATGAAACCTCCCTGTATTTCTCTTCACAACATTTTGATGAAGTACTAACCAGCATTATTTATTCTATTTATAGAAAAATAAAGCAATAATGATGCTTCTTGTTTGAAAGGTGAAAACATACAACAGTGTTTCCCAAAATGCTATGCCTTGATTTTTCCAGGTCAGATGCAGACAGGGGCATCCAACCCCAGGTCCTTCCAGCCTAGAAGTATTTTCCTCCCCTAGAAAACAGGGATTTTGCAGGTGATGGAGGAGCTTGCTTGGGGCTGGGATATGGGTGGGCTCAGAAGTACTACTGATCTGACAACTGCCACTAAGACTAAAATTTGACCAGTTTTTGTAGAAGAAATAGGGAATTACAACTCTTTCTCTTAAATCTTGTCTAATCCCATTGAGTGATCATTCCTCTACCAAATTTTATGAGGTGTAGTTGTTGAAAGAAATTAAAATTGTTCTGGTACAGAGCATATGTTCCCAAATGAATGATGAGCAAAATATTTGTCAGAAGGTCTTATAATGCTCTCACCAAATCAGTGTACAAATGTCTCACAGATTCTCAAAGCTTTTTGATCGAGCTCATTTTTATCAATGCCGTCAACATTTGAGATTTCTTTAATTCTATCTTAATTGCCTGACAGAGAGTTTGGCCCATCCTAGAGCAAGAACTTGTGATCTATCATAGCTTTTTGTGAATAATATGCCCTTAAAGCTGCCAACTATAATGTAGAATAACAACATAAACCATGAGACAACTAATCATCTTTCCTACTGTATATAAAGCCTTTGTTCTTATAATTTATTCTTTGCCTTTATTCTTCCTCTTTTTCTTTCTTGCTTGTACTAAGGATGTGTTAATTCTGTAAAAGTTATGTCCTGTTTTTGAAAAAATGTCAAAATTTTATAGCTAAATGAAATTTTAAGTAGTTAGTGGCTCACTAGTACTGAATTCCAACAACAGTTTACATTTTCAGTTATAGGAAATCCCGGATGGCAAATATTTCAATACTAGCAGATTCCTGTCTGAAAAACTGAAGTGTTATTTCTCTTTGATTAAGAAAACCAAAACGGTTATTCTATCAGTTTTACATGTAGTAGTAATATTTCTGGCTCCAATTTCAAGAAGATATTTGAAAACAGATCCTTAAAAAGTAGAAATTTTTAATGAAATTAAAATATTTCAGAGATAGTTGGGTCTTTCACAGAAGTATAGATATCACTGATATTAAGGTAGATTGTTCTAAGCTACAACGTGTCCTAAAACAAACATATGTGTACATTTTTTCTCAATGTCATTCATTTTGAAGCCTGAGGGATTGGGGTAGATAATACCAGTGAGGTTTCCAACCTCACAACTGAAATATTTGTTTCATGATAATATGAAATTATCTCAGAAAGGCATGAATTTTGCAAGTAACACTTCCAGGAGTGGCATTTTACTCTTAGCAATGTAGAAACTTATAGGAAGTAGTTAATTATTTTGCTGTTGTTATTAGATAATTCATAATTTTTCAGCTATTATTTTGTTTATGGAAAAGGAGTGACATTTCTACTTCATTGTAAGCCTTCTACCTTGCAGCATTTGTAACAAAGGCCATTTTCCTTCGTGCTAATTAACAAGAAATTTTTTGACCTTTAGAACAGAAACACAAGTGTAATAGCTGCTATGAGAAAGCATGAAGAACAATCACTTATTCCTGCTAAAATCCCACTGAACAGTGACATAACTTTTTGGAAAGGGAGGTACTCTCCAGAGGAAATTGTTCTGGATGCTGCTTTTTGATCCTATGTTAATGCCTAGATTATTAATTTATTCCCAGTACAGACATTAATTCTGATTTTTCAGCACCTTTTTTTTTTTGTTTGTGGTGTTTTGTTGTGGGTTTGCTTTGGTTTGTTTTTTTCTCCTTAAAATATTGTAACTCAGAATTCCCATGGGCCATACTTTCTTCTTAAAATCATCTAGGATATTCAAAGGACAATCAGGATACAAAAAAGCAAAAGATCTTCTAAAAAAAAGAATCAGAAAAAAGATTGATTCTGTAAAATTAGACAGAATGTTAAATACAAATAAGTAAGATTCCAAATTATTCTTCAAGATTTCTTCTTCCTTTCAAATGTTAGCTCTCTCTTCACCAAAAAAAAAAAGGAAAAAAAAGGCATAAACCCCCTTAACTTTATTTTGGTAAAATGCAATATTTCTTTTATCTTAATAATGGAACTACTATGTGATAAATTTTTGGTTCATGATGAATCACAGTCTGTTCAATGTAAAACATTTCCTAGATTTCCTAGGACAAGCATCTCCAGTTTCAAAATGACCTTACCTGATCTACTCTGTTATTTCTCAATGTTTCATGTAAAGAGTATGCTAGTCTTACATTGTATCTATATATTTGTTAAAGTTGTGGGAATCATATACAATATAACAAATATGAGAATAGATTTTACTTTACAACACATTCTGTCTAAATGAGAATAAATGGAACCCCCGGAAAACTAGGAAACCCACACATTGAGGGTTCTACAGAGACATAAATTGTGTATGCTATGATAAACTTTGTCTTGTATAAAGATACAACAAACCTTCAATAGGACTGCATAGTGAAGGTATCACTGAATGATAACCATATTATTTATTCCTGGGCTATGGCATGTTCTGTACTTCTCAGTTCTGATGGTGTTATAGATGATGTTAAATATCATCATATTTTGTTGAAGTAAAAAAAAAAAAAAAAAAAGAAAAAGCACCAAGTTGTAATAAGTTTGGGGTTTTTTTTTAAGTGTAATCCTTGTCTACCAAGTGTATTTTGGTCATTTATTTGACTACAGTCTCACCCAACACCAAAGCATATCCTCTCTACTACGTATTTAATTTACTCAAAACGGCAGTAGCAAACTGCATTATTCTTAACACCAAGCTTTCTTAATTTCCTTGGTCAGAAATTGCTTCCAGCTGCTAGATGTGGCAAAATAACCTTCATGCACTCTCCTATAATAAATCTTGAATGAACCGCTGAAATATTTGGTATAATATTGGTAGTAAAACTCATTTTGCATGAATCAGATCGGCTATTTCACTATAAAAAAGCAAAAAAAAAAAAAACAAAACAAATCAAAATTATTAATTGTTAGTACTCTTTAGAAAGCATTGTACCTCTTGCTTAATCTCAATTTGTCTGTCCCAGCTTTTAACTATTGATTGTCTTAAAACATTGTCCTTTAGTCTTAGGAGTCCATTATCAGAGTTGATTCTGTGTTTACTGTTTTACTGACTCTGATGAACACATCTCCTTCTTTGATGAATGGCATGAACTGAGCTCCAAACTGTTCACATTACAGATCAACAGATTTAGTAGCCCTTCTTGATTTCCTGCTACTCAGATTTTTTTTTTTTTTTTTTTATCTTAGCCCAGCACCATCCAATTTATAGGACAGCTTCTTCACAAGCTGATACAGATTGTATTTGATTTAGTGCTTATCTTTGGTTTTGAATAGCAGTGAGCAAATCTATGTCACTGATGAAAAAGAAAGCTTTCAGGTCAAATTCATCTCAGGTGTAATTCTGCTGAATATAGTAACTACACCCAGAATTCAAATTGACCTCTGTCACTTCAGACAGACTAGTATATAACACATGCTGCCAAGATGGAGATCTTGCAGCTACATGGAACCCACTGTGAATATGAGTAGAAGGGTAATGGAGTATATACATGTAAGGGATGAGAAACTTTACTTTTCTGGGTAGGGAAATCAAGATACTGCAGAACAGCTTAAATGTGGCTTGGCAGTTTACTACCAAAACCAATAAAAATACCTAAAAGTGTATAAAAGGCAGTATGGTAGCAAGTAAAACACTTCGCCCATACTCTGGCATTACGAATTGCATATTATTCTGGTGTATTAACTTGATTATTGCATCTATAAACATGTAAAATTAAGAATAATCACTAAAAGTGTTGATTGTGTCTACTAATACTAAGTGAAAATTAAGCGCATTATGATTGCAACTCCTGTGGGGAAAAAACCCAAACCACTACAACTGCAAAGGCTTGAGCTTTCTTTTTGGATGGAGACAAGGCTTCACTGATGACAGAATTTACCAAATATAGCAGCAAATATACCATATGAAGTCCATAAGTGCACACACAAGGTGCACAGAGTCAAGTGTTGACTTCGCTGTAACAAGGAAGTCTTTCAAATACTTGATGGAGATTTCAATATTTGTGGGACTCATGGGAAGAAATATGCTATTGTTTCTATGAGCAATAGAGGTTGGTTAAGTTCTCAGTTAGAGCATCTCTAAATCCATGTACTTTCTCATGGAAAGTACTTTGGAAAAGAATGAGGTCAGAGATCTCAGAATGAAATCTGAGACATGAAATATCACTTGATAACAAGCTGCATATTTAGATTGAACACAAAAGAAAGTCTTGGATCTTCCTCTCATACAGACATCTTAAGATTTCAATTTTTCCTTTATATTTATATTGAACAAGCAAAATGTTGTACTGGTTGAGATCCAAGATATTTTTCTCTAGTGAAAATGAATTTTTAAATTAAATCTATGTTTATTTCATACTGCTTTGATTATTTTCTGTAAGCAATATGGAAGAACTACTGAGGGGTCAGAGGTACAGAAAGGGGAATTTCTGTAGTGATCAGTGAATGGAGAGTAACAAATATATTTTGAGATAGACGGAGAGGTTTAAACAAACCTCACAATTCAGTAACTAATTAAGACTACATGTTTGCCCCTTCTATCACTTCCTTCTTTTCCCATAAGTAGCTCTTCCTGTTTTGGGTTGGGTTTTTTTTTCAGATTAGCTCTAATCCAATAATATTCTTTTTTTATGTTGTATGCTGTGCAAAATTTCTCTCCTTCAAATTGTACTTTAAGATTCAGCATTTAGTTCATCTTCTGTGCATAAGCACTACTAAATTCATACTATGACAACCTTGATTCCCTATTTCCTACGCTTTACCATTTCTGCTGGTCCAAGTTCAAAACATAATCAAGCCAAATTGTCATGCTGAATAAAGAGTGGAGGTACAAAGCACTTCAAGTATCAGGCTATATTGATATTTCTTACCACATTCTAGGGCACTTAAGTTGGAAAGGGAAGGAGTTTATGTGTCTAGATTCCTCAGAGAAATTGAATTAAATTCTGCCAGGCAAACCTTGACACAGTGCAACACCAGACAGCCTTTGAAACTAGACATCCTCATTTGCAAGCTCTTTTTGAGTACCTCATGTTGTAAGCAGTGACTACACAAATGACAATGAGCAACAATTAAGGACCAAACCAAAGACTGGTGTAATTTGGCTAAAATTAACATTTGAGATGAGGAAGGAAATCTGTAGAGGATTCTGTAATGGAACCCAATCCACAGCCAATGATTTTATAATTAAGGCATGATTTCTGCTTAGGGTAAGGAACAGGAACAAAAAGCTGAGGCTGGGTTGGCAATGTAAGATATTTATTTAATAAATCCTTTAACAAGTTATTTATATTGTCCAATATATATTTCCATGGCAACTTCATGAACAAGTGAAAATAAGATTTGCCTTCTTCAAGTAGAATGCTAAGGAACAAAGCCTAACTATCAGGAGTATTTATGTTTTGCTGAGGCAAATTAGTTTTTATTCTCCTGTTACCACCCTCTTTATATCTTGGCAGTGAAAAGTAATGCTTCAGATGTGATGCATCAGCAAAGAGAAGAATATGGACATGTTGGTCAAATGCAGAATACTTCATCAGAGCATCAATCAGAAACAATTTCATGTAAAAAAAAAAAGAAAAAAAAAGAAGGTATAAATAAGTTCTGCAAAACAGAAAGGCTTCAAAGCACTAAGGCAAAGTCACATTGTGGAAGAGTATCTGCTCAGGACTCTTACATTACAGCCCTATATAGTACATTTAAAAAGCTTTTCAAAGACAGAAGGAAAAGCCCATTAATAAGAAAGGACGCGACACATACAGAGAAGTCACAAGTGTGGTTAGAGGGTCTTGTGTTGTTTTTTTTTTTTTTCTCTTTCCCCAAATTGCCACAGACTGTGCTTATTCTATCATGCTATTAAGATGCATGAAGCATATCAGTCATACCATAGTTACTTATCAAAAGATATGTGAAGGTGTTGTGTGGTTGGCTGCTGAGAAAATACTTTCCTGTAATTCTGCTTTCCTGATACTGCTGTCAGAAGCCTTTTCAGGTGTGTTTTCTGGTGGGTTGATTTGTCATTGTGGGTTTGTGTGTGTGTGTGCGGGTGTGCGTGTGTGTGCGCGGGTGTGCTTGCTTTTTTTCTGGTGCACAAATATCAAATTTATGTCTCTGTTTCACAGATTTAAACCGAATGCTCCACAGTAATTCAAATAAAATTTGCTTGATGTTTAGGGCTTTTATGTTCCTAAGTGCAAGGTTTCTTGCCACCATAATTTTAGAAATACACATTAAGGAAAAGTTCCCCATTACTTATAAACGTGATGTCCAATTCTGAAACTGTCTATACTCATTCAGCCTAGTGAAGCATGACAATATCCCATCATTTGCAGAGGCACTTATTTTCTAGTAGAGATACCAGCAATATTTTAGAGATAATTATTTGTGTTATTGTCATTGTGACAGCGAAATTAGTTTCCATAAACATGCAAAATGTAGAACCATAGAGAGACTTAAATCAGATTTACAGAAACTTTGTACTTTATACAATTCCCATCTCATGATGTGGAAAACAAAATGAAAAACCCACAAACTCCATCTCCTTCTCACCTTCCTAATATTTTATATTTATTTCTGTGTGCATATGTATTTATATATGTATGTGTATTTTGTGAATGGTACAAGACTGCCATCTACAGGCTATAAAAGACAAAATACTTTAAAATGGGATAATTTGTAATACAATTTTTTAAAGCAAAGAAAATATTCTGACCTTTTTTTCCCTAATGTTTTGCTAATCTCTCCTGCAATCTCTGAGAAACAATTCTGTAGTTGATATTTATACTGGAATCTCTGTGGTTAGAGTTTTACAACACATAAATCCAAGTCAGCAAGCCCTAAATTTACCTCTCCTACAAGCTCATTTTGTGCCTTGCTGTGCACAAAAATGCTTCTTCACAAAATGCATTGAAATCCTATTTCTATGCAATAGGAAAATTTCAGATCTGAGTTACTGATTACTACGCTATATGAAAAATAAAAATAAATTTTTAAAATCGTAGAGATAAACAATCCAATAGTGTGGGGTTTTTTTTGGCATATATGTCTAATCAAGTAGTACATATATACAAACATATATACAATAAGTTTTTTACTTATAAAATAAGCATTTATGTATATTATCTGTATTTGACAATTATTTTATACAAAGCATTTTTTTAGCCATTATGCATCCAAACAGTTATTACTGTTTTCTATTTAAAAAAAAAAATCACCACCACAAAAAAAAAAAAAAAACCAACTTGTATTTATTTTATTATATATGCTTTGAATCTTATTCATTCAAAAAAGAATAAGCCATGAAATGCATAATATGAATAAACTTGACCATTTCAATTGACCTTTGATCATACTCGCTTGCAGAACTCCTGCTGAAAATAATGAGGGCTTTGCGTAAAAAATGATGGCAAGATTGTGCACAATAATCAGCTATAAACTTCTAATAGGAATCATTATGCTGCCCTAATAATAACTGCATTTAAGCTGAGTAATAATAGACTAATCAACAATGGGTTGTTTTGTGTTGGTCTTGTTTTTAATGATTAGAACAAGAAAAAAGCTGTGAGAGATATTAATTTTTATGGCTACAGTATTATACATGTTATGCAATATACAAGGAGGGTTGGGAGACCTGAGTTTATTAATTCTGAAGAAAAGAAGGCAAAGGCAGACTCTAATTGCTCTCTTCAATTACTTATGGTGTAGCTTTAGAGAAAATGGAGTTAGACTCTTGGCCATATTACGCAATGACAGAAGAGACATTGGACATAACTTACAGGAAGGGATGTTCCAATCAGATAAAAAAGGGGAAAAAACCCAATGAGGGTGAAGAAGCACTGGAAGAGGTGCACCAAAGGGATTGCCAAGGTGTTGAAATGGGACTGGATGCTTGGCAACCTGGTCTAACCTCAAAGCTGGCCCTAATTTGAGAGCGGTGTCAGATCAGATTTCCAGAAGTCCTGTCCAAGGTATTTTTTTCTAAGATTGTAAGATCTTTGTGAAGATTTTCCCATCAAATATTCCCACTAAATTTATGTTGATTTCAATGGGGTTTGGATCAGGCAGTTACAGAGCAGATGCTAATGTAGTTTGAACCTCACACCTGTGAGTGTCAAGAATAAAGGAAAAGCGCAAACGCAATGCTAAACAGAAATCCATTTCTGCCTTGTGGAGTTAATTAGCAATTGATTTAAACTAGCTGTAAACACATATTTGCTGTTAATGATTCTGAACAGTGTTCTTTAGGGATCAGGTATGAAAATATAAATTTTAAAAAAATCTCAAAACAAAGAAAAGAGCCAACTCCATTGTTTTAAACTCTTCTTAACTCATATTTTGAGACTTTTAATGATAATATATTAGCCACACAAGAAAACAAGTAAACAAAAATAGGACCTAATGTTACCTAAGTTCACTAAGTGGCTTGTGACATCGATTTATAGTGCAATTTATCATAAGATACAGATAAGAAACAGGAGTTGGTAAACTGACAAGTTTAACTGATTACACCAAGTAAAAATACAAGAAATGTATTTGCTGCTAAGGCATGCTAGAGTAGGAATGTGCATGTCTTCAAAATGGAATTATAACAAAAAAGCAGTTATAACAGGGCTAGCGCTACCAGAATTTTGTGAGTTTTATTATATGTAAGGTATGAGGTGAAGAAGAAAAAAACCAGACAGGGAGAAGACAAAAAGAAAACAGTTCATGCAATGTTTTCACATTTGCTTTGTTTTTACATTTGCTTTTTGAATAACCTTCAGAAAAAGACAGAAGCCACTGTCTAATGATAAAGGTAGCAAAAATATTTGAAGAATCTTTTATGTTTTGTTTAAACACCACTTTACAGAAGAGGAGATTACCCTTTGAATCTCTTTTACTGCACAATAAGTTTATTTAAAAAAAAAAAAAAAAATCAATGTTTTAGCAAGGCTTGACCGAGATGTACTGTGAGTAGGGAGGTGGTAGGCATAGAGGAATGTAATAGTGAGTTCATGACTGCTTCACAATCCACAAAGAGAGTCTTGCACCTGACAGGGAAATGGAGAAGTTAATTTTCTTTGAAGAACTTCTTCTCTTCTCTAAATCCGTAACTGATTTCTGACAGCATGTCTTGTTCCTAGGTTTCTAGCCAACTATTTTTACCAAGCAGGGTGGAAAAAATATGCACTCCACGTGAACGACACCGCTATAATAAATTTAATAACAAAATCAGAAAAGAACATGACTGAAACTGCTTTCTTTTTTAGAATAGTTATTACACATAATATGAGTTTTGCAGAAGAAACCAGTTATTGTGAGTCTTCATTTTTATCTCAAATGCATTAATTTCTGTTACAGAAATATTTTCACAAAAAAGTGAAAAGACAATTTCCATCTTGCTACCAACTGTGTAGTTCAGACTGTGTGTAAACAAATGCTAACCAACATGAATTAAGTACACAATACAAGCTGGATTTACATTCTCCAGATACAATCTGCTAAAATTAGGTGGATGCTGAATAATCTGAGAGCAACTATAGCCCTTTCTAACTAAAACATGGCATTAACTTGAATTTTCTAAAGCATTATTGAGTATATGTTCTAAGTGTTCTGGTTTGTTCAAAAAGATGAAAACAATTGGGGACTTGGAGGAATCTCTTAAAACTTAACATTATGTCTGTGAATATACAACACTGTTAAAATGAACACATTAAAAATACTTTTTTTGACCTATTGTTTTTACTTTCAGGAAGGTAATTTGGTAGACATTTGAGTATTCATTTAATAAATTTTTAAGGACAGAAAGCTTTGGCACTTCACTCCCTTTGACTGTCAGCAGAGTAGGATACCTAATTCTCATTTCTATTTTAGATGATCTTATTGACAGATTATAAATTGAAAGTTGTAGTGGGAAGTTTGACAACTTAAGTGTCTTAAGATTAAACAGGAATACTACAAATAGATGCTGTAGATAGGTTCTCATGCCATTAAGGTTTTAGCCGTCTTATATTGGCAATGCTAAAGTCAATACAGCAATCACAAAATCACATCTAATAGTTGCAGTTGGAAGGGGTATCTGGAATTTGTCTAGTCCAACCGCCCTGCTCAAAGCAGGGTCAGCTAGAACAGGTCACCCAGAATGATATCCAGTCAGGTTTTGAATATTTCCAAGGACTGAGACTCCTGTTTGACTACACTCAGAGTAAAAAATGGGTTTTGTTATGGTTAAGTGGAATTCGCTGTATTTCAGATTAGACCCATTGCCACTTGTCCTTTCAGTGAGCACTACTCTGGACCATCAGGCACCATCTTCTTTACTACCTCCTATCAGGTATTTATATAGATTGATTATATCCTCCCTGAGCCTTCTACACTCCAGGCTGAACAGTCCCTGCTCTCTCAGCCTTTCCTTATAGGAGAGATGCTCCAAACCCTTATTCACCTTCATGTCCCTTTGCTGGACTTGCTCCAGGATGTCCATGTCTCCCATACACTGGGGTGCCCAGAATTAGACCCGGAACTTCAGCTGTGTCTCACCAGGTCAGAATAAAGGGGAAGGATCACATCCGTTGACCTGCTGACTGCATTCCTCCTAATGCAGCCCAGAAGGTTGCTGGCTTTCTTTGCTGCAAATGTGCATATTCCATAAAATCCATGTTGAGTTTCAGAGCCAATGAATGTGTGGCAATGCAAACCAGTGAAATTTCTTTTTTTTTTTCCAAAATCTTAAGTGGCAAAATAAGCTGAGTCTGGGAGTATTGTATCCTATTGGCTTCTTCTATGCTGCCAGATGCGCTACAGACAGTGATTTAGACTGAATTTGGATCCTAGCAACCTCTGCACGTGAGAACATGTCTGTAAGTAGTTGGGTTATTTTTAACTTTGAATCTAAACATGAAGTATCAATTGAATATTGTTACTATAGTTAATTTACCCTGAAAAACAACGCAGAAGTGTGAAAACATATCAAATATTCTGGTTTCCATTCAGTTAAAACTGTTTGCTTTGACTGTAGTTCACCCTGTTAGAAGACCAAAAGTATTTTCACAGTATTTTAGTCTCACTTAATCCACTAATTTAGTTGGGCTTTCTGCATTTAGCTATATTCCACACTTTAAAAGAAATATTTATGTAACATACTTAGTGGAAATCTGATTTTCAATAGAAATATACCATTTAAATAATTGTCCAATATTTAAGTAAATTTTGCATCAGTGTAAATTAATTACACAGCACATTAAGATATAAAGTTATAAATGAAGGGCCTCTGATTCTGCCTGAATAATGTCCATTTCTATATAAATGTGGCTTCTTCCACAAAACAAGAGTAAGCAAGTTGTGTGTCATGTTCTCGTATTAAAATCTTTTTTGGTTACTTTAGTAAACTGCAGTGGAACTAATTTGAAGGATATTACTACAGTAAAAGAGAATAAAGCAACATCTGCTATAAAAGTATCCAGCACTAACCCCATATTCTCAAAGCCTTCTGCAATCTGGTAATAAGGAGATATAAATGACTGTGGTGGGTTGACCCTGTTTGGACTCCAGCTGCCCACCAAAGCCACTCTGTCACTCCCCCTCCTCATCTGGACAGGGGAAAGAAAATGTAATGAAAAGCATGTGGGTCAAGATAAGGACAGGAAGAGATCACTCACCAACTACCATCACAGGCAAAACAGACTCAGCTTGGGGAAATTACCTTAATTTATTACCAATCAAATCAGAATAAGGTAATGAGGGAATCACTCCCAATTTCTCTACCTCCTCCCCCTCAGCAGGGCAGAGGAATGAGGAATAGGGGTTGTGGTCAGCTCATCATATGTTGTCTCTCTCACTCCTTCCTCTTCAGGGGGAGAACTCCTTGCACTCCTCCCCTGCTCCAGTGTGAGGTCCCTCCCACAGGAGACAGTCCTCCACAAACTTCTCCAATATCAGTCCTTCGCACAAGCTGCAGTTCTTCATGAACTGATCCAACATGGGTCCCTTCCATGCGGTGCAGTCCCTCAGGAACAGACTGCTCCACCATGGGCCTCCAATGTAGGGTCACAAGTCCTGCCAGAACACCTGCTCTGACATGGCCTCCTCTCTCCATGGGGCCATGGGTCCTGCCAGGAGCCTGCTCCAGCACTGGCTTCCCAAGGGGTCACAGCCTCCTTTGGGTGCATCTACCTGCTCCAGCATGGGGTCCTCCATGGGCTGCAGGTGGATGTCTGTTCCACTGTTAACCTCCATGAGCTGCAAGGGGACAACCTGCGTCACCACTGTCTTCACCACGGGCTGCATGGGAATCTCTGCTCCCGCACCTGGAGCACCTCCTCCCCATCCTTCTTCACTGACGTCAGTGTCTGCAGGGTTGTTTCTCTCACATATTCTCACTCCTCTCTCTGGCTGTTTTTTCCCTCCTTCTGAAATACATTATCCCAGAGGTGTTACCACCATCACTAATTAGCTCATCCTTGGCCAGCGGTGGGTCCATCCTGCAGCTGGCTGGCATTGGCTCTGTTGGACATATGGGAAGCTTCTAGTGGCTTCTCACAGAAGCCACCCCTGTAGCCCCCCTGCTACCAAAACCTTGCCACACAAACCCAGTACAATGACTTGGCTCTGCCAATTTCTAGTTGTGCAATCAGTGTGAAATACAGAGATTATAAAATGTTCCTCATATATTTTGGCAGTGATTGGAATATTTAGTGAAATATGGCATTTTATTCTTAGTACTTTAAGATAATAACTGTAAAACTAATATTGTTCTTTCCTAAAATTGCTATTATTCATTATATAACATGAGAAATTCAGGAACAAATATACACCACTGTTTCATTGTAGGCTCCTGGATAAAACTATTGTATTATTACTCTGTATTTCTTACTTAAAGCATTATTCAAGGAAATTATATAATCGTGACTGCATACATTTGAAGACAAGCTTATGGAAATAAGATCATAACAGTAGTTTTATGTCTTGCAGCAGTCTTTCTGCCCACCCTTTGAACACACTCACTTTGTATTGAGACTACCAGTGTTATCAGTGACACATACCCTGTAGTTAATATTTTGATGTGATTTAGTGCATTAACGCTTTGCCTAGATCACTTGCATTCTACAATAGCTCTTGAAATGTCAAAGAACAGATAAACTCAAATTCAAAATTGAAGAAATTTTAGCAAGTGATGCTTTATAGTGGTTTGGAAGCTATGGCTTCATTATACTCAAATTTTCCCTGCATTTGCCACTTTGGTGAAACTTGTCAGGCCTTTTATTTACATGAATTCACAATCGTTTACAAAGCATTAGCCAAATAATTTCTCTCTTTTTGAATAGATGACTTTTTTTCCTCTTTCACTCCCCAGTAAAATAAAATTCTGCTCATGTAGTATAAGTGTGATATTTCTGCTTATTTTCTTTAAGGTTTCAAAGCACGCAATTAAGGATTAGTGAGTGTTTGACTTTGTTGTGTGGGGAAAGTTTGAATGTATATTTTCAAGAAAATCAAAGGACAGAAAACTTCAGAGCACAGTTATTTCAATCTAGTTGTACCTTGTGAAACTAATTAGGTGACACTCTACATGCTGGATTCTTAATTTTGAAAAAAAAAACAAAACCCACAACCGTTTAAGTTGTGCATATATATATATATGCATGAAGGCCCTTTTTAACACATTGAGGCAAAACCTGCAAGGTGTGATGAAACATTAAAAAATGTCTTTTTGACCATTACCAAAAAATATTATCTAATGACTTTGTAACATCACAGATGGAATTCACCTGATCTCTTCAGCTGAGCTAGTCACTCTTGGTTTCCAGTGTATTGCATGGAAAGAAATAAGGCTTTGAAGGGTAGGATTTATCCTAAGACTGTCTTCTAAAATCATAGAATCATAGAATGGTTTGGATTAGAAGGGACCTTTAAAGATCATCTAGTCCAAACTCCTCATGAGGTTCAACAAGGCCAAGTACAAGGTCCTGCACCTGGGCTGGGGCAATTCCCAGTATCAATACAGGCTGGGGGATGAAGGGATTGAGAGCAGCCATGCAGAGAAGGACTTGCTGGTACTGGTGGATCAAAAGCTGGACATGAGCCAGCAATGTGTGCTTGCAGCCCAGAAAGCCAACTGCATCCTGGGCTGCACCAAAAGAAGCGTGGCCAGCAAGTCAAGGGAGGTGATTCTGCCCCTCTACTCTGCTCTCATGAGACCCCACCTGGAGTACTGCATCCAGCCCTGGAGCCCGCAGCACAGGAAAAACATGGATCTGTTGGATCAGGTCCAGAGGAGGGCCATGAACAAGTTCAGAGGACTGGAACACCTCTCCTATGAAGAAAGGCTGAGAGAGTTGGGGTTGTTCCCAACCTGGAGAAGAGAAGGTTCCTGGGACAGCTTATTGTGGTCTTTCAATACTTAAAGGGGGTTTATAAGAAAGATGAGGACTACTTTTTAGTAGGGCCTGTAGCAATAGGACAAGGGGTAATGGTTTTAAACTAGAAGAGGGGAGATTCGGACTAGATATAAGGAAGAAATTCTTTACCGTGAGGGTAGTGAAACACTGGCACAGGTTGCTTAGAGAGGTGGTAGGTGCCCCATCCCTGGAAACGTTCAAGGTCATGTTGGACGGGGCTCTGAGCAACCTGGTCTAGTAAGATGTCCCTGCTCATTGCTGGCGGTTGGACTAGATGACCTTTAAAGGTCCCTTCCAGCCCAAACCATTCTAGGATTCTATTATTCTATGATTCCTTCCTGATGACTGGGGACGTCCAGTGTTGTGATAGTGAGCATATAGAGATCAGTAATGGGAATGTTTTTATTGTGATCCAACTGTATATGGCAATTTCTACATTGTGCTGTGTTGCGATTTCAGTATATTGCCCGAGTGACATCAAATATCTCCGAATAAGTGAATTTTGTATTAAATTTTAAACCCTCCTTGCAGGGAATATCTAAAAGAACCTGGTCAAAGACTATTGGACTCCAACATGGATGAAGTCTGAGAAGTTAACATATATCAAAATGGCACATTTTAGTATATAAAAAAGTGAAGACAATGATCTGAAGGACTTCCTCTTGAAAAGCTGGTCTTCTCAAAACACTAAGTATATGGGCTGATGTCCAGTTGATGGTTTCATATGAAAATGGATGTGTTTTCCCAAAATAATCAAATGAAGAACATTTTTTTTAAAAACTTAAATATTTAAATTATTGTATATTAAATAAGTGGTTGGTGTTTTTTTTTTTTTTAATATTCATCAGCAAACATTATATTTAATTTAATATTCTTGAAATTGAAGTCTGTTGGTGTAGGTTTACAAATATATTCTAGAATGAAGAACAGTCTAGTGATATATTATTGTGATTCAATTACTTTGTTTCTGATTGTAATGAGTTTGTAGGGCCAAGTTGTAACGCTTCTATCATATTATCTTTGTTATTATGATCCTTATTTTATCTATTAAGTATCTTATTATAATATTTATTACACTCTTGGGTGAGAAAAGAAAAGAGGAAACAACTCAGAAAGATAAGTCAAATATAGTCCAGTCCTGAGGGCTTCTTTGCTATAAATCTGTGCTTGAAGAGATAAGCGTATATTCTATTGTATGCAAATAAAAACATCTTTACTTGTGTTCTCTTATGAGTTTTTGACAATGTGTTAAAAGATGCCTCAGATAATACTGAATTGTTAACCATTTGTGTTTTTTCTGTAATCTACATAAAAAATACTTTGCCTAAGATATGCTTACTTGACTGTTAACTAATCTTTGTCTCACTGTTACTTTTCTACTTTGAGATTCTCAGTTTTTCAAGTAGACTGGGAAAGAAGAAAAACAAAAATATATAAATATTTTACTTTTAAAGTGGTCTGAATAATATTCAGTTATTAAAGTTTTTCTTTATTCTACAAGAGGCACTTGAACTATGCCTTTCTAAACAGAAAAGAAAGCTTTTCTGTCAAATGCCTTCATAGCTGAATTATAGCTTTAGTTCAAATGTTAATGAATAGCTTTTCAAATCCTACCTTGGACATGAACAATGTGAGCGTATTTTATATTGCAAGATCTTTTTATCTTCTCTGTAGCATGATATTGCATGCTAAATTTTCACACTGATAACTGTTGATGCATCAAATTCTGATAATACTGTTGAAGGGCACCAGAAGAATACAGAAGAGGAAGATCAAACTGAAGTATGAAATTGAGTTGGCTGTAGAAAAACTGACAATACAGTTTTTTTCATTCATGGAGATGCTATGGCAAGAAAAAGGGAGAAAAAGATATTGGTGGGGAGGGGGAGAGTCTGGACCCTGATTCTGAGACCATATTTTCCTCTAAAATTCTACTGTGGCTATTGATCATAGAATAAAAAGAGGCGACAGTATAGTTCCCTTTAGCATACGTAAGTATTTTTTGCTTCTGCATTTTCCAGTCACTATATTAAACCTTAGCTCTAAGACTTCTACTGGTTTTCATAGTACTTGTGTTTCTAATACATGTAACGGTGAAAATCAAGGAAATGGCCACACTAGGAGGGGTACTGACACTCCACAGATTGAACCTAAGTGGTATGACCTCCAGTAGATACCACTGAAATGTAAACTTTTTACGCTGTTTTAGATTAACTGCCAACACTGAAAAGAAGAAGAAATAAGGGATTGCTTTGCAGCAGGAAGCTCACTTTGCAAAACAAGTCTGTTAATTCTGGTATGTGTCATGGGGAATTGTCTCACTTGCTTTCCATACTCCCAAAATAATAGAATTCTTGTTGTAGCATTCTTATTATTCTCTTGCATTTTCTACTTTATATGATAAAACTGAGTCACAATGAATCTGCTGGGGCTGCATGGCTGCAGTAAGACATTATTTGGAAAATATATCAGGCCTCTATGTCTTTATGCAATGGTGTGATTACGGTGATAAGTGGAAGATGGGATAACACTATACTATTTCACTTATGTCCAATTTCATTTATTACAATATCACCATGTAGGTAGTTACGCAGGTTGTTTCCTCTTTCTCCTCTTCAAAACTTCACAAACTCACAAAGTGCAAATAAAATTACAGTAGCTATGATACTATTCTGAGAGTTTATTTTTTGTCTAACAGCACAAGAGAAATTATGAAAAAGTAACTGCTAAATTTTTCAGTCCAAATGCCTAAGTTTCATTTAACAGGTGTTGAAAAAGAAGAAACAGAAGACTATTACATAAATTGTTCATCCTCATCATACTAGCTTTCACACAAAAGTGATTTCACCTGAGATTGTTTAGTACATACAGAAAAAACAAAGTTGTCACTGTTGTCTAAATCTATCAATATTTTTAAGATAATTAAAAAGAAACATGAATATAATTTTACCAATAGCACTTGTGCTGGTCTTTGTGTGTCAGTAATCAAAACTGCATGAGAGAAGTCATTCCCATTTTGTATTTGCAATCCTACATTTTTTCCTTTTTTCCTATGTGTGTGGGAAGGAAGGAAACCATTGCTTCCCAGAACTGGCTGAGAACCAAAAGAGTTCAAAGAATGAGTTGCTGGGGGTTGGGGTGGGGTGGGAAAGAGTTAAAAAAGTGTTCAAATTACTTTTGAAGAACTTGACTGAAAATATGAATCAGAAAATACAGCAGATACTGGATACCAGATGGAAAAGGCAAAAAAAAATTAAAATTGAACAGAAGAAATAACTTTCATAATGATATTCTGAGGTCTAATATGTTAATATTTCATTAAATTGTTAACTAAATGTTAAATAGGTGGCCAGTATTAGAACTAAAATTCATCCTAGCTTCAGATGTTGTGAAGAAGTGATAGCTTTTTTTATACTTGCAAATAAGAATCTCAGCATGAACACAAGTTCAGAAGAATGTCAGAAGAACACCACTCCAGGGAAAAGCACTTCTTTTGTTATCTTTAAATTAAAGCTCCATTACTACAAATAAGTTAAGTGGATTTAGTTAATTTGTTACCTGTTTTTAAGCAGATTAGAATTAACCTTAGCTTAATATTTATATCCTGTGATTGACTAAACCAATTTGATCTCCTTCTGCAATCTGTTCTAGGTGTGGAAATGAGAAGTTCGTTACTTTTACAGCCTCTCAGATACACCATTTCTTTTTATTCTTTTTTCTTTGAAATCTTTTACATGCATTACTTACCCTGATTACATTCCCTCTAGCATTATCCATACACACTTTCTACATATTCTGTACTACTTTCCCCATGTGACTGAATATATATATATGTATATATTTCTGCTGAAATATTGTCCTCTGGTAAATAACCTTCTCTTACCCCTATCTTATACTTTTTTATAAAGTAAAATAACTGAAATAATTTAGCAATTGGATTTTCAACTTAGCAGAGCTGCTTTTCATTTTTTTTTGAGCTAAAGATTTAAGTCTAGAACTGAGTCAAAGAAAAAAATAATGCATATGCATTTTATATGACTTCTGGATTAAAGCATAGCAAGCTACCTAAATATAGGTAATTGTGAAAGCAAGTTTACTATAGTTAACATTGTATTGAATGTTTCTGTTATCATCTTCAGCATTAAGATAAGTTAATACAAAGTTAGTACAAGGAAAGTAGAAAAGGAAAGTAATACATAATGTTTGATATACCTAATAAAAATCAAACCTCACCTCAGTGTGTGCTGTTTCCGTGTAGTTCATTTTAGTATATTCTTAATGCTATTCTTTGACTTACCTAGCACTTGTAAAAAATGTTTCACCACATTTCATGTTTTAGATTCTGTCTTTTTACCTTGCATTATGTCCATGGTCTCTGTCATTCAGAGCCATTTGGAACCAATCAAACTAGAAAAAATCTAGGAGAGAATGTGTAATTTGGTTGCTTTCAATAACAAAGGATTGGATTCAAGTATTTATGAGTTCATTTCCAGGCTTCTGCTTTTGTTCCTTTCAAATGTCCTAGGTCAGATATAAAAATTCTGAATGATGGCACTAGCATTCAGCTTTGATTCTTCTACCCAAATACTCATCTTAAATCTGGAAGAAACCAGAAAGAAGACTCAAGATTAAGTTAATATTTATGAAACTGAAAATTTTATAGCTGGTCTTATGTAGTACCTCTAAGGATAAGAGAGCAAAGTATTTAGCTGAATGTCCTATTTAACCAGGCCTTGCTTGGTTAAATCAAGGTGGACCCATCTAAGCTAAATTTGTGATCACTCCCAGTTGCAAAGCTGTGATGTCAGTTTTTTCTTCAGAGAGTTTTGCTCTTTGGTGTTTGATTTTGACAATGAATTGCAAAGAAGCTCAGCATGTCTATGTCCAAATATTATTGCCACATTATCAGAGCAATAATACTGCAAATTCAAGTATCATTTTATGTTGTTCGATACATAAATAGTCTAGAATATGGGAAGATATGAATTCTTCAAATTCTTTCTAACTCCACTTAAGTAAGTGGTGCTAAAGTTGTGTGACAGAATTCTAATCAAATCTTTTAGATAATAAGATCAGGATTAGAACCAATACATTACAGCAGGAAATAAATGGGAGGATGAAAGCAATTAGTTTGTTGGTTTGTTTTTTTGTAGGTTTTTTTTATATATGATACACATGGGTATTTGTGAGAACACAAGCATATACATGACCTCATAAAAATTACATGGATCTAAACTTTATCTCAGGAGAATGGCATTCATTAATATGTAACAGCATGCTTCAGAAAGTGTACTAGAATGATGCAAATTATTAAGCCTATTTGATTTAGCTTCTTACTTTCCCACGCCCTTAAATAAGAAATATTATAATGAGCTAGAAACATGTGAGACATTTGCACTAGATAGCAACGTCTATAATAAAGCTCATATTTACACACTAGAAAATTGACATTTTTAATGGTTAAAAAATATTTAATTCCTTTAAATTAATTGGTATTATGAGGCGAATTGTGTATGTGTGTGCATATTTGTATGTCTTTATAATTTCCAGTGTTCTATATGCTCTCTAAAGGTTCCTGCCCCACCCCCCGCCCCAGTTAGACTAGAAGTGCATTATCTTCTACGAGAATGTTTTAAACTCTTTGGGTCACTAGAAAATATTCTGGTTCAGAGGCTCATTTTGTCATTTTTCTGCTCAAGACAGTCAAAACTTGCTCTTCTCTGCCCATGGCAGTGGAAATCAAGCAATGATTTTGTACTGACAAACAAAAATGAGCAAACCAAAAAACCTTGCTGATACAGAGTGTCATGGTTTTAGCTGGGATAGTTGATTTTCTTCACTGTAGCTAGCATAGTGCTGTGTTTTAGACTTGGTATGTAAATAATGTTGATAACACCCTGGTGTTTTAGTTGTTGCTGTGTAGTGTTTACACTAGTCAAGGACTTTCTAGCTTCCCATGCTCTGCCAGGTGCACAAGAAGCCGGGAGGGGAGGGGATACGACCAGGAGAGCTGATTCAAATTGGCCAAAGGGTATTCCATATCATGTGACATCATGCCCAGTATATTAACTGGGGGAAATTGGCTGGGGGAGGCAGTGATCGCAGCTCGGGGACCGGCAGCGTCGGTCGGCGGGTGGTGAGCGGTTGCAGCACTTGTTGTTTAGTTTTGGGTTTTTTTGTTTGTTTTTTCCCTCTTCTTCCAGTGTTTCATCTCTCTCTCGCTCATTATTTTCCTTTTCATTATATTAGTATTATTGCTGTTTTATTCTAATTATTAAACTGTTCTTATCTCAACCCACGAGTTTTCTTACTTTGGCCCTTCCGATTCTCTCCCCCATCCCACAGGGGTGGGGGGAGTGAGCGAGCGGCTGTGTGGTGCTTAGTTGCTGACCGGGGCTAAACCACAACACAGAGTAAGATGGAGCAAGCTTTAACTTGACATTTTTTAAAATAAGAAAGATCATAGTGTCGTTGCCTCTGTACCAGATCCAATGCCTTGATGATCTTCACAAGATCTGCAAAAAAAGCAGTGTTGTAAAAAAACCTGCATCCTTTACAAAACTCTGTCACCTAAAACCTGAAAAAAATATTTCCTTAATAATTATAATTTTAGTAAAAAATATATTTGCATCAGGGAGCAGTGAGGGCTGACTGCTAAAGGAAAGTGAGATAGGAGCCAAGGGTGACACCAGCGTGGGCTTTGCACCCACCAACAGGGCAAAGCCCTGCAGGGTCTGAGCACAGGAGGCAGAGCCAGGGGCTTGTAACAGGGTCCATCTGAAACCCTCAACATGGCAAGGGTAGCCAACATGGCCAGGTCAAGGTGATCCCATGAATGTCCAGTTGGGAGAAAAAAGGAGTCAGAAGGCAAGTGCATCTACAATGTAGCTTAGTACAGGATGTGAACAATGCCGCTGGGCCCATGGGCACACTGTAACAGGGAATCCCATGTGAGGCCACTCAAGGCCAGCAGGGTTTTTCAGTGCCCTCAGTGCTCTGTAAATATGAATGTTTTGTAAATAAGCTGAAATGATGCCTTGTTGCACAAAAATATTCACCAGAGACATTATTTACAGAAGTTGCTCCACTGGATCATATGGAGGTCATGATCCAAAATTACTATATAACCGATAGAGCAGACTAAAATGATTTGACCACATAATAGAAACCATTGGTTTACTCACTGAGAAGTTTTACATCTGTGTTAAAAAAAAGAAAAAAAGAAGTTGATTCACTTTGGACAACATGTCTTTAGGCCAAGCTAGATCCAGGGTAATTCTTTTTTTGTCTTCCCACAGTAAAAATAACAGTACATAGACATCATATCTGCAAGGGATAGTACACTGCGCTGATTGAACACAAAGGTGATTATGTTCTGATGTCAGATGAAGATCAGCTATGTATTTGTGGTTGATCTGGCAGCATACAGGTTCAGTATGAAAGACAGTGGAAACAAAGCCCTACATATGTGGAGATTCCCCTACTTTAAACAAAATAAATAATTCTGATATGAATGTAAATCTGGATTGTTAGAAGATAGTCAGTTTAAACAACTGTAATTCATAATCTCACAGGCCTACTGCTTAAACAATATTTCAACTAGAAGAGAAGACAATTATTTTAGTGCATTTTCTCTTTACTTTCCGATCAGTAAAGATCTAAAATCTCGGCACAATTTTGAATATTGGAAGTTCCAGCAACCACCACAGTGCATATTTCTATGTTATAGGTAATAGATAACAAATTCTGCAATAAGTTCATTTTTCAGAATGACTAAATAACTCAGAGTGAGTTGTTGGTTGTCTGAAGTTTTCCTTTTCTATTTTTTTCCTTTCATTTCTCCTTTTCTGTTTTTAAGTTACATTAGAAAAAGCATTTTTTCAGTGACTTTTAATGCCAAATGATTGAAATAATCCACCAGTGCTTATGTTTTTGAGGTGTGTTTGTTGGTTTTTTTTTTCCTTTTAATTTAATTTAATGAGATTTAATTGTAATAACACTGTGTTGGTCAATAATTTTCAACATCTGGGACCTGAGTCTTCTTGCAGCTAGGAAAAAAAGCAGTTTTTTTATTACTCTGTCTGAATACTATCTTTTTCAGTGTTGTCATAAAAATGCATGATTGTTTCTCTTATCGAGATATCATCACACATTTTAACAGATCAATTCTCAGCCTATGTCTTCAGGAAGAAAATAAGTCCATTTCCCCTCTACATCCCATTGTATGAGTAGGAAATTGAGGTACAAATCCAATAGTAAGCCAAGGTTACATGGGAAATCTGCAGCAGGGCACTTTGCTTTTCTACTTCCTCCCTAACAAAACATGTCTTTCTTAAAGACTTGAGCAAGTGGGAAAAAAAAAAATCATGTCAATAAAATGAGAAATTGCTTCAGCACAGAAAAGAAATGGTGAAGCTATTAATTCAATGACATTTCAGAATCAGTTAAACATAAGCAAGGTACTCTGTAGGTTTACATTTTTCACCTGTTCTTTTAATTGTAATGATGAGTGCTTTAAACATAGTATCTGAATTAATGTTGAGCTCTGAATTTCATCCTAGTGCTTTGTTTTCGATAGTCTTAATGTAAAACTGTTACAGGTTATCAGATTTTGTACCATTTTCTGCATCTTTTTCTTTATTCAGCTGACAGATTAACTTCTATGAAGAAATATATGTATATATAAATGTTAGCTTATATATGATCCTTAAACTCACACATGCTCACCTCTTTGTATGGTAGTGACATTTTACTGTTTTATTCCCACTATTTGTTGAATCAGGGATCAGAATCCACCACGTCACTCTTCTTCCTCACTGAAACCTATGGCTCATTCTGGCAAAGTGCATATTGAGTTATCCCATGTAAAATATCAATCTTTAACCTGCTCTCCATTTGCACAGAGAACTAATGTGGAGTTAGTGAGCTCCTGAGCTGTGGATGTAGGATGCCACACCTGTCAGCTACATTTGGTGCAGAGATTAATCTGAGAAGCATGTCATTATTGTACCTATAGGATGGGGTCTTGCAAGTAAGACAGCTGCATGTTAAGAGAAAGCCGTAGGTGCTGAACTGATCAACATTGCAAAACATGTACATCCCTGTTCATGCACAGAAATGTAGCATGAATATCCAGTGAAATGTCACAGGAGAAACTCCAGCTACCATGATATTTCCAATGCTAGATGGAAACTGTGTATGAGCTTTGAGGTTCTGAATTAAGTGGCTGCATGGCAAATGTTTAAATCCTTTCTTGTACTCCTGTGAATCCAGTTAAAGGTTATTAGGCCAGGTAGAAGATAACTCTTTAGATTCATGATGAGGCACAAATGTGTAGTAACTATTACAGGTTCAGGGGTGGGGGTAAGTAGCTAATTAGCTCGCTTTAGGGCTTATAAAAGTCTTACAGGGTAGGTAGTTACCAGAGAAATATAGTTTGGAAAAACAGATCTTTCTCCAGTCCTCCTCATTTATCACATGATTCAGCAACAAGGACTATCTACTGATTTTTCTGATGAAACCACAGCAGTTAGAAGAGCAGTGTGACTGGGGAAGGCAGAACACCTGCAAACTGGTTTGCATACAATTCATATGAAGGCATTTTGTCTCACTTTGGACACAGTTATTTCAATAATCAAGACTCTGCCAATTTAAAACATCTCACAAGTTTCCCTCATTGGCAGTCTTCATTAAAGTAAGTAAAGTTTTGGAAAATGTCCATGGATCTGTATCGTGTTTACTAGAACATTTTCTTTCAAAAGCAGGCATGAAAGGCATCTGAAAATGTGACAGAAGGGACATAGGGAAAGAAAAGTGAGTTTTCCACTGGTTCATTTGCAAGTTTATACTTCAGAAGTAGTCAATTAAGAAAAAAAAATTTCCTTTTTAAAATTCCCTTTTTTTTTTTAAAAAAATCTATTAGTCTCAGTACCATGTGTAAATGTAGGTATGTAAATACATAGGTAGAGGTGCAAACCTAACAAACTAATTTAAGTAAGACAATGTAAGTGAGTATGGTAATGTCTAAAAATAATCATAAAATATCCTGAACAAGTCTGCTTGATTGTTAGCAATTCAGATAACAACTATTCTATTTATTCTGAAGGTGTTGCTTAGTGACACTCAAAGAGAGATTAAATATATTCTTCACTACTCTCAAATGGTTTCAAAACATTAACTATGTTTTTCTCACCCACCTTTGCTGCAGAATTCCAAACTCTCTGTAATTCTGAGAAAATCAAATGTCATGTATTTTATAATATTGTATAATTGATGGAATAAATTAAAATCCTTTTATTTATTTATTTTTCTTCAGGTGAAACTTGAAACAAGGACAAGGAAAGCTACAAAATAGAAGTGCCATTGTTTGAGTTTCCATTAAAAAAATGCTAGTTTGTTTGTTGCTTATTGAGCTGTTTGCTTGACTAAATCTTAAAACATATTTTTAGAAATTGTTCTATGCATTTTCACAAGAATAAATTTGCATTTTAGTCAGTATCTCTCTTTCTGCAATCTACAGCTACCAAGAAATAGTGCTGTTCAACAGCAGCCTCCTAATAACTACAATTACTAATATTTCAGCCTAAAGCAATTCAGCAGTAATATGCATGGACAGCTCCCTTTGTGTCCCTACCATTTCATGAGCACAGCTGGGGTGTTGTCAAAAGTAAAGAACAAGTATAAGCACTTAGCAAAAGGAAGAAGCTCACTTACACCTGTGAAAGAATGCTTGGAGGAGCAAGGGCCCATCAATAGGATGACTATATAGCTTATCTATGTTAATATGCCTGCTTCAGACAGCAGATGCCAGACACTTTAATTCTCTGATTTGAAGCATGCAGCCATTTTGACTAAGAGTTCTTGATTTTCTGAATGTAACCAAGGGAACATGGAGATTTTGTACTTTGAAATTTAAGCAGGCTAGAAAATGTAATAGAGATTATTTATCTCAGACCAAATATCTTAACAGCACTCTGGGGACCGATAGATTATACAATATGTAAAATTCCCTCAAAAGTTTTTCTTAGTTAGAATATATTCAATGTGCCATTTCTGTGCATCTTAGAAACCAGGGAAGAATGGTGAACTGGGTTTCTTGAAACTCTAATTTGGACATAGAATATTATATTATGCATGAGTTTATGAAATTATGATCAGGCTATAAAAGATTCAGAAATAAATCCTAAAGAGGTAACTGTGGATCTCTGACATGAGGCAAACAATTTCATAGAGGTGGTTATTATGTAAGCATTTTGGTACTGAATATTAAAGGCCTAGTCCTGCTTTTACTGAAATAAACATCATCACTGACTATATTCAATAGGCGATGATATGTCTCCAGACATCTTTATGTTTCATCTGTTACCAGTAAAACTGAAAGCCTTTATAGTAAGATGGTTTGTAAAAATTCACATTCTGCATGCACATTCTATAATTGTTTCTATGACATAAGAACTGTAGACATTATGACATTTATTCACAGCTGAAAATAAGAGCTACGTGTGAAGGGACCTTGTAACTGATAACCTGTTCATCTGAATTAATTTTGTTATCCGGAGCAAGAAGCAACTCTTCCCGTCCCTCACACTGTGCATACACCTTGCAAAGAGACATTTTGTATGAAGCCGTTCTTGTCTAGAGGACTTCCCCTACCTGCACTTAAGACAAGAAACCCAGACATCTCTGCCTAGAAGAGATTCAGTATAGCAACAGATGTAAAAGGAGCAAAGACTATTAATTGTCTCAGGGATACTGTCTTTCTCAAGCTTTAAAAGATGAAAATACCAGAAAATGAAAACATATGGGAATAGAAGACCTAATACACACTTATGTTATAGAAGAAAAAAAACAGCAAAGAAAGAAAGTGTTTTGTTTCCAGTAATTATGGTAATAGAAGAGGAAAATACTCCTAAGGTAAAACTTAAAAAAAAAAAAAAAAAAATCCAAATACTTTGGTATTTCTAAATGTAGATCTACTGTATGTAGGCTGTTGTGAGAATGGTTTTGTTGCAGAGGGTATATTTGAGAACAAATAAGTCACTGTCATTTAAAAAAGAAACCCAAAAGATTATCTAACCACAAATGAAATTCAGGACTGCTGTTTCCTGCTTTCAGCTGCATAGCCCATAAGTAGATTAATGGAGAGAAGCCATGAAGAGACTGAATTTAAACACTATTCAGAATTTCTGGAGTCGAATGAGAAATTGATATCTCAGCTAAAAGTACACCAGAAAAGAGAGCGTTGACTCCTTTTGTGGAGAAAGTTGTTAGATCCAGTCTCAGGAGTACAGGTCTTTCCATACAAATGAAGAGTAATGTAATGGAAGAGAAGAATTTTGTTCTTTGGTATGATATTTAAAAGTAGCACAGTTGGGAAAAGCTTCTATAACAGGAGGCTTAAAAAAAAAAAATAAATAAAAAAAAAATTGCCCTGATTTCTTAAATTCAGTAAAATATAAAGTAATTAAAAGAAAGCAAAATTGGACTCAGTTTCTCTTCCACTGTTGTTTTGGATATTGTCAATGGCTACAAATTGTCAAAGAAAATGAGAAGTAACAGTAAAAGTAAAAACAGTAGGCACAAGCCAAGACATTTATTTTCCATTTAAACCCAATAAAAGCAATTTAGAATGAGCACTTAGGAAAACTTTCACTACAACCTTACTTTGAATATACCAATTTACATGCATGTATTTGTCGTTTTACAGTCAAATCATCTTACCAAATCACTTAATGCATTTTTCCTATAAATGAAGAATCTTTTGTCAAAGAAAGCACTAATGTAAAAACTTCTGCTTGATGAAGCAGCATTTTAAAGCACCAGCTGTAAATAGGTCTCCTCTTGTTTTTACTTCCCAGTCTTGGAACTGATGTCTCCAGGACTTTGCTTTCTTTGGTGCAGTTAACAGAAAGGTTAATACCAGAATATAGTTTCTACTCTGTTCTCTGTGTTAAAAAGACCAACATAGCTCTTGCATTTATGATTAAGGTTCCCCTTTTTGTTGCACCATTTGCACTTATGGGCCCCACATTGACAATCCCAGCTAGGACTGAAACACTGTCATTTCATAACAGCAGTATTGTACATCAGGTCTGCACTGGGATACATGAGTACATCCAGCAAATGATAATCACATCTAATTATATCACAGCTGGTTTCATGGATGATGTCAAAGGCCAAAGAAACTGTCTGAGTTTATATGATCATATTTCTGACCATTGAAAATACCTTGCTATTTAATTGAGACACTTCATTTCAGAGAAATGAACAATGGATGTAATTTCTAAAGAAACCTTTGCTGAGCAGAATAACTCAACAGCATAATCTGAAGACCAGTCTGTCTTGGTTCATGGAGTAGTTGTTCATTTAGACCAAGTATTGTTTTCTTATAGTAAAGCTTAGCATTCAGTTTTAATGAATGACATTCTCTTCAGTTTTGCAAATGAGCCTATTTCAAATTTGAGCCAAATATATACAATGGGTAAAATCAATAACCCCTTGAATTGACAGAAAATTAACAAGGCTTATTAAACTTCATGCATGACTCACTATCCCAGTGCTATATCAAAAGGAAGATGAACATATAATCCCATTCCTCTTTGAGTAGTATCAACTTGAAAAAAGTGATTGAAATAAAGACATTAGTAAAAAGTTTAATATAAATATGATTGTTACTATTAACAATAACAGCCCAGTTACTATGGGCTTGCTTTAAAATGGTTTTACTAATATAATCTATTTGTTCTATGTATTCATTAACCCTGTTCAGCTTGCAGCTGAGTTTTGCATTAAGATTTTTCTGATACCTTGGATGTTTCTAACCTGCAGTCTTATATGCATTTTCTAAGCTATCAAAACAGTAGAATTCTTGGCTTTATTTAGAAGTGCATATATTTTTAAACAGAAAAGACAAGAGAATGCTTTCATTTCCTGCTGTTCACTTGAGTTTACTGTAAACTGCCTGTTTGTCTTTTTCCATAAGCTCTGCACAACTGTAGACCATAGCAAAGACTGCTGTCAAGTGAAGAAATAGAGCTGCATACAAACATCCACATGTGTGTAAATATTTGCACCAGCTTTGAAAATGCCATATGCCTCTAACAGCTGCTAACACATGTACTCACTTTCTTATTGTTGTATATTCAAATAGCATACAAAGCATTGAAAACTCCATGACTGTATCTGAAGGGAAGAAGCTGGCAGATCATGTTGTACATATTTAAGCAATCAGTAAAAACAAATGGCTTAGATTTAATGTATCATGGAAATCTTCTCCAATGGCTGTTCTGTAAGGAAAATGTGTTGAAAAAGGATCAATTCATGGTTTAAGAGTTAGTGCTGCACAATTTTAAAACATCACTACTGCACCAGCTAATTATAGGCTGATAATTGTTAAAAATGCTCTGAATTAACTGCAGGGTTACAGGCTTAATTTCTTACTTCAGACCACTCAGTCTTTATCGATGGTGCTGTATTGCCAAAGCCTCAGAATCTCCCAGCAAAAAATTATTTCCCTCTAGGTTCCTGCCAGAAGAGAACAGCAGCACCTCGGTCACTTTTCTTTTCTGCTTGGATGTTTGCCATAACTTCCCTGGCTGAATCGATGTGCTTTAAAATAGCAGAATTGATTCTCTGATTTCAATGCCATTGTTTTATCTTTCTAACACACAAGGGTACTTGACTCTTTATTCTTTGCTTCTATTTCTTCCTTCTCTCTCCTTTTGCTTTTTCAGATTACTTTTTTAAACCTGCAAAATATTTCTGCTTAGTTGCTGAAATATACACTGTGTATGGCTCTCTCCATGTACTTTGACCACATAAGCATACAAAACATCTTGTAGATGAAGCGTCTGTCACTTGGCATTATGAATGCTAACTGGTTTCTTCATCCATGCATATATGGAATTTGAGTAGTTTAGCTGTAGCTGTTGCCATCCACGTGTGCTGGATCAGTGCTTTCTGTTAACCATGACATGGGTAATCTTTTCCCTGAATACAGGTGAAACTTCTAAAGGGAGATTTCTCAGTGCATATCCCATAGGATTACACATTGTCATTCCTGTTCTTCCCATTTTTAAAAAAAGAAAAAAGGAACTACAGGGAACTACAGGCAGGTCAGTCTCTGTGCCTGGCAAGATCATGGAGCAGATCTTCCTGGAAACTGTGCTAATGCACATGGAAAACAGAGAGGTCATTAGTGACAGCCAACATGGCTTCACTGAGGGCAAATCATGCTTGCCAAACTTGGTGGCCTTCTACGACAGGGTTACAGCATGGGTGGATAAGGGAAGAGTAACTGACATCATCTATCTGGACTTGTGCAAAGCACTTGATACTGTCCCGCACAACATCCTTGTCTCTAAATTGGAGAGACTTGGATTTGACGGATGGACCACTCAGTGGTTAAGGAATTGGCTGGATGCTCATGCTCAAAAAGTTGTGATCGATGACTTGATGTCTGGGTGGAGACCAATGGCAAGTGGTGTCCCTCAGGGGTCTCTACTGGGATCAGTATTATTTAACAACTCTGTGGGTGACATGGACTGTTGGATCGAGTGCAGCCTCAGCAAGTTTGCTGAGGACACCAAGCTGTGTGGTGCAGTTGATACTCTGGAGGGAAGGGATGCCATCGAGAGGGGTTTTGACAGGCTAGAGAGGTGGGCCCATTAAGTTCAAAAACATGAAAAGCAAGGTCCTGCACCTGGGTTGGGGCAATCCCAAGTGCAAACACAGGCTGGGCAAAGAATGTATTGAGAGCAGCCCTGAGGAGAAGGACTTGGGGTTGTTGGTTGATGAGAAGCTCAACATGACACAGCAATGTGCGCTTGAAGCCCAGAAAGCCAACGGTATCCTGGGCTGCATCAGAAGAAGCGTGACCAGCACATTGAGGGATGTGATTCTCCCCCTCTACTCTGCTCTTGTGAGACCACTCTGGGGTTCCCAACATAAGAAGGACATGGACGTGTTGGAGCAAGTCCAGAGGAGGGTCACAAATATGATCAAGGGGCTGGAGCACCTCTCCTATGAAGACAGGCTAAGAGGGGGGGTTGTTCAGCCTGGAAAAGAGAAGACTCCAGGGAGAACTTATAGCAGCCTTCTAGTACCTGAAGGGAGCCTACAGAAAAGCTAGAGAGGGATTTTATACAAAAGCATGTAGCGATAGGAGAAGGGGTAATGGCTTTAACCTGAAAGACAGTAGATTTTGATTAGGTATTAGGAAGAAATTCTTTACTCTGAGGGGTTGAGATGCTGGAACAGGTTGCCCAGAGAAGTTGTGGATTCCCCCTCTCTGGAATTGTTCAAGGCCATGTTAGTTGAGACTTTGAGCAACCTGATCTAGTGGAAGGTGTCCCTGCCTATGGCAGGGGGGTTGGAACTAGATGACCTTTAAGGTCCCTTCCAACCCAAACCATTCTATGATTCTATATTTACACTGTTACTAAGGGATGCATGTTCAGTATTTTAATTCCAGAGTGCTGATTAAATTAATGACTTATTCTGTTTTTTTATGATACACCCACACAAAATATAAGTTGTTGGGGTACTGCCACTGATGGTCAGAGTAACAAAATCCGAACACATGGCAGGCCATCTGCAAGGGCTGAAGGAGATATCTTCCACTGATGTTGAAGTGACAGTGGCAGATCCCAGTGCTAAGCCAGAAAACATAGCATCAAGAGAAAATATTAGGCTTTTCAAATAGCTGAAACAGCTTATGAAACATAATGAGAACCTTTTCTCCTTTGACATTAAATATAGCAAAGGAATTGAGAACTCATAAGTTATGTACTTCAAGTATCAAGAGCCTGACTTTCTCAGAGAAAGGAAAACACTAAGATCACAGGGACAAGTGGAAAGATTAAAACAATTAAAATGAAACAAACATACATTTAAGCTATGAATTTTTTTTGTCTTAGGAGATTCTCATGAATGCACTGACTTTTGCTAATCCTTTTAAAAAAGGGAATATAGGGTAGGGGATCTATTGTTGTCACTTGGGCAGGACAGAGCCCATATCAGCTGAAAGAAATTAAATGGAATGAACAACATCTTGTTTGTTTAAAGTTCTGGCTGTTCAGCAGCATTTTTTTGCCCTCATCACCATGAGGAGATTGATGGGAAACATCCAAAATTTTAAATACTGTGAATGCTATTGCAAATCCTAGCTCTATGTTATGCAGCCAGAAATTATTAAGGTAGAGAGACCTCTTTTTCTGTCTCCCTGTTTGATTTCAGAGGTTACATCTGTGCTTTTTCAGAGTCTTCTGCAGTGATAGTGCATTTCTTCTCAGTTTTTCATTATTAACTAGATATAGAATACACACAGCTATTTTCAGCCATCTTGGAGATGTAGATTTTTATCCATTCTCTGGAGATTACCTCTGCACAGTATTTTGCAAACATAAAAAAGAGGAAATCTGCATGACTCCACATACTCAACATGGCAAGCCTTAAATGTTTTTAAGGTTTTGTTATCAAAGTAATCACTTCTATCCCGATGTGATGCTGTCACATTTTAAACTAGAGAAGTCATTTAAGCTCTGTGCCCTCCAGGAGATATGGCAGATGTGTATTTCCCTTGCCTTCAAGACACATTCTTAATTTTCCCAATATTAGTAGGAATTTGTTAAACTTAAAACCTGCTCAAATCCTAACATTTACCTGGAGCCCTTAACAATTATGTCATCTGAGGATCAAGGAACACATGAGAACTAGATATGAAGTGTAAGGAACATTATTATACTTCTACCCTGGCAAATGAATAAACTCCGTACTTGTGAAGGATATTTGTTTTCTCTCTTATTTTTAGTACTTTTTTTTTTTTTTTAATTCCTGGAAGTCCAGTATGTACTTTGATATAACTCATCATAAAACCATCCCAGCTATTTTTTTTTGTAGTACAGTTATTCAAGACACTAATTTTTTCAATCATATGCAACAGTAAGAAGTAATTTTTCTTGAAAGTAACACAGAAAGGCAAAATAACCCCCCAAATTTTTGTAGTTTAAGCAGATGCATAGCATATATGTAGTACCATCAGTGGCAGAATCAAAAAATCGAAGATTAAAAAGTTCTGCTGAAATTGACCTCCCTTATGTTCAGTTTTGCAAACTGACTTTTCACACTCCTTTCTCTGCTAACATGTTGCTTTATAATAAACAATAGCATATAGCTTAGTATACTTTAGTATGTTACCTCCTAATGTGCTACCTCCCAATCAAGTGATTGACTTTGACATTTTAAGTCATTTTGCTGCCTATTTGTAATGTACAAACTTACATCCATGAGAACTGCTGCAAGTAAACCATGTGCTGATTCTCCCACCTTTTTATTATCAAAGTGTGACTAGAAGATGTTGTAGAAAAGAAACCCTCCAAATGCACCATAATCATCACTAGAACTAGATTATATTCATTCAAATGTTCTGAAGGAGCTCAGATACAAAATACCCAAATTGTTGACTGCTGCCTGCAGCCTCTCATTCAGAACTGTCTTGATGCACAAGAAAGGAGGGGGTCAAACAGGACATCAGGTTTTAGAAGCAGTTCTGGTGGACATCCAGAGAACTGCAGATGAGTGTAAAATTTGCTTAAATTTGTAGATATTATAATAAAGAACAAAATTAGTAAACACAAAAATCTAACAATAAAGGCAATACTTTTTTTTTAAAAAAAGTGATATGGATTTTATAAATGCTTCATAAATCAGTTGTTTTGAGGGAGTCAGTTAGCATGTTCCTGGTGAAGATGAAGTTGAGAGAGTTCACCATGATTTCTAAAAGGGACTCAGCAAGGTCTGTCACTAACCGTTGTTATAGAACTTAGGGTTCCATGAAATAGCAGGTGGAGTCCTTACTTTGATAGGTAACTGGTAAAAGGATAAGAAAGATGGATAGGGCAGGGTAATAGAGAAATAAAAAAGTTAGCTTTCTCTCTTGTGAGAATTTACTGTGATTACCGCTAAGGAATAGTTTTTAACATGTCCTTAAATCATTTAGAAAAAAGAGCAGAGAGGGAAAATAAGGTTTTCCTTAGCTAAAAACCCATAGATGAATCATTTGTTTCAATGTCATGTGGAATCTCATAGAAAAATTATTCAAAAATTTTTATGTGTATGTTCATTGTCATACTGTATGAGTTTGTACATTGTCACTGAAAAATTGCCAGAGGAATAATAAAGAAAAATTAATGTGAGAGAGCTGCAGAGCTGGTAATGATTTGGAAGAGGGAGACTGGGATTGATTTGGAAGAGAGAGGGCCATATCCAGCTGCAGAAATCTTAGGTGATGATATAGTAGAAATATGAATTTTGATTTAAGTTTTATACTGAGGAAAAGGTTTTGTCCCTCTGTCATGAAGTGCATTAGTATTAGAGGACAGTATACGAGCAGTCTTCTAACATTTCATAATCTCTAAAATCATTCAATTTTGTATCACAGTCCTGATGAAGAGGTGCTACCTCATTAATTTTTTTCCACAAAAGTGAAATTGCAATTCCCGTCAAAGTCCTTTGTAGGGTAAGAGTTATGCCATTCACTAAAGACTTCAAGGAGATTAATGACAAAAAAGCAAATACTTTTCAGAATTGGACCTGTAAATCTTTGGAGACCTTCAGGTATTCTTTTTCCATTGATACTTATTTTAGAAGTAATTTGGACCACACTCACATTCATCAGAGTTAAGGTCCTAAAATGTATTTTTTCTGGCATTTAAATCACATATCTAAATTAATCATACTCAATCTTCTCCAAAGAAAATGGGCTTTATGCACCTGAACCTATGTAAATGAAAAAACCCAGCAGCTTAGTCCATGGACATGGATATTGTTGTATCATGAACTTGCAATATGATACATCATATTAATGACAACAGCAAAATATAATCAAACAAATTTTTATGTTTCTGCTTAAATTTACCTGTTGATTTCAAGTGTGTGTGGTCATACATTAGAGATTGCAAGAGTGAAAGAAACAGATAATACAGATGAAACATGCAAGGAAGTTAGAAACATCTAAGAAATAATGAAATGTGGTTCAGAATAGAAGGTGTAAGATAATACATCTTGGAGAAAATATTCTCAAATGCAATTCAAAGGGAGGGAGAGCCTTGGAAAGCTCTAATGTTGAAAAAGATCTAGGGATGATGGATAGTATACAATAAATTAGATATTGAGCTTGCAATGTAATAGGAAGGCATAAAAAGACTGCCCAAGCTTAGGCTGCACATACAGGAAAAGCATGTCATAATCTGTATGAGCACTGTTGAAAGCACTACAAGAATAGTAGGTGTATTTCTGAGTTTTGGTTACAGAAATGCCACAGGAGTTGGAATAAAAATGAGGAAAACCACACATACAAACAACTGAAAAGCTGGTAGGATTGCTTTTACATACTGAGTGAAAAACACCAAAACAGAATACAGCTCTGGAAATACATTCTTGATATAAACAGCAAGTGATGAAATATTTTGGGATTGTCATGAAAACTTACACAAAATTAAATAAGAAAGTGAAGAGAAATAAGATAATTATGAAGGGACAAGTAGTAACGAAATGGTCAGTAGCTGTTGAAAGCTATTGTTGGAAAAAAATTTGGCTTACAAGTTCCTGTTCACATACCATATATGCAGAATGCAGTCTGCTGGAATTTATTATCCCTTCCCTAAGCACCTCAAAGACAAATGTTGGTATGTGAGCTAAATAGCCAAGACTCCCCTAGGAGAAAGATGTAGACATCCCCAGAGGATGATTCTTCTCGTGCTTAATTAGATATCCATGATAGGTCAGATTAATCACTTTCAGGAAGTGACTTTGTTGGAGGTGCCTACAGTAAGTAGCTCAATTAGACACCTCAGTTATTATGTTTAAAGATAAGTGAGATGAATCCCATGCAAGGTAGCTAAATAATGCTATAAAAATAATACAAATATTTAATGTAAATATATTAATTTAAACCTCATTAAAACTTAAATGGGAAACTTATCAATAAATTGTTGTACTTGTAGTTTTGCTAAATTTTATTTTCTTTTAAATGCTGTTCTTTCATCGTAATCTTTCCCTGTCGTTTGTCCTCTTCTATATCTACTTAGTATTTAGAAATAATGATCTCCTGGGTAGGGATCACATTTAAAGTATTATGTGCTAGCTTCATTGTTGGTGTTGTAAAAATACATGATATATTCTAAAAACATTATAATAGTGCAAGAAAAAAATAAGCTAGGTAATGGGACAAAAGTATCTCTTGGTGAAGCTCACTTGAAATCTTAGCTCCAAGAAAAATGGCAGAAGATTTACCTGCATGAAAAGCATTTTGCAGTACATGATAGGGGTTACTGTGAATTGTGCAGCAAGGTCTTAGAAGATGGAAGCTTGTAGCTTGCTTTGAATACACATATATTACTGAGACACTATCACTTGTTTTACACCTCATATTTGTGTTAGTACCTTGAAATCTGGATGTCTACTAGGAAAAGGGACATTTGAAAGTTTCACCATTTTCCCCCGTGTTTCTTATTTGCTGTAGATCACTTTCACCTGTATTAATATGTACTGTAAAACATTTTATTAGTGATTCATCACATAGTCTTACATGGCCTACCATTCTCTGAAGAATGTATAAAGTATCTTAAACAATGTGGAAGCAACAGTAGCACTGGATTTTTTTTTCTTCAACAATATAATAATTCTGGCACTACTGGAAGTAACTCCAAATGTTTTCCTAACATATTCTAAAGCCCAGTGTGAGGTGTGACATTCCTCGTGCTGACTTAGCATGTTTGGAGAGGTAACTTACATCATCTTGGCAAACAGTAGAATTGCAGTCCTCTGTTTCTGAATGTTTCATCAGCTGTGAGGAAGATGGGAATATACAAAAGAGGGAATTTTATGTAAAATTTTTTCTTAAAAATTATAATTTTTTTTGCTTTTGCCAGATTTCCATTGGTATGAAATACTCAATTTTATGCTCCAAAGATGAAGTCACCTGACAATTTTTGGAAACTCTGCCGATCGATAAATATTCCATTTTCTGATGGATATATACCTGTACATATTAAGTAGATTGTTACATTGTAATTAATATTGATATGAAGAAAATACCTTGAATCAATTTCATTTCAGTCTCAAAATTCATTAGTATTATTTACAATTTACCACTGCATAAAATAAATCAAAGCTCAACCTTCCATGAAGAGTTGTCCAACTAAATGTCTTTTATGTGACAGGTTTTGTGTAAACAAAGGTCAACATAGCACATTACAGAAAGTCAGAAAACCTTAAGTCATAAATATATATAGGGCTTAAAAAAGAGTGACTATTAAATCACCCTATTTTGACCTCTATCAGAGAACATAAGTTTTTTTCCAGGAATTAATGCTGAATACCTATGTCTCCCTGTTAGCTTTCCCTTGGAGAGGCTACAGTCCCACGTGCTGTAGGTTGAAAGTACACATATGGATTGTTAAATCAAAAGCTGTAACTATAAAGTGTCTAAGATTTTGTAATTTTCATCACAAGCTGAACTTTGGTTTTAATAACACTTTAGAAACATTGCTTCTTCCAATGGGGCTGATAATGTGTATTAACTGAGATACTCTATATAACAACTAATTTTGGTTGTTAGATAATTTTTAAGACAAACATCACTCATTGATCAGAACTGTTGGTAAATTTCTAGTAAAGATAGAAAAAAAAAATTGGAAAGTTATTAACCAACGTGGTGATTTTCAATGTGATATCTCTTTAGGATAACCTATCTCAAATGCCTGAATACTTTGGTTTTTATTCCTACATTACAGGAATTCAAGATAGCATGAAGCACATAAAATTCAATAAACCCTAGTAAATCACAGAATCACAGAATTTTTTAGATTGAAAGGGACCTCTGGAAGTCATCTGGTCCAACCCCTCTGCTTAGCCTGGGCCACCTAAAGCAGGCTGCCCAGGAGCACATCCAGACAACTTTTGAATATTTCCAACAAGGGATACTCCACAACTTCCCTGGGCAACCTGTGACAGTGCTCAGTCCCCCTCACAGTGAAAAAGTGCTTCCTGCTGTTCAGAGGGAACCTCCTGTGTTTCAGTTTGTGCCCATTGTCTCTGATCCTGTCACTCGGCAGCACTGAAAAGAGCCTGGCCACATCCTCTTTGCACTCACCCTGCAGATATTTGTATACATTAAGAAGATCCCCCCTGAACCTTCTCTTCTCTAGGCTAAACAGTCCCAGCTCTCTCAGCCTTTCCTCATAGGACACATGCTCCAGCCCCTTAGTCATCTTTGTGGCCCTTCGTTGAACTCTCTCCAGTATGTCCATGTTTCTCTTGTCCTGGGGAGCCCAGAACTGGAGCCAGCACTCCAGATGTGGTCTAACCAGTACTGAGTAGAGGGGAAGGATCACCTCCCTCAACCTGCTGGCAATACCTTGTCTAATGCAGCCCTGGACACCATTAGCCTTCTTTTCTGCAAGGGCACATTGCTGGTTCCTGTTCAACTTGGTATCAGGTTGTTAGGACTCCCAGGTTCTTTTCTGCCAAGTTGCTTTCCAGCTGGGTGGCCCCCAGCATATGTTGGTGCATGGGGTTGTTCTCTCCCAGGTGCAGGACTTTGCATTTCTCCTTGTTGAACTTCATGAGGTTCCCATCAGCCCATTAATCCAGCCTGTCAAGGTGCCTCTGGATGGCAGCATGATTCTCTGTCGTATCAGCCACTCCTCCCAGTTTGGTGCCAAACTTGCTGAGGGTACACTCTGCCCCATCATCCAAATCATTAAGGAAGATGCTGAACAGGATTGGACCCAGTATTAACCCCTGTGGTACACTGCTAGTTACTGACCTAGACGTCATACAACTGATCACCACCCTGTGGGCCCAGCCGTTCAGCCAGTTTTCAATCCAGCTCACTATCTGCTCATCCAGCTCATATATCAACAGCTTGTCTATGGGGATCTAATGGCAGACAGTGTCAAAGGCCTTACTGAAGACCAGGCTGACAATATTCACTGCTCTCTCCTCATCAACCAGGCCAGTCCCTTCATCACAGAAGTTTATCAGGTTGGTCAAGCATGACTTCCCCTTGGTGAAGCCATGCTGACTACTTCTGATCAACTTCTTGTCATTCATATGCCTGAAAATCGTTTCCAGGATCAGTTGTTCTATCACCTTTCCAGGGTTCAAGGTGAGGCTGACTGGGCTGTGATTCCCTAGGTTCTCTTTCTTACCCTTTTTGAAGACAGAAGTGACATTTGCCTTCCTCCAATTCTCAAATACCTCATCCAGTCACCATGACTGTTCAAAGATTACTGAGAGTGGCTTCACAATGACATCAGCCAGCTCCCTCAGCACTAGAGGATGCATCCCATCAAGGCCCATGGACTTACGTATGTCCATTTTGCTTTATTTCCTGACCTGATCCTCTTCTACCAAGTGTACACCTTAGAATCATAGCATCACAGAATGGTTTGTGTTGGAAGGGACCTTTAAAGGTCATCTAGTCCAACCCACCTGCCATGGGCAGGGAAACCTTTAACTAGATCAGGTTGCTCAAAGCCCCATCCAACATGACCTTGAGTATTTCCAGGGATGGGGCATCTACCACCTCTCTGGGTAACCTGTGCCAGTGTTTCACCACCCTCATCAAAAAAAGTTTATTCTCTATATCTAGTCTGAATCTACCCTCTTTTAGTTTAAAACCGTTACCCTTTGTCCTATCACTCCAGATTTCCCCCTTGTTCTCTTGTGGGGGTCTTGTTAGCAAAGACTATCACAAGTTATGAAATGACCAATTTAAAACTTGCTGTTGCTAAATGAAGTCAGTACTGCCTTATTTTGATTTTAGCCTTTTTCTATTTATGAAAGGGACTCACCTGAATGATGGTCATATCTAAGCTAGACATCCTGGGAGATGTTTATAGTCATCGGAGAGAAATAGCTATTCTTAGGAAAGAGTTCTCTTTAATGCCACAGCTGAAGTGCGGACTTATGATTCAAGATTAGGACAAATATATTAGGATAGAGTAAGCTATGCCTACTGCTGATAAGGAGAGCTTGTGTGGAAAAAGCTATGGAACTTTAATGTATGAAGTTCTAGTTTATCCCATGGTGCACACCCAGTAGGTTTAGTCATTAATTCCCTGTGTGGTCAAAACTCCCTATCTAGTTATCTGCTTAGATGAGATAATGGATCAGTTTGAAATAGTGGAGGGCCAGAGACATGGTGATTGATTGAATTCCTAACTATTTTCACAATTAAGTATTTGACTAATTGTTACAGGAGCTTTCCAGGTAGGAATTTCAGACTATTTAAGATGTTTCCCTGGGCAGCTTCTGGTGTACATAGACTAATCTATATGCTTAAATGGCTTAATTAACATCCTGCATGGTTAAACTGGCCATTGCAGAGACCACTCAGGCTTGCAGAACTGACCTCCATACAAATATAAGACACTTTTCAGGGACAAGATGGTAAGATATCAGGGATAAGAATCTTCAGGACAGTAGAAACTCTCCCTGAAGATGCAGATATGGTTCTGTCAGACAGTTTCGTAGGTAATTAAGATAGAAGATATTTTGTATATTATTTAAAATAATATATAGCAATAGATCATGCAAGTGCTGGACTGGTCTCAGGACCATGGACCAGCTAGGTATAATAAATCGGCAAAAGAGTAGTTTTGGGAGTCTCACCTGAACCAGCTGAAGATGCTGTTGTAAAGACCTTTGCCTTGTCTGACATCCAGGCAGCAACCAACCATCTAGTTCAAAAGATTTGATTCCCTACACAAGCATTTCTGTATGCCAAGACTGCAAGGTTTAAGCATTGGTTAGATGAATCCCATGGCCATGGTAGATCAGGTTGGAGCCTGTCAGGATCACTACTTGAGTTCAGGATTTACGGCAGCAACAAAGCATCCATTACACTACCTAAAACACAGGAACCTCTGAATTGCCAGAAATTCTCTGAATGATGTCTTCTCAAATACATAGCCGTCAATCTTGGGTATGACGGTTTGACACATACTAGTCTGAAAGTCTAACTATTATTATAAAAATGACTGCAATACTGCTTTTGCTTGAGGGAGGGCATGTAGCATGTTTATGAGAGCTGAACTCTGAGTATCTGAGATCAGCTACCATACAATCTTCTTTGAGCCCGTGATGTGCATTAGGAAATCACTGGTAGAATCCAAGGACTGAAAGCAATATATTCAGAGCACTATATCATAACAACTTTTACCTCAGTGACTCCAAATCTAGATTGCCAGCTCTTTCCTGCAGCTAAATCAAGTGATGAAAGTTTTAGAAGAATCTGAGTAAACATGCAAATTTCAGAGCACTCAGAATGGTTGACCTTTAAACAGAAAGGAGTTCTCAATCATAGCAAAAGGAGAGCTAATGCCCTATATAATTCTGAATGATCATTAACAGTTAGAAAGACACTTGCACATATGTCAAGAAAAGAGCAGCTCAATAAAGAAAAAGTGCTACTAAAAATTTTTGGCTTATACACCTTGGTAGCCCTTGGAGACTTACCTTCCACATTAAGTTTTGACCTACAATGTGTCTCGGTTTAAAGGAAACTGCAATGAGAACTACTTCAGAGAATGACTTCTGTTTGGTATTTTTATGTATTATGATCTGCACATATCTTCATGGGCTGTGGGGCATTGCTAATGGCATAAGGATTTGCTTGAAATTTTCATCAATAGCTTGCTTCTCCCAGAGACAGATGGTTTCATGTAGAGATTGTACCAGAGAAATTCAACAGGATGAAGCAGTAAAAAAAAGTTTACCTGCCAGAAATAATAAAAATATCTTGATCTTAAAGGCATTCTGATAGAATAAAATCCAGTAACACGCAAATTGGTAAAGTGAATAAAAAGGCCTCAGGCATTAAATAATCATCATACTGGGACAACAGTTTATACCTGTGTTTAGAAACAGCACTAATAGTATGTTTAAAAGCACTTCCAGTAAAGGATATAAACTTTTGATATGCATCTAAGTTTTTCTTTTTGTGCCTAGATCAACTATCATATGTATAAGGGACCTTTACTGGTTCCCTTCTGTTCTATCCTCTCAAATTTTTGATGAAAGCAAGTGTCCTCATTTCAGCTGGGTTAGAGTTAATTTTGTTCCTGGTAGCTGGCATAGTGCTGTGTTTTGGATGTAACATGAGAATAATGTAATAACACACACTGATATTTTAGTTCTTGCTAAGCAGTGTTCATACTAAGTCAAGAACTTTTCAGTTTCCCATACTCTACCAGTGAGGAGGTGAACAAGAAGCTGTGAGGGAGCATAGCCAGGACAGCTGACCCCAACTGGCCAAAGGAATATTCCATACCATATGACGTCATGCTCAGTATATAAGCTGGGAGGAGTTGGCCCGGAGGGCAGTGATTGTTACTCGGGGACTGGCTGGCATCAGTTGACAGGTGGTGAGGGGTTGCATCACTTGTTTTTCCTAGGTTTTCTTCCTCTCTTTTTTGCAATTTTCCTTTTCTTCTTCTTCATCATCATAATCATAATTATTACTATATTATTATTATTATTATTATTTTATTTCAATTACTAAACTGTTCTTACCTTGACCCATGATTTTTCTTATCTTTGCCCTTCTGGGTCTTTCCCCCATCCCACCATGGGAGGGCCGTGAATGAGAGGCTATGCGGTGCTTGATTGCTGACTGGGGTTGAACCACAACAGCAAAGTATGTGTGAGAAGAAACAAGGGGTGGGATATACTGTGTTTTACCCCAGTATACCCCAGCACAGAGTTATAACATGGACAAAGACAACCAGTTGCAGGAATTTAGAAAAGCTGAGTTTACTGCAGCAATGATGGATACATCACAAAAAAATAGCACTAATTAAATATGATCTTAGTTAAATGTCTTGCACTGTTGTTCAATTAAGAGGCTGGTGTCACAGAACACGATCCAAAAAAATCTAGACTGCTAAGCAGGGAGCTACTTAAAGGCACTCTCAGCACAGAGCTGCCTGGACATAGGCAACAGAGAAAAGTTGGAGAAAAGATTGGGAGAATCTTAAAGCTATTTTCAAAATCCTCCCAGAGCAGTGTAAATGGTACATGTTGCCCAAAACTTTCTCATAAAGATAGTAAATAATGAACTTCCAGGAAAATAATAGAAAATTACCATGTTTTCTTTGAAAACATGACAGCTAGAGGCAGCAAGTTGGCTGTCTTTTGTCTCTTTAGGAAAACTTAGGAAGTGAGAGAAAAGTAATCACCCTTCTCATCCTGTCTGTGTTAAAACTAAACATCCCACAGCTTTAGGTGGTCTCCTCAGAGCTGTACTAGAGATTATGTTTGAGGATCTTACATGTCTTTATTGCTACATTACTTCTACTGTGCTGTAAAGAATTAAGTGTCTTTTTTCTGATCACTTTATTGTAACTGGGTGACATTCAGTGAGAACTAGTAAATTCTAGAACCTGAGTCCTCCTTTCAGGGCTTTTTAAATGTAGTTTATATGATTATTTCCCAGGAGACAAAAGAAAACCTTCAGACCACATGGAGGAGGTTGTGCCTTACTGCTTCAAGTATTAAACACCAGTGTGTTTAATAGCCATGTTTCATTCTTGTGTTCTCTTTCTTTTCTGTTACCCAGATTCTGTAGTTCCTCTTTGCATATAAGCAAATATAATTCTGGGATCTTTTTGTTTAATCATGCAGTCAGTTAATTTTTCATGTAAACGGGTAGGTAACAGCTGAGTGGTTTTCACTGCTGGAATTGGGTATTTGCATTGATGGTCTTACATGAAAGACATCTTTCAGAAGATTTGATACTTTAAAGCCTTGAGGGATCTAGGTCCTTCTCTTGAATTGATCCTAACTGTAGTTACAGGCTTAACTAACTCTGAGAATTTGAGCCTAAGCCCTCAAGACTGTCAGGGCTTAATCTGTACCCCTCTCCTGGGCATTTTATGTTGCCTAGTTTAACCACTGACTATTGAATACGGTGAGGTTTATGCATGCACTTTAAAGTTGCTCTTTTACCATTTATGAGCCTACAGATTTTATTTGGAAAACTAGAAGCTGACAAAACACATAAAAGTTGAGCTCTGCAACATACTGTTAATCAGTTTCTTTAGATATTGTATGACAGCACTAGATCTTAGTCCTGTGTGTGAAAGAGAAAGTCTTCAGAAGAATAGACTGTATGTATAAATAACTATCGAAGAAAAGAACTACTGGTGTTTCTAAGGAAAGTTAATGAAAATGCCCAACAATAAGATCAAAGGGTAAAAAATTGGTAATTTTAAAGTTATGGGTATTTATTTAGAAATCTGAAATCAAATCACTAATTGTAAAACTCTTTAGTATCTATTCTAAAAGGTAAAATCCCAAAACTCAAAACAAAAGAAAAATCTCAGCTTACCAAAGGCAAAAATAACTGGGAAAAATACATTTTTTTATTTCCTAAAAATTTATTCTAAACTGTCAAGCAGGTTAAATTAGAACTGTATTTTGAAATTGCTAATAATGTTTTATGTAACCCTATCCTAGTCTTCTTTATATAATGAAGGTATTTAACTTAATCCTCAAGCTTCCACAGTACAATTTTTATAGTTCAGTATTCCTAAACTAGGTTAAGTGTGAATTACTAAAATAAACAAACAAATAATATTATCTCTTGCTTGCATGGTGTTGTACAACTGATCTTGTTGCATCATTTCTTCCTAGCCAAACTGTTCTTTTTCTTCGTTCAGCTACTGAGATTGTCTTAAATATCATTACCCATTTCCTTTTAGAGGCTTCTGTGAACTAAATTTTCACTGTATCTGCAAAACTCCCAGGGTAAATTAAATGTGAATCTTCAATCTTAGGCATATCTCTCAATTACATGCACCTGTGCTGGATCAATTAGCTTGCCTAAGTCTTAGCAACAATAAATGGCCCACAAGTGTTCTCCATTAATTAAAATACTATCAGCCTTTTCCAAGTGCACTTCTAATGTATTCTGTCTACCACAGCTTTGAGGGCAGCTACTCTTGGATGGACCTCTGGGTGTTAATTTGCCTTTTAAGCTTCCTGTCCCTCCCTGCATACTACTGCTGGATTTTTTTATTTTATTTTTTTTTATGAAGATACAGCTTTTGTTTTATTAGTTCCTGTGAAGACTGTATGCTGTTAAACACAATCAAATCTTGTACTGTAGCATTTCTTATTTTAAATGAAAGGTTATTATTGCTGCTGGTGTTTAATTTTGGTTGTAAAGCCAGATTGGACTTCTCTTTAATGGCTTTATTTGACGTCAGTCTATCCAGAAAATAATTTCCTTGCATGGATGTAATGCATAGGCTATTGTAGAATAGTAATTCTTTTAGGTGTTAGAAAAGCATGTTTAAATCATACTTATGTGCTCATGACCTTTCTAATACAATGATTTAAGAGAGTTTTGCAGATTAAGTACTTTATTCTTCTCTCCCTGAAAACTCTCTGCTTAAAAAGCACCCTGGCCACTCTCAATGATTTTGTTTAATGATGCAATTCAACTTTTTTGGAAAGACCATTTTTAAAAAGCCATACTGCTAAGTATGGCTTTATAAATTATTTATAGAGAATTGCTGGGACAATATCTTGCTTGGTGAGCTGCTGGTGTCAGTATCACTAAATTATCCATGGAAATTAAGTCAACAAAGTTTATTCTTTTCTTTTTCTTTTCCAGCATCAAACTTCAGTATAAATTCATGCCAGAAGCTGTTTTAGAATTTTATGCAGAAATATTTTTCATTGCCTCACTGAGTATTTCAAAGAGGTAGAAAAATCTTCCATTACTACCCTGCTTCTATTCCTAATTAGCAATTTTAAAGCAGTCAGTTGTGTAGTGTGTAAAAGTATTTGGTACACATTCTTATAATATACCATCAGCCTAGAGTTATGAAAAATTGAGCAGAATTATGGAAATAATTACATAATAACTACATTAATAAAGTCAACCTACATGTAAATAAGTATTAACAGGAATAATAAAATGGAAGCATAAACTTTTTTATTCTATTTTAAAATATGTCTTTTAGTTGTCATTTTATTGACCTGTTTCATGATCATTCCCAGAGATTTCAATCCAACGTGTTATTGACATCAAGGGGAAATTCAGTGGGAGCATCTTGCATAGAGTTTTCCTGAAATCCCTCCCTATCTGTTGCCATGACAACGCAACCATTCTTCCTGGAGAGGATGTTTTCTCTGTTGTTCTGTTCCCAGAAAAATAATTTCACAGCTTTATTTTTGCAAGTAGGGGTGTGTGGAGTATGATACAAAACCAAAACCAGAAAACAACCCAAATCCCAATACATTCTATGTGGACTTTGTGGGTCATCAATGAACAAAGGAAGGAAGACCTGGGATTTGAAGCTTGTAGTCACTTTCTATAATAGTTTTAGTTTCTGCGTGTATTGCCATTAGTATGGTATGTTCTAACTATGTGTGCAAAAGACACAAAATGTAGTTTTCCCCTTTTTGTAACTTTTGAAAGAAAGTAGTTTTCATGCTTTTTTTAATGAACCATAATTTTTGGAGTGTACTTGTGTGTAAAAGACATGGTCTGAATGCTGCCTGAGTCAAGTGTCTTAGGCTAGTTAGCATATGCAAAGCCTCCCTGGACCTCGCTGCTAGCCACCTAACTTCAGTATAAGTCCTCCTGGGAACAGAAATTATGTTGAGAAGCATTTCTTTGCCTGATCAAGACATAGCTAGCACAAACCAATAGAATTATATTTCTCTTAACATGCAATTAGATTACAAAGGTTGCTAGGATTAAAAAAAAAAAAAGTTTCCATTATTTTAGCATAAAAAGTGACAATAACACATATCAGGGAGCACAGAATACTTTTCAAGAATAGAATCACAGGTTCTACTCTTTATTTTTTTGCTGCTGAGGCATTTTAGTGTAACTAGACATTTACCTGAAAATAGAAAGAACCCTACATAAAGGGAATGAGATTTGGAAATCTGTACTAGCAAGTAACACAAAGGTAGTGTTATGTGGAGGCAATCTAATTTTTAAAGATGGACTGATATTCCTTTCAAGCATATGAAATGTAAATTTACTGTCAGTTTTGTATCCTACCCTGACAAGCATTTGTATTTTTTCTCCACTGATCCTTTTACTTACATTTTATAGCTGAATCAGAAATAAAGAAATGTATCATGCCTTTTTCCCTGTAGTTAAGTATCTAAAATCAGCAGTTTCCTTATAGATGATTAAGTCTCATAAGAAGAATACTAGTAATACATCATAAGGAAGTTTCAGGAAGAACAAGGAAAGTGCAATAATATTTTTGAAATAGAAAACCAGAGCATTATCATTTACCTAATGTAAAACAGGGAAAAGATAAGCAGTAATAAAAAATCAGGAGTCTACTGAATTATATGAATTGGTATTTTCATTTATATCTGTTGCAATAAAATCTATCTTCCTGCATCAAAATCTGTTCCAGCTTTTATCTTGCCTATGTGTATGCACCAAAGTAAATTTGATATAATTTTAAAATATACATCCTAACAAACACAATTTTTTTCTCAAAAAATTAAGCTATGAAACCCCTTACTTAATACATCTCTTGAGAGTAAATTTGTAAAATATATTCCAAATTTACAGAATAAACACTATCTGCAGATAGCTAAGAGAATATATTTGACATGGCCAACTTTAAAAGGAAAACAGTGCTAAAATATCAGTTCCATAAATACTTAGCAGACTGTCAAATTGTATGTGGTCCTGTGACTAAAGAAAAAGCTTGAAAATTTCAGGTATTCTGAAATCTTAGATGGACTCGGAATGAACATCAAAACTTGTACACAGAATTTACCTGTGAATAGTAGGACATTTCTGAATAAATAAAGACAAGAAGTACGGAATTTGTCTGAATCTTATTTTAATGGTGTTCCACAACCTCTTTTATCACTTGGGAAGTGTTCAGTACTAACAGAAAACATAATTAATTAAATTATTTAGAGAAATTTACGTTATATCCTATTCTAGTTTTATTCTATTCTTACTGAACTCTTAAAGAAAATCTAGAATGTAACAGCAGATCATAAAGTGGTTATTTTACAAATAACAGAATATATTAAAACATAATATGGCCTTATGTTTGTCTTTAAACAAACTTTTTAAGTTTTTGTATGTTGAATTTGTTACTTTGTTTAGAGTACAACAGAGCACCGATGACAGCATACTAGCAAAGAAAATAAAGAAATCCTACTAAATTGTATAGTCAACCAGACTGCCATAGTATTTTTTTAAATAAACCTGCAAGTGTTTTACCCAAATTCTGTTTTCAGCACTTCAAAAGATACAGTTCTGTCCACTTTCCTTAGAAGGTAATTGCTCTATATCTCCTTAACAGTTATTGTGATAGAATGGGAAAATGCTAAACATAATGACTGTATTTGCTTATGTATTTGTGTCCTCTTCCTCCGCAGCACAAATAAGATCATTATATTCAGCTCATCTCTGCCTGCTTCTTTGACAGGAGGAGGTACTTTGGAAGGCTTCTATAGATTGTAAAAAAGGAACTTTTAATTTAAAAATTTCTTATAGGATTTTTGTCACTGAAAATTTTATTTAATAGCTTAGCTTCCTGTTTATTGTTCTGAAACAAGGTTTCCCAGCAATTACAGACAGAAGATTTGTGATATGTCCGTCATTTTAAAATCATGCACAATTCTGCTCAGATCACAAATCATCTCTGCATATATACTGTCTCCAGAGCACGGTACATTAGCATGCCAACCACTAACAATAATATTCACCACCACTGTTTTCTCTTCAGTTAATAGTTTCTGGTCTTTATATCATGAAGATATGTGTCATTGTGCATATGTGACCAGGATGTCATTAATATAGCTTGTACTGTTCACTAATTTAAAAAAAAAAAAAAAAAAAAAAAAAAAAGGAAAAACAACCAAACCCACAAAACTGGCATGAAAGCAGAGATTTTAATATAACATTTTAGTATAAAGACAGTAAAATTCACATTTAATTTCTTCCCTTGATATTGGCAATTTAAAAGCATTTTTTTTTGGTGAAAAAGGACATCTTTCAAACTTTCTACAAGTAGCCATGGCATACACTTTAATTCTTACTGCAAGGGAAAACAAGTTTTACTTTTCTAAAAAGCTTTTCTACTGAAATATTGTAGATTTCTCCACAAATGCATATGCGTCTTTCAGGAATGTGGCAAAGCATCTAGACAAACTCTGTAATGAACACAGGTGTGGATGTTCCCTGAGATTTGATTTGCATAGAGCAGAACAAGTAGATATCAAGAACGAAAAAAGTGGACTGCCTGGCAGCATGTGGTGGCTAAAGGAAAGCTAAAACTTTCACTATAGCAGCTTTGGCATGCTTAATGATTTGGGCTGGCGGAAGGTAAAATGTTTATAAGCTATACTTGACAGACTTTAATGTTTTGTCCCCCAGCATAAGGTCTATCTAGACTGAGAGACAGGCTCCTTTACAGCTTATGACTTTCCTATGGAAGCTGGAATATTAGAAGAATATTATTTTCCAGTTCATCACCATGATGTGGGATGTACTTGTGAACCTGGGTTCCTGAAAGGACTTATGTCTCTCTAGTTCAGGTGTACCCATAGTAACCTCTCTTTCAAGCTCTGCTCTTATAATTTACTCAGTCTCTTTTCCTGGAGGGGAAATTTTAGATGCTTGTTTACATACTTGCCTGAGCAACTAACCAGAAAATTCCCTTTCCAAGGCTCCAGTTTAGAATTACTTCCATTCAAGGATGTCACCTGCTTTTCCGAAATACATTACTTGCTACACCAAAGTAATTTAATTCCTTTTGCAATTAATTACTTCCAAATAACAGGATCTTACAATTTGGTGATTTTGGTTTGGTTTGGTTTTAATCTAAAAATCATTCTGAATTTCCACTTACATTCTACATCAAGTGTTATGAAAACTTCATTAGCCACTGATCTAATAAGTTTATCTTGACTGTCTACACTGTAATTTCCTTTCCACAGGGTAACTCATTTTTTAAGGACTATAAGCTCTTCATTCTTTTTCTGCATTTCAAGATACCTGTGCAACACTTATATAAGAAAGGTTTCATATAAATAGTCTTAGTATGAGTGTAACTGCTATCAACTGAGGCCTAAAAGAGAAAAGCAGCCAACTGGAGAAATATGAAAGTCCAAAAGGGAAATAGCCTTCCAAAGATCCAGTGGAGAAGAAGTAGAGTTGAGCAGTGGGTCAGGGTGTGAGAGGTTTAAACCATATATTATATGTAATCATATTTGGGAACTATTTCTGTTAAAATGTAGTTGCACCATAAAGTTGAGTGAAGTCCATATAAAAAAATTAAGTTAAAGAGTATGGTAAATGAGTTATGACAAAAAATACCTGAGGTAAGTTGTTCATTCTAATAATATAGTTGCTAGTAGACTGAAGGTTCAGAAGGCCAAAATGGAAAGGCAAGAAGACTTCATAGAAACATCCTGGACATCACAGTCTCCATACGTGTATAGTCCTCGGTAGCGTGATACTCCTGCTAAAGAGTAAGAGACGGCTGGCTTCCTAGGAGAGGGGAGCAACTACAAATATGTCCAACAGAAGGAGAAGTAGGCAAGACACCTAGTGGATAGGTGCACCTTGCAGTCTCACTAGAAGGAAGAAACAGCTATTTTAGGGTGCCTGTAGCATTAGTACTATTTGTGGTTGCTACTGAACAGTCTTTACTGGGGTAGATGATAGAAAATATAAATGAGATGGATCAAAAATTAGTAACAGACTGCTGTTTTACCATTTCTTTCAGTAAGAAATGTAAGGGGAGGACTTAAATATATTAATGTTGTGCTTTGGAGAACACATAATTAGTTTTTGTATGTTCATCTTATTTTCTTTCTGCTTCTCCTTCTTTTCCTTTAATAAGGTATATTTTGGTTAATACTTTTTATTCAAGCTCTTTGAATGGTGAAATGTGGCTCACAAACTTGATATAGTATTTATTGACAACTCAGAAATTGAACCTGGTCCTCCCTGTTGTCAAGCAAAGCATGGCAGAAAACCTGTAGAAGTAAAAATAAAATTCCTGAAGTCAATAAAGCTGACAGTCACTATGAAGATTATAGAAAAACATCTATGCTAGGTAGATATCCATGGACGTATTCCTCTTATTGACACTGGGATTTTCACATACATTAGCTTCTTCTCTTAAAATGGAAGTGCCACTCACCTATTTGATTTTTATGTTAATTACACAATATCAAATACATTAACAAAATTTTTAATGTTGTTTAATAACTTGAGAAGGCAGCAATCTTGCTTAACTCCCAAAATACTAGGCATTATCAGTTTCAGTACCAGTATTCAGACAAGTGGCTACTAAAGAGATAGCTAAGTCATTCCTAAGCTAAAGCTACAACATTAAGTTCATTTGAGGTAGCCTGCTGTTGTGGTTTAACCCCAGCAGGTAACTAAGCACCACACAGACATTCACTCACTCCCCGCTGGTGGGACTGGGGAGAGAACTGGAAGGGTAAAAGCGAGAAAACTCATGCATTGAGATAAAGACAGTTTAATAAGTAAAGCAAAAGCTGCATGCACAAGCAAAGCAAAACAAGGAATTCATTCACTACTTCCCATCAGGAGGCAGGTGTTCAGCCATCTCCAGGAAAGCAGGGCTCCATCACATGTAACAGTTACTTGGAAAGACAAATGCCATCACTTCAAACATTCCCCCTTCTTTCTTCTTCCCCCAGCTTTATATGTTGAGCATGATGTCATATGGTATGGAATATCCCTTTGGCCAGTTGGGGTCAGCTGTCCCAGCTTTGTCCCCTCCCAACTTCTTGTGTCCCCCAGCCTACTCACTGGTGGGGTGGGGTGGGGTGAGAAGCAGAAAAGTCCTTGACTCTGTGTAAGCGCTGCTCAGCAATAGCTAAAACATCCCTGTCTTATCAACACTGTTTTCAGCATAAATCCAAAACATAGCCCCATACTAGCTATTATGAAAAAATTTAACTCTACCCCAGCCAAAACCAGCCCACTTACTCATGTTATACATCTGATCACAGAGTCACATGAAACACTATAGTACAATCCCAGAAGATAGAGCTTGTTTCAGTCCAAATGCAGATGACAGTAAATTAGGTGCAGATAGTATTGTTTATTAAAATTAAGTACGCAATTGAAACACAAAGCTGAGACATCTATTAGACAGGAAAGTTTGGTATGTTTGAATATCAGTACTGTTCTGTACTCACTTAAGTTCTTGGTTTCTTGCTAAATAACTTCCTATAAATTCACAGTCTTACTGTGATCTCATGTCAGAGTTAGAAAGAACTAATTCAGGAATAATGTTCATAAAAACGGGGAAAATATAAACCACAAATGCTCTATAGTTATATGTAGTTGCAAATCTTGTGTGTTTGATCAGTTTCAGGGAACTAGTATGGCATTAAAAAAATAAAAAAGAAAGAAAAAGGTGGTTTTCTTGTCTCAGATGATTAATGTTGTAGACTGGAGGTTGCTTGCTAATAGATGTTTTATCTGAGCTACCAAACTGCTTCAGCAGCCTATTGGGAGAAAAAAATTCCTCTAGCCTTTTTTCAGACTTGTTAGCATCACATGGTGAGAGGATAAGAGATACAGAAACTGTTCTTTTTCATCATATCAGGAGGGTTCATAACATGGCCAAATCCTATTCAAGATTTTTCTGGCTGGTCAGAATGAAGCAATTTGCCTTCTGAGGATATATTGGCATCAGCCAGTTGCATTTGAGTAGCTTCTTCTGGCAAAAACAAATAAATTAAAAACCTATTCTAACATGTTAGAGCTCAGAACTGCTTCAGGAAAAAAAAAAGAAATGTTTAGCTAAATATATCATAAGGTCCAGGTAATTTTAGACAGGCAAGAAAGTAAGATTGGTCTTGACCATGAGAAAATGAAGAAATGCGAAAAAATCCCAAAATAACAGGAAGATATTATTCATATATTCATAGATGAAGGCTGAATATTATTCTACACAGCAGTGCTCTTTTTTATTTTTGTACCTGTAGTTTAATTTTCAATAACACCTTAAAGACAAAATTTGGATTAAACTGCTTCATGTGTAAAATTGTAACAATACAGTTTGTTCCTTGTCTTGACCTGCCTCATAACCTAAATTTGAATTGGAGTTGTATTTGATGGACAAAGTAAAATGAATGAGCAGCACAGTTTTGAGCAAGATTTAATGTTCTCTTCATTTTTCCTGGACAGGCAGATGCTTATAACAACATAATCTGTTATGATTTGTTGTAGCAAAACTAGAGGCTTAACTGATGTGATATTAAAGCAAAGATGACCATTATTTTTTAGGAAAGGAAATAGAAACCCTTTAATGATTGAGCTGACAATCTTCACAGTCATTAGGGACACTGATAGGAACATTTTCACATGGTATATAGATACTAGCTGTCATAAATTAATATTACCTAATGTCAAATTCCCACTCACCATACTAAAAATACAGCCTTTGTTGAGACTATATATACCCTTCACACAAATAAAGGATTCTATTCTTATGATATGCCTAATTTAAAGGAATAAACCACTGTTTATACTCTCTGATACCCTTCTTTTCAGAGGTAGGAGGTATAAACAATATTTATAAGCGCACCACGGCCACATAGACTGACAAGCCCTCAGGGACGAGGACCTGGAAGAGCACTACATCTTCTGCTCTGGGAGCGCAATCCTCCCAGGACAGGGAACAGATCACAGTTCGCTGGGAAGTACTGTGCAAGGAGAGAGGATGGTATGGTCCTCTCTGATTAAACCTTTATGTGAGGCAATGCTAGGTTGTGCGATAAAAGCTCATGAACTTATCTGCATGCTCACAAAGGATTTCAGAGAGCCAATGGCAGGAGGGGGTGCCCAATTAATGCCCTCACCTGACTCCTTACAGGCCCATTATCATAGGAGAGCTATGATCAATCAAAGGCCCATCACCATAAGCCCAGAGGAGCACAAGGATGCACAATGGCAGGCAGGATCCCATATTAAGGACTCATTAAGGATGAACAAACATCTTGTCCAGACCCTTCCCAGAGCTGTCCCATGAGAGCCATCAGCCCCATTGTCCAGATGTGAAACACATCAAGATGAGTCATCAGGAGCAACTCTCTGGATCACCTTTCAGACTAAGGGGTCCAGATGGCCTAGGAGTGTGGGACACATTATAGGATGCAGAGGAAGAGAAGTTCATGATTGCACAGAACTTATTATGGAATGTCCAGGGGAAGAATCAAAAGCAGGAAAAGGAAGGGGTTTAGGTGATTTGGGGAAGAACAAGTGAGGGAAAATGAAGAGCTAATGGGAAAAAAAAGCCAGTTGATTTTAAATATTTTTCTGATCAGTATGCTTGTCTGGCTATTGGGACCTGGGAAATCAGTAACTGGGGAGACTGGAATCCAAGGACAGCTACTGGGCAAACTGAGGGTCTGAACTCAGTAGCTGGAGGGATCCACCTTGTGTATACATACATATATTTTCACTATTGGATCTCCATCCTGCTCAGCCAAAGAGGGGGGTAGGATGAGGTTGTTGGTGCTGTCAGAGATTGTGTGAGTGATGTGTATGTCCATCTGTGATCAGTGCCACCACCGTGTATATCTGTAAATATGTGGTGTATATGTGCCCTGTGTACCGGTACTTGCTGGAAATACATCTTCAGCCTCACTAGTGGTTGGACCTGGGGACATGGGGTGGCAGCATCTCTCAGGATGTTGTATATTGCATGTTATATATTTTCCTCTAATGTAACATGCTTAAAAAATATATTTTAAAGTCTTATGGATATGCATATCTTGAAAATATTTTAACTACATGTTGTTATTGAACATAAAATATGTTTACTAAAGCACTCAGTATTTATAAATCTATGGCAACTTCTCAGAATCATGAAAAGAGCTCATGATCTAAATACTGCAGTATTTTTTTTTTCTTTTTCTAAAGGGTTAGTATTGTATCAATCCCTGCATGTTCCCTCTGAGTTTTAGTTTCATTCCAAAGGAAAGTCCACCAACAGGGATTTTTTCTGCTCTCCTTATATATGTCTTTATGTTTGCTTGTTTTTCAATTAGTCCTGAAGATTTTATTGGGAACAGAGACATAAAGAAGATAAGCACTGAGAAGAGGTTTTGAAGTTCTACGAACAACCTTATTTTCTGTTCATAAATATTTTCAAGGTTTTAATATGCTCCTGACTTTATATGTGCATCTTAGTTTAAGAGAATTTTTAGGATCCTACAAATATTTTTCACAGTGTAGTTTTTTAATGTTGTTGTCCCAAAAGCTTGGGGTTTGTTACCTGGTGTGCATCGCCCAATTTACACTCAGAGTCGAGGTATTTTCCTTTATTACATAAATGCGTAGATACAGGTGCCAGGAACAAATTTGCACACTGTTGGTAGAAACTGAAAGTTATTTATACACAAGATATTAATAATCTAATACATATTCATTGCCATTCTGTTAAATGATTGGTTAAAATTCTTTGCCTACCATGTCTTCGACTATGCATGCCCACTATGATTTTTGAGACTAACTTCTTTAACCTTTTGAGTCAGTGGGTTTCTTGAGTGGGTGGTCTTTGAGTCTGTGGTCATGATCTCCTTTGCTGGAATTACCTTTCCCCTAGTTTTACTTAAACTTGGCACCACTAAATAGTCCTTCATGGACTGTTAACAAGGCAGACTGTCATTCATTTGGGGTTTTTTGTTCTAAGACAGATATCCTGTTTCATTATGACATAGTATTGTTAAGATAAAACAAGCTAAGTTAATCTTTATTGATATCAATGTCTTTGTATCTGAACAACTAATATCAATTTAAATGTTCAGAGTAGGTCTGAATATTTCTTTTTTTCCTCTTAGGAAAAAGGACAGAAAGGGACACCCGGTATCTTTGCCATATGTCCTGGTTTCAGCTGGGATAGAGTTACTTTTCTTCACTGTAGCTAGTATGGGGCTACCTTTTGGATGTGTGCTTAAAACAGTGTTGATAATGTGGAGACGTTTTAGTAGTTGCTAAGTAGTGCTTACACTAGTGAAGGACTTCTTCGCCCATGCTCTGCAGGGTGCACAAGGAGTTGGGAGGGGACACAGCAGGGACAGCTTACCCCAACTGGCCAAAGGGATATTCCACACCATATGACGTCATGCTCAGCAATAAAAAGCTGGGGTAAGAAGAAGGAAGGGGGGGACATTTGGAGTGATGTCGTTTGTCTTTCCAAGTAACCTCTATGCATGACGGAGCCCTGCTTTCCTGGCGATGGCTGAATACCTGCCTGCCCATGGGAAGGAGTGAATGAATTCCTTGTTTTGCTTTGCTTGTGCAAGCAGCTTTTACTTTACCTATTAAACTGTCTTTATCTCAATCCATGAGTTTTCTCACTTTTATTCTTCCAGTTCTCTCCCCAGTCCCACCAGGGGGGAGTGAGTGACTGGCTGTGTGGTGCTTAGTTGCTGACTGGGGCTAAACCATGACACTATACTAGGTAAAAGGCATGCTTTATAGATAATGTTTCCTTTCAATATTAATTAATAACAAGACAGTTTCACTGAGAGTTTGTTCTCTAAGAAAGATAAATTCCTAAACATTAAACAATGTCCTAACCTCAAAATATGTTATTAAAAGAGATGAAGGAGGTAAAGTAAGAAAATAAATACAGAAAAAATGATAATAATGATTGAAATAATGGACTTGCTTTTTGGTTTTTGTTTGTTTGTTTGTTTGTTTGTTTGTTTGTTTGTTTTTTGTAGTTGAAACCTGGATTATTTTTTTTTAATATTTGGGAACTCTCATCATATAACAGATAACGGAACAGAATAAGCAAACTATAACAAAAAACCTTCTGGCTCCCACATCAATGGCTTAAAATGCAGTGTCAGCAGTTTTCCTTAGGTTTGGTCCTAGATACAGGTCTCAGTTTCCAAAGATATTATTTGTGAGAAGAATTAATGGAGCTGGTCTGCTACAGATTTCTCCCATGCAACTCTTCTCATTTCCTAAACTGAATGACTGTTTCTCCTTCAGTCATATGTGTTAGGACATAACAATCCCTAAAACACAGCAATAGGAGGCTATTCTGATCCATGCTATAGACAGCAGACAGTATATGTCATCAGCTGATTCTGGTATGGGTGTGGGCTAGCTAGGGGTAAATTCATGTTGCTGGTTGGAGAGTAACAGAGCAAACAGAATAGATAATTTCTAATTTCACACCGCTGTCTTAGTAAAGTGGTAGTTTGGTCTTTCTTTTACAAAGAGTGCAGTTTCACAAATTTTATAAAGTGTTCATTCTCTCTCATACTTCTTTATCAGCTTAGGATAAAATTGACTAATACGTTCAAAAGCCTTTGGAGATAGGAGACAGACGGATGAACAGAATGTAACTGAGAAAGTCTCACTTCCTTAAGAAACCAAGCTAAAATTGTCTATTCATTACAGTAGCTAACATCATTCATTGTGTGCTTTGAAGAATCAAAGTTAAATTCACAAAGTTCAAGAAACCTCACTATTTCTGCAATTAGTTTTGGGTTATAGCTACGCAATTAGTTTGAGACATAAAAGTTAAGGACATCGTCCCAAGCCTCCCATATAGTTCATGGGAGGATTTAGTTGCTAGAATAGGATTTAAAACAATCAGCATACTGATCCCTTAACTGCCCAGACTTGCTCCTACGAAACAACTGAGAACAAGGATATGTTTTAAATCATTGTCCATATAAAAATCTCTCTATATTTCTTTTTCTGTGGACAAGTAGGCATTTCTTTAAATACAAACAACACAACACTAGAATACTTTCTCTGGAATGTGTTTTAACCCTGCTTCTTTCAAAAACCAGGCAGAGGGTTGCGTATTACTTCATTGGTTTCCTAGTGAAAAAAACTGTGTTTTGTTTTGTTTGCTTGTTTTCTTTTCTCTCTGTGCCTGGTGGCTAAAGAACTCATGCCAGATACAGAAGATACAGATTAATTTATTTTCTTCACCTGAAAGGATTTGCATTGTCACTATGAATTCCTGTTAAAGTTCTGAAAATAACAGCCATGAAGAAAGGCATTTCTTATTTGTTTGCTTTCATAAAAAGATTAATGACCCAGTGGCCCTTTCTGTTTTCTACAGTCATTTTACTAACATATCTATAGGTATGCTGCAAGTTCTCCCTAAGGACAGTTATAGCTTCAGATTTTACATGCAAGATTATACACCAGATCTTTATCCTTTTGCAGAGGATTTTTATACTGGATTCCAGAGGAAGCTTGTGGAAACACCGTCTAATAATTTTGACACTGTTGGCAAATTTCAAGAAAACTTGGCAAAAGTTCAAACATTTCAAAAAAAGTCTGGCTTCTCACAAGCTTTGTGGAAACAGAAGATGGACTAGGGGACAAAATCTATGTTTGTGCACTGAAGGAAAGCCTGCAGTCTGACTTCAGTCACATTTCTGTGTATCGGAGAATCCTTACAACAGAGACCTGTAAAAAGTCTGCCTTTTTACATTGCTGTATTGGATGTAGTTGTCCAGATTTTGGCAACAGTGGGGCTAAAAGGGTTGTCTCTGTGAGGAGAGGTCAAGGGCTACCCTATGATGGATGCAGCTGGTTCCAATGGACCTGCCACAGGACACAGCTGAGCCTCTTAGCCAAGGTAGTGGCACCTCTGGGAAAATGTATTTATGAAAGAGAAAAAAAAATTGCTGAACAGAGAGAGGGGAAAGCAACAAAAAAAGAGCAAGAAACAGCAGTGTGAACACCAAGATGAGAGAAGGATGGGGGAGGAGGTGGTCCAGATACTGGAGTGGAGATTCCACTGCAGCCTGTGGAGAGACCACAGTGGAGCAGGTGGATATTCCCTGAGGTAACTTCAGCCTGTGGAGGACCCACACTGGAACAGATTTTCCTGACAGGAACTGCAGCCCATGGAAAGGATTCACAGTGGAGCAGGGGAGAAGTGTGAGGATGAAGGAGCAGCAGAGAGGAGCCATTATGAATTGACTTCAACTCCCCATTCCCTAATCCCCCTGTGTCACTTGGGGGAGGAGTAGGTAGAGTGGAAACCGAAGGAATGAAGCTGAGCCTGGGAAAAAAGAGGTGGAGTGGGGACAAGGTGTTTTAGCTTTTGCCTTTGATTCTCACCATCCTACTCTACTTTTAATTGACAAGAAGTTAAATTATTTTTCCTCGAGTCAAGTGTCTTTTGCCCATGATGGTAGTTTGTAAGTGATCTCCCTGTTTTTATCTTGACCCACAAGCTATTCCTGAGCAGGGAGACTAAGAGAGTGGCTGGGTGGGTGTCTGGCAGCAGGCCAAAGTCAACCTGTGATGGTCATTGGTAAGTGATCTCACTGTTCTTACCTTGGCTGACAATTATTCTTGTTCCCATTTGTCTTATTTTCTCCCCTCAACCCACTGAGAGGAAAGAACAAGTGAGAAGTTGGGTAGGCATTTGGCTGTTAGCCAAAGCGAACCCACCATGATTGCATTGCCATCGGAGGATTTTTTTACCTCAGTTTGAGGCATCCTACAGCAGAATAAAATTTGGACACAAGTACATTTTGTTCTTCCTTCAAGGAAGGGTAATGTTTAGAAATTAGATCATGCTCCTAAGGAGTAGCCAATATTACCTCAATTACAACTCTTTCCTTACACATAATTTGAGACAATGAGTTAGTGAATTAGTTTTCACAGATCTTATTTATACATTCTACTATACCTATGTATATACACTATATATGCATACACATGGTCTTGTTGAAACAAGACCATTCCTGACTTTTTTGCAGTTAGTGAGGAATTCATCTTCTCTGCAGGCTGCACAACACTACTGGTGCATATATATCTCTGTGTGTGCCAGTAACATTATATTTGACTAATAGACACACACACATACACGTGCACACATGCATGTACATGTGTAAGTGTATGTGCATATATATATTTATGAATTAATGTGTGTTATAAGAAAGAACTAAGAGAGAACATAATGAGAATTAAATATTCTCATAACTTAATTCTCTAATCCCCTCTGAGCTATGTAATCACCTGTGTTAGTCCTTTTTTCTTTCCTTGTTTTTTAGTTAGTTTTTACTACCACTATTTTTAGTACTTGTTTTTTCAGAAAAATTCATAACGTAAAATACATCATGCACAGCTTCTGTAGTGAGCTGAAATGGTCTTACTGTTCAGAGTAAAGGCATAGCAGTTCAGCATTTGTAAATATGTCTTACTAAAGAGTTACTCCTAAAATAAAATGAGCCTGTGATCCTTACAACACTGTAGCAGACAGGGCAATCCAGTTTTAATGACAATTTCTTACAGAGTTTGGTTAAAAATAATGATGAGTTTCAGCTAGCCCACAGATATTAATAATTGTTTTGCACAAAAGCATTTTGCTTATGAGGATCACCTGTCCCAATATTATAAGGTTCTAAATGGATACAGTTAAAAGCTAGGAAGTGTCAGTGTTGTGAATATACTTCTCCATTTTAAAACTTAAATATTGAACTAGAAATAAAATGTAAATGTGTTCCTGTTCTCTTACTAAATGGAAATGCAGTAAAGCTCTGAAACTATGACTGAAGTCAGCCTAAAACAAACAATTTGGCAATGTATTTACAGATGCTGCAGTTTCCATCCAAAAATTTCCCAGAACAAAAAGATGTGTTTCAGGCTATTTAGTCTGAACTAAAATCAGAGATAGGCAAAGAATTGTGAGACTATCATCAGAAGAGGTAAGACTGGATACACTGATATATCATGTTGAGCAATCCCTTGCTCATTTCAGCAGCCAAGATTTTTTTGGTATCAAAAGATTAGCTAACCATATCATTTGTCAATCTTAGATTGTTCACTAAAGTCCAAGGTAAAATAATAGTAATATTAAAAGAATAGAATAGCTAATAGCATGATAAAATAATAAAATAATAGTGCAATGTGTAACAAAAGAGAAGTGATTAGTTAAACCCAGTTAAGACCAAAAATACCAGAATTTTTCTCCTTAGGAATAGAAGAGGTGAAATGGAGAAAGTGTCATGTTTCCTTCACAATGATTCATGCAAGAATGACACTTAGTAAACTGTACAATTGATGGCTCTTTCAGAACTCCATCCATTGCACTATAATCCATTTGGATGGGGGGGGAGGAAAAAAACACATGGGCATGTATTCCCACCCTTTTTCTGGCTTAGAAAGCAACCATCCATTCAAAGGACTTTCCAGAAGAGTATTCGATTCCATATCATTCAGAGATACATCCTGTAAACATCTCTATCCAAAATTTCTTCATTCTTACAACAATGGTATCATGTTCTTACTAGGTTCCCAGCTCACCTGACTTTCCATCCAGTCAACTATAGGCCAGCCAATTCTTTGCCAAACTTCTCTTGAAAATACACCTAATTAGACAGCAGAACATCAGGAAACAGTGATGAAATCTGGTTGTACTTTTTAGTTATATTGCCTAGATTAACTCCTTGTTATCATGCCAGATTACTCTGTCCCGTATAAATGATAGTCATTTTCCAACTAACAGGTTCTTAGTTATTCACAGAACAGTAAATATCTACATAGGTATTCCAGTACTCTTTTCCACAAGAATGAAACTTGGCCATAAAGGAGTCATGCCAGGAGCAAGACAGACCCCAATCTGAAGACAAAAGAAGCAAAATTCTTAGCACATGTTGGTTCACCCCAGCAGAAAAGTCTAGACATAGACTTACTGACTAATTTTATTTCTATGTTTCAATTTAAATATAACCAAATAAAATTACTGCTGACTATTGATTCTTTTTTTCTTTTTTCTTTTTCTTTTTTTAAAACTTTTTCTTGTGCCACTCATATCATTCCATTGTCATAATTTTTGATGAAATTACTCTCTTAGTCCTGAGGAAGAAACTTTTTCAATATGTATTTCCAACATGCTGAATCTATATAATATTAATCTATCATATATGCTTTGATTATGCCATGCATTGTCTCAGAATGTAAAATACATTTACAGAATAAAAATAAGCTCTTTCCTCATTTGAAGAACAATTTTTTCTGACTATAATCAGAATAACATTTCAGGAAGAAAATCTGCATTTAGTATTTCCTTTTGCCTGTTCTCCAAGGACAAGGAGAATGCATCCACACTGGCATGTTTTACTGATGGTCTGTAATAAATGTCATAACAGTTATCCCCTAAAATCAAACCAAGTCTGTTAAGTTTTTCTGCTTGATAGAGAAGACTGCTGTACTGGGTTTGCATGGCAGGGTTTTGGTAGCAGGGGGGCTACAGGGGTGGCTTCTGTGAGAAGCCACTAGAAGCTTCCCATATGTCCAACAGAGCCAATGCCAGCCAGCTGCAGGATGGACCCACCGCTGGCCAAGGATGAGCTAATTAGTGATGGTGGTAACACCTCTGGGATAATGTATTTCAGAAGGAGGGAAAAAACAGCCAGAGAGAGGAGTGAGAATATGTGAGAGAAACAACCCTGCAGACACTGACGTCAGTGAAGAAGGATGGGGAGGAGGTGCTCCAGGTGCGGGAGCAGAGATTCCCATGCAGCCCGTGGTGAAGACAGTGGTGACGCAGGTTGTCCCCTTGCAGCTCATGGAGGTTAACAGTGGAACAGACATCCACCTGCAGCCCATGGAGGACCCCATGCTGGAGCAGGTAGATGCACCCAAAGGAGGCTGTGACCCCTTGGGAAGCCAGTGCTGGAGCAGGCTCCTGGCAGGACCCATGGCCCCATGGAGAGAGGAGCCCATGTTAGAGCAGGTGTTCTGGCAGGACTTGTGACCCTACATTGGAGGCCCATGGTGGAGCAGTCTGTTCCTGAGGGACTGCACCGCATGGAAGGGACCCATGTTGGATCAGTTCATGAAGAACTGCAGCTTGTGCGAAGGACTGATATTGGAGAAGTTTGTGGAGGACTGTCTCCTGTGGGAGGGACCTCACACTGGAGCAGGGGAAGGTTCCAAGGAGTTCTCCCCCTGAAGAGGAAGGAGTGAGAGAGACAACATATGATGAGCTGACCACAACCCCTATTCCTCATTCCTCTGCCCTGCTGAGGGGGAGGAGGTAGAGAAATTGGGAGTGATTCCCTCATTACCCTATTCTGATTTGATTGGTAATAAATTAAGGTAATTTCCCCAAGCTGAGTCTGTTTTGCCTGTGATGGTAGTTGGTGAGTGATCTCTTCCTGTCCTTATCTTGACCCACATGCTTTTCATTACATTTTCTTTCCCCTGTCCAGATGAGGAGGGGGTGCAATAGAATGTCTTTCGTGAGTACCTCATGTCCAGCCAGGGTCAACCCACAAAAAAATCTTATCTTTGGCCCCAGTATTTTTACCAGTCATTTCAGATGTGTGATATGGATTAATTATATTTTTAAAAAAAATTTCAATTATATCTAAATCATAACTTTTTCTATTAAGGACTGTTTCTTTTGAGCCTCTCACAAATCTCTCAAAGAAAATACACTAAATTTTTCATTGCCATTCTTACGTTTGACATGAAACAATAACCACAACTTCTACAGAAAGGCTCTTAATTATGCATAACTTCAAATTAAAATGAAGCAGTAGCCTGGAACTCTTCGATTACCTTTTCTACTGCAGAAGTCTTTTTTTTCTTGTCTTATTTTTTTTCATTTTTGTTTTGTTTTGCATTTTTTCATCACAGGAAAAGATTAGCATAACTTCCTCTGGGTTTTGTAGTTATTCCTTCAAGTCTTCCCTCCCTGATTTTGTTAACCCAACATCAAACAAGACCATTTACCACTTCAGCTCTTGATCCATTGCTCTCTGATATGAAGCAATTCACTGAGCAGGGTAATCTTTCATGCTTAGGTAGACCCTTCCATTCATTTAGTGTCAGAATGATTTCTTGCAGTGGGTCTCAGGCATTTGATGTTAAGGGAGAAATCTAGCTGGTAATCTTCTCAGCCTTCCTTCCAGAATCACAAATAAATGTTGTGGTTTAAAAGCTACATATTGATCCACTTCCATAAGAGGCTTGGGCTTCATAGAATCTGTAGATCTTTACATTTCTATCAGGTGTAGAGATATGTCCTATGGATTAAATGGAGTCCTCACATTTATGATTAGATCATTTTTACTGTTATGTTAATGTGGTAAGATATTTCCTACACATTTTCTGTGTCATACCATTCTGTAAAGAGATACAAACAACTTCTTTAAGAGGGACTCCTGCTTGTGAGCATAAGTCCCTCCCACTCTTGCCCCTCATCCCCTCATGGTTCAGTAGTTCTTGGTTATAAGTACCAAATTCTCAAATAACCTGAATTGTGCTAGGGAATATTTGGGTGATATGTTATCTTTTATCATATGTCATGCATCTCTGCCTGATGAGAAATCTAGCTCCTATCTACATGGTATTCTTTCATTTCTTTCCATTCCTTCAAGACATTATAATCCAGGGTAGGATTTAACCTCTTAGTATTCATTATTGTATTCCGCACATTGCAGTTAGATTGTGCAGTTCCCATTTTAAAAAGCACTGCATTACTCCTATCCTAATATGCTGTCTCCCATTTTACAGTCAATCTCTTGTTGATCTGCTTCTTCTCAAATTTGACATAACTGAGCTGGCATGTTTTTTCTCTAAGGATGCAAAGAAGAAAAATGCATCCATAGATTTTCCCATTGAAATTTTCTGTCTTTTCAATATTGTTTATTTTCCATTTTATTTGCATAAAATTACTATACATTATATTTATTCTCTCTATTAATTTCAAAACTGATGTTTGTCTCATTTCTCCCCCAAGGCTTTTGCCATATGCAAAACTAAAAAAAAAATTATAGAGCTTTGCCATAAAATAATCAACTGCAGAAAAAACTATTATTTACTTAAAATTCCTTACAATAAAAATCACACAACAAAAATTAGCTTAATCTGTCCTGTTGTCAGATGTTTAAATCACATCTTGATAATACATTCTCTCAGAATCCTTTCAAACACAAGAAAAAAGTATCTCTTGAAATGTAAACTGTTCTTACTGACAGGAAGGAAGAAACTTTTTTGTTTTTTTGTTTTTTTTTTTTTTTTTCCTCTCTCTCTTCTCTTTTGTTTGTTGTCTCAGTAATCACAGATGCTAAGGTTGTAAAGGAAAACAAGTAGTTTACATTGCCCTTCATTTCTGTGGATAAATACTTGACTACTGTGAATTCACACCTGTGATGTCTACAGTTAAGACTAGAAAGCAAAACCACACATTCTGGAATATTTAGTTAAGAATAAAATTTCAGAGCTGTTTAGTTTCACTAATAGTTACATTTGACTCCACACTTGATATTAACTTGCAGGTTGAAGAACTGTTCAAAGACTCATGACTGCATCCTCTCAAAGCAATTACATAGTATCACAATAACGGTGCTGGAAATCAATCTCAGGTGTTTTTTGTGAAGAAGCTGGATCTGGAGTATTTAACATCATGAAGATACATAAAGAGTGACTATGAACATCATGAATTTAAAAATAAAAATAACTTTTTTTTTATCATTCCTTTCGTAACTACTTCAAAGGTAGGTTGGTGGCACAGAGCACCCACGTGCACACATACATATATACACTCATACAATAAATCAACTAATTGCCTACAGTCATACAAGTATTTCTCCACAGGTAGAGAAGACAGTGACAGATATTAAGTAGACTCAGAAGGTCAGCAAACACAGAAGGCTCAAATGGATAGAAAGATGGGCAGTCACCTGATCAAAACTACTGTTACACAGTTGCTATCTTAAATCAAGGAAACTATTCAAACTTAAGTTTTGTTAGAAATACATCATCTAGATCAAAGAGATGGTATAATTGGTGTGTACCACAGAACTGAGTGCAACACAGATATTTAAGTGTATTTTTGCACCCAAACCTATGACAGCTGACATCTATCTCATTAGATAAGCCCCTGTTAGTTTTGGCAGATATATATACATAAAGCCTTCAGGATCATTGATACACAGCACTTCAGTTTTTAGAAAGGCAGTGGCATCCATCAGCAGGAAAGGAATTCATATTTAGAGTCATTAAGAGTTTAGATGCTAGTTTATAACTCATTACCAACAATACCAGAGCTCTGGAACTTAGCCACGCAGACTGGTACAACTGAAAATCTGTGGCTCTACAGAGCTGAAGCCCACAAGCAGTACGGTCTGTAGAGTCAAAAGAACTGTTCAGCTGAGAACTTAAAGTCTCTGAATTTGGTCAACTTGAATAGCTTGCTTTTCTCCATCAAAAGTATTGACTAAATTTCCATTTATTACTGAGGGATTCTGGATGCTACTCACATATAGACACTTGTTCTGTAGGTGCCTGGGCAGCATTAACTGAATTTATAACATGATCCACTTAGAGAAATAGATTTCTGGTGCTGCTTAAGATGTCCTATGGTGGTCTGAGACAACCACTTGCATCTGGGAGATATGCTAGAGAGTGCATAGGAAACCTGTGCCCTTGTGGAATAGCCTCTGTCAAGACAGAGTATTTAGGAAACCTCAACTAGCTCTCAAGTCCCATGTATAAGCAACTGAATCCCATCTCCAGAGTTCCATTTCTGGACAAAGTGCAGAGACTACTAAATTGTTGCACATTCATTTTGATTGAATACTTTCAAAGAAATCTGTGATTGACTGTGATGACTAGTAATTTGGGCAGCCAGACAACTGTGGAACAAGCTTTAGAACCTCCTTCCTGAATCTCAAAAAGCCCCATGAGGTGAGCAGAACCTAGTCAAGTAGTCTAATTGACTAGTCATAGTTTCTAACTACAAAAAATACATGGAGATAACACTGGGTGAGGGAGGAAACCAGAAAGAGGAAAAGAGTTCTACCAAGATAAAAGAAAAAGAACATAATGAATCAATAGTTTCTGCATATCCTAGACACAGCAAACAAAAGCTTTACTTTTACACAGAAAATAAGAGGAAGGCACTAGAGAAATATGAAAAATCCTCTGTACTGAGTGGATATGTTGAGCAAGGTGGAATGGACAATGTTGCAATAACAGGGGCAAGAGATGACAGAAACAATACAAAAAAGATATAGAAGCAGAGGAGGCAGAAAAATAAAATCTAAGGACAAAGTAAATAAGTAAAACCAGGTAGAAAACAGAAAAGTCAAAAGAAAAAAAGCAAGAATGAGGAATGAAGTATAAGAAAAAAACCAAAAGTACACAAAAAAACTAACCTGAAATGGATTTAGACATCAAATATTAAGAAGTTTATAGATGCTGCTGAAGTTATGAATAATGTAACCATGGCAACACTTTTTTTTTTTGTTTCCTTGCTATTTTGTATCTCCAGTGCTATTACAGACAACAAGCAAAAAAGTGATGTGAAGTACTGCTTCTTGATTGTGATCCGATGAAAGCTGAAATCAAGACATGGATATAAACAGTAGATATTAATTTTTTTTTACTGTTGTCAATGATGTCCTAAGGATATACAGCACACCTATAACTTTGAAAAAAGAATGGTGAGGATTCTATCTGTGTGCAGATTACTTTGTAAAAAGGAAACCTCATCAGATTTAGTAAATCAAGAGCCAAATGCTTGCACTATTTACATGACGTACAAAAAAAAAAAAAAAAAAAAAAAAAAAAAAATTGAAACACAGTATGGAAAAAGTCTGTAATAAATATTTCTGTAAAATACACAGGACATTATAATAGCTTAAATAGTGTGGCAGGAATGTAAAACAAAATATCAGTCAGTTGCCACAAACACTTACTTGATACAAAGCAAAAACTAATAGGACTTTTTACACTGGTAATACCATAAGCAGTCACTGCAAAATTTGATTTGAAGGACTGGAACAGTAACAACATCTAAAGGAAGATAAAGGCACCATGTTATCTTTTACTGGGTTTTATTTGTTTGTTTGGTTGGTTGGTTTTTTTTGTCGTTGTTTTGACCATGAAATCCACCCTAAAATTATAGCAGATTATTCTATGAATAACATTTAAAGCTGGCAACTACAGGAAGTAAAAGGGGTCATTTTCAAGAGTTCATGTTAATGCAAACAATGGAAAAGAATTTTTTTTTTAATATTTTGTATACTGTGATGCTTGAAATAAAACTGGGGACTTGGTTTCCTCTCAGAGTATGGAGACACTGACTATAATAATTTAGAATTGTTATGATTTTTAAAAATTTAGAAGTTCTGGATTACCATCTTTTCAATGCATGTGTGCAGAAAATCCATAAATGCTCACTAGATATCAGAATACCACGAAATATTTGACTTGACAAGGGAAAAATCCATACTACTATGAAAAAAACCAAACAAATATGGTTGCCTAATATGTGTATGTTCATATATGCTTTTGTGTGTACCTGTTTGAGAGCAGGAGAATGAGAAAGATCAGAAAGACCAGACAAGCTTTTTAAGCTGTGTTCCTGCTGGGACTGAGGACGTTTTTCTTGGCATATCTCAACACTCCAGCAGACATGGAGTAGATTTACTTATGTGAACAGTCAGTGAACTGACTGCTGTTAAATAATTACACAGCTTAAGAAGTGAATACTTTCTCATCTTACTTGATATTCTCTGTAAGTTATAATATATTTCAGTACTTGTATGCTTATTTGAAAGACAAAAAAACCTTGAAATAAGGGCAAAGTTCTGTTCTTTTCCAATACTAAATCTACACACTTATCATTAAAGAGGTTTTGGAGTTGCAAAGGTAAGCTCTGTGTTCAGGGCCTGCCTGTTTCTTTAAAAGATACAATGTTGGCAAGAAGGATGAATGCATGATTGCTTTGTATCAGTAAGAGTCCAGTCTTCTTCATCAGTGTCACCATTACTCAGTCCTGCTAATAATTTTTAGAAAAATTACTTTTAAAATATAAGATCACCCAAGCTATTAGGACATGTGAGAAATATTTGTTCGATCTTTGTTTGTAATAGGTGAAAAGGCATTCCAGTTGCAACTCACAGAATCTCAGAATCACAGAATGGTAGGGGTTGGAAGGGACCTTTGGAGATCATCTCATCCAAACCCCCTGCTTGAGTAGGTACACCTAGAGCAGGGTGCACAAGACCACATCCAGGCAGGTTTTAAATGTCTCCAGGGAAGGAGAATCCACTACATGTCTGGGCAGCCTGTTCCACTGTTCTGTCACCCTCACAGTAAAGAAGTTTTTATTGTGTTTAGGTGGGACTTCCTGTGTTCCAGATTGTGGCCATTGCCCCTTGTCCTGTCGTTGGGCACCACTGAAAAGAGTTTAGCCACATCCTCTTGACATCCACCCTTCAGATATTTATAAGCATTGATAAGATCCCCCCTCAGTCTTCTCTTCTCCAGGCTAAACAAAGCCAGATCTCTTGTCCTTTCTTCATAAGAGAGATACTCCAGTCCCCTGATCATCTTGGTAGCTCTCTGCTGGACTTGCTTAAGCAGTTCCCTGTCTTTCTTAAACTGGGGGACCCAGAACTGGACACAGTACTCCAGATGTGGTCTCACTAGGGCAGAGTAGAGGGGGAGGATAACCTTCCTCGACCTTCTGGCCACACTCCTTTGAATGCACCCCAGGATACTGTTGGCCTTCTTGGCCACAAGGGCACATTGCTGGCTCATGATCAACCTGCTGTCCACCACCACTCCCAGGTCCTTCTCAGCGGATCTGCTTTCCAGGTGCAGGACCCTACACTTGCTCTTGTTGAATTTCATGAGGTTCCCCTCGGCCCAGCTCTCCAGCCTGTCCAAGTCTCACTGAATGGCAGCACAGCCTTCTGGTGTATCAGCCACTCCTCCCAGCTTGGTACCATCAGCAAACTTGCTGAGGGTACACTCTGTCCCTTTCCCCAGGTCATTGATGAATATATTGAACAGGACTGGACCCAGTACAGACCCCTGGGGAACACCCCTAGTTATGGGCCTCCAACCAGACTCTTCCCTATTGATCATGACCCTCTGAGCTCTGCCGTTAAGCCAGTTCTCAATCCACCTCACTGTCCTCTCATCTAACCCACACTTCCTTAGCTTGCCTGTGAGGATGTTATGGGAGACTGTGTTGAATGCCTTGCTGAAGTTGAGGTAAACAACATCCACTGCTCTCTCTTCACTGACCCAGCCAGTCACATCATGATAGAAGGCTATCAGATTGGTCAAGCATGATCTCCCCTTGGTGAATCCATGGTGACTACTTCTGATAACGTTTTTTTCCTCTACATGGCTGGAGATAACCACCAGGATGAACTGTTCCACCACCTTTCTGTGGATGGAGGTGAGGCTGACTGGTCTATAACTTCCCAGGTCCTCCTTGTTGCCCTTTTTGAAGATTGGAGTGACATTTGCTTTTGTCCAGTCCTCAGGTACCTCTCCTGTCCTCCATGACCTTTCAAAGATGATGGAGAGTGGCTTGGCAAGATCATCCGCCAGCTCTCTCAGCACTCATGGGTGCATCCCATCAGTGCCCATAGATTTGCGGGGATCCCGTTTGCCTAAATGATCTCTGACCCAATCCTCCTCAACCAGGGGGAAGTCCTCCTTTCTCCAGATTTTCTCTCTCACCTCTGGGGGCTTAGATGCCTGAGGGCCAGCCTTAACAGTGAAGACTGAAGCAAATGCAGCCTTCAGTAACTCTGCCTTCTCTGCATCCTGCATCACCAGGGCCCCTACGTCGTTCAGCAGCAGGCCCACAGTTTCCCCAGTCTTCCTTTTACTACTGATGTGTTTGAAGAAGCCCTTCTTGTTATCCTTGACATCCCTTGCCAGATTTAGTTCCAAGTGGGCCTTGGCGTTCCTCGTTGCATCTCTGCATACCCTGACAACATTCCTATATTTGTCCCAAGTGGCCAGTCCCTAATTAGCATAACTAAATCCAGAAACAAGGCTATGACAATGAGAAAAAGGAAAACATACTAAGGAATTAACAGGAAATAAGCATGAGAGATGAAGAAGGAGCTATAGATGCCAACTCTTGAATTTGGAAAATATGTACCCCCTCTCCAGAGAAAATATGAAGCAAAAAGTCAAACAGAGAGAGAAACTATGTTGAAAGAGACATAGAATCATATTATAATAGAATCATAGAATAGTTTGGGTTGGAAGGCACCTTTGAAGGTCACCTAGTCCAACCCCACCTTACCATCAGCAGGGGCATCTTCACCTAGATCAGGTTGCTCAGAGCCCCGTCCAACATGACCTTGAAAGTTCCCAGGGATGGTGCATCTACTACCCCTCTGGGCAACTTGTTCACCATCATTGTAAAAAATTTCTTCCTTATATCTAGTCTAAATCTACCGTCTTTTAGTTTAAAACCACTAGCCCTTGTCCTATCACAAGTCCTGCTAAAAAGTTTGTCCCCATCTAGCTGGGTGCCACACTGTGGAGTGTTCAAAGGTAACATACTGTATGTTACTTCTGAAATCAGAGGGGCTTGATAGATGTCCTTCCTTAGGCCTCTTTGTGCCCAGAAAATGACTAGGTGTTGAGCCTAGCATGCTCAACAAGTAAAATGAATTCCACATTTCTTCTAGCTTCAAGTATGCAATCAGACTAATTCAATAAAACTTAATTCTAAAAAATCTGTTGTTCATTTGCCTTTAAGTTTTCCGAAACTGAAAATAGCTTCAAGTCTTAAGATAAAAACAAATCAAGAACATCACTGCTAGCATGAAAAAGGGAATATTAGAGTAAGAAAGCAGACTGAGTAGGAGGTTTTTTTCCCTTTTCTCTTTCAGAAATACCATAGAGTGTTATCTTAGTTCTAAAGTATACTTATGATTTATCTTTCAACATATTACTCAAATATTCATATTGGACGATGTTGTTTCTATTGAATTTGATGGTAAGATGACCATCAAAGTAGGCAGAATTGGGCCTATTATACATTATTTATACGTAAAATCAGGATAGAATGATTAGTTAAGCATTTTTCAATGTGTTTTTGCATATTTTCAAATAAGTATATTAATTATCTTGATTATTTCCACAGAGAATAATTATACACATCTCTGAAGCTCTTATCAGTGTAAATATCAGAAAGAGGGAATATGTAAACAGATTACACTAACAAAATATCTTTGGGCAATTTGAGCAATTATCATACATACTGCTGCTGGAGAACTGCCTACTTCTAGAGTTCTATTCCTGCTACTTTAAACTCACTTTTGTCTCTGAACTTCCTAGAAAACATTACTTTATCACATACAAGGAGGATCAAGGGTGTAATCTGCACTGCAGGATTTAAAGTATTTTCCCAGGAAAAACATTAACTTTAAAAATGTATCACATATATTAGTTACTAGGATGTCTCTATAAATTAACAGAATGAAATATCAATCAAATTTCCAAATCAAAGAGAATAACCTGTTTCAGCTTTATGGAAGGCATTTAATCTTAATTCTGGTTTCAGCCTGACTCTTTATTGTGCCAGAGAAGATATATCTGTAGCTATTTATTAATTATGTCCATATTGTTTTTGCATCTGATGAAAATTACATGACAGTTGAATTTCAGTTTGAGACTGAAGGTGTAATTCAGTTCATTTAAAAGTACTCAGGGCTTCATAGGTCATAAGATATATCTGTCAACCCATATGGATTTTGTGGATACCCTATCTCATATCAGGTGATACACAACACGTATTTTAATTTTTTTTTTTTTTTTTTTTTTTTTTTATCCAGTCCCCAGACACTTAAACTGAAGTATCTAGGTGTAGATATCCATACTTAAGTCTTATTTGCATTTAGTCATGATCTCTAAACAATGCAGTCGATGAAGCATGGGCAGTGATTCAGCTGATAAGCCACAAGGGATTTAAACTAATTTGCTTCAACTTAAGATTCTAGTATCATTTAGGATGTCTTATGGTGTCCTAAATACCTGAACGAGACTGGCAGATATGACAGAAGTTACACAGAGAACATGTGCCCTTTTGATTTGACTGATGGGAGTATTACTGGTCAACTTAAAAGGCACAAACAGTCTATGTTAAAGCAGTTGAACAGAGCTATAGCATTGCCTGACCTGAACTGATCCTTTAAGTTAAACTGAATTTTTCCTTGACTGTGTTGACCTTACTTTATCTATATTTGCGTATGTCCATGTGAGCTAATCTGAAACTGAATCCCACCTGAGGACTTTTCCAAGAAAGAGGAACACTTAGCGATGTTGCAACATAATATAAATTGATACACACAGGTACCAGCCTCAGGTTAGAAATCTACTACTTAGCTAGTCAACTGAGAATCCTAGAAAGAGAAATAGTCACTTCAAGAGGGTAATTCATGTTATTTTAAGATAGACATCTAAAATAGATGAGAAGAATCACCTAATGCCAAGAATCATCTTATTTCTTGCCACTATTCGGAAGTGTAGTCTAAGGAGAACTCTTAATATTTAGCTCATATAACTTTTGGGTTTCTATTTCACATCTTATTCTTTATTGCAGAGCTATTCCCAGACTTGTTTGCCCATCCTTGAATCTCATACAGATCACATGATAAGTCTGACTTAACAGCAAACTGCACTACTGTATTCAGCAGATGTATCTTATTTTATGAAGTGTTGATCTGTTCATGTTACAGTAAAAATTAAAAAGAATATTTAGTTTCCAAAGAGAAATAATTTACATATATAAAAATATAGGCTTATATATTTGTATATTTATATATGTATAAATATATACAATAATGTATATGCATATATATGCATACCTGCATGCATCCTTGTATATTAGGAAAATGTACATATGGGAAAGATTTTTCTAAAAATATTTTATATGTTTGGTAAATAAAGGGGTATTAGTACTGGATGAGTGGATGCAGTGTGCATGTGCGACTGTTCAAGCTAATTCATAGCTTCAGGCATGCATAAGAATAGCTAGCAAAAAAGGGATACTAAATTTAGGGAACACTGTTGTTTTTTTTTTTTTTTTTTTTAATGGTTCTGTCATTGTTTTAAAAAGAAATATCAATTATATAAATTCATTTCTTCATTCCCACCACTGTTGTATGATATTGTAAATAAGGTCTCTTAATATCTGAAATTATTTTATTTGATGTAATTATATTCAACTTCTCCTTTTTATTGGATCCATTTCAAGGGCCCATGAACCTCACTGGAAATTGAGCTGGTCCTTCAGGTTCCACTACACAGATATTAGCTTGACTTAGGGCTCAGACAGAAGTTTGTGCAGCTCAAGTTACTCTGTGTCATCAGAGCCAAAATAATAGACAATCATTCATACTCTTAGCCCATATAAATTTGAAGTAAAATGTACTAGTTTAAACCTCTATCACTGAGATATAAATTAACTTGTTTCACCTTGTGTTTGCTGCAGACTGAGATCTCTTGCATAATCAGTTTCTGTAGCTCAGATAATGTACAGTAGCTGGTTAAACTAGTAGTTTATGAAAGTTCCTGAATTACATGTTCTGAATCCTTAAATGGTTGATAGGCCTTATGTGTTAATAAATATTATTTGCCACCTTTAACTTATTTCTTTACAGACTTAGAATTCAACATTGCATATGATGACACTGATGGAGAGCTGTCCTTCTTACACAGCTCAGAGTATTAGTTTTCACATGGAGGAAGAGATTAGATATATGTGTTTTACAGTTCATAAGAGAACATTTGAAACCAAAATAATATTTGAATAGATTATTTAATTTAGAAAGCATTATTTAGCACCTAGATAATTTTTAGAAACAGAGGATGCTGCTACAAAAAGCATATGTCTAAAGTATCTGATCTCTTATTGTCTACACACTGGGATAATGTCCAAAGACTTTGGTGTTCCACTCTGCAGTTGTACAAGGTTTCTCTTTGGAAAGCTGGAAAGGTGGTTAGAGCATTAGTACCTAATTTTGAGAAATGTTTGATTTAGGACATAAAAAAGATATTTAAAAAAAAAAAAAAAAAGAAATTTAGGGGTGAAAAGACCAGGATAAAGGCAAGGACATGAAAGGGTTTTTCTATTGCAGGGAACATGCTTTGAGGAAAGCTTATCAAAGTCTTTAGTTTGGTGGTTTTGTTATGTGAGATATTTTTGTATGACTCAGAAATGTGGCACAGACATCCCTTAATAATATTTCTACTGTTATTTTTCAGACTGGAGGCTTGTCTTTGGGGATAGACAAAAACTCAAGGAAGCTATGTGAAAAGAAAAAAAAAAAAAGACGGAGAAGAGTTTCTCTCATACTCCTCCATCTCCTTAAACCGCAAAATACCTTTTATTCTGAAATGTAGCATAGGTATGGAAATACCAAACCATATAATGAAGCAGACCATTCTTGAAAGGGATGAACATGCACAAAAGAATATTCCAGTCAGTACAAGTTAAATTGCACCTTTTGGGAAACTACAGGGCTTTGGGTTGCATGAGCAAATTTTGTAGTTTGAAAATGTTTTCAGTTACTCTCCTGTACTTCTCAAAATGTTGTATGCATGAAAAATATGAAGTAAATTAAAAGTTTCAGTTGTGGCAATATTGGTGAGTTAAGTTTTCTTATTTTGTTAAGTACCAGCATTAAATATTAAAACTAACTATTACCCTATTCTCCATATTTCAGTAATTTTAGTCTCTTTACATTCCCACATCAACAGTGCCAAGGAATGTCAAAGGAATGAAGATGAGCCATTTCTAGGGCTGAGTTACCACATTAATTGACTCTGTCAGAAAATACTATCTATCAGTTTCCATTGGGTTGATCTGATCTCAGATCAGTAAGTTAGAAGTGAAAGGTGCATATTCATTCTTCCAAATTAGTTTGCATTTGCTATTCACTTTAAGGCTGGAATATCTGTAATAGACTAATGGAGGGCTATGTCATGTTCACTATATGAAATATGAAATAAATTAAATTTTGTCATCTTGTAAAACTAAAGTGGAAAGAGACAACAGTTTAAAAATGGCATTATCTACTACATGGGAAAGAAGTGAATACTTCTGTGTTCAGTGTCACCTTGTGATAGCTGTTGGAGTGCCTGCTAGTTCACTGCCTTCCAAAGCTGGATATTGGGTTTACCCAGCATCCCCTGTGAGAGAAAACTCCTCCCACTGGTGGATATAAAAGCAATAGAGGATGGAAACAGCACTCAGTCACAAGTTACCTGCAGCACAAGACCCGTGGGCAAAGCATCATGGATCTAGTATGCAAATTTGAAATGAAACTCTGTCACTTGAGTTTCACTTCCAGTTCTTTCTGGGTGACCCACAAGAAGATACCTGATCCTTCTGTGTATCAATTGATGTAGACTGTGACATGATTATGAGGTCTTTGCAAACCATCTTTTTATTACTTCTTTCTGCTACCCCATCTACTCTGACTGTCCAGTGCATTTAAACTGCTGGGACTTAAGCTATATTTATATTTATGGTAGTGTAGTGGGTGATTTAGGATAATCTTGGTGAAAGCTCTAGAGAGAGCTTTAAAACTAATAGAAGATAATAAAATAGCCCCTGTGAGTGTGTAATGAAGAAGAAACAGTGTATAGTAGCTACTAAACCATTACAAATCTTTTTGTTCACTTTTGGTCGAGGTCCTTCTGTCCTTTATCCATTCTACACATGCATCTAAAGTTTGTATTAATTTTCACATGCTTCAGCACAAATGATTGGCAGTGTTATTCCCAAAAGCATAAACCATTGTTCCTACCAGAGTAGGTCACAGAGTCTCTTCACTTTTCTTCATAATAAAAGTATTTACTTCTAAATAATTCATATATCACATTAGGATCCAAGTTAAAAAGGATATCTGTAAGCTCACACTCAAAGGCATACAAAGGATATGTTAAGCAAAGAAAGACAAAAAAGAACAACACAGTTCCTACATAGCCGGAAGGAATTAAGCTCTTATTTTCCCCTGCTGCCCCCCGTGGAAATCTCTAACATTAATTCTTTCAAGATGGAGCTTAAAAACAGAAATCAGTACATGAAACTACCAGAACTGAATTAAACTAAAGTGCATGGTGCTATAGGCATAAATCAAATCGAACAAGGTTAAAAAACAAAACAAGTGGTTCCAGTTCATCTCACACTATTAAATAGGCCAGTGATTTCTGTCCAAAGAGTCACAGCTAACTTATCTCTTCCAACTCAAGGGGAGATGTGTTAATTGTAAAGTGAATGGTACATGATGTTTTACCATTCACTCAGAATTCTCTGACCTGGATTTCACCTCTGTCTTAGATTACTGCAGCTTGAGCTCAAATGACTGAAATTAACTGAGCCACAGAGAATTACAATAATAGACTTTTAGTAGCTAACCTTATAATAAATGTATTTCAGTATCAGCATATACATAGTATGTACATTTAATTTTAAAAAATGTATATGGGTTATGGCTTAGAAATCACATAAATATTTTTATAATCTCTTCACTAGAACAAGCTGCTGGTTACGTACAACTGCCATTAAATCAGTAGGTGACCACACAGCTGTGATGTTAAAGCAGTAACTGCCACACACTTGTACCATCTCCCTTGTCCATCTTTCCATTGATTAAATGGAGCCTGGGGTGACTACACTCATTTTGCATTTCTGAAGTAGAACAGACAGAACTATAGCAGTCAGTAGGTGAATGTAACCTCTTTTTTGCAGGCAACATGAATAACAAAACATACAAACCTGGGTCTCCTGAATTTGCCTGGCTATCAGTGCATGAATGGAGGTAGGAACACTGCATGATGTAATTTCTTTCTGGACTAAGAATAAACAATACATGAACATAATACAAAGCCATAAGTTAATGTTAGGCCTACACTGATTGAATATCACCCTATCCTCCACATCTAAGATTTTTTCCTACTTAGAGAGTGCCATAATGAGGCGATGTATACTTAGAAATTAATTTTTCAGACAGTCAAAGTGAAGATTTTAATCTTGGCAGTCTCCACCTTCTAAGAAAGACCTAGAGACACGGACAATTGTTGAAGGATCTCACTTTGGTCCTGTTTCATAGCTTCTGGCAAATGCAAGTTCTTGTGATACAAAGGAGCACAAAGAAGATGATAAAAAGTAAAACATAAAGACTGTTCCTTATATCACAGTATATCAGAGTAGAGGTGATCAGGGTGTGTTCTGAGATGCTGTGTCAAAAGCAGTTTGTCAAATATAAATCCAGTAATTAGACAAGGAGTGACATTCTGAGAGATGAGGAACATGAAAATGTTTATTATTTAGTCATGGTTCCTACAAAAACTCTTGACTTATACTTTTATGCTGGATGTGCTTCACCTAGTGAAGTAAAGATGTGACTTTCTTCAGTAGTCATAATGTGATTTCCCTATGACAGACACTAGTTTTGAGAAGACAAGTCATGATCACATGACCACATGTTGAAAACATATACAAATGTTAAACTCTGGCAGTAATTAATTTAGTAAGATCAGCCTGAAGCAGTGAGTCAAAGGATGTTAACATGAAGAATTCAGCCAGCAGTGGAACTGAATGGTCTGTAACATGGAAAGTCAGTTCCGAATCAGTGCATTGTCACTGAGAATGGATTTCACTGATTTCTAAACAAGTACATAACCATAAGCAATTAGCATAACCTTCCACCTCTCTATATATTGGGATATGAGTAAATGATTTGATTTTTTTCAGGCATTTTGAAAAAACAAATATAGATAAAGATATAAATATATAATGCACTGATTCCAATAGAAAACACTGGTATTTTATGCATATCTTAGTTCAAATATTGTTAAAATTTAAGACTAGTAAATTATAGATGATTCATTTTCATATTAAGTCTTAAAATGCATGGGTGAGAATGGCATCAAAGTTTATATTAATACAACACAGTGATCAGCAATGACTTCCATAGATTAAAACTGATAATCACGGAAACCTGCAGCAGTAATACTTTCACATTCTTGAATGTCCCTGCATGTTAGCAAGTCCATTCCTGTGGATCTCATCAAAAGGAATCAAGAGGATTTAAGTGACAGAAAGCTGTAGTGGAAATTAATACATTTTAAAATAAAAAAATTAATTCATAACCAGGATATTATCAAAGTACTGTACAACACCTGGAATTCTGGAAATGCAATATTCTTGATGAACTGGGTAATTCCAACTGTAATAGAAAATCCAAATTGGAGGCACCTCACTCAGTTTCTTTCTCTATGAACACGGAGGCCTTCATAATTGCAAACAGTTATGTTGTCTTATGCATATTATATAGTGTGACACAGAGTTCACGAGTGATCACAATATAGTTCCTATTGTATACAGTTATATTAATTCAGCAGCTAAACCAAAAATCAAATATGATGCTAATTTTTTTTTTTTGTCTTGAAGTCTAGAGGAGACAGTCTTGTAATTTTGTCTGCCAGGACATCATAGAAGTTGCAAAGCTGAATGATACAGCTGAGCAATAAATTGTCAATGCTATTAGTTTACCTTCCTTACCTGTGAAATTGAAATACATAAACAATAAACAACATTATTGAAAAAATCTTACATTATCAGGACCATGGTTTCAACATATGCCTTGGTTTAACAAAGCAGGTGTTATGAATAGCCATACAATGATGAAGATATTTGTTTCACAATAACATCTGCTTTTGTCTGTTCTATTTGCTTCATAGTAATGTGAATGTGTTTCTGAATAAGGAACCTAAGTTATAGTTCTACTTTTGTTCAGCTCCTTGATTTATATTAACATTGTCATCTGAAGTTACAGATGATCACATTAATTCAGATTTTGCAGTATGCTTCCTTGTCTAAGCTCACGTTCACAGTCTTCTCCAGTAAGTAGATGCACAATGCCTCCCTCTGTTTTCAATCTTTAGAAGGATCTCCTCTCTTTAGCAGGAATATGACATTGTATTTGTGGAATAAATGTATAAAAGAAAAGCATCTGGCAGCAAATGAATAAAGCATCATTACTACTTGCAAGTTAGAGAGTAGCATAAACAAAGTAGGCTCTCCTTAATCTTTATATGGTTTGTACTAGACATTATGGGAATTCTTTCTGCACCAACAAAGAACAACATCCTGAACATGGCAACATCTTAGATCAGCATTCTTAGAACACCTTAGATTAGCATCTTAGGACAAAGCAATGGCACATCCCTGTTCAGAACAGATCCAAAACCAGGTATTTTATTACATATCTAATGGTAGATGATATTAAACCACATCTCTATCCTACTTATGAAACCCAGAAAATCAGGATTGTTAAATCTATCTCTAATTCTTTTGTCCTGTTTATAAATATATATTTTGTATACTGTCTCATGACAATATAAAAATATTTAGTGGCTAATGTTGCATCCCTCTGTTCAACTTCATTAATGACAAAACCCACATTTTTTACATTGCATCAGAAGTCAGGTTAATTAACCCTGATTTATTTATCCTTATATGTCTTTGATACAGTTGTAAAATCAATACATGAAATAGCTTACTATTTTCTGATATTACAAAAATTGTCTAAATGTAAATAGCACATTACTACTATGTGCTAAATAAGAATGTAAAGATAGATGGACATTTGACTTGACAAAGTTATTTATTAGACTCCTGTCATATCTTGAAAGGCTGTCCATGGGGATATGATACATTATCAGTTGTTCTCCATTTAATTTTTTGTGTCACCATAGATTAAGTATGCTAATTGCTGCTGCGTAATGAAAGATTAAATTAAAAGCTGCAGTCCTGACCTAATATACCATTCTTATTTACATGAATTTAATATTTAACTCCCTACTCTGTGAAGACTCATGGACATGTTTAACTTTCTGCACTGCAATAATCTTTAATACAACAAAAAGGTAAACATATAAATAAATCTCATTTAAGAATGGGATCCTGAGAAAATATTAAACAGATGCCTCCTATACACAATAGGTCCTGTTCTGTATTTCCTTGGTAATCAAATAGAATCTACTGAGCATAACTGGATTTACAAACCAGCAAACTTACTAAAATATCTGGAAAAGTTTTAACTTACCTCAGTGAATTTTAAATTGTTTACACATTTATAACTCATTTTCCATGTCATCCAATGACATATCACGCAATTTTAACATTTGTCTCATTAGGAGGCAGAACAGCCCCTCAGATTTCAAATCTTTCAAACTCAATTGGGAAAGTCCCTAAATTAAGGACAAGTAGGTTACTAGTGGCTCTTAAGTGCTGAAAAGAAAAATTTTAAGCCCTTAGCATAAAAGTAAATGATACATTGGAAAAAGTATACTTTTTTGTCTTTTTGAGGTTGACAGAATCAAAAACAAAAAAAGTTACACTTTCTTCTGGCTTTCTCTAATGAAAAGTCATCTGTATGTTGTCCAGAGAGACTGGAGCTTGGCCGTACTTGGTGCCAGACTTCAAAAATGTTAAAACTCCTTGTCCAAGCCAAAGCTGGTGTTTGTGCCAGTGGCTTAGTATCTCTGATGTAGTCTCATGTAAGATTTCTCAGACTCTGATTTACCTCAGTGTTTGGTCCTCAACATTTACTTTAGCCCCAACAACTACTGTATTAGGTTTCAGCAGGAATCACATTGCAAAACTGTTACATTTTTTTATACTGTTATTTCTGAGTGTTATATTATGCACCAGTTGGGTTAGCTATTTGACTGAGATTTTAAAATCTTTGTGCACTCCCTCATCTGTGAATCTCATTTCTCAATTTGAGAATCAAAATTGCCAAGAGTTTCTTTAGCTGAAAGCCAGACCCTTTTTTCACTTCTCCTTTAAATCTGCTGTAACACATGGCTTACTTGATTTTCTTTGTATGTTTGGGGCTGTACAGAGCTCCTGCTGAGATTCTGATGTGAGTGCAAAGCAAAGACGGCTCCTAAAAGAAATTAACAGCCCTCTTATTGCTAATTAAAAGCTCTTTGCTTTCTCTCCACATGGCCAGTGCAGCTGCTTCACATCCTCTCAGTGTTTCAAAAACACATAAATTCAAAGACAATATTGTGAACAGCACCTGGCACTTGCTGCACCTGCCGTGATGAGACTATATTTCATTCTGTCAGTAAATTAAAATTCTCCAGGGCTGAAAAGGATGCTTTTTTTCTCATTCAACCTCTTCCATTGTCCCCAGTGGTAAAGAGACTAGTTTTGCTTCCATTTTCGATACTAAATATATCATATTGTTGTTTGCTTCAGTGGTGCAGACACCTGCCTCCTGCTGTAAATGTTGTGTTCCACTTTTAAAAGATTTCCCCAGGGCTCCACATTCAAGTATTGGCTTGTAACTATGGCTTAATATTGTGTCAAAATCTCTTAAGGAAGATACAGCTTGTCAAGTCATCTCAGGACTGAACCTTCATCTCGTGAAATTCTGAAAATGTCCTTTGAGTGTTTGAAGCATAAAAAGACAAATAAAAGGCTAGCAAGTCATTTGTAAAGATAATAGCTAACAGCATGCATTTTCCCTTTCCCTCCCCCCTTTCCATTAAATGTTGATAAAGAGAGAAGAGCAGACTGCAGGTCAGTAATCTTTGTTATTTATATTCAGGTCAAAGAAAGTTACAAACTTTTGTGTTTTGGGCATGGCAGCAAAAAGGAAACAAAGAGAAAGAAAACCTCAATCAAACTGTGATAGATTCAAGCACTGACAGATTGATCTCAGAGCTTATTTTAAGAAAAAAGGGCAAATCACAGGCAGGAAGTGTTTCAATATAAAGACTTAACAGGCAACAAAAGAATTTGGCTGGATCCTTGTGATATTTGACACTGCTGTGTTTGCTGCAGCACAGGAGTATTTTTTTTTTAATAAATCCATAATGATTGTATTAGAAGTGGAACTATAATAAAGATTATTATACTAGTTTTTAGTATGTGATAGGAGAGACTTTCCCAGCAACTTTTGTTGAAAGGAGTACTTGAGAAAGGTGAAAGTATTCACAAACAATATGTGTCCATTTTTTTTTTTCAGGTTGACGAAATAGTTCTCTAAACAAATATTAAGCCTTGTCACAGATTTCAAAATCCTTCACAAATTTATACTAACATTCTCCAACAAAGAGAAAAAAAAAAGTCCCAACACCAAAACCCAACACCACCTTGGATTGAAACCTAATAGGGACAAATAAGAAAAGATAAGGCTCTATTTTTTAGCATTAATTTTCACCCTAATAATACCTCTTGAATAAAATAAGGGAAAAAACCTACTACTCAATAGTAGCAAAAGCACTTCAAGATGTACTCTTCCTTTCCTTTCCCCAGATCCTCATTTTCGGTCATCACCTAGAATCCTCACAGCAGGACAAAATATGTAAGTATGCAGGTTTGAAAGAGTGTGGGCATGCTTGGCAAGAGGCAAAATCTGACAGTTTAACACGTCGTGGCAAACTCTTTATGGAAGTGGCCAAGGAAAACTCATAGTTCCTACTCAGCCAAGAGCACAGCATGGAGAAAAGGAAACAGTAACATTTGACTGAAGTGTTGTTGCAGGTAAGAGAAGGGTAATAACATTTGGCAATCCTAAAAAAAATTTTTTAAGTAATACCTATTGTTCACTCCTAACTCATCTAAGTGCATCACTAATTCTAAACTGCCTGTACTTAGGAAATCCTGCCAGCAGTTTTCAACAGGCCTAATTGAATTTTGGCTGAAGGTTGATCAACTCTATGTGATTTCATAGTACCATCATTCAGAAGAAAGACATGTAATCTGATTGAGGTTACTTTGTAGAGCCCACTACCCTAAGACATGCAACTTATGAAATCCCTAGGAAAGAAAGTGAAATGTGTATGTTACCTCTACCAAGCAAAATTTTTATGATTTTATAGCTGTGGGTAAAGTGGAAAGAAAATTCTATTTCTATTGTTACAAGTGTTGAGTTTGTTTTAAAACGTAAAGCAATTGAGAAAACACAGTAAAGAAGAGCCAGCCAGAGGAACTTTTAAAGCAATATAAAATATCATTAATAATTTGTTACACTATTATATATATCATAATGCCATTATGCTGAATTAAAAAATGACATTTGAAAAGTCTATTTAAATAATTATACAATTAAATCTTTTCAATGAAATAATGTTCAGCCACTTCTAATGTTTGTTTTATTTTAAAAAATTGTTTTTCAAAAAAAGTGACAAATTCTTCAAGTACTTGCATTCCTGATCATCTCTAGTTAAATATTTTTAGGCAGTATTAGTGCATCTGAGTCACCATGACAGATTTTAATATTTAAAAGAAATCACATTTCCTTCTTTTTCCTTATTTTTTCCCTAATTTCATTTGAAAAGTTTAAGGCTTTTTATAGGATAATTCAATCACTGATTCTATTACTATTCTGTCATTTAAATCTATTGTTAAATGTGTATAGTTTTAAAAAAAAATACCTATTGAATCTCATTTTGGTTTTCTCTACATATGTCTCAGAACAATCTTTATGATATTCTTGTTATAGATTTACTTCTCTCCACCAGTCTGTTTTTCTAGCTCTCTTGATAATACCAGTCATGTATTTTTCCATACATCACACATGACTTTTTTTTTTTTTTTTAACTGACCATTTGGGGCAGTGTGTTTGCTTTATTTCCACGTCATGGAAGATCCTTACCAACATTACCAAAATTTACTTTGTAATAATTGGAGGTTTATCAAAGATTTTCTAAGATTCATTTTCCTTCTTGACATGTCAAGATATTTTTTGCATCAGAAATGCAGATCTAGCAAACACATACTTTATATATCTACTTCAGTCTGATTTTTTTATTGTATTCAAAAATGCTGGAATGTTTTTAACTTGAAAAAAAAAACTTCCTCTTAATTCCAACTATTTTGTGTTGTCACTTAGAAATTATTTACTCACAAATAATTATTTAAGTATTTATTTTGTTTTTATATTTAATAACAACTTAAAGTGTTCAAAATTTGGACAAACACATTCACTTAACTGTAAAATGTCTTCATTTTAAAAACACTTTCTTTAGTTAAGTCTGTAACAGTTTGTGATTCTCTATTAAACTTTGGGAAAGTTAATGGACTTTCTTCACAAAATAAGTCAACTTGTAGTGAATACTATTCATAGAAACTCACATATGAACTAACAGTTTCTACTTCCCTCCCCATTCTCCCCATCCCGCAATAGTTTGTTGTTCATGGTGTGACAGCATTTTTTATTTTCCTATTCTCCTTTCTCAGTTTAATGTCCATTTGGCATGGTATACAGCTAATTAACAGTGAACAACAGTCCTTCTGAAAATATTCTTCTAAACACTACTAGCCTTCATACCATACCAGCTTCAACTTACTGCTTTAGTGTACAATGTGAATACTGTTTGCATGTCAATGAACCATATGATAAAACAGAAAAATTGCTTGTATATTAAATAAAAACATCATTGCACAAAATTAAATTTTCAAGCTCGGAAGACCTATTCTTATCAGTATGTAATATCCTATAATATTTTATTTACAAATAAGGAGGAGTTTTTGAATGATCTCTCTCAGCCACCTAAGGAATGACCAGCCATAGAAGGAATAGCAGCTGGGATTCCTAGGTCCCATTGTTATACTCCAAGTTTCCCTTGGAGTTTCCTTTTTTTTTTTCTTTTGCTACACCATTAAAATTCATATATAAGTCATATAAGAGGTGCTGAGTTGAAAAGTGCTGACTAGAAATTATTTATATTAAATAATTGAATGACTGAAATTGGACTTAGTAAAGAATTGAATGAGGCAAATATCACTTGACAATCAATGTAAGTTTATCAAACAATTTCTGTTTACTTTGATGTTTAGAGTTAATGTAGTTAATATCATTCATGTACTACACCTACTTTTTTGTAAGGTATTTAACTTGATAACAAACATCAATTTAATGAATAAATTTGAGTGATAAATCTTCATATAATATAAATTAAGTACATTAAAGAACAAGCATCAGACAAGTCTCAGAAGGTCATGCCACATAGGATATAATTATTAAAATATTTAAAACATCTACTGGTGTCATGTCATAATCAGTTCTTGCCTTATTCTATGTCATCAGTTATTTGTAAGAAAGTATGGAATAGTGAATGGCAAAGTCAGCAGTAAGTAAAAAGCCACTTGTAGGGAAATATCTGGATTGCATAGTAGACTGAGAAGAAACAACAAACAATAACCGCTTTACAATGGTGAAATGTATGTGACAAAAAATTAAGCCACACTTTCTGGGTGGGATCTCTATCTATGTGGAATCAGAGATTCTGAGAAGGCCCAGTTGATCACAGCAATAATCATTCAAACATGATCTTTCACTGTGGTCCAATGGCCAAAACAATAAACAAACAAACCTTGACATATTGAGAGGAATGTGTTAATTCTCAGATACTGAGTTTAGATCAACAGAGTTGATGTCCACCATTCAAGGTGACGGATATGAAGAGAACTTAAAGTTTGCAGAAGTTGCAAATGTTTAAAACACTGTCAGAGAGAACAGAGACGGACTGTGGGTTCATCTGTCTGATAGGTGAAGACACAATCCAAGTTCTGGAAGATAAAGATGACTGAATTAAAGTCAGCCCTTGTTTTTAAGAAATAAGATATTTAGTCACTGGAAAAATTAAAAAGATTTGTGGTGGATCAAAGAAGCACATATAAAAGACAATAAAACCACACAAAGGATCGATTTAAAGAAGATTGTATTTCAGACCAGCAACAAGTCAAAGAAGTACTGTGGTTTTATTATGGAAGCGTAACAAAAATATCACAATAATCTATTCAGGGAATTAATATTTTGAATTCTCTACACATCAGAGAGAAATTTGATCTCAGAAGTCACTAGTGATGTTGAGTTTGTGAGTATTTGGCAATCAGGTTACAATATTTTAACATGACAAAATCTAGCAAGTGTAATGCAGGCACCCATCAAGAATTGAGCTTCTTTGAGATGCTTCATTTTATAGGGTCACAACCACAAGTTACTTTTGAAAAATCTTGTTCTAAAAAAAGGCATGTGGAGGAAACCACTAGCTTCCATGCTTCATGAATGTTGTAACAAAACAGATTAATTAGCACATTTGCACTGAATTTTGTGAAACTGCAGAGTAAATAAATTTTTATTTTACATGGCTTACTTTTGATTCTTGTGGGTTTTTTCTGACACAGAATTAAAAGATTTTTTTTCTTCAGTAACAAACATAATTTAAATTGTTAACTTATTAGACTTCTTTCTAGGTGTTTGATCAGGATTTAGAAATATTTTTTCAGGCATATGGGAACATTACCTTCTCTCCTTTTCCCCTGTTTGTGGTCTAATTTTTTTTGAAACTCAGTGCTATGCAAAAGCTTTCTGTCTTGGCTCTGTCACTGACAATGACCCAATACTATTTCATGCTTGAATTGTTATTGCACATATTGTTGTTACACAAATGCCTTTGAAAAATTAATTTTCTTCATTGCCACAGTAACACAAAGAACCCCAATCGCATAGAGTAGCTGAAGAGTTGATGGAATTTCTCTAATTATTGTTTTCCAGGGCCCTATCCAAGGCTTACCAAAGACAATAGAAGGCTTAAAACTGATTTTAATATGTGCTGGAAGAGACCATGAGAAAACATTCAGGATACTCTGCCATAAATTGTGCAGGAAAAGACATGTTTAAAACCTTAACATTACAAAACAAAGTTGAGCCATACAGATACCATAAACCAAAATGTACCATGGTCATCAGAGGCCAGTTGCAGGTACTAAATTATACTTTATTCCTTTGGACATAGAAGATAAAGTATACTCAGACCATCTTCTTTGGTAACATAGTTTAGATATTGCATTGACTGAAAAGCAAGTGCTCAGTTCATTAAATACCAAGTACTCTGACTCACAGGGGATAAGCAAGATAAATGATCTTTCCTCTGATTATAGCAGAATAGGTAACTCTTTAGGGATGATGAATACTTCAGTGGGTGAAGCAGGGACCTACCAGAAGCTAAGCAACACCTATATACTTCAGGCCTCCTCAAGGCTGAACTTTTGTTCCTTTGGGATTCCAAATACCACATAATCTTTGATAGGCATGTGCACTTACTGTTATGATGTTTGAAAAGGAGGACCACAAAGATGATTAAAGGGCTGGAGAACTTGCCCTCTGAGGAAAGCCTGAAGGAGTTAAGTCTCTTCTTCCTGGAGAAGAGAAGGCTCGGGGGGACCTCATCACAGTAGTTCAGTACTTAAGGGGCAGCTACGAAGAGGATGGAGGCTCTCTCTTTATAAGAAGCCACATGGAGAAGACAAGGGGAAATACATACAAGTTGCACTGGGAGAGGTTTCATTTTGATATAAGAAAGAATTTTTTTACAGTGAGAACAATCAATCACTGTAACAACCTTCCCAGGGACACCATAGAGTTCTCGCTGCTGGAGGGTTTCAGGATGCAATTGGACAGGGTGCTAGATAATTTCATCTAGGCTTCCTTTCCCACAAAAGGTTGGACCAGGTGATCTTTCAAGGTCCCTTCCAACCTGGACTGTTCTATGATTCTATGAAAAGTGGCTACCATGCCCCACCATCAAGTCAACAATCAAGTCACAGAAACATATGCATTGAAAACCATCTCCAGAGGACACATAGTCCAACCTCCTTCTCAAAGGAAGGTCTAAGGTTTAATTAGATCAAGTTGTTCAGGAATTCTTTTACTCAAGTTTTCAATGTCTTCAAGAATGGACATTCCACAACCTCTTTGGGTAACCTTTTCCAATATTTGACCATCTTTTTTTTTCTTGCTTATGGTGACTCAGAAATTCCCATGTTCCAGCTTGTGTCCATGACTTTCACTGTGCATCTCCAGGGAGTCTGGCTCCATCTTTGTATCCTCTAATCAGATGTAGGCAAAAGCATAGTTGCTTCTGAGCCTTTTCCTTTCAAAGCTGAACAAATTCAATTTTCTCACCTGCTTCTCACACCTCATGTGCTGCATCCCACTTTCAATGTCTTTCTTGCACTGGAGAGCCCAAAATAGGACACAACACTCTAGATGTGGCATCACAAGTGCCCAAAAGAGTGGAAGAATCATTTCCTTGGACATACTGGCTGCACTCTTGCTAATACAGCCCAGTGTGCAGTTGGCTGCCTTTGCTGCAATGCTACTCTACTGACACATTTTCAACATGTTGTCCACCAGGACCCTCAGGTCTTTCTCTGCAAAGGTGCTTTTTTGCCCAGTGAGCTTCCAACATGGTGAGGTAGATCCCATCCTCAGTGTCTAGAGCAGTACAAAGGACTTCTGTCCTTTGCCACATTTTGGAGAATGCTTAATGCAGACAGAATTTTGGAGAGTTTAGCAAGCAAACAGTTTTCTGTTGATCTTGTCCACAGTGAAGTCTTTTTCTTTCAGAAATATATCTCCTGTCCATGTTTAAGCAGATTTACAGAGGGGTAGCAATAAGTTCTCTCCTGACACAAAACCTAAAATGCTTGCAATCTTTTGTCTTGGGTAAAAGAAAGACAGTTTTTCAACTTCTTTCTCAGACAGGCCTGAATTGCTCAAACTGAAAGTGGAAACACTCAGCTCAACATGAGAATTCAGATTTGTGTTCTTCTTGATATTGTTAAGTATCTACATGTGACCTAGTCAGATCAGTTCACTCACACAGAGGTCTACTGTCATTTGAGATAGCTTAGCTAGCCAAAAGGACTGCATGGACCTAGTACATACAATACAGGACCTACAGGAAACCCAGACACTTTGGGTGTCTTGGGATACCCTAAAGCATCTAAAGATGGCATTACACATTTATGTTTAGGCAACCAATCCAAAATTTTATTGACATTGTTGACCAGAAAAGCCAATGTGCTTGGCCTACTCATAGACACCAACACTTAGGTATCTTTAAGTTTTATTATTTTGACCTAAGTCCCACTACTGGAGAAAAGCTGTGGAAACCATTCTTCAGCAAAACTATAAGGAACTGAAGAATAACACCTTGAAGAGAACAGCATTAGGCACACCTAACAAGATATTACTAACTCTTTCTATATCACTTGATTTAAAAGGGAAGGTCTGGATTTGGCAGTTTGTTGGTGGCTCAAATATGGCTTTAGTTCAAACTATTTTTACATGTTTCTTCTAATCAGAACTCTATTACTCCTTTTATGAAATTCTACTTCTTTTCCCAGGGGAAAAAAAAAAAAAAAGTAGACTAACAAAAGTTTAGCTTTTTCCCTTTTAGCTTTTCTAGTAGTAATGAAGACAAAGTATGAGTGATATGTCTGCAACCAGTTAGTTCTTAACACTCAAGCTCAAGTCATGGATTTCTGCCTAAAGAGTTTAGGATGGGACCCAAAAGGAACTGACAACTGTGCTGGAATTAAAAGGTTAGCTCTCTTTTTTGTCAACATGGATTGTCATGAGTATGGACTCCAAACTATTAATGCTAGAAAAAGGGTCACTGACATTTGAAAATGAGATGTGTCAAAAATATTAGCAAGAAAGCCTAGAAGAAAAAGCCATATCTGATTCTTACAAATATTTTTAATGTTGTTTAATTGTTGCACCAAAAAATATGGATTCTAAGATTTGTCATGACCTACATTTTTGTCTATTTGACAAGCAGGTTGCATTTTTGCATCTTTTAGAAATGTATTGCAACACACCATAAAGATCACTTCCCAAAATAAAAAGTGCTTCATGAATAAGGATCTTTAAATGAATTTCATTTTGAGACAACTTCTTAAAGAACAGATGACCTGAAGAGATATGAACTACATCAAAATCTGCAGCTGTTTCCTTTCTGAGGCATGCAGCTAGATCAAGTATCATTGCTATTGCATCCATAGACTCTAAAAAATCATTATGCAAGCTGTTACTGTAAAAATCCTACAATACCTTCATAAGAACATAAAGACACACTTTTCAAACAGAACAAAAAACATAATACCAGCTCATATTTATTGATAGTAGGCTATCTGAAACATGGTTTCTGGTTGTGTTTCCAGCCCTTTTGGGAGATTATCACAGTTAAAGAAGCAAGGAAGATGTTCTTTCCTGTTCTGCAGCTATTCAGGCATACTTCTACATACTGATCACTATGGTTCTTGTCTCCTAAGAAGAAGAGGTCAGGTTCCTATGCTGCAGAGAGGAGCAAGATGCTAAAAAGGGATAATTAAATAAAAAGGGAAATGGAATTGTACCTGAATGTTTGTGCTGCACCTGAACTGAGTACATGCTGCCAGGCTGCTTGTTATGAAGACTGACATTTTCTCTCATGCCAGGTGAATGTTAACATTGTACTGCCATTTATACCAGTATAAAATATTGTTTTAAATTTCCTGGTTTTCTGTGACGATCATCTTGTAAAGTCTGATAATTCTACCTATGTCAGGAGTACAGTCTGCAATTTTATCTACTGGGAGACTTCTTTTCACATTTTTAAACCATCTAATCAAACAGACAGTACAACTTCACCACAGTCATAGGGAAAATTATGAGGTAAGTCTTTATGGAAGACATGAAGGACAAGGTAACTGGGAAGAGCCAGCAATGGCAAATCCTGCTAGATAATACTGAATACTTTGTATGATAAAATGACTGATTAAGGAGAGCAGTGTGTAACATTTACCTTGATTTTAGTAAGGCTTTTGACACAGTAACCTGGTAGCAAAATTGAAGAAATATGAATTGGATGGATGGACTACAAGGTGAATAAAAAATTCACAGGACTACTTTTTGACCACTGAATTCAAAGGGCGAAGATCAAGGCTTTGAAGTCTAACTGATAGTGAACTATGAGTGTCATGTCTGGGTCAGTACTGGAATTGACACTGTTTAATGACTTCATCAGCATTCTGGAATATGGGACAAAATTCATCATCATTACATCTGTCAGCAAAGCCAAACTTGGGGGAATGGCTGGTATGCTGGATAGGAGAGCTGTCATTCAGAGGTATCTCAAAAAGCTGGAGGAATAGCTCAATACAAACCTTGTGAAGTTCAGCAAAGGCAAATATCAAATCTGAGTAGATGTCATCTGTACTCAGCCGTGGTGGAGTTGCTTCTGTAATGCTGTCTCCAGATTTTGGTTTCCCCATGCAATCATCATAGAATCATCATAGAATCATAGAACAGCAGGTTGGAAGGGACCTCAGGGATCATCAAGTCCAACCTTTCTTGGCAAAAGCACAGTGTAGGCAAGATGGCCCAGCACCCCATCCAGCCGAATCTTAAAAGTGTCCAATGTTGAGGAACCTGCCACTTCCCTGGGAAGATTATTCCAATGGCTGATTGCTCTCATTGTGAAAAGTTTTCCTCTGGTATCCAATCAGAATCTCCTCAGGAGTACCTTGTACCCATTACCCCTCGTCTTTTCCATGTGACTCCTTGTAAAAAGGGAGTCTTCATCTTCTTTGTAGCCACCCTCTAAATACTGGAACATGGTGATAAGGTCTCCCCTAAGCCTTCTTTTCTCAAGGCTGAACAAACCCTTACAATGAGGAGACTGACAGATCTGAGAAAGTCCAAAAGAAAACCATTCAAATAATTAGGACTCTAGAGCAAATGATATACAAGAAAAGCCTGAAGAAACTGGGTTTGTTTAACTCGGAGGAGGGAAAGCTCAGAAAAAATCTAGTTGCAGTCTTCCAATACCTAACAGAATGATTATAGAGACAGTAGAGGCAGACTCAGTTCAGGGTTGCATAGTGGAAGAACAAGAGGAAAGGGTAAAAAGCAGCAACAAAGGAAATTTATGTTGGACATTGGGAAAAAATTCAGTGAGAAGAACAATAACATGGTGTCCAGATAAGTTGATCATGCTTGAAGATTTTAAAATCTCGTTTGGGCAAGTCCACAAGTACCTTGATTTAACTTGGAATCTATTTCTGCTTTGAAAAGGAGGTTGAACTAAATCAACTTCTGCCTTCTAATTTGCATTTTTCTATAATTCTGTGATTCCAACACCACAGGACTGACTTATAAGAATAGCATGCAGAATGCAAAACCAGTCTGCAAAACAGGCAATTTATGCCAGAATGAAAACAGTGTGCGTTTGTTTCTTTCCTCCCTCCCCCCTCCCCCCCCCAGACTCCCTACTATATGAATATTTTTATTTTATTACTGCTATAGAATCTCTGAAATGCAGGAAGGTAAAATAGTTGCAAGCCTTTAAATTTCCATCCTAGGTTGACTCTCCCACCAACAGAAACACTGTATCTTCTTTAACAGTTGCACTTTCCTTACTTATTTCTCCATCGACTGAGACCAGTCAACTTAAAATCTGTTAGTTTTCAGACTACTTAGCTTCCTGAAGTTAAATAGCATTCGTATTACCCCATCATTTACTTTTCCCTTTTTTCTCTTCAGCTGTATATATCTTAGCTTTCTGCACTGACCTGTTGAGGAGTTTCCCTGTAAGGCCTTTAGAGTTTTCAAATCTCTTAAGAGGTTTTCAAAGACAGATAAAATTCAGCCTTTGAGCTCTAGTTTTACTTCTCAAATCCTCCCATATTTCACAAGTGCTATATATCACTTATTGAAATAAAAGTATTTGTACAATTCCATAAAATCATAACTCTTTCCTTTGCTGCACTTCAGATTTTTCCTGCCATGCCATGGTTTTTCCTTCAAAGTCAAATCCCAATTGTCTTACGAGCCACTGCATAATAAAATGTCAGCTAGATTCTGGTACTCAGCGTGAAATTTGTCACTGCCTCATCCTTTCTGATCATCTCAGTGTAAAGAGATACGTGCTTCTATAGTTGGAATTTTTAAATGCTAAGTTTTAAAAACTGTGGCATACAAAGAAAGCACTAAATTTAGGATAAAGTGAAATTATAGTGAATATTGTGTACAATGAAACATGTGAGCTGACTTTTGAGTTTTGGGGTTTTTTCTTAACTTTGTGCTACTTCAAAAGTAAACTGATGCATAATTTTACCTGTAATTATTATTACGCCTGTTATCTTAACCAACCTTTGTCAGATAAAATTATGTTTAACATTCCTTAAAGAAAAAGCAGATCAACCCGGAGTATTTTGATGTGGCATTTTCAGTCAACTGCGTTTTTCAGTTAACACAGATTCGACTCAGCCCTAAACTGCATCACATCAAATTACCATCAGGCCAATAGATGTTTCTAAATGAAGTTCAATAACATTCTGAATAACTGTATGGTAAACCCAGTACAGATTATAAGAAATAATTAGAATAATAATTACTCAGGAAAGCTATGTGTCACAGAGAAATAAGCAATAAATTGATGAATTATTAGAGGTATTAAGACTAAATACTTGAAGCTAATGACAATTTAAATTCCAGCACAATGTATTATCTAATAAGGGCCAAGTCCTATAAACTTTCCCATGCATAAGAAATCATTGTTCATGTGGAGAGAAATTAACCCCTCTTCAGGTACTTGTGTCTGTATTTAATGTTTTTGCATCTACATAAAGATCTTAAGGAGGAAATTAATTGTGCAAAAACTTATTTTTAGGGACTTTAGCCAGAGGAGAATTTTACCCCAAAAGAGATAAAACTTATTTGAATGAGACAATGCATAGGCTTATGGACTTCTGCAAGAATTTTTAGCCCTGGGCATTGGTGGTCTACATTATTATTTCATATAACTTCTACTTATTACTTAAAAAAAAATATTGAAAATGTGGAAATATAAAAATCATTCTTATTTTTGCAAGCTAACGAGACAGTCCCTTAAGTCCCAAGAAACCATGCTAAACAATAACATAGGTCATAATTCTGTTTAAATAGAAGATTGCTACAAATCAGCCAAAAATATTAGAAAACATCATTTGGGTTTCTTTGTTTGTTTGTTTGCTTGCATTCATTTTTGTTTCGGTTTGGGTTGGAAAGAGAGAGGTTGTAAGCAGGAATAATATGAGAAAGACTATTTTCTTTTTCCAGTATCTTACAAGCTGACACAAAGCACTTGCCTATAAAAACTCTCAGCACATGGAGATGTTGTGAAAACACTTAAGAAGACAATAAATTCCTTCTTATAGAAATTTCTTTAGAGAAAAAGAAATATAAATTATTCAGTAAGCTTCTAAGGTTTGGAACAAGTTGTTTATGAACCATTCATGACCATGAGATGCAAATCTAACAGTTCTCAAACAGTACTTACGCTACAGTAGGTTAAGGGTCTAACTTGACTGATTGTTGACTGAATAGACAAATAGTTAAGACCAATTGTCAAGGTAAAAAATGTAGAAAGCCATGGATTTTTAATAGCTAAGGAGAAATCACTTCAGTTGAAAGAGGAAATATTGTGCTATACATTACTTCAATTAATTTTATTTGCCGTTATAAAACTTTAATGTCATTAGTAACACAATCTTCTATAATAATTAACTGAAAGTTGTCTCTGAAAAAGCATAAAAAATAAAACAGTTCAGTAAATTGAACATATCAAGTTATGCTTATGAATGCTAATCTTGTACTTTAGCCAAGTAACATATAAACTTCTACGTAAGACTCCTGAATTTTGTACTTATTGTCAAAGACGCTAAATCTGTGGTGTATTTATTAATAGCTATTCCATCTTCCTTCACATTGCATCTTAAATGCTTCTTTGTTTTATCACTTTGTATATTAGACTCTTCTGGGTACAGAAGGAGCAAGCAGAGTTCCTTTAACTGAGGGCTGTCTTGATGCTAAGAATTGTTTTGCCTCATAATTATTTTAAATATTCTTTAGTTTTTATTCATTTAATATGAGAGTTTGAGGTCTTATTTGTCTGGGGAAGGAAAATGTATAAAGAATGATGTCCTTTGTATTTTTCTTGGGTGCAGACTGTAAGTCATTTCTATATACCATATACTATATACAATTTCTGTATACTAAAGTAAAATGAATGGGCAACATATGACTGTTTAGTGGAAAATCAGTGGTACATTTATAATAAATGTTGGTTGAAAAATAGCAAACAGTAGTATAAAGCAACTATTTATTAAAAAAAGCTAATGTTTGCATTGAAGAGTATTAGGCTTAGGGATCCAAAAAGCAATAACTTGTTATTTCTAGAGAGGGTTGTAATATGATAAATTGTCAAGAAAAAAAGCACCTTGATCATCGCCGTTGTCTGCCAAGGACATAGTTTATCAATGTCACCACTATAATCACAGAGTGACTAAAGAAATTATATTCACACTTGTTCCTAGAAAACTCGTATATGATGGCAGATAATTGAGGCTCCTCTTGAGGGTTGTCTAAAAGGTTTTAAATTAAAGGTCTCATATTAGAATCATGCCTCCTATTTGTCCTTGTTTACCTTTCTCTCTTTGACACCATTCTTCTAAAAAAAAGTTTTGGTTTTGGCTTAGAATACAAATCTACCTACATATATGTTCTATTCTTTCTGTCTTCCCCAGCCTCTTATTTGTTTTGTGATATGTGCCTCCAAGGAAACTTTAGGTAACTAGGAAGAGATAAATATATACCAAGTTCAACTTCAGAAAGTATTAAAAAATTCAGGAAAAAAGACACTTTTTCTACTTTGGACTACACATAAAATTAAAACTAAGATAATTTTATTATTTGTTCAGTTTTTAAGTGTTAATTTTTTAAATGTCATTTTTTGTTCCATTCACATTAAGATAAAGCTGTAGAATATTTTCTTTTATGTAGAATGGTATTATAAAAGTGAAACTTAAAATGTATGTATGTACTCCATGAAAGAGTGTGCTTTTACAATGACCATTTGATCTATAAAATGTTACACTTTGGACACAAAGAGAGGAATCTATCACTCACACTGCATTGAAACTATAGTTGAGAATGGACTGGCTTCAAGATACTGAAAGAAAATAAAGAGTTGGATGCTGATAAAAATCTAACGTTTACTATGGACCATATCCAAACAAGAAGCAACAAAAAAGCAAGCATCTCACATCAGTAGAACACATCTCACAGCATTTTAGATTTCCATCCCAAAGCAAATGTGTAAAAACAGTCAGAAAATGTTCATGTTTCTCTTCACTGACTAAAAAGGGAATATAAATTACTTGGCAATGTTTACTCTGGAGAGTCCTTAGGTTACATGACAAGAATTTCACCTTAAGTGTGTCAAATATAACTTCTGATTACAAGAAAAAAGAGGGAAGGAAGGAAGGAAGGAAGGAAGGAAGGAAGGAAGGAAGGAAGGAAGGAAGGAAGGAAGGAAGGAAGAGAGAGAAAAAAAGAAAAGAGTGAGGAAAACAGACTGTATTCTGTTCAGTGCTTGGAAAAAAAGGGTGGGGAATTGTGTTTCAACAGATGTGTCACAGATGTAGATTCTAAGTGAATGGTGTTCTGTGTGACTTTGAGTAACAGTTAAGAAATGCAAAATAATGCTCACAGACCTTTGAATGAAATAATTTCAACATTCAACACACCTAGCTCACATGGAAACACTCAGATTTAGGCCTGAAGATAGGCATTTAGTGCCATTTGGTAAAGCAATGAAGATATCTGCAATGGGCTGGAAGATATAATGTAGGATTTAAGGGACAATTGCGATTTGTCAGAATGACAGCTGGAGACCAGACAAGATACCTAACAGTGCCTAAAATTATGTCAGACATGCAAGTTTAAGAAAATTTTAAATTTTACCCAGAGGATTAGGAACTCAATTCAATTGCCCACACATTGATGCCTTGTGGCTTTTGAGGTGACAAAGAATATTATGCCTCACCTCAAGCTGCCATCCCAGAAAGCACTGGTTCTCCAGCATGTCCTTTGTCATATCTACTAGTTAGTGGATATCTTTGCTTTCCCATAGCATCCTGTGTGACACTAGACACCAAGGTATTGACATAAACACTCCCAACATTAATATTCTGATATGGTGTGGCATGTATTGCTCAAGCAGAATACGCTTTTAATGATCTAAAGATCATATATGTGTTTCTTTTTTTTTAAGTTTTCTGTTTGAGAAATAGTTCTTCAGTCATCAGTTCAAACACAAAAAGATATGAGATAACGGTATGAGAAAAGAGAATAGACAAGAAAATGAGAAATACTGCTCACCCAAATGATTTTTCCTTGTCTATTTTGTTTCTTCTGTCTCTGAATTTAATATAGCATGACACCCTGCAAGACTAGACCTTTTAGTCCACTTGGACTACTGGTCACATTTCTCTAAGTAATCACTGTATCCACAGTGATTTTGACAACCTAGTGTTTTGAGTAAACTTTATATAAATTGTTTTTTTGCAGATGAAAAATGACTGTTAGGTTGCCTAAAGGGCAAAATTAACACTAAATAAATAATGACTTTATTTCTTTTCTCTCAGTAGAACATCTGGCAAAAGGTCGTGATGCTTGGCATTTTGATGCTTGGGTCAACATAACAGCAGTAAGTACTACAACACTTTTTAGTCTACAAGTGTCACTACTGCGACAACTATTACTTATGTCAATGGAAAACAAGATATGGGGGATTTAATGCAGTTGTTTATAAGAGGGCATCTAGTCTGAGACTCCTCATAGTGTCCCTCTAAACTCCTTTTTACCTCTTTGGAAGGACACGCTTCTCCTCTAGGTCTTTTTCTGTTTGAATGTCCCAGCCTATAATGTCACTCTTGTTCAGATAAGAAAACAAAACAGCTTGCTCAGCTGAATCTGGTCTTAAAATGTTGATAAAACTTCACTGACCTAAGTAGGTGTTTCCTTTTGTTACTTGTCATAAGCTTCACTTACCAAAATTGATGGGTTACTTATTAATAGTATGGTAGTTATAAGGTCATCTTGAAATTAATTTGTATTTTACATGCTTCATGGAAACTATGGTAACTTTCTGAGTATGAAGAACATAATGTAATACAATAAGTAATCTAGTTAGTTGTTTTTTAATAGCTACTGATTGCTATGAGCAATAACTAAAAGATCCCAAGAAACCACATCTAGAAAAAATATTAAGAAGTCAAACCAGGGTAGAAACAGTATGGCACCGATTTTCAGCAAGTGACCTAATGATCATGGATCTCAGTATAGCTAAATTACAAAGGTGGTTGCAACACACTTCAATTACATGATTGATATGGTCTTCAAAAGAAGTCTCAGAATTTACAATGACTCCAGGGTCATAAACATTATACAAGAGATAAAGAGAACAAAATAAAACCTCTGCAGATTACACCTGAGGGCTTTTGCATTAGTAAGCTAATCAATAGCAGCTTGCAAAATCAGCACAGGAGCAAAAGCACAGAAAAACTTCACTTGCTCTAGAGAGAGAAGGATCCTGCAAAAGTCAGAGCTTGGGAAATAAAATGATAACATTGTAACTGGAAAAAAAACCCCGTCAAAGTACTCTTTTCTAAAATCTGATTTCATTTTGTTCTGTCCATTGCTCCTCGTATTGCTTTCCAATTCTAACTTGCCCCAGCACTAAAGAGGAAATTTCCCCTCTGGAAGGCTTTTATCTGTTATGAACAGCATCAGAACTCCTTTTTGTATTTTTCCTCTGAGGGTAAGAAGTATATAAAATAAAGATCGTTTTGTTTTCCACTCTGACTGTATTACTGCACTTGAGGGGAAATTTGTCTTTATAAAAGGTTTTATGACATTTCAGTGCAATGCAATATGGTAACACTCGATACCTTTCATTTGGTTTTATTGCTCTTCCTTTTGCATTGGATTTATGTGTTCTTCATGAAGTTATGAAAGGACAGGAAAACATAATTCCTGTCCCTGCATTTTCTTTTCCAGAAGGTAATCGAAAAATGTGAAATTTCAAAAATTTGTGATTTTTTTCTATCAACCTGTTTTTCCTCTTAGTCTAGGTTTTCTTCTCTAAATATCATTCTTTTCTGAGATCTATAATTGCAATAAGAGCTTTCTAAATTAAAAGTTAAGGTCTCTGCAGAGTAAAGAAACTATTACAGGCATTAAAGATATTACCCAAAGATAATAGTGAACTACAGTTTTATTTTAGAAGACTAATGAAGTTTTGCAATGTTCTGTCCACAAAGATACTAACTATAGCTTATGTAGATGGAAAACCATTTGAGAGAAAGACCTTTAAAGTAAAAAAAGTCATATATTCAATTTTTTTAACAAAAATGACTGAAATATTATTGTTTTATTTCTATTACTGAATCATTAATGGGATATCATAATGTCATTATTACATGTCAATAAACTGTAAGCAGCTTTTAGAACTTACAGTTTTCCTTAATTATTTCTTGGAATACAGTATTTTTATTACTGGAATACTATCTGCATATTTGTACACAAGAGGCCTACTGTAGTACTTACAATAACCCCCAAAATGCAGATTAAAATTCTTAGCATGATTCCCTAAAATCTTAGGAACTGTTTGGATATGAATCATAGTTTTTTTAGTTCAAAATTTTATTGTAACGTATTTCAATGAGTGGCTGTGTCAAACATTATTGTTACCTAATTGCAGTGAATATATATCTGTCTAGCTCTTCTCCACTGAACTTAGAAATCTTTTTGTTGTTTCACCCTTAGTTTTATATGCAGAATTTTTAAAATTTTATGATAAAATACAAGTCTCTCTCCATCTTTCAGGTTTATTATTCTATACTGCTGCTGTAATTTCTTTCCTGACAGAAGTGATAAAAACATTCAAATGATATTTTTCACTAAATTCCATGATGATAACAACAACCATCTGTATGACTAGAAAATCCTAGGGTGCATAATATCAAACAACCTCAAGGTGCAATTCACCAATCTGGAAACATCATAGATTGTGTTACACTCATAGCTGAGCTTGAAGACCTGCAGGCAATTTTGGCTACTATCTCTAAATAGTAATTGAGATGCATCAGTGATGATGCTGATAGTAGAACAGAAAGCGAAGGTTTGGTTTGTCCCTTTAGTTTCTGATTATTGCTTCAATTAAATACTTTATTTTGGATAAAGTATCCTCTTTTCTTGCAAAACAAAACAAAATCAACCAAACAACAAGGGAGGAATAATATACTGATCTGTAAGTTATGTTCGCAAAGAGAAGCAGTAATTTGAATCAGGAATGGCCACTCTTTTCAGTTACCCAATTCTGAAATAAAGAGTTACTGATGCAAAAAGTACAAGTGCTTTTGGGAGAAGCTCCTTTGAGGTCTTCTACGTTTTCTTTTTTTGCTGTAAAGTGCTTTTTTTTTCCTGCAGGCATCTTCTTGGCAAGCTGACATTTACACCACACAGGGACCACAGATTGCTATGCAGTATAAATTGTGTAATTGCTAAATACAAATTTCCCATAGCTTAAAAAGAACAAAGCAGTTTTTAATGACGAGACTTTGTTCAGTTTTCTATTGTTTAGCTACAGCACAGCTAATATTGATCTTCTACTGTTTAAATATCTTTTTGAATAGGGTTTCCTGATTCTTAGCTTTAGAGCATGGGAACATTACTTAAGGGAAGTTGTATAAACTCAGGCTTTCATACTTATTCTGATTGCCTTGAAAACTGAGTTTCAGATCTATCCACCAAGTACTGGTTAAAAATTCTGTCCTATAAAGAAATAACTAAGTATGATTTTTAAGGGAGGAGCTTTATTAGTCTGATGAAATGTGCCTATCAGAGGAAGTCAGCCATAGAAATTACGTGGTGCCTCAAGTAATTCCAAAGATAGTTGAGAAAATTAAACATATTTTTTTCCACCCAATAGAGTCTGCAATAACTGAAGGAATTAGTCAGTGAATAAGACATTTCAGAAATGGAAATTCTAGTGATTTAGAAGAAAGAAAAATTAGAAGAATATTCATTCCTATTGCCAACAGAACTATTTTTAGGTCCAAGTTCTGCTTGCTCATGTCTCTCTTTGATTTAATATGAATACAGATTTGGCCCTTGAGCTGATTTTAAAGCAGATGCAAAACTGCCAGGATTTTTCTTTCCCTAGACTTTTCCCATTAGAATTTACTTTCTGAAGTTTTCAGCTATTTAAAAAAAAAAAAAAAAAGGAAGGAAAAAAGTGCATGATGGATACCATCTGCCACTCAGAATACTCCAAGTCATCAACTGTGCCAGAAGGTTATGGTGGACTATTATGGAAGTCTTTGAGAAGTGTAATTAGAAGGCTATACATGAGTTTCTTTAGCAGTAGAGACCCTGTCCCGTGAAATGCTGCTTTTGACATAATTTGGAATGAAATGCACAGGAATAAACATTTTAATCAGTCCAGTTTACAGAAATTCTTTTAGGTCTTTTAAATTTTCTTAATAAACAGTACTGTCAGCAAAATGACAAGAGTGAGAGCCCTTATCCTTACATTCTGCTCCTTTTTATAATACTGACAGTCCAAAATATACGTAGTTTTAACTTTGTGAGCCAGCATGAAGGATGTTTTCAATTCAGAAAATATCTTTCACTGTGTCTGTAGAAATAGGTATGAAGATTATAATATGTAAGGATTAAATATGAGAGTATTATTCTGCTCCTTCAAATATGCCTGTGATCCTTTATTGACAATAAATAAATAAATAAACAAGAAATAAAATCAATAAAATGAAAAAACATTTATTTCAAATGATAATATTATAAGATTTTTTTTAGTTTATCTGAATAATCCCTAATTTAAATGCTTTTAGAATAGTTTTATATAAATAAGTTTTAATAGTCTCATTAAGAGAAAAGCTGCAAAAGATACAGATAAGACATCCTTCAACTCAAATAAAAATGTAATCTAGAAATGTTAAAGTAAATTCTCATAAAATAATCAGACTTTTATTTAGATTAGACCAAAGAAGAAAGGATAGGTTTTTATATTCATAACATTGCCAAAATACACTCATAATATTTTTTCCCTGGCAATGTGTTAACTGTGGTTTTTTGGGGAAAAACAAACGTACAAAACCAACCAACATTTTCTTAACCTTGCTAATGCATTTGCTAGTTTTAACAATATTCCTTTCTGAATGATAAATGCTTGTATGAAGCACTGCATGGTCCAATACTATTGCCATTGACATTGACCAGAAAGAAGTTAGGATTTGTACCGTTATGTTAGAGACGTGGTCATATCAACAAATACATTCTAAATAAAGAAAGAGTTAAAAAAAAAAAAAAAAAAAAGTGGGGGGGAAGCAGTATGGTGTGCTGCATATTCTCTTTGGAAGGTATAAACCATATGCCAAGCTGTGGAAAGCGTTCTTTGAGCGGTAACATCTAGCTGTTTTCCATGTTCCAGGGGGAGCAGTGCTGACAGACTCCAAATTGCTCCTAGGGCTGTCATGTTAAACAAGCTTACAGGCTGTTTTATGCTTCTAGATGTTATAGGCATGATTCTGATCCTATTTTTATGTTTTTCCTGATACAGCTCCACTGTCTCTAATGGAAGTACTACGCATTTTCTACTGTGTATAAGAAAGGAGATTCAGGCCTTATATTTAATGTGCCTTTCTTTACCTGGAGAGGTATGCAGGTTTCAATGTATTTGAAAAGTAACTTCACAATCTATTTGAATGTTTTACACATCTTGTGTTAAACCTTTAACATTTTCTCTCATTCATATAACTTAATACGGAGTCTTGAAATGTGTTCTTTTTCTTATTCACATCCACTTTTCAACCATTTATTTTGGAAAAGTTGTTATGAAAAAATACAAACTTACTTCTTGTTTTAAAGGAAGCTTCATTTTTTTCACAGCAGATGATTGCACATTACTTCATTTTCTGAGAAGGTGGATTATGTCTATTCATTAGTGTCAGTACATACAATTCTTCTGATTCTTCCTGTAATTTGTAATAACATTGCCATCTAGTTAGATTCATGGTTCCTTTATACTGAGATGTAGGGTGCATATTTAAAGATGGTATTGATGAAGAAGTCACTTAGTAACTTTAGTATTATGAATTTTCATTTTTTCTTCATCATCAGACTAACGTTACAATTATGAACAAATATGCACACTCACACTCATATTCACAGTAAAGCCACATTCTCATCTGGTTCAGAGACAGTGAATTGTTAATCCAAGCCTACCATACATCACATTTAGTCAGTAGGCACTTTCATGCAAGTCCAATTAATAGTATTTGCATACAAAAACAAGGTCTCTGCGATTAACTGTCAACCTAGCTGACATGTCATCCTGGTTTTAGTTTGATATTCGAATCAGTGGTGTACAGCTAAGCAGATATTTCCCACCAAAGCTCCTTGCTATTAGAGGATTTTTTTGGCTGATTCTAACTGTAATTTTTCTATTTTTGTGATATCCCATTTACAGTATTATTATTGTTTTCTATACAAAAAGCTATGCCTAATAACTAAGGTGTGTAGGCCATCTGCTTGCATTAACACATCCTTTCCTTTCACTTCAAGGTTACAGAAGGAAAAAATCTTGTAACCTTCAGGTCTCCAAATGCAAGAGCAGAATGCATTTGAAAAGTCACAAAATATCAATATATGCCTGTATCGTTATCTACCATCTTCTGGTTTTCTTTTTAGCCATTATTATAGTGTCAGTAAACTATATTTTCAGCTCTTTCCCCTGTTAAAAATTACATGATAAACTATTTCCTTGTATGTGCAAATCAGGTTATGGTCTGCTTTGATTGATTATGCCAAAGCTATTATATCTGTTTCAACACTTCCTGTGAAAAATAAAGGGAGGACCAAACAGATCAACATCTTTCTGTTTTGTTTCAGTGTAAGAACACTTTGTATTCAAATTTCTGTTTTCAGGTCCTCCTGACCTTTGTGATGTCCATATGGCCCATAATCCTCCATATACATTTTTAAAGAGTAGTAACATAAATATTGTTTATCTTACTGGACAGATTTAATGTACTGGGAAAACTCTGCTAGTCACTATGTTATTCTTGCAGAGGTGAGTACCTGAAGCTCCAGAGACCTCTAATTATGTCTTTTTTCCTTTGTTTTATGATGCCGTATGTCCTCCCGTCTGTTTCTCTGTAAAAACAGGTTTACCGCTTAGTGCTTGCATGCCTCACCAATACTAATTCCTCCACTATTCCTCCAGCTTCCTATTTGTCAATACTCTAATACTGAGATTTTGTAGAAATTAACACCATTTGAATCATAAATAGGAATCAGCATAGTTTTATAATACATGTTTTTACATGTAAATTAACCAGTTGGTTTGTTATTTGCTCTTCAGGAATTAATCAGCTCTGTTTTTCCTGTGAAACAAGCACTGATGCTGAACTAGTCATGTTGTTGTCTTGACTTCAGTTTTAACCAGAGGAATTTCTTCTGCTGTTTGTACTCCCCATCCAGGAGAATTCAATTAGGCTCAGGTAGTACATCTGGGTTCTGAAGCCCAAACTCCAATTTAAGAACTGCTGCCAAATAACCATAATAATCAAAGCCACTTAAAACAGCAATCTGCAAGCCAGCATGGTGGCTCTGAAGATTATTACTCCAGTCTGTTAGACAATCTGTTCATGAGGACTTTGGTTTAAGCCCTGGCATCACTCATTTGTCTGCACTTTGCTCTTGATTCTGAGCCATGAGTTCCTGACTGCTGCTCCACAGGGGAATGGGAAGGAGATGAAAAGGGAATTTTATAAATGTTTTAATTAAACTGAAGGAAAAGAAAAAAATTTGAATCTTTTCCTGGATAAAATATACTCAGGCAAAAGCCCAGAATATATGACAGAAAATCTTACTTTTGTGAAAAAAATTGCTGGTTTTCTTTTTTTTTTTTCTAAGTGGGTAATAAAGTTTGTTTAACTTACACTTGGGATACTCACATCAGTCATAAGAGTTTTTCTTCCAAATAATGTTTGGTCAAAAGTTGTAGACAGAAAAAAATCCACAGAATGGAAGCCAAACATTTTTATTCAGACCTCTAGGTCACAATGCCTCTTTCATATTGTTACCAATTAAGATTAATTTCTCTATCAAAACTGATGCCTTAGGTACACCAGTTTTTGCAGTACCCCATAGAACAGAAGCTGTTTAGCAAGCTGTAAGAATTTGCTGAAAAAGTTATTTACTCTGTAGGTGGCCAGTGTATATTTAACAGTCTATCTACAGCATACACACTATACATACACACATACACATATATAGATACATTTGTATATGTACAAATAGGTATATACACACATATGCATACACGTATGTACATATATATGCACACTTATAGAAATACTCAGTCTTACTACAGAACTAACTGTGTAGACCATGTGGCCGTGAATGCTGAGATCTGGCACAGCCTCTGAACTCTTGGACTTAGAGTTTGGACTGCAAATTAGTTTTCTCTTGCTCTTTTCCAGCATTTAGCATGCTTCACTAGCAGAATGAGAAGAAATGTCTTCCTTGCGCCATTATCATTTTCCTGGTTTTTAAATGTTGTGCCTCAGAAGCACAGAAAAAAGTTCAGTGCATCTTGTAGAAAACAGGTATTGATGAGGGAAACCAAGTCAAGCCCTCTCAAGAATAAATTGATACAGAATAATCTCCATTCAGTTATTGAAGATTGTTTTTGTTATCTTAGTTTCCCATTTGAATTGAAATCTATACCTTATTTCAGTCCTTTTATGTAATGCTTTTATGATTACAATATTAAAAGTTAAGCTTGTTTTTTTCTTCAGAAAGAGTTTTCTTATGAGATAGTCAGAGAGTCAGAAATAAACTATTGCCAATTTCAAGTATTACCATAAATTCTTGTCTAAGTGCAGGGCACTCATATTAGGCAAAATCAGGGTGACCCTAGGAAGGATCCCAGGCCATTTTGTCCCTGTCAAATGGATTGGATGGATGGAGATTTCTTAGACCCATCTATATTGTAGGTAAATGTATCAGTGTTTTACATCACTAAATACAGGGTACCCAAAGGATTTCCCTTTGATCTTCACCTCTTTAGTATTGACCCTCACAGCTTTCTGGAAGGCAGGCAATGTAAGGAAGCAAGGAATCTGACTTCAAGTATTGTCCTGCACCTGTGCAACACTGAAGATGCAGCAACTGGGTCCTCAAAAACTTAATAGCATACTCCCGGTCAAAGTGGGGTTATGACATCACATCATACAGGCTTTCCCTCTCAGATAAACACAGACTGTTAGCTTCATCTTTTAGTACCACAAAACTAACTTTTAATTTGGTGACATCTTACCTTTTTCCTTCCTTATGAATACTTTGTGACATGACAGCTACTAGAATGATTTTCACAGCATCAGTAGCTATGTCCATAACAGAAAATTCCTACTGGAATATGGAAGTGAGGCCAACTGGTACAGAATAGCTCTTGTCAGTATCTTTAAGTTTCCTTATTTTCCAAAACAGGATGGGCAATTCCAAAGTACCTTTTGTGAGTACTGCCTGGTCTCTGTTAACTCCCAAAACTTGCTCAAGAATTGCATGGAAGACTAAAAGTTGGCTTCAGCCACAAATATTTCAAAGGATCACTGTAAGAGTTAAGCAGTATAGCAAACTCATATTCTATACCCAGGAACATTCTTTGGTGCTATTAAATTTGTTAGTATTTTTTTTAATAATTTATCAAGAGACTTTTTAAAAGGAATTTTCCTAAAACCAATTAGTTAGATCGCTTGGCTCAAAAATTGTTAAAGTTAGCCTTGTTTCTTTAAGAGATAGTTTCTAAGATTGTGGTTTTAAATTTTAAATTGTGTCATTTTAAATTTTTAAGAAATTTACAAACCATTCTCAAGCTTTCATCCTGTGTTTCCCATGTTCTCTGACAGCATTTAGAAGTTGACAGACTGCCTGCAGTTCCTAGCTTTAGCATTGTTTCTCTTGAGTTTTGTCTAAAATGAAGATGGGAGAGTACTTCCTTACTGTCAGGTCTTGGTGTTTATCCCAGGTATAGTTTACTTCTGTTATAAGAACTAGACCTGAGAATATTCCTTTTTTTTTTTTTTTTCTCCATCTACAAAATGAAAGCACATAGTAAAAACAGACTGTGATGCTCTCAGTCTAGATCCCAGTTTCAACCTGTAAGCGTGGACAATTCAAATGTAGCTCTAAGAGCATGGCGAATCAAAGCCATTCTCCTCGCTGGTCAGCTATAAGCTAGTACCCCTCCTTTTTAATACCTTTTTCTTACCAGACTACTTCTGCAAACAAGTTTGTGAAGAGATGAAAGGCTTAAAAGTCTCCTTAGCCAGTGTGGGGTTTGCCGTTAAAAAAAAACAATTAAAAAACAGAAAGATAGATATTGTAGATATTTAATAACCAGATACTGTTAAGAAAGCAGAAAAAAATGGAAAACTGAGAGGCTAAATATATGGGAAACAAAACCAAAACCCAAAACAAAACAAAAACATAGCTCCTGTCACTGCAAAAGATGTATTTCATGCTCTTTAAAATACAACTCATTTGGAATTTGGACTAAACAACAGAAAGCTGAAAAAGTTGAAGTTCAAGAACAGCTCTGAAAAAACTCAAGATGTTACAGAGCAGATGTAAGCTAAAAGTAAAACCACTTTGAGCCAATATAGATCCATGTTTGTGGCACTGCAGAAAACAGGCAGTCATTGCATTTGCCCTACAGCAGCCTCCTCATAATGACACTGGATACCTGCCAGTCTCTAATTATCCCTACACCAATAACTTTAAATTGCTGCTTCCTTCAACCTAATGTCTTATTTTTAGCTCAAAGGCTATTTCAAGTAGACCATCTTATCAGAATGACATAAATCTGATAATATAGTGTGCACCAACATTGCAATGGCCTAAAGGGCTTCTGGGGCATTAGGAAGAGCCTCTTCTTTGTAAGGTGTAAGTAATCCATTTCATTATGACTTTATGTGCTTCATTACATAGAAATAGGTGTTCTGGCACAGATTTTTTTTTATATGTTTCTGTTACACTCTTAAGCAAAGGAAATTACAAGATTGCTAAAGTAAACTAAACACAGAGGAAGATAAGATAATTTCTATGTGTGTATTTTTATGTGTGTATATTCCAACAGATAAAGAAGGGCTGGAATAGTTTGATGGTACATGCATACAGTCATTACATATTGCTTATGTTTCAGATGTATGTATTTGTTCCAGATGTTAAAGCAAGATGACTCTCCATGTTTGTCATCTTCTCTTCAGATAATAATATATAAATACATTATATGTACATATAGTAAGGAATATTCTTGGCCTTCAACACTTTATAACTTAAAGAGTCATAGCAAGGCAAACATAAGTCATTCTAAAAACCTATGTAATCCACAACATTCCATTGTGACTTCAAAGCTGTGCAAATATTTTTCAAAGTGAAAGGCTGAGAAAACATGATCACTTTGTTCAGCACAATTAACTTTCTGCTTATGAAAAAACACTGAAATCGCACAAACACTTTCAAAATTAAACTAACATACAGTTTAGCAGAGCAGTTATTTTGCTGGTTTCACTAACTATAGTGGTGTCATCAATATTGCTTTCCACCATCCTCTCTTAAAGGTATACAACATCTGAGGTGGGATCCAGTAACCTGATTTTAAGGATACAATGAATTTCCCCAGAATTCCAGGTCACAAAACAAGAAGCTTTGACCCTGATTTAACATTGTGCTATTAAATTAGTCCCTGTAGTAAAGGGTTTTTTTTTTCTACATTTTATATAAACTGTGAAGTGCATATGCGCAGGACTACCTCTTTCAAGAGAATATTATCAATATTTCCTGTGCTTCCATAAGATAGTGGATATTAGCTAGAAGTGTGAAGACATTTCTTATTGCAAAGAACATTTGACATTTTGTTTGGTAAATATATTGCTTTGAGAGGTACAGTTGTAACAGGGTAAGATTATCTAGCAGCTAATACTTAGCTGACTGATACAAGTAAGCACACAGGCTGAAGAATTTAGTCCTGGTTTGTGCTTTGTTGAAGGTATTATATAAGAAACATTTTAGAACTATTTTTGGATTAGCAGAGCATGGTTTTGAAGATGCTTTCTTCCTAAAAATATAAAAGCATCACACTTGAAAATACTTCTGTGTGAGAGTATCTGCTGTGATAAGTGGACTGAGGGCTTCTAGTGCACAAAAACATAAAATGATACTGTTCGTTAAAAATGTTTATAATTAATACAAACTGGACAGAATTTTTGAGCCATAAACTCTTCCATTAGCTGGATCACTGGCTGCATTGTAAACATATTGTCTGATTATTAAATTCAAAATAGTTATTTACTTATCACAAAGCTGACATCATGAAATAATAAAAAAATAAATAAAAAGGAACAATAGCATCATAGTGTAAAACATCTGCACATTTTTCTTGAATGTTCTCTTGCAAGAAGCTATTTCCTCCTTGATAATATTAAAAAAATTGCCCAGAAACAACTCCTCCATGCTAATACTCAGCTTCTATTGTGAAAGAGGATCACACAGAGTAGGAGCTTGCATTGAGTCATTTGACAACAAAAAGCCAACATATTACTGACGGTTCCCACGATTCAATAATTTTTCACCAGTAAGAACATCCTTGTAACTCAGAAATGGAAACAGGAATTTTTACGTTGGTAAATCTTGAACTAATTAAGAAATATCTTCATTACCTTAGTTAATTTCTTTAAATAGAACAGCTATTAATATTTCCAATCCATCACAAAAGATCCCGCAGAATCTCAATACCATGTTGCAAAATATATTTGCAGGATGCTGTCCTTGCAATAGTCTGTAAAGGGCAATATAACTCCACTGAAGTGATTTATGCTTCTCCTTCGGATAATTTGATAGAGGAGCAACTATTTTATACAGAGATAATGACTATAGAGCTAGTTGGGCCTTACTTCCCCATTTCCAAACAGTTGGACTAGACCTCTTCCTTCAAGAGTTTCTATGCACAAAGGAAGAAAATTTTGTCTGGTTTTACTTCCTTTTGAAGACCTATAAATGCACTGAAAGGCTAAAAGAGTGAGGCATGGTTTTATATCCTCCTTTTTTTCTCCTAGTTCTTTGAATTGAGAGCCTTGTCATAACCCAAATGCACAACTTTTATAGAGTAACAATGTCCTGTGTACTGTACACAAACTCATTTTCTGTATTACTGCACTGTTTCTTGAGCGTCAGTCTCAATATTTATGTTCATTTACATAGTAGGCCTACGAACAACCTAAACAACAACAGCGAATAAAACCCTTTTCCCATAAGAATATTCCACAATAAATGTAGTAGTATATGCTGCTTGCATCTCCTGAACCATATGAGGCACTGAGTTTAGATGTCAAAGGGTAAAAGCTATATGTATAACTGACTGGTGTGATACGGCATTGCTGACTACACTGTAAACCATGATGGGGACATGGTGTTCAAATATCCTGATGAAGAGTTTTGGTAACTCTTTTAGTGTTTTCCTAAGGTGACTTACTTGGTCTTAACAGCTTTCTTAAAGAAACAAACTCTCTATTATTAATAAAACAAAAACCAAACAAACAAAAACTGGTATTGTTCCAAGCTAAAAGCAAATCAAGAGTGACATCCAGTGGCCAGGTAAACATAATATAAATTGCACTAATATTCCCTGTGGAAGGCACTGAGACTTGCTAGTTAAAGCATGAGGTTCTTAATGTATTTAGTCATCATTATCTCAAGGTCAGTCTGTTCCTGATTTTGGCAACATGACATTAATTAGACCTAAGATCATTCTGTGGTATGTTCAGTGCTTGTTTCTTGCTATTGTTTACTTTTGCTGACATCCCAGATAGTAGTAGTATCAACAGACTATAACTGTCTATATTAGAAATTACAAAACAGAGTCCAAAATGCAATGAAAAGCATTTATGCATCAGTTCTCAGAGCATAAACCCCATCCAGTAGAATAAAAGGAGTCAGGGAAGAAAACAAAAAAGTATTACTACCTTATTTTCTTTAATACTAATTTCAGTAGACCTGCCCAAAGCAAGGGTTTTCCAATACATGGAAAATTAAAGTTTGTTATTGAATCAGATAAAACCCAACAACTTTTTGACATTTTCAATGCCATGAAATTAGGAAGAAGCCCCTACAAATGGTGTTGCTGAACTGATTTATGTTCTAAGATGTGCACTAAGATGTGCACTGATTTCACTATGCAGCTGAAGATCCCAGTCTCCTGCTGCAGTTGGAGCTAAAGCTTCCAGATACTGCTGTCGCAGCTCCAACTGCAGCAAGTGACTCTCCCCTGCCCTGACATATGGTATAAACTAGGAGCCTACAAGATTAAATCCTAACTTTGACAAAAACTGTAATATGAATCTATTTTAATGTGAAGATGCCAGAAGTATTGAGCCTTTAGGCAGCCCAACCAGAGTCCAGAGAAGATATTACGAGATTCATTCCCTAAAGTCAAGAAAATCCATCAAATCTAGCACGTTTCGGACAAAAGCATTTCGGATTCAATCAGTTATCACTTTTGTGAGCATGTGCATGTAAAGTAGAAGCATGTGTTTTAAAAAGGCTAATCTGTGATACAAAAATAGGGGATGTACGTACAAATGAAGTACTTTGCATCTTTTGCCTTATCACGGTATATTGTATTTTGTTTATGTGGCAATGTTTTGGTAGCGGGGGAGGCTGCAGTGGTGTCTTCTGTAAGAAGACAGGAGAAGCTGCCCCCATGTCAGACAGACACAGATTCAGCCAGCTCCAATACAGACCTGCTGCTGGCCAAAGCTGAGCCCATCGGTGACATTGCTAGCATCTCTGTGAGGGTAAAAAAATACTTAAAGGTAATGAAAGAAAGTGACACACTTGCTCCACAAATGAGCAGTGAGAGAGGAGTAAGAATATGTGAGAGAAACAACTATGCAGACACCAAGGTCAGTGAAGAATGAGGGGGAGGAGGTGATCCAGGCACCGGAAAAGAGATTCTCCTGCAGCCCATGAAGGTTAATGGTGGAGCAGATATCCACCTGCAGCCCATGGAGGACCCCATGCTAGAGCAGGTGGATGCACCCAAAGGAGGCTGTGACCCCATGGGAAGCTCACATTGGAACAGACTCCTGGCAGGACCTGTGGACACATGTGGGACCCATGCTGGAGCAGTCTGTTCCTAAAGAACTGTACCACATGGAAAGGACCCATGCTGGAGCAGTTCCTGAAGAACTGCATATTGTGGGAAGGATTCATGATGGAGAAGTTCACGGAGGACTGTCTCTCATGGGAGGGACCCCATGCTGGACCAGGGGAAGAGTGTGAAGAGGAAGAGTTGGCAGAGACAACATGTAATGAAATGACTGCAACCCCCACTCCCCACCTCCCTGAGCCACTAAGGTGGACGAAGTAGAGGAGTCAGGAGTGAAGTTGATGGTCAGGAAGAAGGGAAAATGTGTGGAAGGTGTCTTTAGTTTTGTTTTTATTTCTCACTATCCTACTTTGTAATTAATTGGCAATTAAGTTAACTTCCCCCAAGTGGAGCCTGTTTTACCTGTGATAGTAACTGGTGAGTGATCTCCCTGTCCTTATCTCGACCCACAAGGTTTTCCTCATTATTTTCTTCCCCTATCTTGATGAGGAGGGGGAGTGAGAGTGCAACTTGGTGGGCACCTGATGGTCAGCCAAGGTCAAACCATCACAAGTATTCATGCAAATCTACCTCCTCACCATTTCTAAGTATTGCAGAAGAGGGCCTGTTAATACAGAACCCATGGTCCAGTTGGGTTTAACACACAGCATTTAACATGCTTCAAAGGCAGGTCAAGAACAGAACAGTAGTCACTCAAATATAGTAGTCCTAAGAGCATTGGAAGTGTTTTTTGAGAGGTCAGCACTGCAATTTTCAGTCATTATACAGGTGAAGTGAATCTCACTCTCAGAAATTAATGGGTGTTTCATTCAGAGGTGTTATCCTAACTATGTGTGTGGTAAAGAAATTATTAAAGGAGATTTTGTATCCTCTTATTAGTATTAGATCTGTTATAATACCATGCAAAAAGTAGTTTTCACAGCAACTATCCTCCTGTGTAATTTCATCACAGAACTGAAACTACAATTTTGCTGAAGATCTATTTTTTATCATGCAGTACTATGAGGCTGAGCCTCTAGCAGATCAGAGTTTTCCACGAGGTCATGGATTTTTAAAGTAGAATAACAGAAAGAATATTCAAAAGGCAGCTGAAATGAAAAGATTGAAAGAGATACAAATTTATGTCAACAACTAAATTAATTAAATAAAAGATTATTTGTCTAGGAGCCAAAGAACATGATACAAGACAGAAAAGCTTTGAAAAAAATGTGTGTGAGATTACTGTAGATATTCCTCAGCAATTTAATTTTCTTTCAGTTTTTCCTCACTTTCATATCCTTCCCACTTGGTTAGAGAGCTTGCAATTAAAGAAGAGCTCTGTTTACCATTAGAACTACCTCTGTTACATACAGTTCATACAATCTTTCTGAGAGGATTGAATGGCTTGATGCATTCCACTGGTCTCCTCCAAAGTTTAATGAGAAACAAAACACTTGTGCTTCATTTATTAGGAAATGTAGCCTCTGAATCTATATTTTTAATCAAATTTTTTAGATGCACAAAAAAAGTCTTCAAGAGAATGTTCCTAACTCTTCTGAACATCAGACCCCTTTAAAAGGTCCTGCGTCAGATACCCAAAGATACTTGAGACCTCTCATCATTTGGGAAAACCCTGATTTTTCTTCCTGATGTGACACCCTGAAGGCTCTCATGTGGATGGTTAACCAAAAAAGAGGACAAATAGCATGAGGAGAGTAGAATCGCTTACAGAAAGCTGCAGATAGCAGTCAAGCAAAGAAGTTCAGAAATGCTTCTCCAGTTTGGTGCCAACAAAGAACTAGGTAATGAATTTGCCTTTGAGGAAATGGCACTGACCCGCTTCTTTCCCTGCCAATGAATCTGTGAAATTCAAAGGTGAAGGAATCACAGAGTACATTTATTGAAAAAGTAGTGGAATTACCTTTTCAGTGTGAGCTTTCCCTGGAGCCACAAAAAAAGCTGTGACTGCACCAGTCATACTAGTACTACTAGCACCAGTCATACTAGTACTACTACAATTTTTTTTCAGTACCATGGGCAATTTCTTGAGACTACAATTAGACCTTCCTAAAGATAATCTGCAGAGCAGAACTTCCAGCACTTATTTTTCTGTGTGTGTGATTCCAACACCTGTACCAACATATTGCCATTATGAACACAGGGATGATAGCTAGTGAAACTGCCTGTGAGTTTCCAGATATTTAAGGCTTTAGCAATTCTTCACATGCAAGTCAGTTCTTAGTAAGAACTGAGTGCAAAATGTTTAACTGAAAACACTTTTATTTCTCAAAGCAACATACAAATAAAAACCAATAAATGATAGAGAGATGGATAGATTTTTAAAACTGGTAGGAAACAGATCTTGTGACTGTAATATGTTTTCCTCCAACTTTTATGATAACAATATTGTTAGTGCTGCTTGCATTTAATTCACAGTATCTGTGCAAGGTTGTAGATTGAAATCAAGTGATTAGACCTTTGACCAAGCCTTTGAAAAGCGAATTACTCTAATACAGGAATTGTAATTTAAGATAATGAGGGAAAATGAAAGACTCATCTTTGATAATCAAAGTATATAGCAGTTTAACCCAACATCTGAAATCTTTAAAACAGAAAGGTACACAATTCAATACACAATTGTTTGATAAGCAACAAATTATACTCTGATGAATAATAAAAGATTGCGGGGCTAATTATTCACTTGATGACACAAGAGTATAGTCCATAGGGCAGAAAGGGCATTCTCCCTTTCCTAGTAATCTGAATTTGTATTGTTTCAACTGGAAAAGTATAGGTCTTTTTTTTTAAAAATCTTTTCTTCCAAGTAGTATACATTTTGCAATTTCGTATCGGGCTATTTGTGATTTGCTGCTGCAGTAAAGCTATGTGCTATGTAATAGCTAGCTGATTCTCAGATGGTAGTTAATGCAGTTACGTGGATATTCATCACGAGCATTTTGTCTCTACTATTTCCACTGTCTGTAAGAGTCCAGCTCTATTGTTCACAGTAATGCAAAATTCTCTTCACCTCCACTTGATGGAAATGTGTCCTGGAAAGAAAACCTGAAAGGGAAAAAAGGAACTAAAGAAACATACAGCAAAAATATTAAAAAGGATTTAGTTTGTTGGGTATTTTTTCCCCTAGTATTTTATAAGGCCTGAATTCTGGTACACACTGTTCAAACAAGTAGCTTATCTGAACCTGAAGGGTAGCTAAGAACAGCTCTTCTGAGTAAGAGCTGAAGGTTTGGGTGCTTAATCTATCAGGCACTACCATGACTTCATGCATATTAAATGACCAAAGTCTGTTTTACCTAAAAAGCTCTTATATCTAAAATACACTATTTGATCTCCAGAAGCAGAATAAACAGAATGTATTACAGACTGTTAAGGTGACTCATTTGCAAGGCCAACAATTTTGTAGCCATTTAATTTTGCACTTACCTATCACCACTAAAGTCACTGAAAACCATGTTCATTTTCATTTGAATACAGCATGCAAAAACCATTGTAAAACATATTTATTCACTGTAAACCGCCTTCCACATTCAGACAGCTTGGCACTGAGGTAGTGGACCAAAACACACCCTTGCAATTGTTGTGTAGTTTGTAAAGTGTAATACTAGTGTCCATTATTGATTCACATTCTTTCTAATTGCTTTTAAGTTTGAACAGATTCTCACTTTTATCTCATGCTTGTGGTCCAAAAGATGGAAATGTAAAATAATAAAAACCACATCTAGCAAACAGAAAAAAAATTAAAAGTCCGTGATTTAAAAGCAGACCTTAGTGTAATGCATTCTTTTTGTAAGGGAAATATTTTAAAAGTAAATGTTTCACAAGTAGTGGAAAATTATAGACAAGGATGTGAAGAAGATGCATTGAGATCTTAGATCAAGAACATTAGTTCAGTTAACTTACCTCTTTCCTACGGTTCCTGACTAAACCACATGTCTGGATTGAACAGAAGAAGCTGACTGGAAGCTCAGTCCTAAGGACTAAACATTGTCCATAAACCTCAGTTCAGGACATCTAGCTAGTGCTAGACAGCTGCTAGCCTAACCTGAAGTTTTTACTTAAGAGCTTTCCTAGATCTTCTCCAATGCCAAAGAAATTAACTTTCTAAAGTAAGACAAAAAGCAGTATGTATTTAAAATAGTAGAGGAAAAAGATTCTGGAAGAGTGAAGAAGCAATGAGGATATAACAGTAAGGTGTCATTATATTGGCTGATGGAATGCAGAAATTACAGGTTACAGACCTTTGCAAAATAGAAATAGAGGAGATATTTATTTATTAGCATTATACGCTGAAGGACCATATGATTGGCTGAAAGAAAGCTATTTGATGAAAGTTTTGGAGTCTCACATAATGGTCTAAAACTTTCTTAAATAAAGACATTGTATTGGAGCCTACAGTAAGGAATAATGGATATCACTCAGAAGTCTTTACTTTGTCTAGCAGCAAAAGGCAATGGTGCCCCTTTTTGCCCTCCCGCTTTACCATAACTCTGGAACAAATCAGTCAAAGAATCCAACACAATAACAGAGATGAAGGCATAAAAATATTGGACATCCTGGATAGAATTTCATTATACGCTGTTGATGTCATTCTTTTCTTATCCAATCCGTATGAATCCCTTGGGGGCGGCAGCCAATGAATCAAAAAGTTTGAGGAAGTCTCAATGCAGAATCATAATCAAAGGAAGTTCAAGATTCAGTGCATCAAACTTTCAACAACAATATGTGAAACCATATTAAATATGGGTTCATTTGGACTAAACATTCAATTGGGTACTTTCGGGTGCAATTACCGCATAGTACTGATAGTCATATGATCTCATTTTTGCTCAGCTATAGAGGACTATTGACCTTGAATAGCATAACTATATAATGGATATAATAATAAAACTACTAAGCTTTTAGGAAGAACTTTTCACCCAAGGATCGCGAAGTATTTTAGAAAGGAGGTCAGGATCATTATCTGCATTGGCTGGGGGAACAGCAGCCAAAGAGGAAAACTGACTTGACCAAAGTTGTCTAGCAGACCTGTGGCATAGCCAAAAAGAAAAAGACTTTTGCGTTACAGTGCCAGCATGAGGAGACAAATTAAAGCTTAGTAAGATTAATATTTTCTCCAGTCTTGTTTTATTGCTCCATTTATTGTGATATTTGAAAGTGCTTCAGATGTATATATGTATACTTGGCAAGACAATGAAATCATCTTAATTTCTTAGCTTTCAAATCTTTCCACATCAACAGCAGCTTCATTTCAATAAGCTAATAATACCACATTCAAAATCCTGTATATCAGCAGAAAAAGTTCGCAGCAATTGCAACTATCAGCAAAAACGAAGAGTTTAAGGGTTTACACTGTGGATGAATGAGTTATGAGAAAGAATTTGTCAGTCAGTGCTAAGGTGTAAGTGTGGGTTTGCCTAAGTAAGCCTTGGCAGTGGGACAGCAGGGTTCATCAGTGTTTGCACATGGAGTACCTGACTTGAAGTGAAAATTGAGACACCCTGTCTGACTCAAAAATCTTTTTACTGAAATATCTTACAGAAGCGTGGTTATGCAATTAGAAAATTAATTGTGTAACTCCCAACCACTAGAAAATGTATTTGGTTAAAAAAAATAATTTTTATTCATTTAAAATGATGAGATATTAATACTTACAACATACTGAGAAAATGAGGCTACTTGCCCTGCAAGGTCTCCCAATGCAAAATCAACAAGAAAATGTGAATTTTAGTAGGGACAAATCATCAAATCAACTGCTCATATGTTTAAAGTTTACATCTAGGTTGCTCCTGAAGATTACTTTTTTGTGTGTTAGCTTGTGTTAGTTAGCCCAAACATCAGTATTATGCCATTGATTTTACTTATATTTTTGTTAGTATTGAAGGCTTACTAAGCTAGCAAAAATCATGATCTGAAGAAATGTATAATCATTCTGCTGTGATTTTAGCTGTCAGTGAAAGTCTTATCATAGGGTGCTTTCTGTAAATATCATGACAACCATTACTGTTGCAATAGGTTTCTTATTTCAGCACGGAAATTTGATTAATTAAAGCCTACTGGTCTGAAGAGCGGCTGAAAAACTAAGTTTGATTTACTGGGTATCCATAGAATTGAAGCTCTACATATTGTTGAACACCAAGATCTGCTGTCAATCATTAATGGACTATGTTTATACCTCCAGAAAAGTTAAACTATAAACCAGCACTTTTTCTCCCCTAACAATTCTGTAAACTACTCTGCAGAAGAAGTTGTAGAAGAATTGAAAGAAATGACTATTAGACCCTGAGGATATCTTGGCTGATCACATGCTCTGGTCTCAGACAGAGGCATCAAGGATCTACTGGAGGAAACTCAAGCAGGCAAAGCTTTGAGGTAGCTCTGCCTTGTAGTATTTTCCTCATTGAAGATCAAGAGGGCTAAAGTCAAGAAGTCAAGTTTTATTAGGTTATAAACTAGGATATTTAACTTTTCAGATAAAGAAAACTTGAAGAGTTTAGGGAAGATAGGGCAGAAACAATAGTTCATGTAACTTTAGCCATGCCCATGGTGTCCTTACAATGTGGTTTCTCTTTTCCAGGCTGAGTTCCAACCAGCTCAGAGGATTTCTGAGCAGTCACAAGCTCTGCACAGACCTCTCTGTTCCCTAGAAAGCTTCTGTTTCTGCCACCTCTGGAACTTGACTTTCTACTCCTTGTTTCTTACTGAAGTTGTTTACCCTCTACATAACCAGTACGCTCCCAGGTTCAGTGCTATGACTAACTTTTTCCCATCTTTTGCTTATGCCTCTGAAAATTTTCCTCCTTGAAGAGGCAGAGTTGCTTCCCATGTTAAGGTGAGGTATCCTTTCCCTTCTTTCACAGGGTTGTGGCCTGGTCACTCCCCATCAAGGAACTTTCTTGACAAATGGAAAACAATAAAATGAAAGATACTGTCTGGTGCAATCTGCCACCCCAGTGCTTACCTAGAATCTCACAAAAAGGGATGATCAGTCTTCCAATAATTCAAGTTAATATACAGTCTAGTCTATTGCTACCAGTAAAGGAAACATTCAGTCAGAGTCCCTTGTACAATTGTCAGTACAGCTTTATACACTTATACATAATATGTTACCCTTGATGTTTCTATTTTAATATTTTATCTTTTAACTAAAAAGATTATGATTTGTTTGCCTCATTACTTTCATTTAAGGGACAGTCAATTTTTAATACAGTGAAGATGTGGAAGGTTTAAGTTGACTGACATCCAGTCTTTGACCCACAAACATAAATAACTTCCATAATGAGGAAAAGCATAAATATCGACTAAGGATTTGTTCAGTATTGTTCCCATAGAAGAAATAAATGTCAAGACACTAAAGTAGTTTTCAGTGAAAAATATGTATATATGTGTTTTTTCCTGTCTCCTTGTCACACAGTATCTGGTGTGATATTTTCAAAACAATTTAGATAGCTCAATACATTAAACCCAACTTTTGGAAATGTGTTACAGACACAATTCCCAAAGGCAACACAAGAAAGTTAGATGTTTCATCTATGGCTGCTTTAGTAAAAAAATGAAAAACTGCAATCCATTTTTATTAAAAAGTCTTAAAATGCCTCAGGGAAAAGTGAGATCATAGTTTTAAATTTCTTTAGGTGACACAAAAAGTCAGTATCTTTTACCCAAGACTGCATTGTGTTAGGTCTTATGAAATGAAATGAAGGCACATCTGGAGCAACTTACTTGCAGAAATAATAGTATACAGGAAGGCAGATATGATGATATTTTTTCACTCACAATATTTCAGAGCTGAGGTAATCAGAAATTTTGAGATGAAATCTTGAAAGAAATACATATATATATCAGTTTTGGAAAAGAAAAAAAAAGAAACACAAACACAACAACTAGCTTCTTCACAACTTTAGTGAGTATTCTGACAACCATGCTATGCTATACCATCTGGTTTTCATTTCACTCCAAAGCACATTCAAAGGCTCTAATTTCTAAGTATGTCTGTGTCTGTGTGTGTTTCCATATGTGTCTGTTTTTCTGTGTCTTTGTATGTGAGATGGAAATTAGGATTTCCAGTTGTTCCTTATTTGAGGTTAAATTCAGAGGCAAAATTTGGATCACACCAAAAACTAAAATAAAACTCTCTAATTTTTATTAGGCATCTAAGCCATGTATATAACTAATTTATATTGTAAAACACATTTGTACTATATAAAATGCAATCTATGTGTATTTTTAAGGATACATCAATAGCAACAGACTTCTCAAATTTAATGCTAAATAAAAAGGCTATTATTGAATGTATTTTAACTACACATTTATGCAAGCAAGAATAACAGTCATGACCACTGTGGTTGCTGCTGCTTATAGGTTGCTTTAAATGTACCTCACTGTTGTCCATCTAATACATTAATAACTTGTTTGCATGGTTTTGTCATTACCATAACATAACTAGCGTGGGCCACACAGTGCAACAGTAGAGGTATCCCCACAACAGAAATAATAAGCACTTAATTGAAAGCATATTTAACAAGTTGTGCTGTAGGAGAAAGAGGTCATCTACGATTATGACACATGGGAAGACACATACTTAGCCAATGTCCTAGAAAGCCAAAGTATGCAAGAACCCACTGACTTCCATTCTTGGCTCAGTTCATCATTTTAGCACAGAATTTTGTACTTCCTTGTTAAAAATTTTCAAAATCTTTCATTCAGGTTAGGAACTGATCGGATTTTTTTTTTGGTTTGGTTTAGTCTTTTTTTCTGGATTTAACAGATTGGACCAGCTTCTACAGATGTCTACATTCTTACCAAATTTCAAACAATTATTTCATTTATTTGTTTGACATATAATTCTTGAAAAAATAATTGTATCAGTTTCTGTTTCATTAATAAATGTTACAGTTAACACCAATTTTTGCTATCTAATCATAGAATAATAGAATCATAGAATGGTTTGGGTTGGAAGGGTCCTTAAAGATCATCTGGTCCACCCCCAAGCCATGGGCAGAGATACCTTCCACTAGACCAGGTTGCTCAAAGCCCCACCCAACCTGTCCTTGAACATTTCCAGGGATGGGGCATCCACAGCTTCTCTGGACAACTTGTTACAGCATCTCACTCCCCTCACACTAAAGAATTTCTTCCTAATATCTAATCTAAATCTACCCTCTTTCAGATTAAAACCATTATCCCTTGTCCTATCAGTACACTCTCTGATAAAAAGTCCCTCCCCATCATTTCTGTAGGCTCCGTTTAAGTACTGGAAGGCCGCAATAAGGTGTCCCCAGGGTCTTCTCTTCTCCAGGCTAAACAATCCCAACTCTCTCAGCCTGTCCTTGTAGGAGAGGTGCTCCAGCCCCCAATCATTTTTATGGCCCTCCTCTGGTCTCGCTCAAACAGCTCCATGTCTTACCTGTGCTGGGGGCCCCAGAGCTGAACACAGTACTCTAGGTGGGGTTTTATAAGAGCGGAGTAGGAGGGGAGAATCACCTCCCTCAACCTGCTGGCCACCCTTCTTTTGATGCAGCCCAGGATGCAATTGACTTTCTGGGCTGCAAGCACACATTGTCAGATCATGTCCAGTATTTTATCCACCAATAACTCCAAGCCCTTCTCTGCAGGTCTGCTCTCAATGCACTCATTTCCAAGCCTGTATTTGCGCTTGGGATTGCCCCAACCCAGGCACAGGACCTTGCTCTTGGCATTTTTGAACTTCATGATGTTTGCATGGGCCCACCTCTCTAGCCTGCCAAAATCCCTCTTGATGGCACCCCTTCCCTCTAAGGTATCAACCTCACTACTCAGCTTGGTGTCATCCACAAACTTGCTGAGAGTGCACTCAATCTCACTGTCCATAACATCAGTTAAATAATACTGATCCCAGTAGAGACCCCTGAGGGACACCACTTGCCATTGGTCTCCACCCAGACATCAAGTCATTGATCACAACTCTTTGAGCGTGAGCATCCAGCCAATTCCTTAACCACTGAGTGGTCCATCCGTCAAATCCATGTCTCTCCAATTTAGAGACAAGGATGTTGTGTGGGACAGTATCAAGTGCTTTGCACAAGTCCGGATAGATGATGTCAGTTGCTCTTCCCTTATCCGCCAATGCTGTAACCCTGTCGTAAAAGGCCACCAAGTTTGGCAAGCATGATTTGCCCTTAGTGAAGCCATGTGGGCTGTCACTAATGACCTCTCTGTTTTCCATATGCCTTAGCATAGTTTCCAGGAGGATCTGCTCCATGATCTTGCCAGGCACAGAGACTGATCTGCCTATAGTTCCCTGAGTCTTCCTTTTTTCCCTTCTTAAAAGTAGGCGTTATGTTTCCTCTTTTCTAGTCTGGGAACCTCACCAGTCTGCCACAACTTTTAACATATGATGGGTAGTGGTTAATGATAGATATCAAAAGGGTATAACAAACCTGGTCATAAGCGAGCACTTTTATTCATAAAGACTCTGTTATGTCTTTAATACATTTTAAATATTCTTAAATCTACTTTATTTTTTATCATGTTTTGAAGAACTTATTTTTACTGGGAGTTGTGCCTTGTGTGAAACATTTAATAGGTGTTTGAAATTCCAGGTTGTGACTGTTGTTAAAAATGAGAGGTTGTAACGAAAAGAAGAACTTAGACAATCACTGAGACGGTCTCCTCAAAGGGCAAAATGTTTTAAATAATACACTGTTATGATGTAGACATGATCTATAGCTCAGAATCTTTTTTTTAACAAATCTCTTTCAGATGTGAAGATCTGGGAATAGTTGTGACTTTAAGTGGATATAAGGATGTCCTGTCTAGAAAAAATGAGGAATGTTGGAATCAACTGTCAGAGCCATAAATTATGTCACAGCACAAGTATGTTTGAGTTTATTCAAAGGATTTTTTCATTGAAAATATTTTCTTCTAGAAGTACTGTTAGACAAAAATACTGATGATGAGGAACTGTTCTGCCAAAGAAATGGCAATTTCATTATTATATGACTTTTTTTTTTTCTATTTTCCCAAGGAAAGTACAATATGGTTGTGTCTTAAATGCTTGTATAGCTCTTCAAAGTTGAATAGATTGTGCCCATATGCCAATCCAATGACCCCCTCATGTTAATTAAAAGGTTTATGCACACTTGTTTTGGGTTGACCCTGGGTGGACGCCAGGTGCCCACCAAAGACAGTCTATTACTCCCCTTCTCAGCTGGACAGAGGACAGAATACATAATGAAAGCTCACAGGTCGAGATAAGGGAGAGATCATTCAGAAGTTAAGTCACGGGCAAAACAGACTTGACTTTGGGAAAATTAATTTAATGTATTACCAGTCAAATCAGAGTAGGATAATAAGAAACAAAACCAAATCTTAAAAACATTTTCCCTACCACCCCTCCCTTCTTCCCAGGCTCAACTTCACTCCTCATTAACTCTACCTCCTCCCCGCCAGTGGTGCAGGGGAAGGGGAATAGGGGTTGTGGTCAGCTTATCACATGTTGTCTCTGTCACTCCTTCCTCCTCAAGGGGAGGACTCCTCACACTCTTTCTCTGCTCCAGCATGGGGGACCTCCCACAGGAGGCAGTCCTCTATGAAATCTCCAAAGTGAGTCCTTCCCATGGGCTACAGTTCTTCATGAGCTGCTCCAGCATGGGTCTTTTCCATGTGGGGTCACAGTCCTGCCAGGAAACCTGCTCCAGCATTGGTTCCTCTCTCCACAAGTCCACAGGTCCTGCCAGGAGTCTGCTTCAGCATAGGCTTCCCATGGGGTCACAGCCTCCCTTGGGCACATCCTCCTGCTCTGGAGTGAGGTCCTCCATGGGCTGCAGGTTGATATCTGCTGTACTGCTAACGTCCATGGGCTGCAGGAGGACAGCCTGCATCACTATGTTCTTCATTACAGGCTGCAGGGGAATCTTTGCTCCGGCACCTGGAGCACCTCTTCCCCCTCATTCTTCACTGATCTCAACATGTATAGGATTGTTTCTCTCACATATTCTTGCTCCTCTCTCCAGCTGCAGTTGCTGTTGTGCAGCTACTTTTTCCCCTTCTTAACTATGTTATCCCAGAGGCGCTCCCACCGTCGCTGATCGGCTTGGCCTTGGCCAGTGGTGGGTCTATCTTGGAGCCAGCTGGCATTGGCTCTATCAGACATGGGGGAAGCTTCTAGCAGCTTCTCACAGAAACCACCCCTGTAGCCCTCCCCCCTACCAAAACCTTACCTCGTAAACCCCATACAACACTATGACTGTGAAATACATATTTAGTATGCACTTTCTGAGATGTAAAAGCAAAAACGTTACTGACTCAAAATCTGCTATCTGGCAACTCTCAAAACAATCTTTTTAAATCAAACTCAGAAGGATTCTAAGAAAGATATTTTCAGTAAAAGGATGATGTTTTCCTTCTTTTTTTTAAATTTAATAATTCTGTTTAAGAATTAATTATGTTAAAAGATTATTTGGAAAGGTGGAAGACATTTAAATAGTAAATCTGATATACATCTATTGAAACAAAATTTGTCATTGTTTTTTAATTGCATAAGGGATAGTTCTGAAAAGGGAATGGAATTAAAAAGTTATATTAAAATTTGCAAGACATAAAGATTTCTTGCTGCAAGGAAAAAGAGATCTAAAACACATAAAAATATTTCAGAAAAGTCTACATGAATAGAAAGGAAACATGTTATTAAGATCACCTTACCAGCTACCAAGCCACTAAATATTAGAGAAAAATAATTTTCACTCTACTAAATGATGAAATAGATTAATATACTTCCTTCAGAGATATAATGTAAACAGGAAGTTATGAGTTTCACGTTACACAAGTAGATCTCCTTCTCTGTACTCCAGTTCTCAATTTTTCAATACTTGTTTACCTTCAAACAAGTTTACCTTGTTTATTTCTACAAAAAGTCCACAGTCAGACTACAAAGCAGGAAAAGACATAATTGGAGAAATGTTTCAGGTGTATAAACACTGGTATCTAGTGTTATTTTTTTTATGTCAGTTTTCTGAGGCATTTTCACGAGGCTGAATAATATGACTTAAAACTATGGGAAACATGCTCCTTTTTAGAATGACAGTTGGAGACCCGACAGTCTACCCAGAGGTAGACACTACATATGTATGCTTGAGAAGCTGAATCTTTCTCTACATAACAGGACCAAAGGGGTATGAACATCCAATCTGAGTGATATCACCAGAATTTTATCCTCTAAACTCCAAATAATTTAGAACTCTGTTTTCCTAGAAGAGTCATGAGTTAATCTTTGAAAAATAGGCAGAGGAAAAGGGTACTTAATTCACCTAAAAGGCTGTTGATATTCATTCATTTTCTCACCTCAGTAATTCGGAAGTAACTTAAAAGATATTTCCTTTGGCTTCATAGGACTTATCTGCTATTATCCACATTTTTTTTCCATTTGTCGATAGTGCATGCTATGCTGGATTAAACAAACAGCACACACCAAACCTTCAGTGAGCTTTATGTTAAAATAAGAAATTATTCACTATTCAGTCAGAGGATAAGTTATTTCATTTTCTTTAAGATAGACTTCAACTTGTTGTATCTATACTACTAAGTAAAATTCAGCCTTGAGATAAGCTTGGACACTGTTCCAGTACTATCCCCACTGCTGATCTATCAGCAGTGCAACAATTCTGTAACAATTTTGGGATGTGCCAGCTTAGACTCTCTGAGATACTGTCTGGAACCTCGTCAAAAGGTAACATACAGCAAAAGCTATGTCCAAAAGTGTGGATAGGATTGCACAAGTATGGGTTTCATTAGACCTGAGTCCTTTAATACTACCCCAGGTTTGAGCCCTCATACACTACTGCATGCCTTCATGCCATACAATTTGGTATAAAACAGAACCTTAGTTTCAGACTATGAAACCACTTCTCTGGGAGGCTCTAGCATTACTGTCATGTTACGTCAAACATTTTGAACTGAAAAAACCCCAAGAACCCACTAAAAATTATAATGGTTCTTTACCACCTCATAGATTGAGTGCATGAGTAAACTATACTAAGCCAGGGCACGGGCTTAGACACTGTCATGTCTTTCATGTTTTTTATTTGGTTGGTGACTATTATGGTTTTAAATAATAATAACTCTACTCTCCTACTCAATGTATGGCCATGATTCGGTGATGGTATGGGCCCAGGGCTAGACTATTCCCAACAGAAATGTGAAAAGGGCCAGTTTTTTGTTTTGTTTTGTTTTGTTTTAAGGGAATAAGGGAAAAGTTAAAATATATATACATTAATTGTTCTGTAAGCTTTCCCTGAGGACCAAAGAATAGGCTCCCTGGTCCATTTTGTTGACTAATATATACACAGAAGAAACTTCACCTGCAGCGCAGATGTGAGTGAGGATCAAAGATTATGTGGATCTCTCTGGTCTTACCGACTGACTCCAGAGGTGGGCTTTATTTATTTTAGCAGTACAGATATTGCTGTAAGCATGATCTCTAGGAAAGTAATCCAAAGAAAGACATAAATTCAAGGAGTTGTTTGCCTACTGATCCTGCACAACTGAGATCTGTGAATATGACACTTACATCTTATTTTTAATCAAAATTACTTCTCCACACTTGGCTGTGCAATACGCAAAAGTGCAGAAAGGAATAAAATGTCTGAAACTAAGGGGAAAAAAGAGGCAGTGTAACAATTAAGTGGTCAGCTATATAGCTTTTATATGCAAAGGCTTGTAACTAAATTATTGTGTTCGATGTTTGTTGCAATAATTTTGTTGAAAGGTTCTACTTTAAAAAACATTTTTTTTTTGATTTTGCATATTTGCATGCATTTCACAGTTTCCCATTTTTATTACACTGTAGAAAGCTAGAATAAGGAATCACTGAGACAATGGGACTTTAGAAAAAGAGAGAAAAAATATTCACTCCAAGGTCAGTGCTTCAGATACATCCAGGATTTTCCAGCCAAATTCTTCAAGGTCCAATCAACATAGATTTAAGCCTAGTCCATCAAATTTCATTCATCCCTAAAGATTAATTCAGGACTATTTTTCTAGAGATAAACCATAATTCATCTTGAAAAGTTAATACACAATTAATTAGTCAGTGCCCTCTGTAACATGCATTAATATGACTCAGTGGCAGTATATGCAGTTCTCTGTGAAGGAGTGGTTAAACTGAGAAAACCAACAAAAAGAATTTGAGAATTCATGGCTGATGCCCATAATTGTCAAGATGATGTCTGAATCTCATATAAGAAATGGACTGTTAGAAAAGAAGTTAAAAATATCTGTGAAAAATATTGGTTTACCTTTGTACTGTTAATTTTGTTCTGTTCTATAGATAGAGAATATTCATTTTTGACTGTTAAAAGGAGTTATTTCTTGTAAATGAAAGGTGATGGGACCAGAAGAATGGCTGGACACACATGATGCAGAGCAGGGAAAAGAAGAGCTTTGTAGGAAAGATTTTTTTTCTTCTTCTTTCTTTTTGACACATAGGAAGAAATATGTTCTGTAAAGGAACTCTCTCTATATATATACATAAAGTAGTTCTGAAGGCAATAAATTCTGTTTTCCAGTGAGCTGTAATGCAGGGGCAAAGTTTCTCTGAACAGGATTAAACCTGTCTGGCAGCCTTATAAGGACATCAAAAATTAAAACAAGTCTGAGTCAGTTAGAAGACATTTACCCTACTCTGATGAAAAATAACCTGAGTTGCAACTATTTCAGAATGGATAGTCTCTCATCATTGTGGCACTGCACCTGCACATTAATAACCAAGGGATGCCTAAGTTAGTTAGGCATACTCTTTTGTAATTTCTGTGCCAAGGAAGGTATTTTACCTGCTACTTCTGCTCTAGTCACAATAAGCAAATACTAAAAATCAGTGATACTTGAGTTCTGCTAATCTGGCTGATTCAACTATTACCACACTAATAGATTTTATTATTGGTTCTTAAACCAATATTATTATTCTTCACTGACAAAGAAAATGTTTTAGAACCACTTGGAAGTCCTTTATTTGGTAAACACATGTTATTCTTGGATTTCTAGAACTTGCTAAATTCCATTTACTTACCCATTTTGTTTGTCTGTTTCTTTTTTAATTAAACACAGTTCATTCTTAAAGTTACATTACCTAGTTGACCAAGCTTCATATTTCCAATTTCCTTAATCTCTTGCTTGGACTCTAAAAATGAGGCTTTAAAAAGTCAACCAGTTTTCTTCAAAATTAAATTATGAGTTTAGACCTCTCTAAAATTAGATATTTTAGCCTGCTATGGGAAAAACAAAAAAAAAATCTACCATAGTTTTTTGACAGGGACTGGAACTTAAATTTCTTAATATTCAAAGTTCAATGAAAGGATTTTTTGCCCAGATGTCTCCCTACTATTTACTTTCTTCACAAAATCAAATATGTCTTTTTAAAAGAGTAAGTAAAATATATTCAAAACTTATTGGTTTAATCCAGAAATTTATTAAAACCTGATCATAGTTCCCGTATTGTCTTTAACAGTCACAAGGAGATCCAGATCCTCCAGACTGATAAAGATATTGAACAGCTATTACATTCACCCTCAGTGAAGCCATAAGTAGTGCTCTTCTTAGACTATCCAGGTCAACTGTTCTTCAGTAACATACTGCTGGGAGGTAGCCAGATCTCTTAAATTGCAAAGTAGGAATATTAGAAATGGTGCTAGGAAAGTTCTCTGTGTTTAGTTCCCTGGAGAAGCTTTCCAACAGGAAGTAGGATTTCCTGTAGATAGTTTTCCTGATATTAGAGCTTTTACTGAATGGAGATTACACTGAGTTAAGAACAGCTTTGCCTGTCAAAGACAAAGATAAGAATATGTTATGTACATAATCTACCAATGTGCTTTGAAGTACTGTTATGCTGGGTAGCATTTCTGTCATCTGAGATCTACCTTGGGAGTCAAAAGTATTTTTTTTACTTAAAGAACATAACCAATATATTTTGTATATGACCAAAATATAATATATTTATATAATATATTGTTGTCGTTTAACCCAGCAGGCAGCTAAACACCACACAGCCGTTTGCTCACTACCCCCCAGTAGGATATAATAATAATAATAATAAAAATAATAATAATAATAATAATAATAATAAAAGAATATATAAAGCAAGTGATGCACAGTGCAATTGCTCACCACCCACTGACTGATGCCCAGCCAATTCCCAAGCAGCGGCCACACCCTCCCCCCCCAACTCTCCCCAGATTTTTTTGTTCAGCATGACATCATATGGTATGGAATATCCCTTTGGTCAGTTGGGGTCAGCTGTCCTGGTTGTGTCCCCTCCCAGCTTCTTGTGCACCTCTGGCCTCCTTGCTGGCAGTGCAGTATGAGAAGATGAAAATTTATTGACTTAGTGTAAGCACTGCTCAGCAATAACTAAAACATTAGTGTGTTATCAACATTATTCTCATCCTAAATCCAAAACACAGTACTATACCATCTATTATGAAGAAAATTAACTATATCCCAGCCAAAACCAGGACATATATACACATATATAATATATTTTTATATATTTTTATATAATGAAGATGAATACTTAGTTGTTCTTCTTATTTCAAGAGTAGTTGTATGTACAGGTAAAACTCAAAGAGAAAAAAAAAAACACCACACTTCAAGGCCTATAAAAATATTCTTTGTTTTCAGAATTGCATCCTTTGTAACTGGAAAAGCGCATGGCTCAATATTAGCTAGTTGCCCAGAAGTGCTGAAGAGAGATGATGAGGAAAGTAGGTTCTTTTATTAGTTAGTGAAAAGTTTTTTACCACAGTGAAAGTAACATCTAAATGATTAAATATTGGTTATGACTATAAATTAAATTTGGGTATGTTGGATAAAGAATATAAATTCTAAAAGTTTTCAAATGGCAATTGATAACTGCCTCTGTAGGTTCTGTCTATTACAGGACATTTCTGTCAAATAGCATAAAAAGGAAAAAAAGACACAAAAAGAAAG